>CATIUR010000001.1:20322500-21000000 GCA_949592205.1 Helichrysum umbraculigerum
ATCATAAACTTAGTAATGTGTTATTTTTACCATGAGAATAAAACTTTTACAAAATTTTTGAGGAGTACCAACAACTGTGGTAAGTTAATAAATCATAAACTTAGTAATCAAAGAATTTTCTAATACTATTATGCAAACTAAATATTAAATGCACAACATATTTTGGTTTAGGTAAAATTCTTTATATCATACCCGAAGGAAGTTCAACATCCAATAGTAAGCATGCTTAAAAAAACACTCGTAAGAAGCAAAGTTATCACATGGGGGACTAAGGACGAAGGAATAGATGGTGCAGTGTTTATCATGCGACATATGGAAAATTACCAGGGAAAAGACCCATGGGATTGTGGTCTAAAGAAAGAAGGAAGAGCTCTAGCTTTTCACCTGAGAAGTTTAAGAATAAAGTATGAAGTTAAAATCCTTACGCATGAGCTAAAAAGCATCAAGGAAGAAGTTCTTCAAAGGTTTGAAAGGTATGAAAAAGAAAACAGTGAGGAAACGACAAATCAGAATTTAAAGCACAACAAGCAAAGCTTTGATGAAACGGAATCAGGATTCAAGATAAGGAAGCTTATTTCAAAGTGAAGTCAATTACTAAGCAAAGCTAGAAAGCTAATTAACTAGGTTGGGTGTATTTTGAATTCTATTGACTAATTTGGTTGGTTTGTTGTATTTTGAATTTCTTAAAACAAAATCAAGCTGGAATGGTAGTATTAGTATTAACGAATGTATAAATCTGTTTAAAATGTTTTTAATATTTGTATGTGTCGATATATATTAACATTCATGTGGATGAGTACTAATAGTATGCATTGTGATGCATCTTAACATAAGTTTACATCGTAGTAATGCATATTGATATTTGTTAACATTTTAGCTGATGAGTACTCATAGTATGCACTGATGCATGTTAACATTGGTTTACATCGTAGTGATGTATATCGATATATGTTAATATTCGAGCGAATGAGTACTAATAATATGCACTGTGATGCATCTTAACATAAGTTTACATCGTATTGATGTATATTGATACATGTTAACATACGAGCCGATGAATACTAATAGTATGCACATCGATGTATGTTAACATTGGTTCACATCGTAGTGATGTATATTGATACATGTTTACATTTGAGCTGATGACTACTAATAGTATGCACTGCGATGCATGTTAACATTTGTTTACAACGTTGATAACATCAAATAATATCATATTTATACACTTATTATCCCTATATTTATATATACTTTTATTGCATTTCTATTGATTTTGATACTTAATTCTTTCATATTTGCAATTTAGGTCTTAAATACAAGGATTGAAGAAAAGGAACGAAAAATGAGCTAAAATGAAGAAATACTAAGAAGAAATGAAGACTTGAAGAAACGAAGACCTAAACATGAAGACTTGAACCATATAATTGAAGAATGGGCCAAGAAAAGAGTGAAGATCCGAAGTTACAAAGAAGATAGCCTAAAAACTAGGCATGGCCCGATTATGGAACATTATGGAAATCAAGCCCAACCGGCGGTTGGATTAATCAACCGGCGGTTGAATATTATAATGTTAAGTCGGTTACAGACGCGGAAGTTGGCTTGGAGAACAAGACTCCAACCGGCGGTTGGATGACCCAACCGGCGGTTGGAATGGCGGTTCTAAAAACTATAAATAGAGGCTACGGTTTAGGTTAAACCATATACGAATTTTAGAGGTAAAAGTCGATTATTAGGGTTAAGGAACGACTTTAAGTCGAATTTAGAGGCTAGGAGGCTAGGGATTGAAGACCTTCAAACCTAACGAAGGGTAATTGAATATCTTTGGTTTGTATTCTAAGTCATTTTACTTGATAAATAAGTGTTTACTTGTATTTAGAATCTTGTTTATATTATCAATGATTATTGATTATTTATTTAACATATTTGTTTAGATGAATGATGTTTGTATGATTATTTGAGTATATGTTTATGTTAATTGTTTCTATGAATGTTATTAAGGTTATATCTATATTGATTATATGATTATGATATTCATGCTATATAGAGAACTCTTGTGTGGATTGACTTAATAATTTAGGTTTATGTTTTGATTATACCTAGATAAACGAGAACTTGGTGATAGGTTATAGTCATTACTGGATTAAACTATAATTGATTAGATAATAATGTAACACCCCCAAATTTACTGTTCGCGGAAGCATACATTGGGGTGCTACTAATCAATACACAAAGCACATAAGATACATAATGAACGACCACTACATGCGTCGTTTTACAAATACATTGATTTACGTAAAAGTCTACATATGTTTTACAAAAGATGAGTTCGCATAGATATTTGAGAGATTCTAATACATATCTAATTTATACAAAATATAGAAATGCAAGGAAATCTCTTGATGATTATATGATTTCATGCGACTCGAGCTACAGTATCCTGATGGGCAGTCCAACTTACTGCTGAGTACCTGAGATAACATGCTAAAAGGTCAGCTATAAAGCTGGTGAGCTCACAGGTTTGATATGATAATATATGATTTGTGAACCGCAAGATTTAATGATTCGATTTACAAAGCATGTAAATAATTGATCGATGGGTATCACATGAATATTTGTAATTAAACAAATAAGTAAAGATTGATACAACTAACATGAGCAGATAGTCTGAGCTTAACTGAGGGGTCAGGATCACTATCAAGTGCCTGATCGAGGGTGCCTCTATGCGTATGCCTAATCAACATACGTTTGAACAAATGATAATGCGTCCGTTTGACAGGTTAGTGCTTGCTAACTCGGACGGGGATTGTCAATCCCATATGGTACCATACACTAACATTCACGCTAAATCATATTAACAGAACTATGCTTCAGAGGACTTTGTTTGATTAGATGAAAACAACTCATGCAGCATATGTGATAATTTGATACTTGCGTTCACATGTAAAACAAAACAGAGCATGTATCTCACCCCTAGGTAAAAGCATTTAAAAAGGGGCTATGAGACTCACCTGAGTCTGATGAATTGTTAGCCAACAATTATAATGATTCACAATGATTTGATGTCGTTACAACGACTGAACCTGCAGGGCGTCTTAGACGCGCAAGGTTTTGATTGATTAGATGACTCTACGGACCATCTATGCTAGTTGTTCCCTCAACTAGTTATGCCCAAATACTTTGGTTGTCGATTAGGTTTGAGTTTTGAAAATGTATACGGGTCGTTGGTGACGGTTTGTAATAATAATTTCAAACTATTATTATTATACATGATTTGTTGTGATTATAAAAGTGTATGTGTTTCATATATAAGTCGTATCGTATAGGTTTAGTTGTTAATCAAGTTCATTATATCCGTTACACTTTATCTCATAATTTACAAAATTTGGTACGAGTTTGAAAACAGTAATCTGCCATTTTCGGCCCTTAAACGACCCCGGATGGCCTAAAACTGGCTAGGCTAAGGTACTTAGCCTTGACCATTTGGTTGTTTTCAAATGACCATGTGAATTTGAGCCCAATCCGTTATAATAAAATTTTCATCGAGAAGCTACCCTGTTTTAACTTGTTAAATCATCGATGTTTTCAGAAATTTAATTGTTCCGTTTTAGCTAGAATTCGCCGGGCTAGTTTATTGATTTGTCGGGTCATGAAATATAAAAGGGGAATCCGCCGGATTCCCTTGAATCCGCCGGATTGGTGGCATTTGTGGGGAATACGCCGGATTCTATTGAATCCGCCGGATTCATGTTTTCTGGGCGGGAATCCGCCGGATTCCCATGAATCCGACCGGATTCATGATAATTTAAAGGACGCGCCGGGTACAGACAGCACACGCCGGGTTGTTCTTGGTTCTGGGTGGGAATCCGCCGGATTCACCATGAATCCGCCGGATTCAAAGGTCTGTAACGAGTCTGCCGTTTCAAAATCACCCAAACCCGATTTTAAACTCAATTTAACCAACAATCATACATCCTAACCTTATTACATGTTAATATATGCTATTTAAAAACGAAATTACAAACTTTAAATCAACGATTTCTTACAATGATTTTTAGGACGAAAACGATGGTGATGCACGGATGATGATGATGATCCAACTTGATGATCACGATGAGGATGATGATTATGTTGTTGTTGATTGTTATTGTTGTTGTTTGGTTTTGAATCGAGAGAGAAACGAGAGGGAGAGTAGAGCCGAGAGATAGATAGATAATGAAAGAAAATGGATCGGCCATCTCCAATTATTGGAGGTGGTTGATCCGATCTTCGATCCGCACCGTGGTATTTTGACCCGTGTTTTGGTACCCGATCGAAAAGTAGTAAAATGTTTTAAATCGATAAATTTCTAAAAATGAATTCGTTTATACTTTTATTGGAAGTATTTTATAAAAATACATTTAACGAGATATAAAATATATCTTTGTTTTATGTTTGAGAGACGGATAGAATTTAATTGGTTTCGTCGCGTTTGAGTAAAATGGTATAAAACGAAATATGTTTTATTTTATCTGATGTAAATAATAATTATTAATTTCAATAATAATTCATTATTTATATATAGTTTTGTCGTGGACGTTTGATTTGTACGATACGAGATACTTGATATATTATCCAAATAATATATAAAAATTATGAGGGTATTAAATAACAATTCCATATTACTTAATTACTTGATTTTTACCAACGCCGTATAATTGAATCGGAATTCGGCCGATTTAAAAATGAACGATTAAATCTAATCGAGTACTGATATATATATTCATCAATATATATATTTTGATACATACAATTAGCCTAATACATAGCACTAACTACATGTATTACATAATGATTAGGAACTAATTTCTAGTCCTAATTTGACGGGTGTCACATTCTCCCCTTGTTAAGAGAATTTCATCCCGAAATTTAACTTGAAGTTGGCGTGTGAGTGGAGTCTGAAAATAGATGTGGATATTTGAGTCGCATCTGGTCTTCTCGTTCCCAGGTGAATTCCGGACCACGCCGCGAATTCCACCGAACCTTGACGATTGGAATACGACTTTGCTTAAGCTGTTTGACCTCACGGTCCATGACCTCCACTGTTGTCTCGACAAAATGAAGTTTGTCGTCGATTTGAATTTCCTCGAGTGGGATAATGAGTGTCTCGTCGGACAGACATTTCTTCAGGTTAGAAATGTGAAATGTGGGATGCACGCTACTGAGCTCTGGAGGTAGCTGCAATCGATATGCGACTGGACCAATCCTTTCAAGGATCTCAAAAGGTCCGATGTATCTAGGGTTTAACTTCCCACGTTTACCAAAACGGATGACACCTTTCCAAGGTGATACTTTGAGCAATACTCGATCCCCAACCTGGAACTCGGGATGCTTTCGTCTCACGTCAGCATAACTCTTCTGACGATCACGTGCGGCCTTTAGCCGTTGCTGGATACCAACGATCTTCTCGGTGGTTTCATGAATGATTTCAGGACCAGTGAGTTGACTATCTCCAACTTCGGTCCAACAGATAGGCGATCGGCACTTACGACCGTACAGTGCCTCAAAAGGTGCAGCTCCAATACTGGTGTGGTAGCTGTTGTTGTACGAGAATTCACACAATGGCAAATGATGTTCCCAATTTGCACCGAAGTCGATTACGCATGCGCGTAACATATCTTCCAGTGTTTGAATAGTCCTTTCACTTTGGCCATCGGTTTGTGGATGATAGGCTGTACTCATATCTAAACGAGTACCCAATGACTTTTGCAATGATTGCCAAAAGTTAGATGTGAATCGGCTGTCTCTATCAGAGATAATTGAGATTGGAACGCCGTGTCGGGATACGATCTCCCTCAAATAGATTCGCGTGAGACGTTCCATTTTGTCGGTTTCCTTCATGGCCAGGAAGTGAGCAGATTTGGTTAGACGATCAACTATTACCCATATAGTATCGCAACCACTTGATGTTTTTGGGAGTTTAGTGATGAAATCCATGGAGATTTGCTCCCATTTCCATTGAGGGATTTCCGGTTGCTGGAGCAAGCCGGAGGGTTTCTGATATTCGGCTTTAACCTTAGAACATGTGAGGCATTTGCTGACGTACGTGGCAATCTCTGCTTTCATGCTCGGCCACCAGTACAGTCCTTTGATGCCATGATACATCTTGTCCGATCCAGGATGTATAGAGTATTTGGACTTGTGAGCTTCATTCATCACAAAGTCTCGAAGATTCCCAAACTTGGGTAACCAGATTCGGTTTGCGAAGTACTTGACCCCATTGGGTTTGGTTTCAAATTGATTCTCCATATTTCGCAAGGCCTCTTCCTTGATGTTTTCAGGTTTCAATGCTTCGAGTTGAGCAGTGAGGATTTGAATGATTAGATCATTATGAATGATAATACTGAGGGCTCGGACTCGAAGAGGTTTGATGCGCTCTTTTCGACTTAGTGCATCGGCAACTACATTTGCTTTACCCGGATGATACTTGATCTCGCAGTCATAATCGGTGAGCAACTCGACCCATCGTCGTTGCCTCGTATTGAGATCCTTCTGATTAAATATGTGCTGGAGACTCTTATGATCAGTGAAGATGGTACATTTTGTGCCATACAGATAATGTCTCCAGATTTTGAGTGCGAACACTACGGCTCCTAATTCGAGATCATGGGTTGTGTAGTTCTTCTCGTGAATTTTGAGTTGTCGGGAGGCGTAAGCTATGACTTTCTCTCGTTGCATCAACACGCAACCAAGTCCCTGATGCGAAGCATCGTAGTATACCACGAAGTCTTCGTTACCTTCGGGTAGTGATAGGATAGGCGCACTGCAAAGCTTTTGCTTTAATAACTGAAATGCTGACTCTTGCTTATCAGTCCAATTGAACTTCTTCTCTTTCTGAGTCAGTGTTGTGAGTGGTTGTGCTATCTTGGAGAAATTCTCAATGAAGCGTCGATAGTAACCAGCCAATTCTAAAAATTGGCGTACTTCTGTCGGCGTTGACGGTGCTTGCCAGCACTTGATAGCCTCGATTTTTGATGGATCTACGTGAATTCCCTGACTGTCAATCACATGACCAAGGAATTGAACAGTTTGCATCCAGAACTCACACTTGGAGAATTTTGCATATAACTCTTCGTGTCTAAGAAGTTCTAGAATGGTTTTGAGATGCTGCGCGTGCTCTTGCTCGTTACGCGAGTAGATAAGAATGTCGTCGATGAAAACAATGACAAACTTGTCAAGATATGGTTTACACACTCGGTTCATTAGATCCATGAATACTGCCGGTGCGTTAGTCAAACCAAAGGCCATAACCTGAAACTCGTAATGACCATAGCGAGTTCGGAAAGCGGTTTTCGAAATGTCTTCATCGCGAACTCGTAACTGATGATAACCCGATCGTAGATCTATTTTTGAATAAACACTTGACCCTTTGGAGTTGATCGAACAGGTCATCAATACGGGGAAGTGGATAACGGTTCTTGATGGTTAATTTGTTCAACTCTCTGTAGTCGATACACATCCTGAATGAACCGTCCTTCTTTTTCACAAACAGGACCGGAGCTCCCCAGGGTGAAGAACTCGGTCTTATGAAACCCTTATCCAGAAGTTCCTGTAACTGAACAGACAACTCCTGAAGTTCTGAAGGGGCTAAACGATATGGTGCTCGTGCCACGGGTGCTGCCCCAGGCACAAGGTCAATTGAGAACTCAACTTGCCTTGGTGGTGGAAGACCATGCAATTCATCAGGAAAGACTTCTGGAAAGTCTCTGACGATGGGCACATCCTCAAGTCGCTTCTCTTCTGACTTCTTCTCAATAACATGAGCGAGGATTGCCTGATAACCTTTCCTAAGGTACTTGCGAGTCTTCATGCAGGATATGATATTCAATCTCGTCCTACTGGTCTCCCCTTGTATGATCAAAGTACTACCAGTGACGAGAGGAATACGAACGATCTTGTCATGACATACAACTTCATCTCGATGCTTGGATAGCCAATCCATGCCTACTACTATGTCAAAACTTCCAATCTCGATGGGTATGAGGTTTATGGGAAATAGTTCATTTGCGAGGTTTAGAATGCAATTTGGTATTACGCTATCGGCCTCGATCAATTTGCCATTAGCTAACTCTACAGTGTACTTAGCTTCTAAGGCAACAGGGGGAATGTCTAATAGTGGGCTAAATTCCTCAGATATAAAACTCTTATCAGCACCAGTATCAAACAAAATTGAAGCAGTTAAATTGTTGAGAAGAAACATACCCGTGACCACATTAGGGTCTTCACGGGCCTCTCCAGCATTCATCACAAAAGCTCTGCCCCTAGCAACGTTGTTGTTGTTACCCTTGTTCTTTAGCTTCGGACACGCATTCCTGAAGTGTCCAGTGTTTCCACACTCATAGCAGGCTCGGGGTTGGTTGTTGTTGGTTATGGTAGTGGGGTTGGTTGCAGGTGCTCGACAGTCTTTGGTAAGATGTCCATATCTCTTGCAGTTGTTGCAGGGTGCACTACAAGGACCATCATGATGACGATTGCACTTTGAACAGTAGGGTTTACTTCCAGTGTATCCTTTCCTTTCTCCAGATCCCGATGTGTCATTCTTGACAGTCTCGGTCTTTTTGAAAGTCTGCTGGTTCTGATTTCCAGACCATTTCCTCTTATTATTGTTCCCAGAAGATGAGACAGGGTTTCCTTGGCTCTCTTGCATAGCCATGAGCTCATGAGCTAAACGAATTGCTCCCTGAATGGTGGTTTTGCCGGAAGAAGCGACGTTCCCCCGGACAGGTTCCGGAAGACCGCGAATGTACCTCTTGACCTTGTCGGTCTCAGTGCTTACTAAGGCTGGGCAGAGGGTTGCCAGTTGTTGGAACCTAGTGGTATAACCAACAATGTCGGTTCCTTGAACCTTGAGATGCCAGAACTCCTCATCTAGCTTCTCGAGTTCTTCAGATGGGCAATACTCATCTGTGAGCATTTTCTTCAGATCTTCCCAGGGAAGTAGATAGGCGGTATCTATACCCACAGACTGGGTATACGAGTTCCACCAGGTGAGGGCACCGTCAGCAAGGGTGCATGTGGAAAACTGAACTCTATCCCCTTCCGCACATTTGCTAATGCGAAAGACGGATTCCATCTTCTCAACCCATCTGATTAGGCCGATGGCTCCTTCAGTTCCTTTAAAGCTCAGGGGTTTGCAGTTTTGGAAATCCTTGTAGGAACAAGGCTTGGTAATGGGAGGGGTATTGGCAGTACCACTATTCCTTTCGGGGGTCTCTGATGAATGTCGCGCCAAGGCTTCAGTCACAGCCTGAGAGATGATAGATGCCATCTGGGCATCAGTGTAAGTCCTTGACTTTGGCGGCATGATTTTCCTGAGAATAGAAGGATAGGGTTCGTGAGAGATTGTCCATAAATGATGATTATCATAGATGTACATATACAAATGCGGTAATATACAACATCACAATATGACAATCAACATTATAGAACAATCAAGATGAGTTGAATAACCATCTCTACTGACTAGCAACTACGTGCTAACTAGCCTGGTTATTTGAATTGTTTTGAGTTGGGTAAGGTCTCGCTCGAAGTGACTTGGTGGTCCTCCTAGCTACCTATGAGTTTCGTGATTACAAGAGATGTTGTCGAGAGTGGGATGAAGTAGAAGATGTTTCGGTGGGTGTGTGTTGCCATCTCTAACACCCCCAAATTTACTGTTCGCGGAAGCATACATTGGGGTGCTACTAATCAATACACAAAGCACATAAGATACATAATGAACGACCACTACATGCGTCGTTTTACAAATACATTGATTTACGTAAAAGTCTACATATGTTTTACAAAAGATGAGTTCGCATAGATATTTGAGAGATTCTAATACATATCTAATTTATACAAAATATAGAAATGCAAGGAAATCTTTTGATGATTATATGATTTCATGCGACTCGAGCTACAGTATCCTGATGGGCAGTCCAACTTACTGCTGAGTACCTGAGATAACATGCTAAAAGGTCAGCTATAAAGCTGGTGAGCTCACAAGTTTGATATGATAATATATGATTTGTGAACCGCAAGATTTAATGATTCGATTTACAAAGCATGTAAATAATTGATCGATGGGTATCACATGAATATTTGTAATTAAACAAATAAGTAAAGATTGATACAACTAACATGAGCAGATAGTCTGAGCTTAACTGAGGGGTCAGGATCACTATCAAGTGCCTGATCGAGGGTGCCTCTATGCGTATGCCTAATCAACATACGTTTGAACAAATGATAATGCGTCCGTTTGACAGGTTAGTGCTTGCTAACTCGGACGGGGATTGTCAATCCCATATGGTACCATACACTAACATTCACGCTAAATCATATTAACAGAACTATGCTTCAGAGGACTTTGTTTGATTAGATGAAAACAACTCATGCAGCATATGTGATAATTTGATACTTGCGTTCACATGTAAAACAAAACAGAGCATGTATCTCACCCCTAGGTAAAAGCATTTAAAAAGGGGCTATGAGACTCACCTGAGTCTGATGAATTGTTAGCCAACAATTATAATGATTCACAATGATTTGATGTCGTTACAACGACTGAACCTGCAGGGCGTCTTAGACGCGCAAGGTTTTGATTGATTAGATGACTCTACGGACCATCTATGCTAGTTGTTCCCTCAACTAGTTATGCCCAAATACTTTGGTTGTCGATTAGGTTTGAGTTTTGAAAATGTATACGGGTCGTTGGTGACGGTTTGTAATAATAATTTCAAACTATTATTATTATACATGATTTGTTGTGATTATAAAAGTGTATGTGTTTCATATATAAGTCATATCGTATAGGTTTAGTTGTTAATCAAGTTCATTATATCCGTTACACTTTATCTCATAATTTACAAAATTTGGTACGAGTTTGAAAACAGTAATCTGCCATTTTCGGCCCTTAAACGACCCCGGATGGCCTAAAACTGGCTAGGCTAAGGTACTTAGCCTTGACCATTTGGTTGTTTTCAAATGACCATGTGAATTTGAGCCCAATCCGTTATAATAAAATTTTCATCGAGAAGCTACCCTGTTTTAACTTGTTAAATCATCGATGTTTTCAGAAATTTAATTGTTCCGTTTTAGCTAGAATTCGCCGGGCTAGTTTATTGATTTGTCGGGTCATGAAATATAAAAGGGGAATCCGCCGGATTCCCTTGAATCCGCCGGATTGGTGGCATTTGTGGGGAATACGCCGGATTCTATTGAATCCGCCGGATTCATGTTTTCTGGGCGGGAATCCGCCGGATTCCCATGAATCCGACCGGATTCATGATAATTTAAAGGACGCGCCGGGTACAGACAGCACACGCCGGGTTGTTCTTGGTTCTAGGTGGGAATCCGCCGGATTCACCATGAATCCGCCGGATTCAAAGGTCTGTAACGAGTCTGCCGTTTCAAAATCACCCAAACCCGATTTTAAACTCAATTTAACCAACAATCATACATCCTAACCTTATTACATGTTAATATATGCTATTTAAAAACGAAATTACAAACTTTAAATCAACGATTTCTTACAATGATTTTTAGGACGAAAACGATGGTGATGCACGGATGATGATGATGATCCAACTTGATGATCACGATGAGGATGATGATTATGTTGTTGTTGATTGTTATTGTTGTTGTTTGGTTTTGAATCGAGAGAGAAACGAGAGGGAGAGTAGAGCCGAGAGATAGATAGATAATGAAAGAAAATGGATCGGCCATCTCCAATTATTGGAGGTGGTTGATCCGATCTTCGATCCGCACCGTGGTATTTTGACCCGTGTTTTGGTACCCGATCGAAAAGTAGTAAAATGTTTTAAATCGATAAATTTCTAAAAATGAATTCGTTTATACTTTTATTGGAAGTATTTTATAAAAATACATTTAACGAGATATAAAATATATCTTTGTTTTATGTTTGAGAGACGGATAGAATTTAATTGGTTTCGTCGCGTTTGAGTAAAATGGTATAAAACGAAATATGTTTTATTTTATCTGATGTAAATAATAATTATTAATTTCAATAATAATTCATTATTTATATATAGTTTTGTCGTGGACGTTTGATTTGTACGATACGAGATACTTGATATATTATCCAAATAATATATAAAAATTATGAGGGTATTAAATAACAATTCCATATTACTTAATTACTTGATTTTTACCAACGCCGTATAATTGAATCGGAATTCGGCCGATTTAAAAATGAACGATTAAATCTAATCGAGTACTGATATATATATTCATCAATATATATATTTTGATACATACAATTAGCCTAATACATAGCACTAACTACATGTATTACATAATGATTAGGAACTAATTTCTAGTCCTAATTTGACGGGTGTCACAAATAACATTCGAGACCTCGAAGTTACTTAACCTTAATATATGTTGAAGAGCTTAATCTTAGGATATTGAGCTGGACCAAGGCCTTTATCTACTTATATATTTCAACATAGATCAATTGGCTGACAAAGATAAACATATAGGAGAATAATAATACAACATAGCTTGTCATACCCCGTCTAAAGCGGAAACAACGGAATATAACCATGATAGAATCACAACACATTATTATAAAGAATACTAAATGAAATAAAATATTCAATGTGTTATGACACAAGTAACATGAGTAGGAGCTCAAGCTACATGCACATATCAACAATGAAAAAGTTACAATCAAACTTAAATCTCATAATCAAATGTTAGGGCAAAACACTTTCCCCAAATTATTAAAAACAAAGTTCCATATCAAACTGCAGTCTCAATCTTAGCTCAATGCAACCTAGAGGCCCACTAATTCTTCTTGTCCTCTAACTTCAAACCGCTAGTATTACCTGAAAAGTTATACTCAAAAACGTCAACAATAATGTTGGTGAGTTTCGTAGGTTTGAAACCAGACACCAGAAAATAAACATTTGTTGTGATGAATATAAGTTAGGACAATGCATATAGAAATGGCACACAAGTGAATTAATACAACCAATCAATCCTGCACATGCGGTAGCTACCCATATATGACCTTCAATGTACACCTAAGCATACATTAGGTACTTACTCTCGAAAGAGTAAGGCATTTGATAAAAACAACATGACCTTCAATGTATACTAATAGTACACATTAGGTACTTACCCTCGAAAGAGTAAGGCCTTTTATAAAAATGAATCCAATAACCAATGCACATATATCACATAGTGTCACACATTTCAAGCATATGTCCAAAATGAAAACAAATGTAATCACAGCATGAAAACAAGTGATAAAACATGTGAGCATACTTTTCCCCCAATTTAAAAACATGTATATGAAAAAGGGGCCACGAAAACTCACCTTGTATAGTAATGCAAGCTAAGTTCCCAACAAGTCCAATAAAGTCCACACGTTAATCCACAACACCTATACATATATTTGTTGATTATTAATCTTAAATAAGATGAGTAGCCCTTTCTTTTACTTGTTTATTTATTTATTTATTGTATCCTATTGAAGTTGTTCCATTAAAATTTTTAACGATTAACACCCAGTTTAACATACGTTTTAACCATCTTAAAATAACACACTATTATTATTATTACACATAAGACTCATGATGCTTGCATATAAATATAGCCCCAACGACAATAATATCCTAAAATGTTAATAATCAATAAGTATTCTATTAACCAATTCCTTGTATAAACTTAACCCAAAAGTGTTCCTTAAGCCATGACAACCCTTAAAATAACTAGAGACAACTTGATCAAACCGATTTAACATTATCAACTTTTTCTGAAAATTCGTCGTAAACAGAAACAGCTTACTAATTAATTTTTATAAAATCATACGTTGCTTTTTAGAGGCCGAAACCTTGAGAATCTAAGTAAAATTTCGAGATCTACAACTTTCGTGTTTTGACCGAAGTCTGAAAATATATGTAAGTAGGTCGAATCGACCCCTGTTTCCGACTGGAAATTTTGAACAGTTTTTGCAATTAACGGGATATAACTTTCTGTATCCAAAACTCATAATCCACATAATACAATTACTCTAAGTTTAGCTTTTAAACTTATTAATGTAATTACTACATGAAAACAATTAACCCAAGGTACAATACATATTTTAATGACATACTATGAGTTCTCAATATGACACTAAATTTTCTCTTAATTTTCTTAGTTAGCCCATATCAATTTTTGACTGGTATATTCGTGTTTGTGTTCACAAATACACATTACCATCAACGATCAGTGATCATTTTTTTATTACTACTATACATTCACGTATACATCTATTCTTGTTATAGCCATATATTTATGCCTTTCATCACATAATCGTGGTGTAGAAGACTACTTAATCTCATGAACTTTTAGATCAACATAAGAATCGAAAACCTTTCAAATTTCGAAACACGACTCGATCTATATATATATTCTGACGCATGTTAACAGTTGTCCCTAGGAAACGCAACCAAATCGTTCTATCATAACAACTCTGAAACGATAACTAATTCAATGTAAAGCAAGAATTTACCTTGAATCTTTATCGAGTTCGATCCCGAAAATACCTTGTAAATGTATCTTTAGCCGTTGTTGATATTCACTCTGCTTTTCTTATGCGTTAGAGTATAGGTTTTTCTGGTTTTATTTTGTGAACGAAATAAATAGGATAGTATCGATATTAATTGTCACCGTATTTTTCGAATAATTATCGGATTACTGAAATCCTTTCCAAACTTGATCACACGTTTTCTTTTAGATAACAACCAACTCATAGTTTCTTCTATATTGACATTACTAGACCTTCAACAAGTTAAGTATATCTTTTATAATCTTAACAATATATATTTTATAATTATCATAAGTTCTCATCTTATAATATAAATAAATGAACGTATTTTGTGTATCTTAAATCTTGTAAAAATGACCATCATTGATTATTATTTTTATTATTTATTGTCTTTAATATAAAGTAATTATTATTAGACTTTCATTATTATTATATTATTACTATTGTTATTCATATTATATTATTGAGTATTATTATTATCTTGTTATTATTATCCTAACTTTTAATCTAATCACGTATCCTAACTTTTAATCTAATCGCGTATGAGTACTGGTTCGAATTATTGAACACTATACGAGAATTAAATTTCTCATATATTTTAAGATACGAAATGTTGGATCATGAATAAGAAATGATTTTGAGGAACGAACCTATAAATGAAGCTTTTAGTGACGGATGTCACATAGCTAGTCTAGATAAAATATATCTTCTATCTACCTTATTCCGCTTAAATAATTCTTTGATACTTTAATTGTCTTGTATATCCTAGTTCGATATCAAAAGTAAATATAAATATATATTCATACGGAATTAAAACGTAACCCTCTTATATGTAATATTAATTGTAATTAATTGTAATTGTAATATTAATTGTGGAATAAATTAATTATTTTAATAAACGTTCCCTGTGTTCGACACCTGGACTTACTTGTAAAAGCTATATTATACGAACATGTTATTCTTGCCTGAATTGTGTGATAAAGTATTATTTAGTATTTCTTTGATTTAAAACTTGTTACGAATTTATTTGCATATACTTCACGCACATCAAACGTAGTGATGTATATCGATACATGTTAACATACGAGTTGATGAGTACTAATAGTATGTATTGTGATGCATCTTAACATAATTTTAATTCATATTGATGTATATTGATACATGTTAACATACGAGATGATGAGTACTAATAGTATGCACTACGATGCATGTACATTCGAGCTGATGAGTAGTCATTGTATGCACTGTGATGCATGTTAACATTGGTTTACATCGTAGTGATGTATATCGATATATGTTCACACTCACGTGGATGAGTACTAATAGTATGCATTGTGATGCATCTTAACATGAGTTTACATCGTAGTGATGTATATCAATATTTGTTAGCATACGAGCTTATGAGTACTAATAGTATGCACTGCGGTGCATGTTAACATTGGTTCACATCGTAGTGATGTATATTGATACATGTTTACATTCGAGCTGATGAGTACTAATAGTATGCACTGCGATGCATGTTAACATTGGTTTACATCGTAGTGATGTATATCGATACATGTTAACATACGAGTTGATGAGTACTAATGATACATATTGTGATGCATCTTAACATAAGTTTACATCGTATTGATGTATATTGATACATGTTAACATACGAGCTGATGAGTACTAATAGTATGCATTGTGATGCATCTTAACATAAGTTAACATCGTAGTGATGTATATCGATATATGTTAATATTCGAGTGGACGAGTACTAATAGTGACATGATCCAGAGGGAAGAGGTCATATTTGAGGGAAGGGGGAAGTGTCCATCTCACCATCAATTTGATCTGGATGAAGATTAAGTGATACCATATATTAATAAATGTTATAGTTTAACTTCAATTATTATGACGTTCAATCGATGAATATATTGTGATAACAATCATTTGCGTGTACATTGAGTGATAATATTTATTGATAATGAATATTAAGTATAACACTCATTGATAATGAACATTAAGTTATAACATTCATCCAGATGGATATTAGGTGATAACATTCATGTAGGTGAATATTAAGTGATAACATTCATTGATACATGTTATTAAGTAATGACTTTCACTGATATCAAATAGAGAAACAATACTACACATCTTGGAAGAAAATGATCATGAATCTAAATTAACAGAAATGGATAAAACATACCAAAGAAGCCATCAATGAAGTACATGTGAGAAACACGTTTCTTTTTGATGAATTGCTCCATCTGAATGGACATTCATATTAAATTTTATAATCAAGTGTATAAAAATATGCAACATACAAGACATCACAATTTTATAAGCAGATGGTTGAATACAAATAGTCTTTCTATACCAACTATATAGCATTATGAAGTACATCCAAGTCCATAACTAAGGATGCCATATACTTGATAATAAAGTGGCTTAGAGAAATTGGAAATGACTTCGGAGAGCTTTATATGAATCAACATAAATAAAGTATGCAATGTTTTATGTATCATTTATATCAGTTTACAATTAATATTCATTTTGAAGCATATTAACTATTAGTTCATCAAAAAACTTTATTATCACTTAATTTTTAATCACTAATGAAAGTTTATCAGTAACATTATATTATTGGTTTTGATTATGTAATATTCATTATGTGACAATAAATTTTATCACACCAAAAGCAAAGAGTTCAATGCATATATCTATAAATAATAAGAATTATACAAAACGATCATGGTGAACAGTTCTTAATACGTATGAACATTAATAAGGTACAATAAAATTCAAACAAGGTTGCTAAGTAGTATAATACTGATATTCTTTAGTTTTAAGTACATTTAAACAATGTTCCTAAAATTTACCAAACACGCTCTAATAGCTTTTTAGCATAATATTTCCTTGCGTTCTTCAAAATAACGTAAAGCAAAATATGCCATCTCTCTCAAAACTTCTTCTTAAGTAGATTTAGATCACTTAGCAGGAGTTTTGTCGCATATATGTTCCTTAACGATTTAATTCACATATTCTGTGCATGTCCTACGTTTTATATAATCCACGGTCCCAGTTCTTTTGACCTTTGTATGTTCCCATATCTCTCAAAATGAAAACTGCGTAACCAAAGTGATGCTTTTGATTATGACATATTCCTTGTTGCTATATACAAACATTTTAGGGAAGCGCAGAATTTCATGATACCTTCATCCGCATTTTCACTTGCTATTCATTCAAAGTATAATATCATATGATCAATAAGTGTTTAAAGTAAGTAAACACATTTTTGTATTGAATATAAAAATGTAAAAATAGTTAACATGCATCAGGATGAATCTTACCTGATGTTGGAAAGGCCTCATCGAACTCTACATCATAGTTTACTCATACTGTCAAACAATGTAGATGCAATAATAATGATCGATATATAGAAATTTCAAAAAGTCACTAACCGTCAATGAACCATTTATTGAACATAAGCCGATATACATCATCATATTAGTCTCCCATACAATGATTCCAGCATAACACCATAAGGATACCACATCTACTGCTGCATTTATATACAAAAGAAAAGTTAAAACCACAAACCCCATGGGATCCATAATTATAGTATGTTATAAGGATGAACAAATAATCAAGAAATGATTAATGAGAGTGCATTGGTTCACTATTTGTGTAGCTAAATCCTATATTTCTTCTATCGAGCTTATGGTATATTAACCAGGAGCGTGAAGCACAATAACAGTAAATACACTATACATAGAACACAACCAAGTATTCCCATTTTCTACAATTTCTCGTTGAATAAGAAATGTGAAAGAACCGCACTACCAAGTGACTGTAAAGTTTTTAAATCAACAAAAGATCGCTTTCAGCTTCTTCATGATGAACTTCATATCTACATAAATAGCCTCAAGCTTAAGCAACCCAGATTCATGCAATCTAGCAAATTAACACTAAACGTCTAAAGCTTTTAAAAATAATAGCAACAATAAACGGAGTCTTGAGATCCAAGTATAGCATACTTTTCATCTTGAAAATTTGCACTTTTTATCTTGAAAATTTGTAGCTCAACTTACTGATTTACAAATAGCAGCAACTCAGATTCATGCAAATCTACCAAATCAACACTTCAAAATATGGTTCCTAAATCATATTTTGCAATACATCCATGCGTTATATTCAAAATATAAGTTTATTACTACTACAAAATTCATCATCTCAACAACAATACAATATAATATATATAGTAGCTAATTTCAATATCTCAGTAAATATAATATTCATCCTATATAATATTAACAGTAATCAAATATAATTCATTATCTAAGCAACATCACAATCCTATTAATGAATACAAGACTCGAAAACAAAATCTAGAAAGATTTGATGTTTGTATTTCTTACCAATTTGAACTTCATGGACTTTTGAGTGATGATTCATCGACTTTTGATCGATGTTGGTATTTTTCTTCAGTTCTTCTCGTCTTTCATGATGCAATCGAATCTTCAAAGATAGATTTTGGTTCAATCGACGTATTTATCACGAATCTCGTTCACTAATCGACCTTATGTTTGGTGTTTGTTGATCGGATTTGATTTTGAAACCCTAATTTTGCTACAGTTGGGGATTTTGAGTGATACTTCATCTCCTTATACTTTATCAGGATGAATCTGATGATGTTTATTTGATGAATTTGTTGTTTCAGGCACTCAATTTTGCAAAATAAAAACCCTAAATTTTTATTTGTGTTACGTAAAGAGCGAAACATTAATCCAGTATCTCTTTCCTTTTTCTTTTCTTCTTTTGAATGGACGAAACTACCCTTCCACCTTTTTTTTTCAGCTGATGAAACTGATGGCTCAGATTTATTTTCCCCTTCCCCCTTGATCACTACCATATATATATATATATATATATATATAGGATAGGGGTCAATGGAGAAGGTTTTTTAGTGGAGAAATGGGAGAAGCAATCTTGACCATTAAATGATTGATTCAATGGCTGAGATTAGTCAAAGGGGCTTATGTAAATTTTTTTAATTAAAAAAGAGTGGTAGGGGCAATTGTGTCCTTTTGGTCCATACAAAAAAAGGAAATTAAACACTTTTATTTGGTAACCGATCGGCTCTCTTGCAAAAAGAAAAACCGATCAAAAACCCTCATCTTCTCCTTCTGATTCGGCGCATCAACAACAACAGCAGTAAGCCCTAATTCGAAGTTTCGCTTGTACACAATAGACGAGAAAATAAGAATAGCGGCTGATTCAACAACCACAAATTGGCGTTGTTCTTGTTGGGGGTTCGAAAGCGAATATGGTGAAAGGAGGAATTCTAAATCAAGCGGCTGTGAATAGTAAGATATTTTGTTGTGTTAATGTTTACTGCATTTATGAGTGGTACACTCGAAGCGACATTTTTGTCAACCGTTTGTTTTGATTCAATTTTATTTGCAAAAAAATGTGTTGGATATAGTTGCAGTGTATTCTCCGTCATCTGTCTTTCTCCCTATTGATCGAACTTAACATACATTAATAGTTGAAGAGAAGTTTTTTTGGAGGGGGTTGTAAGACATTAAGGCACATTTATGACAACCATAGCGAATTTTGAAGTTGATGTTGAATAAAAGCTTATAGTAGGTGAATCGATTACATGTGGTGTGCATACGTTTACTGAGTATTTGGGTTTCAATATGATGTGGAAATTAGAAACTTGAAAACTGTATGTGTACAAGTGTTTAGTTAGTTGTTTTTTTATGAAGAGTGATAGTAACTATATTAGTGTAGGAAAGTCCATTTAGACAAATGATAATGTGGGTTATGATGTAGCATTATAATGTTATCGATGAGTCAGGTTTGTTTATGAATGGTGGAGTATAAATCATGGTTTACTATCAACTTGAAAGGAAGCTACCATTTTGATATTGGCATACTGAATCACATCCTAGTTTCAGTTAATCAATGCATACTTTTTGATGAATCAAACATATGATTCTGTGGGTCGAACATCGAATAGATAAACACAATACAAACATATGAAATTGCAACTTATTATTAATGGCTTGCTATAAAAATTTCAGAATCAATCGATTTTTTTGGTTCTTGCATAGTAGTTATGTATGGATTAGTATGAATCACGGTGTGTTGTAACGGTTGCAGGTAAGACCCAACTATGTGACTCTGATTCGGATGACGATTTTATGCCACCATTGAAACTAGGATTTTGATTGCTTGAACACTACGATTCAGAAACAAGCACACTTAATGTTTGTGGGCAGAAACTTTTGGTCTCGAGATAGACAGTTAACGAAGTATATGGGTTTCCGATGGGTGAACAAGAGATCAAAGCTCAAAAAGGCGAGTACCGAGGACCCCATTGTGCAAGAGTTCAACGAGCAATTCAATGATGATCTATTTGCTAGCTGATTCATAGTATATTTACACGTTGAACCATAGTATAATTACTACCTAATCATAACATTATTACTGCTGAATCATAGCATATGTACACGCTGAATCATAGTATAATTATTGCTGAATCATAGAATAAAGACTACTGAATCATAGTATATTTAATGCTGAATCATATTATAGTTACTGCTGAATCATAATATAAATTTGAATACTACCATGGTTGATGGATTATGTACTAGCAATATCATCGGATTCCTCTGTTGAATACGTCTCAAAAACTTCCGTCACATGTTCTTCATTCGCCATATCGATTCACCGTATTGTTCCCGTATGTATATGCCTTTTTTTTAAAGGCAGTATTGGAATCACTCACGGACCCCCATTATGGTCCACCCGATCATCTCCAATGAGTTCGAAGCCAAGGCGACGCCCAACAGTGGTTTCAAAAGTTCAAATCATTCTTCACGTTATGTATGAATTGATGCAAGAAATGAGATCTTCACGTTTGGATTGATATGTGTGTATGTATGCAATTGATGCAAGAAGTGGTTTCAAAAAATGTGTGTATGTATGAATCGATCAAATTAATGTGTGCAGATCCAATAAATGCAAACGTGAATCACAATAAAAATGCAAGAAATGAGTTCTTCACGTTTGGATTGATATGTGTGTATGTATGCAATTGATGCAATAAGTGGTTTCAAAAAATGTGTGTATGTATGAATCGATCCAAAACATGTGTGAAGATCTAAAAAATGCAAACGTAAATCACTATAAAAAATGGATTGATATGTGTATATCTTTTTTGTTTAACTTTCTATAATATTGCATGATCATAAACCACCCAGCATTTACTAATTCAAATCATATGTTATTTAATTAACTAACTAAATAAGAAAAGACTAGAATACCCTTTGACCTAAATTTGAAATGATTGGTCAGGATTACTTCTCCCTTTTTTCCACAAAATTTCTCTTCTTTTTAGATCCTTCAACTATATATATATATATATATATATATATATATATATATATATTGCGTCAAGTATTATATAACACAAACAAAAATATTTCAGGTCAAAGTTATAAAAAAAAGACTTTAAAAAGTTAAAACATGACACTTTAGGTGGGACAGTTGGAGTATATAATTTAACTAAAGGGTCTTAAATACAAAAGTAATAAAAAGTCATTTTCTCCCTAAAACTCATCTTCAACTTACGCACCCTCAACTCCAAATTCACCAACATGCAATTAAAAATTTCTCCATTAAAACAAAGTTACATACCAAATACACAACCGTAGTTAGGGTGGACCAAGCACCCCAGCTGATGCGGGGGCATTCAATTTATTTAATATACAATATTCATCCATAGAAAAACAGACTCATTTTGAAAGCTATGTTTATTTTGAGGCTGATCTAGAGTCTCCTCCCTCATTTGGGTTTAAGCCTCCTTGGACAATGAAGATATAATTTATGAATTACATGATAAAATCTCAATTGAAGGTCCACGCATGAAGACTTAAAGTTTGCATCATTATGGTCATTATCAAATTTAAGTTTTCCATTATTTCACTTAATTTAGTCATTAGTTACATTAGAATTATTTACTATAGCTTTAATTATTTTAATGTGGTTTTAATCCTAGTCTTTTGATTTTCCATGAGTTACATGTTGATTTCTTTTAGCCTCTTTATAAAGGCTTCAATATGTAATAGAAAGGAAGATATGATGAGTTTTTAAGTTTATGTTTGTTGATGAAATCAAAGTTTCTCTCAATATTGTGTTAACAATTGAGTTGAATTATCCTATCAACGGTATTCATTGTGAATCAACGTTTGTTGAAAGAATTATTCTTGGGTATTCTTAGAATCAACAAGTTTAATTCTTCCAACAAACGTTGATTCACAATGAATACCGTTGATAGGATAATTCAACTCAATTGTTAACACAATATTGAGAGAAACTTTGATTTCATCAACAAACATAAACTTAAAAACTCATCATATCTTCCTTTCTATTACATATTGAAGCCTTTATAAAGAGGCTAAAAGAAATCAACATGTAACTCATGGAAAATCAAAAGACTAGGATTAAAACCACATTAAAATAATTAAAGCTATAGTAAATAATTCTAATGTAACTAATGACTAAATTAAGTGAAATAATGGAAAACTTAAATTTGATAATGACCATAATGATGCAAACTTTAAGTCTTCATGCGTGGGCCTTCAATTGAGATTTTATCATGTAATTCATAAATTATATTTTCATTGTCCAAGGAGGCTTAAACCCAAATGAGGGAGGAGACTCTAGATCAGCCTCAAAATAAACATAGCTTTCAAAATGATACCAACTGAATTTTTCTTCAACATTTGGAGATAGATTAGTAGCTTCAACAATTTAGAGGCCAAAAGAACATAACCCACGAGCACAAGGGTAGTAGTAGACAAATAACACATTTTCATATTATTGTCTAATGGACTCTCCCCTCTTGGAAACGTAAATATTCGTTGCATACTCTTAAGATCACCTTCCCACTTCAAAGATTCATAATTATTTGCCAATAAAGGTAGAACAACCAATATTTTTGTGACACCGTGAACATCGTTTTCTTTGCTAAGTAAAGATCGATTATAACGATGTGTATAGTCTTTCTCCTCCAATTGGAACTTATCCACCATATCCAATGAAGTAACATCTTTATAACTTACCTTATCAATAATGACATCGGAATTATCATTTTTGATGTTGCAACTCGTATGGAATATTTCTCCAGTTCCATCAAAACTAGAAATCCCAACTTTACCATTAAGAACATTATTTATAAATAGAATCTCCCCTTCATTGGGCTTCTCCAGTTCTTCATAGACATCATAAACTGTCATTTTGAATAGGATTTTCGGCTCTGATACCAACTGATGTAGTGCGAAAATAAGATAAACAAATTAAACTTGTTGATTCTAAGAATACCCAAGAATAATCTCTTCTAACAAGCGTTGATTCAACAGAATACCGCGGTTAGGAATTTCCAACACACGTTGATTCACAATAATACCGCGGTTAGGATAAATTTTAACTCAATAGTCTAACACAAAATTGAGAGAAAATAAACTTTTATATGATCTTCAAAAACTAGAAAACCCAAATTTGCCATCGAGAATTCTGTTTATAAACAAAATCTCACGTTCATCGGGTTTCTCAAGCTCCTCATAAACATCGTAGATTTTTGGGTTATCTTATTTTCTCCCTACATCACCAGCCCCCCTACAAGCTCCGTCACCGTTGCCTAGCACCTCAATTTGATGTTTAACGTTCTTTTGTCAAGGGGCTTTGAAATTTAGGTGCTATTGAGTTGGAAAGTCCAATTAGATCTATTGTTCTTTTGTAAAACTTAGATGAACGGTAACGATGACTAGTCAACACGTCCTATCCCGAGTACAATAATTTGTAAGGAGTCAATTATAACGTACCATCTGAATTCTTTTTAAAACGGCTGACAAAATACCATTGAAACAATCGAAGATACAAAGTCTCGCGAACTACATATCACAACATGAACAACCTCGAAATCACAAGCTGTAATTTAGAGAAAAACATACCATCTAAATTGATACAACGACCTGCTAAAAAGAATGTTAAGTTCACTCATATTGAAAACACGACCACTTTCTTACAAAGTGCTCTCATTTAGAACTTACTTAGAGAAAAACATACCATCTAAACTGATACAACGACCTGCTAAAAAGAATGTTAAGTTCACTCATATTGAAAACACGACCACTTTCTTACAAAGTGCTCTCATTTAGAACTTACTATCCTGAAAGCTTCTAAAGACTTACCCAACAGTTGCAGTTAGTCAGGATCGTTTCTGAGTTTTTGGAAGCCCTGAGCAAAAACATGATCGAAATGAGGCTCTGTAATCTGTATCGAGCTTTAAAAAAGTTTTTTCTTATTTTTATTTTTATTCCGGCTCAATCAATTTTGAAACAATCAGGACAAATTTTTCTTCTTACAATTAGCAATCAAATTATTTTTTATGTAGATACATACATACATATACACGAACACACATATTTTGAGGGCCCTATAATTCGGAGACTCTGAACGATCGACTACCTCGTCCACCCAAAGAGGATACTGCAACTAGTATACAATCTATAAATGTTGCAACACCTAAAGTACAACTATACTACATTACTACACGTATGAATCATTCGTTTTGATGACATCAGCTTTTTCAATGGAGTGATTCTCCATTAATATCCACCTTGGAAACGCACCCAATGGAGACACGTAGGCTATCCACTTATGTCACCTTTTTCTATTTGCTATCTTTATTTTTATTTTTTAGCTTTATTAATTATTATGGCAAAGGAACAACCACCCACTACACCATGTTTTCTTCTCAGAGAATCTCGTTTTTTGTAACCTTCTTTGGATCTTCAATCTACACCTCACCCTCTTAACTTATCATTAAGTTTTAATTTTAATTTTATGTATTTAATTATTATTTATTACATCACCTCCACTTTAATTTTCTTCTAATCATATACGGAGTACATGATTCCATATTATGTAAAGATGTATAATCTTAAATGAGATGAATAACTGACACTTGACTAATACAGTATTAAACAATAATTTTACTTTGATAGCATTCGAAAATATTTATATAATCTAATTGATAGATGAGAATGATTTAAGAAATTATACTCCGTAGTAGTGAACGGGGACACAAAATTTATGTGAAAAGTCATTATTGTCCTTAAAAAACTCATAATAATACATTAAATATCAAGATCATGATTATTTATTAAAATGAAGATATAATGTGTATAATATCATGATAATATAGCAAAGTTATTTGCCAAATTTGATTATATAGTATAAATACTTGCTTACAAGTTACAACATATGTGCAAATAATACCAAACTAATCAAGAAGAGTTTAATTATTTCTGCTAACCACATTGAACGAGAACGGCTAACATGATAGTTAAATAATTGACAGTTGATAACTTGATATACCTTATTATTTTTTTCAGAACTAAAAGACTAATGGACTACAATGGACCTATATGTATCGTTGAAAGTTGAGACAGTGGGGTAAGTGTAGAATGTCATTACATTTATGGACTCCTTTTTTGGGCCTTAGTTATTCTTTTTCAAGGTTTTTTTTTTTATAAATCTTGCTCAGGCCTCAGGCCTTACTATTTCGTATCTACTACTTATTAATCAAAACAGTGTATTAATTTAGCTAGTGCTGGTAATTTCTGACACGACCCGAAACCCGACACGAAATTGACTCGAAAAAATTAAGGTTGGGTTGAAGTTTTTTGACCCAAGTACCCGAAACCCGCAAACCTGACTATTTTTCATTTTTTTGGGTCGGGTTTGGGTCACCTAATGTGTTTTTGGGTTGATCCGACAACCCGAATAAATTTTAAATGTAGCTAAAATTTTAGAAGTTTTTTTTTATATAAATAATCTGACGTATTTAGTGGTGTTTTAGTATTAAATTTTGATTAACTTAATAGGTGATACGTGGTCTTTTAATTTTATAAACAATTTTATGATTTTTAATGTGATCTATTTGATCCAAAATCACTACAAGAAAAGTACCTTTTTAGGACGAAGTTTTTTGGCAAGGCCAAAAAACTGTGCCAAATACGTGTATTTGGAACTATTTTCGTTTTTGTGCCAAATATTATTGTATTTGGAACGAAAAATAAAGAGCCGACCCAAAAAACCAAGTATTTGGAACGGTTATCAACAGTCGTGCCAAATAACTGGGTATTTGGAACGACAAACAAAGAGCCGACCCAAATACTTACGTATTTGGAACGGTAATAAATAACCATCCCAAATAACTAGGTATTTGGAACGACGAATAAAGAGCCGACCCAAATACCAAAGTATTTGGAACGGTAATAAAAAGACGTCCCAAATACCTATGATTTTGGAACGAAGTACTAGGAGCTGACCCTAATACCCAAGTATTTGGAATGCTAATAAATAACTGTCCCAAATACCTATGATTTTGGAACGAGATACTAGGAGCTGACCCAAATACCCAAGTATTTAGAACGCTAATAAATAAAGGTCACAAATACCTATGCATTCTGAACGACAGATTAGGAGCGGACCCAATTAACTAAAGTATTTAGAACGGTAATAAATAACCATTCCAAATAACTATGTATTTGAAATGATCTAAGAGCGATCCAATTACTTATTTCTTGATTTTTTTTTGCTTGTATTTAGAAGTTTTTCTTATAACTTGTTAACACAAATACTTTATAAATTGAAACATTGAATTTTTCTCTACATGTATACATATTCTAATTGATCACACACACACACATACACACACACACACACACACACACATATATATATATATATATATATATATATATATATATATATATGTATATGTATAGATTTGTATATCATTTATTTGATATTAAACTAAGGCTTACTTATATAAATGTTGTACATTAACGCTTGTACTATTTAAATAGTTTATTTCATTGGGTGGTACTTTAGTCACCATCGATTTTGATAAATTCAACACAACTATATATGTATATTAGGTACTTGTACTGTACACATAAGTGATGCATAGTTATGGTGGATTTATTAAAACCATGGTAGAAATATCAACACCATTTTTCATTAGTTCGAATCAACTGTGTGGCACAATGTTATTGGAACCGACCAGATGAAAAATAAAACGTATAGTACATTATACAATAATTTGATATCGTGTGTAATCATACAATAATCAGCTACCAGCTCCAAATTAAATAAAAGCTTCAGCTAGCAGCTACAGCTAGCAGCTACAGCTAGCAGCTACAGCTAGCAGCTACAACTAGCAGCTACAACTAGCAGCTACATACCCATAGTGTACATACAAATGATACTTACATGCATAGATATTTGTTAATTACTAGAGTATCATTTTTTTTATGGGTTACATAGACCTTCTTTAAATATTACAGTATCATTTTGCTTAATGGATAAGTTTAATTAAAATTAAGTATCTACATAAATATATTTGTAGTATAAACTTAAAAAATAGCGATATTCAATTTATAATGACGATATTTTAATAAATAATGTAGAAACCACAAAAACACTTCAAAAGTTATAAATCTTTTGAACGAAATAATGTATCAAAAAAGAATGTGTCAAAAAAGAAGGTTATATTTTAATGAAATAATGTGTCAAAAAAAAAGTTATATTAATAACAAAATAATTTGTTAAAAAGTTATATCTTAAGAGCATATTCAATGAGGTTTTTTGTAAAGTTTTTTCCAAAGTTTTTTTTATCAAAATGTGTCATAGCTTTTTTATATAAAGTTTTAGAAAAAGCTTTAGCCCAATGATAAAAAACTTTACAGTACATAAACTTTTATAAATCAATATTAAACAATGCAAAGAAAGAGTATTTGAGGTACCAATGACATGAGAAATCTCAAACTTTCCAAAAAAAATTGCACTACAAAATGAAAAGGTTTTCCAAAAGCTTTTTATAAAGATTTTTCAAATATTAAAAAGCTTTAAGGAAAGCTTTACAAAAAGGGTACTGATTCGTACACCACCATTTTTTATCCACACACCACCAAACATGCTTTATGATGTTGTACTGTACAATACTGTAAAGTAGAAAAGTGGTGTATGGATAAAAAATAATGGTGTACGAATCACCACCCTTACAAAAAAACCTCATTGGAGATGCTCTAATAACTAGATACTAAAGGAGAAAGAGGTTTTTTAATGGGTGTTGTTATATATAATAAAAATTTTACTTCATACATCAAAATTAAGCATTATAGGGTTGTACAATACTGCATCATAATATATAAAAATTAGTGTATGAATTAAAATGTGTGTTGTATTTATCAGCTGCCCTTTTTAATTTAACTCTAACTTACATGCCTCTATTTTAATTATTAGTAATCTTTATTATTATTATCATAAGCATCAATGAAAATTCTCTAAATTTACATAATATTACACTTTGAAGATACGGAGTAAGAACAGGTCGTGCCAATTGATTGTGCCAAATACTTTCCCTCCATAATTTCACCGATTGCCTCTCTTAATTGTAACAATTCCCAGCCCATCAGCATCTCCAAAATTAACACGGAGTATTTCCTTTTTCTTCGATCACTAAATCCTTAACAAACAAGTTCCTGAATTGAAACCCTAACAACCTCTCCTTCGTATGATCGTATTAGCCACTCAATCGAACTAGGTACAAACTGAAATACCTTTCTTCCCCTAATTTCATTATGTGTATGTTCATTGATTTTTAATTTTGATGCTTATTTCTTTATTGAATGTGAATCAGACTGTATTATATTGTTTAAGTTTATGGTTATCGATTACTAGAGTAATTCTTTTCCATGTCTATTTTTTTAACTAATATAAAAGTATAAAACACTCAACATAGTACTCGTTATTACTAGAGTAATGTTTTGTTGGATTGGTGGACAATGCATGTATATCAATATGAGTAGTAATATATGGGTCAATCATAATGAGTTCGGTTTAAGCGTTCTAATAACTTTGATCATATTGTTGGTTCAATACAGAAATGTAGTCATCTAACCCAATTGATTAAATATGTGATCTTTATATATTTTACCAATTTCTCTTTTATGGGGGGTTTTTGGGACATAGCATTCTCATATTAGAATTTTCTAGTGCTGCCGTTTTTAGTTTGTTATTGATATGAGAGATTGCTTCTGTTTTAGTTGTTCTTATTTGGCATCAAGGCTGTGTATTTTGATCATGTTGTTGGTCTGCTCGTTGTGCCTTGTTGTAATGGTAATTGGGACCTGCAAATTATATTGTTTCTGGTGCTTTTAAGTTGTAAGGTTACGTGTGATTTTAATTGGTAGTCTGTCTTATATGCATTTTTCTATTTGTCGCGGGTTGGGTGCTCTATACAACCATTTTACTGGTCAATAAAATCAATGGCAGGGGTGTGTACTTTTTATAAACACCATCAGTACTAAAATGCTGTAAACAACGGACGTGGTAGGCTTTTTCATATTCCGTTTGATCATCAAACTATTGTAACCATATTCATAAAGTATACAGGGGCTGATTAATGAAAGCCCGAGTTGGTCTGTTTTTAAGCATGATACCATAACAATCAGCTTAGAAGTAAAAATTAAGGTGGCAATTTCGGGCCGACCGGTTTCGGGTCAAATCAGTCCACCTGCCACTCGTTTTAAATCACACTCAACATGCGTTCTGACAAAGTTTATTTTATCTAATCTTGTAGTTTAGTATGAAATGTAAATCTCTTTTCCTGAAACTTTAATATATTGTGAAAGTTTTGATCTTGGTCACACGTTTTTTAATTATTATAACAGTAAGTGAGTGACAGAAGGTTGTTTATACATGTCGTGTACAAAGTAAATTTGTTATACCCATCTGCTTATATGCTACCAATCTGCTTATATGCTAGAACTTGTGTGACTGATTCATATGGAGATATATATGTAACTTGGAGTCTGACACAACTAGTGTTAACTATAATGAATTGTCTAATATGACAAAAATCTACATATCATTTAATCATATTAGTATATTAGTATATACACATTTAACTTATGATTTTAATTGTTTGATCGTATATTCTTTGCTTGACTTCAAATATGACATTTGGATTATATTATTGTTTACATGCGTTATGTGACTAAGTTTTAAAAACTTATTTTGTTAAAACTTATTATATTGTGAAACAGCTGAAACTTTAACCATTTGATTTAGTTGTACATTTAAGGATGGATACTAGTTGGATGTATTTGAAGGACAGAACATTACCACAATATACAAAAGGTGTTGAGTTTTTTGTAGAGAGTGTATATTCAGATCTTGGGCCAAACGCGGGTAAAAAATGTCCATGTGCAAGGTGTTATGGGCGTTTTTTCCGTAGTAGAGATATTGTCAAAGACGATCTTATTGTTTACGGTTTTATGAAAAATTACAAGCCATGTTCATTTTATCATAATTTTGAAACTTCTCAATGTGAGAATGACCAACCTGAGAACGGCATACACAACTTTGAGAGGGATGACATTGCTGGCATGGTATACGATGCAACTGGAATTGCAACTCCAGAGGAACCTACACATGTGGATGCAGGAAACATGGATGATCAGACTTCGAAAATATTTAAGATGCTAGAGGATGGACAACGACCTTTGTTTAAAGGTTGTAAGAGATTTACATCGCTTTCCTTCATTACTCGACTTTTGCATATAAAAGTATTAGGGGGGTGGTCGAATAAGTCTTGCACGATGGTCATGCAACTGATCTATGAAGCACTTGAAGAAATAGGGGATGTTGTAATGGCTAAGACCTATTATGACGCGAACAAGATAGTTCATGAGTTGGGTTTTTCTTACGAGACGTGGGATGCTTGCCCAAATGACTGTATGTTGTTCCGTGGAGATGATAAATGTCTTGATAATTGTAGTATTTGTGGGGCATCTAGGTACAAGAAGTCCAATGATGAAAATCCAAATGATTATGGGAGTGTAGTTTTGAGAAAAAAGATTGCTACTAAACAAGTGCGTTATTTTCCATTGAAACCAAGGTTGAAGAGGTTGTTCATGTCACCTCAAACATCATCACAAATGACATGGCATTCAAAGGAGCGTGTTGATGATGGTATAATGAGGCATCCTGCAGATAGCCAGGCATGGAAAGCCTTTGATACAAAAAATCCAGCTTTTGGGCGTGAAAGCCGTAATGTTAGATTTGGGTTAGCTTCTGATGGGTTCAATCCTTTCAGGACCATGACTATTTCTCATAGTACATGGCCTGTTGTTTTGATTCCATACAACCTACCACCATGGTTGTGCATGAAACAACCCTCTTTCATTCTTTCCGTTCTTATTGATGGTCCAAAAGCTCCCGGTGACAAAATAGATGTGTATTTACAACCACTAATTGATGAGTTAAAGGAGTTGTGGCACGACGGCATGTATACATACGATGCATCAACCAAGAGTATGTTTAAGTTGCACGCATCACTGCTTTGGACAATTAGTGATTTTCCTGCTTATGCTAAATTGTCGGGTTGGAGCACACAAGGAAAATTTGCCTGTCCTTCTTGTAATAAAAAAACCAGATCCCTTCGACTAAAGCATAGTCGAAAGTTCTGCTTTTTGGGACACCGCAGATGGCTTAAAGAAAGTCATAAGTTACGAAGAGACAAAGTGTCCTTTCTTGGTGAGCAAGAATGGGAGCCCAGGCCAAAAATATTATCGGGTTCTGAAGTGCTCAAACAACTGAAGGATGTAGAGACTGTATATAAAAAGGAAGATGTCTTTAGAAAGAGGAAAAGAGAAGAATACGAAAAGGAGAAGGAAAAAGAGAGAAAGGCTACTTTAAGAAAAGAAAAAAGAAAAGATAAAGAGATGGCGAAAGGAAAGGGAAAGGTGCAGGGGAAGAAGAAGGGAAATGAAAAACGAAAATCAACACAAAACAATGAAACAAATGGTAACGAACATGATAGACAAGACAACTGGAAGAAAAAGAGTATTTTCTTTGAATTGCCTTATTGGGAATTTTTACTCATACGTCACAATCTTGATGTGATGCATATAGAAAAAAATGTATGTGATAATATATTGTTTACCTTATTAGGCATTACTGGAAAAACAAAAGATCACTTGAATGCTCGACTTGATCTGAAAGAGTTAAAAACTAGAACTCCGTTACACCCACAACCAAGTGGTTCCAGTAAAATGTTGCTACCACCAGCTTCTTTTACATTAGGAAAAGAAGATAAAGATCTATTTTTGAAGTTGTTGAAGGATCTCAAGGTACCTGATGGCTACGCTTCTAATATTTCGCGGTGTGTCCATCTCAAAGAGCGTAGCATTTGGGGCTTAAAGAGCCACGACAATCATATTATCTTACAACAATTGCTACCTCTTGCAGTTAGAAGACTTCTGCCGAAACACGTAGTTGAAGCCCTGATTGAGTTATCTAACTTTTTCAGAATATTGTGCTCAAAAGGTAACTCAAAGTCTGATCTGGAAGGTCTTCAAGATCGTATTTCACTTACAATTTGCCATCTTGAGAAGATTTTCCCACCATCATTCTTTGACATAATGGAACACTTGCCTATACACTTAGCTGAAGAGGCGTTAATTGCTGGTCCAGTACAATATCGGTGGATGTACCCAATTGAGAGGTACATGTTTTTCTCACAGTAATAAATACGAGAACTATTTTACAGATTTAATATATATATAGATATGTAAATGTATATGTATATAACTGCTTTTATTTTCTTCTTAGGTACCTGCTAACATTGAAGATGTATGTTCGTAATCGAGCTCGCCCAGAAGGATCTATTGCTAAAGGGGCTTTGATGGAAGAGTGCATGACTTTTTGTGCAAGGTATTTAAAAGATATAGAAACTAAGTCTACACGACCTGAAAGGAATGATTCTGGGGACAATAACATGGGATGTCATTTTGGACAAGAAGCATCATTTTTTCTTGATCGTGTATCAATGGAGCAAGTACATCGCTACATACTTACTACTTGTGATTCTGTCACGCCTTACATGAAGTATGTTAACTGTTATATTAATTACAATTGTTTGTTATTTTTTAGGAAGTTAACTAATAAGTTGGTTCTTCGTTCTATAGGAGACATTTTCAGTCCCTCCAAAAGTTAGTCCCTCGCGAACGTCAGCGTGTTCACAATAAGGAGTTTCCAGCTTGGTTTAAAACTGAAGTAAGGATTATATATAAATTCATTCTCATATATATATATATATATATATATATATATATATGTGTGTGTGTGTGTGTATATATGTATGTATATTTATTTATTTATTTATTTGTATGCTACTAAAATGTTTTCGTTATATGATTATAGGTGTTAAAAGAAGCTGCAGAAAATAAGGTTTTAACTACTGAAGTTAAGGACATGGCATTGGGTTTGACGAATTTGGCAAAGAGATATAATGGATACATTATTAATGGTTTTAGATTTAGAACAAAAAGAACGGATAATAGCTGTAACACCTGGTCAAAAAGTCAACTTGCGCGTCTAATTTAAACTTTTTATAATTGTATTATTATATACAATTATAACTCAGCGAGCGAAAACTTTACATTTTATATAATGAATAGTGATTATGTAATAATCACAAATAAAACCATTTGAAGTCACATTAGATTTTAAATTGAATAAAACTATTTTTAATTTAATTAATTACTAATCGAAAGAACGGAAATATAAATCTAAAAATATTAAATTTATATATATTATTCGGGTACAAAATACGGGTATTTTACACTGCAAAATAGGAACGAAGTGGGGGAAAACTCCTCCCCACCCCTTTGGATCAGCCACCCAACCCCCAAACCCCTCCCATTTCATTTCATTTCTTTCTATCTCATTTTCTTTTCACACACAAACACTCTCCACCCAATTACCACAAATTTTCGGAACTACAAATCGACACACGAAATTTACATTTTCGGAATCACCAACAAGAGAGGAGCAACATTAACAAAGGCCACACCTTCGTTTTCTTCCTCGTTTGGCCTCGATTCGCAATTGTAAGAAATTTCTAAATCTTTAGATCTAATCATTTTGGTGTAATATTTGGGTGTAATAATGCTTACACAACTTAGTTATAACCTAAACAACAAAGAAAACATGATTTTACAGCTTGAAAATACGTTAGATTTGCGATTTTGATCGGAAAAACGCGACAGCCGCGAGTTTCTGGGCTGGTGTTCATCCATGCGACACAACGCTTGTGTCGCATGTTGTGTCGCATAATTCCATTTGTGTCGTATCTTATGTCGCATAAACTACCCATGCGATACAACGCTTGTGTCGTACTCTATGTCGCACCTTGTGTCGTATTTCCATACGACACAACCCTTATGATGCTATTGATTTAGCATCGCAAGCTTTTGCGACACAACCACTGTGTCGCAGAGCTCTTATGTCGCACTCCATGCGACACAACCCTTGTGTCGCATGACACGTTTTTGTGTCGCATGTTATGTCGCGGAAAACAGAAAGTTTAAAAACTCACATTTCCACTAAGTGTCGAGACCCTAAATTTTATAACTTGATTTCACCCAATTTCAAGTCCAGATGCGTTTTTCCTTAAAACAATATAGTAGAAATAAAAATTTTTCCAAGCTGACCTGGCAGCTCGACCCCAGCCAGGGGCTCTGCCCCTTGGACCCCGCCAGGGGCTGCCGCCCCTTGGACCCCGCTAACCAGGGGCGCTGCCCCCGGACCCCCGTACACCATTCCCAGACTTCAACAACAAATACATACATGAACAACTCGCTTAGACAAACTGATTTGTCTCATACTTATATAACCTCACGTGTTTAGGACACTAGAAGGTTACCATTCGGACGTCGCGCGTATCATCGTATCGCTAACAACTCACAGGTGAGTTTCATAGCCCCACTCTTTCAACTGTTTTACTGTTTTTGGGGTGAAACACATGCACAACAACTGTTTTCGAATTATATTAATAATCTTTTATAATTCACAATCAATTATATTACTGTATGTAATACAAATGTGTAATACTTAGGAATTACACCCAACACGTCGTTTTGGAACAATATCAAGACCTAATCTAGATAGGTCACAATCGTACACTATCAGATTGTTGGAAAACAATTACCTAGACATAACTTGATATAGTTAGTACTATTCATTGGCCATATTATCGCGGGACAATATTATCCAATACATTAGGACTAGTTAGTTCTACCTACACTAGATGATATAGATACAATTACAGGATTAGTTGCTCTTTTAGGAACTAATATTTTCAATACAATTCAGGAACCTCAATATACTTGCTAGGCTTTAGGCTAGAAGTATACGATAACATAATATGTTAGTATAGATGCTTCATACTAATACAATTCAACTAGGTAATGAGCATTCATACCTAGGACCAACGTACTACTTAATATCTAAATATTTGCTTATACGTATTTAGATAAAATCAATTATTTTCATGCGTGTCATGATTGTTACTTACGTTTGCTCATTCGACAAACATATATGTATATTTATATATATATATATATATCTACATGTTTAGATATTATCATTAGCACTTGGTGCTAACTTCAATAGTATTTATGTATATTAGTATACATACAATCATACACACATTCAAGCCTGACGCGTCGTTGTACGGTCGGCTCTTATTTGCAATAGCTAGTATGTCGTTGTACTGCTGGCTCTACATTTCAACTATGCTCTCGAGCACTTCATAAACGATGCCGCGGTATTGCAGCGGGCACAAAACGATACCACGGTAAAGTGGGTACAAAACGATGCCACGGTATTGCAGTGGGCACAACTTCAATCAAACAAGTCGTTGTAACTTGTATCAGTATTCAATCAAACAAGTCGTTGTAACTTGTATAACTTCAATCAAACAAGTCGTTGTAACTTGTATAAATTCAATCAAACAAGTCGTTGTAACTTGTATCAATTTAAGACAAACAAGTCTAAGTAACTTGTAACAGTGCAATCAACCAAAATCGGGGTATTTTGGACATTAAGTTAGACTTTTACACATTGGTGTTATAAACTTCAACGTATTACATATCAAAAATCACTGATTTTGGAAACAACTTTACAAAACATAAATTGTTTTATTACTTTATGTTTTCAACTAACCTTCCTATGAACTCACCAGCTTTATAGCTGACCTGTTTTAGCATGTGTTCTCAGGTTGCCCAGCAGGATTAGGATTGCTTCAAGGCTTAATTAGCCCGAGTCGCATATTTTCAAACCATTGGGACTGCTCTGCATCTACTTTAGCATTTTCAAATTTTGTACTTGGAAATCACTGTTAAACTTATAACGTAGTAAACGTTCTATTTTGGAAATGTATAATTATTTTCAAACGTCTCATTTAGAATCGTTCATTATGTATCTTATGCTGTGATATTTGATTTAGTGACACCCGACCCGACAGCTTCCGCAAACCGAAATTTGAGGGTGTTACAATAGCAGAGTTACACAAAATAGCGGTGTTGTTGTGACTGCTGGTACAACAAGCTTTTCAAGTAAAAAGGATAAAAATCCAATGATAGGAGACTTGACTTATTATGGAGAGTTGACAGATATCATTCAAGTTCAGTATACTCATAAAACAAAATTTGTGTTATTCAAGTGCAATTGGGTAGACAACAGGACTGGGGTCAAAGTTGATAACTTTGGTATTACATCGGTCAATTTCAACCATGTGTTATACAAAGAAAATAAAACAACTGATGAACCCTTTATTATAGCATCTCAAGCAGAGCAGGCAATGTATATCGAAGACCCTGTAAACCCAGAATGGAAAGTTGCCATTAAGATGACTAGTCGAGATACATTTGATATGGGTGAGGATGAGAATTCTAGTACAACAATATTGGTGCCTCAAGCCCAACCATATAGTTCTCAACGATTAGACGAACGAAGAAACGATCAAGAATTCGAAGGGATGTGGGTGAGGCACGACGTTGAGGGGACAATTATTGAGAGAGGAGTTGCTGAAACTTCTAGAATTGTCAACCAAAGTAATAATGCTTCATCATCACATGCAATTGAGAGTGAGTCAGATAAAGAAAGTGAAGATGAATTGGATGTTGAAGTTTCAAATGAATATGAAGAAGAGTTTGATGACACTATAGAGGACACATCTGATGAAGACGATCATACGATTTTGGACATGAGTGATCATGAATCTGATGATGATTGACATAACTGTTTTATCTAATGTGGATAGTGTTATCTTTTTTTTGTTATGCTTATAAATCAAAGGCCTCACGCCTGCTTTTTATCCATATTATCTCAGTGAGTTTGTTTATTACATAGCCTTTTCTGTGTAGTATAGTAAAGACTTATTTGTTGTTATCCTTTGATCTTAAATACTTTTAGGTTGAAGTAGGTTAATATCATATAAATCTTTCTATATCATTGGTGAATCTTTTTATTGTATACAATAAATTTTTGGTGACGCTATTCATTCACAGGTTTACTATGGCGGGTGGAAAGGCTGGTGGAAAAGCCGGTAGAAAGAGACGACGTGAGTACACATTCATGTCCCAATGGTCAACCCATCAGAACGGAAGTGATTCCTCGATTCAATCTCCTTTGCAAAACGATGAGCAGACTAATGTTGCATCAACACAAGCAGGAGGCTCGTCACAATTGCCGAATATCACAGTCAATGTGGATGCCTCTATTGAGACTCCCATAACATCAAGTGGGTCAGGTAATTGTTACATAAAATATTTGATTTACAAAACAATCTTGTATCTACTTTTTTAGGAACACTAGATACAAGGAGTTGGAAAATAGTCCCTGTTTGAAAGTCAGCTATATATTCAGTTGCATGCTTATGTCTTACTACCACCCTATGACTTTATTTATTATAGGTCCTAACACGAGTGATGCTCCTCGTAAAAAGGGTCGAGGACCAGCAGTGGGTTATCAAGGAACTGAAAAGGTCAAAATAATTTTTAACAAATATAAGCAGCCTATCGGGGAATCAAGTACCGATGTTGGGAACATACTTGGAGATATTGCAAGGTGTGGGGCTCGTGCTCCCCTTGATGTTGTTTCATGGAACTTAATGCCAGGAATTAATCTTGAATCAATGTGGGGGGAAGTTCAGGTATCATATGTTCGTTGAATTATTTTGTTATTATAAAAGTATGATATGCTTTTTGATCTCATATACTTTTAGAAGAATAAATATGAATTACTTTAGAACTATGATGAAGAGTGATATTTTATGTTGATGGATGAAAGTAACTCAGTAATATACATGTAGAATAAGACAGATGCTCCGGAATCTTTTAAAGAGAATTGTTTGAAGCTAATCGGTGGTCACTGGAAAAAGTGGAAAAGCAGAGTAAAGAGCGACTACTTTACTCCAAACAAGGATGATCAAGAAAAACTAATGACTGCTCCTAAAGACGCTCGTATAGATTCTACTCAATGGCCATCCTTGGTGAATTATTGGCAGGATGAAAAAGTTCAGGTAAAATAATTTAATTTAATAAACTTAACTATGCTTGCAACTCGTAAACAACTTTAGTTCACCTATATGGCTATATCATCTAATTAATATTTAGTACACACAATATATTACATTTGAGGTTTATCTAATTAGTTCATTTAACTATATTCATTTAGGCTCAAGCCTTAAGAAATTCACAGAATCGCAAGCAACTAGAGTACCCACCTAGGACTGGAAGGACTTCACATGCAAACATTCGAGAGGAGGTATATATTAAAGACATATAGCTTGATTTCATTCAATGTTTTCATGATTTAATAATTTCATATACTAACAAAAATTGTGTAATATTTTGTATATAGATGAAAGCTAACAATGAAGATATTTCTCGTGCTAATGTGTTCATTAAAACGCGTACTAGAATGGATGGTACAATTCCCGACAATGATACCAGGCTGGTGATTGTAAGTAGATTAATTGCTTAGTTTTGTTTATTCAAAGTTCGTTGTTATGACTTTCTGTCATATTTTCAGGATAATATACAAAAAGAAATTAGTGAGGTAACAGAAGAAGAACGAACTGAAAAATTCAAAGAAGAAGTTTTTGTCAGACTCGTGGGTCCTGATGGACACGGACGTGTAAAGACTTTTGGTGTAGGACCAACTCGTGGTGATGTTTTTGGGGATCAATCTTCTTCAGTGGATGTAGCTTCTTCAGATGCAATAAAAATGATGGTTCAATCTCAAGTAGAGGAGCAGTTGGAGGCCAAAGTTGCAGAGCGAGTAGCAGAACAATTACCAGAATTAGTAGCACAACAGGTAACAGAGAAATTAGCAGAGATAACTGCTCATTTTGAAAAAAACACAAAGAGAACTTCAAGAAAAGATAGATAAAATGAACCGTTTATTAGTTCTCGATGGGTTGTTACCACCATCTCAATCTAATGAGACGCACAAATCTGCATCAAGTGTTGGACAGGTAATCCTGTCATAATTTTCAATGTTTTTTTTGGCAAATCCATATATATCTAATAACTTTGTAATGCATTGTAGCTTCAAACCTCTCCAAATGAAAGTTGATCAAGAGATTATGCGAAAGAAGGTCCCCTGTTTTTGTCACGTAAGTACTCCATGCTTAATTAGTTTCATATTTCTATAAAAAGTTGAAACATAGGACAAGTTTCGTTTATGACCTTTTCTGCTCAACTACTACTATAAGCATTTGAATAATAACCGGAATATATAATCATTAACCCATTTGACCAGTTTCAACTTGTTCTTACTATCTCTATGTATTTTGTTAATGCTTCACATATATTTTAATGTTTCACATATATTTCTAATGGATGAACTTTTTTATTATGTAGGATATATGAAGAAAATGGGCATAACGGACTTCTTGGATTTTAATTTGATTAGCGTACTTTTTTTATCATTTTAGTTTCTCGCGGTTTGACTGTGTGCATTGACTTTTTTAGATTGTTCGCATATTTATTTCCATTCAACCTTATGAATAATATATGGAAGTAAATCTATTTAAATTTATATTATCGATTCTAAATAATATTATGTTGATAAATTTGAATTTGATCTTTTGCATCAAGGCAACAACAATGTGCCAAATACTCTTTTGGCAGGCGAGATTGACCTTGTCAAATATTCTTTTGGCATGCGACTTAGACTGTGCCAAATACTATCTTGGCATGCGAGGTGACCGTTCCGATTACTCTTTTGTCACACGAGTTAGCCGTCCCAAATACTCTTTTGGCACACGTTTTAGACCCCCGACCCAAATACCCTTTTGGCACACGTTTTAGACCCCGTCCCAAATACTCTTTTGGCACACGGTTTAGATCGTAACAAATAGCCTTTTGGCACATAAGCTAGCATGTCCCAAAAACTCTTTTGGCACACAGTTTAGACCGTAACAAATGGTATTTGGCACGCGAGTTAGCGGGTGCCAAATACTCTTTTGGCACACATTTCAGACCGTAACAAATAGTATTTGGCACACGAGTTAACTAGTGCCAATTACTCTTTTGGCACACGACTTATACAGTGCCAAATACACTTTTGGCACGTGAAGAAATTGTGGTCCCAACTGGTTGTCAATTAGCACACACGTAAAAACCCGTGCCAAAAAGTATTTGGAACGGCTTTTTTTCGATCCAATTGTATTTGGCACCCTCGTATTAAGGACAGAGCCAAAAACGTGCCAAAACCGTGCCAAATAGTATTTGGCACAGTTTTTTGTGCTTTTGGCACAGTTTTGCCCCTTCCCAAATACCCCTTTTTCTTGTAGTGAATTGATACGTTAACATATAATGACCCGAAAATATGTTGAAATACTCAACCCGATTATAAAATCAGACTCGTTTTGGATCGACTACTTCTGACCCACCAACTCGATAACCCGAGCGGGTCAATTCGAACAAACCCAAATTGCCACCCCTAAATTTGACCAATTTATTAGTCAATTTTATTTTAATTAGATACTAGATACAAGACCCGCGACAACGCGGGATTAGCCATGAAAATGTATAATAAGAATATCATTAGGGATGCAACGTTAATAAACTAATTTAGTTAAGACATATTCACGATTTTTGAACAGATAATAGTTAATATTTATTTAAGCAATCATTAATGCTAAACAATAAAAAATAAAAGCAAATCTAAATTAGATCAACAATCCACCATGAGTAAAAATGGGTTTATATTTCCTGTAACTTCATAATAATAATAATTATAATTATAATTATAATGGGGCCTATATATCAGTGATCACATATGACCAAATAGCTGCTAGCAGTTCATGAAGCAACTTGGGGCGGCAATTTCTTCTCATTTACTTATACATGTGGCGACTTTTTAATATAAGGAGTAAATATAGAAAAGTTTAAAAGAAATAGCTTAAAAGGAAAAAATAAATAAAAATTAGGCTACCAAAAACCTTTGGCAAAAAGTTTTTCTGTTAAAACCGGTTGTAACATTATTGCTTCGTCTCGTGCACTCTTATATCTACACATGAAAGTTGAATTAAGTTATAGAGGCAATTTATCGTCTTGTAAGTCGCCAGCCACTGAAAATTGTTATACTTCTGAACCATAAACAATCTCATGAGTAAGTAATGCAAGAATGGGTAAATACATAACTTTAACTAAAAATAGTTCAAAATCTCTTGTTGCATTTGAAATGCATCAATAGCGTAAAAAGAATACAACTGATGGATATTAATCATACAACAAAATGACATTCAGCTCATTAGTTACCAATACTGGAAAACTACACTCAGTATAATATATACTTTTTTATGAAATAGATACAAACAGCTTAATCTCAAGTCAAATAACATAGACTTACTATCACGGTAACATGCTCGTATCATTGCAAAGTTATTTAGTTAATATATATATGTAATTGTTAGTATAACACATGTGGTACAATTTTTATATATTATATATAGTAACCAATAATTACGGAGTAAGATCAAACGTAGACTTAAATATATGTACTTTGACATCATAAGGGAAAACTTATTGACCAAGTTTGTTATGGTCTGCAAAACGAACTCGAATTAGAGGCGCGTTTAAATGATCTATTGAGATGAAAAGCAAATTGCATATATACCCTGACTTCAAGAGTAACCGGTCAATATAGTTTTTCCAGTCCATGAATACTAATATCGTATAACTACAATAATTGACAGAGGTATAGAAACAGTAAAAGAAAAAATTACTTGACGGAGAAAATAAATGGATATGTGTACTAAGTTGTATGTTTCCTTGTCTTCCTCCTTGGTTGAGATCGAGCTTGTTCAAAAGTAACTACGATAACATCTTACAAACATCACTAAGTAACAAACACAAAAATTAGACCCAAAAATTACAATCATTATAGTATCATGTATATGAACGATGAAATCAAAACCGAAACAAATAGTATTCAAACACTTACTTACAATTCGAATCAATAATCTGCAACAATCAAATTAAGTAACAAAAGCAATAGAAACTCGAATATTAAAACTAAAACCCAATGGTGACGCACAAAATTAACATCGATGACAGCTAGAGAGGAAACGAAGATGGAAGATGGTGGCTGCCGTTTTAGGTTTTAGTTACGGTTTAGAGATATTTCAAAAATATAAAATTGGCGTCGTACAAATAATGAGATTTGCTTCGGAATGTTGCCAATTGTTTACGTTTGTTATTCTATTAAAATTTGTTTTTTATTATTATTTATATTTTTAGGTCGGTTAAATTTTTAATCATTGTGGGTTATATATCCTCCGGATTAACTTTTGTTTTTTTTTAGAAAAAAAATTATAATTAGAAGATAAGGATATTAGAAGATATTACTTTAAATTTAGATATGTTTCAATCACGAGTTATAAAACGTAGAGATTATGTTTGAGATTTTGTTTACTTTTTATTTAATAAATAATTAAAATAAATATGATAGGGGGTTAAGTGTAATTAACAACTAATTAATCTAGATCGTTGGATCGATTTGGCAAAACCCAATTAAGGGCGGAGATTTCTCCATTATATTTTGCTTTAAGTATATGTTATAGATAGATTTTAATTCGATAACATTGAATTTTTCTAAATATCTTTTTTCTTTACCCAATGATCCCTTATTTTAACTAACCGACAACTCCCACCATTTTTTAGCAAATTAAGTAAATTGATTATTAAAAAAAAAAAAAAAAAAAGGCAAGCCGTTTTGCAAATGAACATCAATTATATCTAAAAATTATCCGATATTTAGAGTAAAGTTCAAATGAGCATAGTAATTTCTTGTGAGAATGAAGGATACAATAGGAATGCACCAGGTGTCACTCAACACATTTTCCCCCACGTTTTTAAAATTTTAAATATGTCCCAAACGGTAAGTTGAAAAATCATAAAAATTGCACCATAAAAATCAGCGTTTTATTCTATTCGATTAGAGATGTGACAAGTTATACTTTCGACATTTTTTTTTTCTTCATTTTTTTGATGAGTTTTGAAAACGAGTAACACATGTGTTACAAGCTGGTAACACATTGTTACCGGCAGTAACACATGTGCTACAAGCAAGTAACACATGTGTTACCAATTTTGTACAATTTATAAAAAAAAAAAAAAGTGTTGAAAGTATACATTGTGAGATGGCAATTCGAAGAGAAAAAATGCTGATTTTTATGGTGCAATTTTTATAATTTTTCGACTTACCGTTTGAGAGTTATTTAAGTTTAAAAAACGTGAGGGAAAGTGGGTTTTGTAACACGTGGCGCATTCTGGTTAGTTTCTCCATTCTCACAAAAAATATCATTCTCATTCGAACCTCACTCTTGATTTTGATATGTAAACTATAATATGTAAATTGGTGAGAATTGACCAAAAAGATGTAAATTGGTGAGAATCGACCAAAAAGATGTAAATTGGTGAGAATAATTCGATTGGGCTAACAACGGCCCATTGGAAGCATACACCAAGACACCAAGTTATCAAATAAGCCCAACTAGCATCGGCGCAAGAGTATTAACTACCCGTATTTTGTTTTGAGTAATTATTATTCATAGAAGTACACTAAGAAATCAACTTAAAACTTTACTTAATTTCTTAAACATTCACTTTGACCACATCATTTTTCTATCGATTACGACGACCTGGTAAATCCAAACGGTGGATGGTAGTTGAGAAGAGAGAAAAGGTATGTCGGAAAGAAGGAAAAAAAAAACAGTGAAAAGGTTATATTAGGTTATATTGCTCTCACATGTCTTGTATATTTTAGATTCAATAAAATATATAACGTAAGTTAGTGGGAGGGACTATCGTGGTGCACACCTTAAATAATTAGGGATGATCGGTATAATTACCAATACATAGTGACATTTGGTGTAATTTGGTGTAAACCATAACAACTATCTGTATATTTTACTCATAATTATATGTGAAAGTCGGAGTTTATATTTGTAGATGAAGTAGTTGTATACTTGTAGTTGAAAATATGAATTGACGAATATAGATATTCATGTAATTTAATTTTTCATAAACGCTAAACTTTCTAAATATTTTATCAAGTAACTTATTTTCTTAGAGATTATTTTTAAATAAAGCTCTAGATATTCTTATGTTTGAGGGAGTGATAAGCATCAAATAGATATTATATTTTATAGTAATTTATCCCTATATTTATATACATTTTAGTGCATTTCTATGATTTTGGATACTTATTTTGTTAATATTTGCAGAGATGTATTTTAATTGAAGATTGAAGAAAAAGAAACGAGAACGAATCCAAAACTGAAGAAAACTGAAGATAATGAAGTATATGAAGAAAATGAGCTTAAACCTTAAAGAATTGAAGATTAAAATGATAATATTATGAAGATTAAACTTCGTAAAAGAAAAGAAGAAAGCCCAAAATGAAGGCTGGCCCGTATTTATAAGATTCTGGAATGAAGGTCCAACCGGCGGTTGGGGTATAAAGGGATTAAGGCGGTGGAAGACGCGGAGTTGGACCAGGTCACAACTTGTTCCAACCGGGAGTTAGAATACCCAACCGGCGGTTGGGAGGTCGGCCAGCAAAACTATAAATAGAGGCCTAGTTTAGGTTTTACCATATACGATTCTTAGAATACAAAGTCGAATATTAGGGTTTAAGGTCGACTTAAGGTGCGAATTTGGAGGCTAAGGAGCTAGGGTTTGAAGGTTTTTAACCCTAGGAAAAGCTGGTTCGACAATTGGTTCGGTTTCTTTATCCTTGTAACTTTAATAACCTTATTGAGTTAATTTATGGATATTGTTTATTTGATTTAATTGTGAATTAGGTTTCGTTATAGCTATTTGAATGAATGTTTATTGAGTTTATTATATGAATTTATGTTTATGTTGGAACTATATTATTGAATGTTTATTATACAAGAATTGTCTATATTATAATATATTAATGATTCTTCTTGACATAGTTAGACTGATTTATATTAAACGAGGATGACCATATTAAGTTTGTATAAATTAAGTGATTGTGTTTATGTCTTGATCTTAACCTTATGCGATAGAAGAAGAATATAATTCATTAATATAAAGTAATATTGTGATTTACGCCATACCGATGAAATTGTATTAATAAACTGCTGATAGATCTTAAAAATTAGTGATACTTTGCGTAACCTTATGATTGTGTTGCTATGATGAAGATTAGCTTAAGCTTAGTAATGTTCTACATTAGTAATTCACCAGTAATAATAGCCAACAAAGCAAATAGACATAAGTAAATATAATAAGTTTAATAAATAATAGTTTGAATAATTATAATCTTCTATCCAATTGAGTATTCTTAAGTTGTTTCTGAAACTTATCTATTAGAATCTGTATCAAAATATAAATATAAATATGTTCGTTCGGAACTAAAACGTCCCCCTTATCTTGTATATTATTGTACATTGGATCCTTTATTTGTATTATTATTGTAAATAGTTGTAATTAGGAGTAAATAAGATAATTGGTTATAAATTAGAATCACGTTCCACGTGTTCGAACTTGGACTTACTTAATAAGCTATATTATACGAACGGGTTAATCTTGCCTGAATTGTGTGATAGTATTATTTAGTATTTCCTTAATTTAAAACTTGTGATTATAATTGCCTTTACTTAGCACACATCAAGTTTTTGGCGCCGCTGCCGGGGAACACTTAACCGGTTGAACTTTTGTTCTATCGGGGAGCGGTGTATTTTAATTAAACTAATTATTTTCCCTGTATAATTTTTTATTTCTAATATTTTGCAAAGTCAATCGAAAAATCGGCTCACCCATTGGGAGTACTGACAAAAACAAAGGTATAAGGAGAGTAAAGCCCTACCTCATTGATTTATCATATAAGAAGTAAGGTGCTTCTCAAAAGAGGTAGGTTTTTAATAAGCTTCGCGCTGACCTATTTCTTCGCTTTTGTGTACAATCTTTGGAGCTACCGATGACTTTTGACTAAATTTGTGAAAATGTGTAATTATGTAAATGTATTTTATATGTATAATATGTTTTTCTTGTATTATATGTGTTCTAAATTAAGTGATAATTTGTGTATACAGAATTCGTTAACTGTTAGTGAAATGGAAAATAAGCAAATGGAAATTTTGAATGAAACTGTGGAATGCAAGAATGTCTGTGTTGATGAACATTCTCTTAGGATATTAGATAACCCTACACTAGATACTATATCTGAAGAAGAGGAAGAGGATTTAGAAAGTATGTCTGAAGAAGAAGGGATTGATTTAGGTATTAGCACTGAGGTTGAAGATACTAATTTAGGAAGTATACCTGTGCCAGTAGTTAGTACGAGAGGTGGAATGATTCAGCTTTTAGAAGTTGGAAAAGATGATACATATTATATTATGGCTGTCATCAGGGCATCTACTATTGACTTTACACCTGAACAAAAATACATAATTGAGAAAATTGAAAAAGAATATGAAGACTGGTATAATCCTAACCAAACCCAGATGGTGAACTATTTTGATAAATATATAACTGAACTGAAGGATACGCTATATCAGCAAGAAGCTCAAGAGGAAGATTTCTTTGAAGGTCAGAAGATTTTGTATTCATGTGTCTACAGAGCATTGACAAGATACCGCTTCCTTATTCTGATAAGCAAATGAGTTTATTGGAATCTTATAAGAATCAAATGGAATGGGCAACTGGAAATCCAACGCAGATGGCAGATATTTGTTTGATAGAAGAATTGCAGGAAGTAATTAGGTTAATGGAACAAAAAGATTATAAGAATTGCAGCACTTACTATGTAGACTGCACGGTGGAATTTTATGTGCAACAAATAATCAATGATTTGTACTATCCAGCACAAGATGAGCTAATGAGGAAAGTTCCGGATGGGATATCTGAAGTGGCATTAGTTAATGTGGCGAACTATGTGATACTGGAGCTTAAGTCAATTTTTCATGGGGTGTATCACTTTTGTCATATTGATCTATTTCATTTAGGATTATCTCAAATTTTATACAAAAATGATAAATATGTTTAGATTTTCAGGATTGTTATTTACTGAGCGTCAGAGGGAGTTAATGAAAGGAATGCTATGGGAAATTGAAGAGGTAGTAAGAGACCCTACAACTGGAAAGTATGAAATGTTACATTTAGGATTTTATGGTTTTATGGATGAGTTAAGACGTGAGCATCAAGAGCGTGAAATTAAGGAAGTAAATGGATGTAAGGTGATTGATGAGGAAGGACAAGTAGCTAAGGCAATAAAGAAAATAATGGGGGAATTTTACGAATTTCAAATAGCAGCTGATGAACATCACCGACATTTTGAAGATTCCATTGCTCAAGTACCAGATATCACTAAAATCATGTTTAAATACTTTTTAAGAATCTTTCCCCCAGACCAGAAAATCCCTATAACCTTTATGCTACCAAATAGTTACTATGTTTCACCACTAGCTAGAGAATGGATGAATCAACCTTGAAGACATTCACAACATTCTTATTCCCATTTGATTTTCATTTTGTTATTAGTTATGATTTCTTTTGATTAAACTTTTGTTATTTGTTTGTGATAGTTATTAAGTTTTTAATATATGTGTTATTTTAGGAATAATGGTCATTTTCATATATATGTTTAAATGTTAATTCTCTATTAGTATTTACGTAGTTAATTGTTTTCATATTAATCTCGGTTATATTATATAAGGTATGGTACTTTTCAACTTAATAACCATATTTTATGCCTGCATACGAAATCATTTTAAGGTTCATATTGGATTTTATCCTCACTTTTATAAGTTTTTTTTTTTAAACCGTAAAATGTTTATAATGTTAGTTTGACAAGTATGAGTTATTTTATAAGAATTGTTAAAATATTTTAATAAAATAATGGAAGTAGGTATGAAAAATTTAACTATGTTATATGTTAAACTAATAACATACATACCGTATTCTTAATATATTGTTAACTTAGTGAATGATTGGTTTTTCTTTGAATATTGATATTATTTTATTACTAATGTATGGATACATTAATCCAGTGATTGCTTTTATTTAATTGTTCTTTATAGTTAGGATTTTTTTTTAATCTGAATTCTATATATGTTTTTGCTATAAAGATAATTTTTATAAAATGTTTTATTAGATAATGAGATGAAATATTTATGATGAGACTTTTAATCAATTATTTGAAGAAAATGAAGTTTGTTCAATAAGTTTGACATTATTAAAAGATTAGTGTGTTAATATTAGGATATATTAATTTTGTGGCTACTTTGTAGATTTTACTTTATTTTTAGTTTTTAGGATAGGTTTGAGAAACTATGATCACTAGAAAATGTTGCTACGTAAATTAAATTAAACAGGGCTAATGATAATAAAATATGATAAAGGTCGTTCTTTTAAAAGAAATCGTTGTAGCAACCAACCGGCGGCTAACATATTTAACCAGTTGGACACTTTTTAGACTCATACCAGTAATTGACTTAGGAAATCGATGGTTGTAGGTACCCAACTAGAGGTTGAATATTTTTTTTGGCTTTATTAGGAGATAAATTGACGAATAGCAGTAGTTTCATAAGTTTTTATTGCCCAACTAGCTCATTAGAAATGACAAAAATTAGTAGCATGTGGTTATATGTTTCTGGATTATCTTTAATTTGTATTTTTCATTTTAAGTTTTGTTTTTATTTTTATATTTGGTATGTTTAAATTATTTGCTTGTTTATTTTTAGAATATTGTTGCCACTTTTCGAAGTTGGTATGATATAGTACAGCTGAATAATGCATTGAAATTGGAATTTTTGGAAATTTAATAAGTTTATCTTATTAATTATGAACTTTGTGGGTTTGTTCCCTGAAAACCCTCACGAGACTATAACTAGTCCACTCGGGATACCTAGGGGTTTAAAGGCTTATTGCATATGCTAAATGCAATCGTGATTAACTACGAAAGTATGTATGTTGTATATTATTTTTCAAAGAGATCAAAAATCAACCAAGCAGATTTTTCTTAGCCGATGATGAAATTTATAATTTCAGTCAGGGGAGTTTTTCTGTTCTATTTTTCTTTCCCTTACTCACTTTTGTTTATCAATTTTTATACAATGAGGGTATTGTATAATTTAAGTGTGGGGATAGGGTTCGTAAGAAAAAGAATTTATTTAATTATTTATTTAAGTTTCTATTGTTCTTAATTTTTATTAAAAATTTAAAATTTTAAGTGAATAACTAAGTATTTATTAGTTAGAATACTTTTGTTAAAAGTTTTGTTTTGTATTTAAAAGTTTAGACTTTAATGTGGATTAACTGTTTTGTATATATAACGTAAGCTACTTAAATAAGGAGTGATATATAGTTATGTGATATGATGTACTGATAGGCAATCTATATGAAGATTTCTGAATTTTAATAAATTAATAAAATAACTTGTATATTATTTTATGGTACATAATATGATGTATGACAGAAAAAGTCTTAAATTTTAAATTTATTATACAATAATTTTATATATCTTTTTACTTATGTGAATACATTTGGGGGTATATATTGATGGTTTCCTCTGTTATACGTGAGTATAGACCTGGTCTCTATTAATATATACTTAAAAATTAAGCAAACGCAAGTCAAAAGTACTTGAAAAGTCTTAAAAATAAAAGATACCTAATGAGGTCGCCAAAATGGTTTGACCAAGTCTGGTTTTGCTTAAACCTGAATCAAGTTATGTCGCTCTGTTGCATGAAAATGCAGACCTGTCACCAATGTCTTGATTCTTAAAAATGTATTTTATATATTTAATGGGAATATAAAAGAAAATTGTATAATTAAGTTTAAAAGCATATCATATATGGAAATCATAAGTAATATATATATTAACAATAAAGGTGTATTCAGACGTATGAATATAGATTGTTTAAAGTGGACAAATATATTAGTAATCATTCATGAGCTATATATTACATGAACAATAATAATTTTTATTTATACATTATAGTTATCCATGTTAATTAAATTATTTAAAATTTTAATTTAAGAAACAGGTTTTTAGTATTGGTATTCTGATTCTTAAATATTAGTTTGATGCTTATTTTTAAATTTTATTCAGTATTCTACTTAAGGACAAGCAGAACTTAAGTGTGGGGATATTTGATAAGCATCAAATAGATAGTATATTTTATAGTAATTTATCCCTATATTTATATACATTTTAGTGCATTTATATGATTTTAGATACTTATTTTGTTAATATTTGCAGAGTTGTATTTTATTGAAGATTGAAGAAAAAGGAACGAGAACAAATCCAAAACTGAAAAAAACTGAAGAAAATGAAGTATATGAAGAAAATGAGCTTAAACCTTAAAGAATTGAAGATTAAAATGATAATATTGAAGAATGAGGCCAAAATGAAGATTAAACTCCGTAAAAGAAAAGAAGAAAGCCCAAAATGAAGGCTGGCCCGTATTTAGAAGATTCTGGAATGAAGGTCCAACCGGCGGCTGGATTACCCAACCGACGGTTGGGGTATAAAGGGATTAAGGCGGTGGAAGACGCGGAGTTGGATCATGACACAACTTGTTCCAACCGACGGTTGGAATACCCAACCGGCGGTTGGGAGGTCGGCCAGCAAAACTATAAATAGAGGCCTAGTTTAGGTTTTACCATATACGATTCTTAGAATACAAAGTCGAATATTAGGGTTTAAGGTCGACTTAAGGTGCGAATGTGGAGGCTAAGGAGCTAGGGTTTGAAGGTTTTTAACCCTAGGAAAAGCTGGTTCGACAATTGGTTCGGTTTCTTTATCCTTGTAACTTTAATAACCTTATTGAGTTAAATTATGGATATTGTTTATTTGATTTGATTGTGAATTAGGTTTTCGTTATAGCTATTTGAATGAATGTTTATTGAGTTTATTATATGAATTTATATTTATGTTGGAACTATATTATTGAATGTTTATTATACAAGAATTGTCTATATTATAATATATTAATGATTTTTCTTGACATAGTTAGACTGATTTATATTAAACGAGGATGACCATATTAAGTTTGTATAAATTAAGTGATTGTGTTTATGTCTAGATCTTAACCTTATGCGATAGACGAAGAATATAATTCATTAATATAAAGTAATATTGTGATTCACGCCATACCGATGAAATTGTATTAATAAACTGCTGATAGATCTTAATAATTAGTGATACTTTGCGTAACCTTATGATTATGTTGCTATGATGAAGATTAGCTTAAGCTTAAGTAATTTTCTACATTAGTAATTCACCAGTAATAATAACCAACAAAGCAAATAAACATAAGTAAATATAATAAGTTTAATAAATAATAGTTTGAATAATTATAATCTTCTATCCAATTGAGTATTCTTAAGTTGTTCCTGAAACTTATCTATTAGAATCTGTATCAAAATATAAATATAAATATGTTCGTTCGGAACTAAAACGTCCCCCTTATCTTGTATATTATTATACATTGGATCCTTTATTTGTATTATTATTGTAAATAGTTGTAATTAGGAGTAAATAAGATAATTGGTTATAAATTAGAATCACGTTCCCTGTGTTCGAACTTGGACTTACTTAATAAGCTATATTATACGAACGGATTAATCTTGCCTGAATTGTGTGATAGTATTATTTAGTATTTCCTTAATTTAAAACTTGTGATTATAATTGTCTATACTTAGCACACATTAGGGAGAATATCATCTGTGTTTTTTAATTTAACAAGTTCAGTTATAGTAAGTAAATGTTCAACTAAATTTCTTAAATGAATAAATTCATAAGAAATGAAATTACATTCAACTGAAAGTCGATTTACTCTATATTCTTTTTATATTTGATCAAGCATTTGTTAGCTTGAGTAAGGGTTGGGTTGGACCTATTCATTGCACTCTAGATGACGTGGCTAACCACAAAGACCCGTATAGAATGAGATGAAATGTGATAATAATTGGTGTCTGTACCATCTAAAAAGATGGGTTTTGATGATGAGCAAGGCTCATCATGATGATGAAGATGGTGGAGAGGAAGGGAGCATGGGGGCTGCCCTCTCCTGTGTTGTTGTTGTTGTTGTTGTCTGTGAATGTTGTTGTTGAATGTGGTTTGCAGCTAGGGTTCCCCTTTATAAATGGGGAGGGGGGCAGACCCAACATTGAAGCCCTTGGGATTAGCGATGTTGGGAGCCCAAAGCATGGGTACACCATCAAGTCCCCCTAGTTCGCGGTGACAAGTTTCATAAATGTCGTATCGAACTAAGAATGTGGTAATGGCAAGTAAACGACAGAGATGGGCACCCAAATCAATAACGAACTTGCAAGCGGGATAACATGCCCAGGCTTTAGAGTTGAGGTCTGTCTAAAGAATAGTCAATAAGGATGGGAGGACTTTGGCACTCTGCATTGATAACCATATGTGTGGAGGTGCACTCTTCTCACGGAATCTCATGAGGAGGTAAGTGCACGTTTATGCTATTTCAGCATGCTTTTATCCATTTTTATTTTAAAAGAAAATCTCTGGCAGGTCAGCGCACTTGAGTGTCGCGCTATGGAAGGCCTGACCCTAGGGATATCCTAGATGGTAGTAATACCTGACGGGTCAGCGTACTTGGACATTGCGCTATGGAAGACCTGACCCTAGGGATATCCCGATGGTGGTAACACCATCAACCTGCAAGATAGTTAACCAAACACTTGCAGTAATTGGTATTTGCCCAACAATTCATTGATGTTGGTTAATACTACACTATCACTCCCCCAAGTTCAGGATGGTAACTTTATCAAGTACCATGTTGAACTTACTATAGGTCTCTCGGTGCAAGAGGTTTTGATCATAGAGCCTTAATTAGGAAAGGATCGGATTATTACTCTACAGTTGTTGTTATAACCCTAACTTAGTCAAGTTGGGTGGTGCAAGCCGATATGATTTCTCGATGAATAGTGAAGTATTTTATGGAAAGTGAATGTATGTTCCAAAGAATGTCTAGGGAAGAGAATGCAAGTTCTCTCTATCTCAATCGTGTGCTGAACGGGTAACTCTCGTCAAGTCAGCATTTTGGGTTATCAAGCTATGGATGACCTAGTCTCAGGGTTATCCTCAGAGATACATCTCTCATGAAAGCATATTTGGGGTCCGCATACCAGAGGAGCTGCGTGGGGAAAAGAAACTTTTGATGCTTCCATATTAAATTTGTTTGTACGAACGTTTTTACTTTATTTTATTGTCATGTATTGGCAAGTCTGGATTGCCTTTTTGATGGGTTGACATCTTGCCAATAATGGATATCTTGATCTACACTAGGCACGAGACAACTTTTCTGATTAACCGTTACCAGATATAGATCTGAGGGGGATCTCTACCAACGGTAGGGCTAGAATGCACCTCCCGCTAGGGTTGGACTATTCCACCAGTCTACACTGTCTGATCCTAGGCGTGAGGTGCAGATACAAGGTGTTATAGCTTGGGCCTATTGTCATGACTTGACAAGTCTAGATTGCCTTTTTGATGGATTGCCATCTTGCCAATAGTGGATCTCGTGATCTGCACCAGGCACGGGAAAACTTTCTGATCAACCCCTACGAGGTGCAAAACTGTGGGGGATCTCTACCAGGGGTAGGGCTAGAAGGCACCTCCCGCTAGGGTATGGTTATCCTTGTTGGAAATAGTATCCAATGTCATAACTAATTGGTAAGACTATTGCTAAAGTGGAGTCCTTTTTGAGTTGCCCTCGATGAACAGTAAGATAAACTAATTGAGAGATAATATTAATTAGAATTAATATTGTAAGTTAATTATTTAGTTTGTTAATTTATCAAAATTGATAAATTAATTAGAAGCTAAAAGAAATTAATAGAAACAGTTTTGAAAGTTTAAAATGGCATAAGGCTGGTAACGAGAATGAAATATTCTGGAACCAGAGTCCAACCGGCGGTTGGAAGGTTCAATCGGCGGTTAGAGGCTAGGGTTTGTAAGTCGGTGTAGACGTGTCATTACTTGGGAAGGAATCAAGTCCAACCGGCGGTTGGAAGCTCCAACCAGCAGTTGGAGGACGAATTCAGTTGTCCCACATCGGCTGGATGACAAACCCCAGGGCATCCTTTTCCCCTATAATTAGAGGTCATCCCTAAGCTTTCAAAGTATCCCATATCCGAATTTAATTCAGTTCTTTCTCTCTTTCTCATTCCTAATCCTTGTAAGAGTTTACACGACGTAGAGTCGGGACCTTAGGATATGGAATTTCTCTTAGTTCACGGGTGTGAAGCATTAGAGGTATTCTAGTTTGGGTACTTGCCATCCAAAGCATGGAAGCTCGAGCAAGGTGGTCTGCGCACGTGAGAAATTGGTTTTCTCAAAGGTTGTATTTTCTCATTTCTCTATTTATTTTGTTATTGTTAATAGCTTTATTAAGTCAAGGTCCTTTAGGGTTTAGTTTCCTAGTTGCTCTAGATTAATTGTTATTTTCCGCTGCGTATGTTAATCTAGTTAGGGAATAGAAACCCCAACAATCCTATCAATCTGTCCAGGCTAGCGTGATGCGTGAGACGAAGATACAGCATGGGATAACATGAGCAAATGTTTATGGCTTAATTTTATTTGTTATAAGAAATTTTGCACAAGCAATTAGACAAGAGATAATGGATAACTTTGATTTTCATTAATGAGGAGAACCTCCTAAATACAACATCGTTGGAAAGAGTTGATCAGGCTAGCTTTCAATCTATATGAAATTTTCTAAGGTTTTGAACATGCTATACACGTGGCAGAGGTGTTACATTTTCATAAATTATCCATAGATAGGGAGTGTTTTTAACATGCGTGGCAGAGGAGCACTCCTTTTACCGGCTATCCTTAGACATAACATTTTTTGAGGTTTGTAACATGCCATATACGTGGTAGAGGTGTACCATTTATATAAGTTATCCCTAGGCATAACATTTTTTGAGGTTTGTAATATGCCATATACGTGGCAGAGGTGTACCATTTATATAAGTTATCCCTAGACATAAATTTTTTGAGGAATATTTAAATCATTATTTGCAGGTGGCATTTTTTGTTTATTCAAACTAAAATGGTTATATATATGTACGTATAACATATTTTGTTGGAGATTTTACAGGGAAAATCCCTGGCAGGTCAGCGCACTTGTACGTTGCGCTATGGAAGACCTGGCCTTAGGGATATCCTCATGGTGGTGATGCCTTGCAGTACGTTGCACTTGGAAGTTGGGCGATAGAAGACCTGGCCCTAGGGATATCCTAATGGTAGTAACCTGCAAGATTAATTAGTCTTTACACAACAATTCATTGGGGCTTAGTAATACCACATTATCACTTCCCCAAGTTCAGGATGGTAACTTTATTAAGTACCATGTTGAATTTACTATAGGAAAATCCCTAGAAGGTCAGCGTACTTGGGCGCTACGCTATAGAAGACCTGGATGGGATACATGGGACATGTATGCGCATTTGGACATTATGCTATTATGGACCCACCCTCTGGGTTCTGGATGGAATACATGGGAGGTGTGTTGATGCAAAATCAACATGCTTATTGTCAACAGCTTGTATAGAATATTTAGCTTGAAAATGTATTGAAATTACATGTGTTGTGGCCTGCGACACTAGGTCTGTGTCGCAGATTGTGACACTAAAGCCTGTGTCGCAAAAGGTCAGGGCCTGCGACACAAGGCTAGTGTCGCAGGGTCCAACCTATAAATATGTGTTTAGGGTTTCATTTGTGGTTGATCGTTCATTTTGGTGTGAGGAACGAGTTCAGAGAGTCAGAGAGGTTGTGAGAGAGTTTGTATGTGGTGCTTAAGCGTTTGTTTTTGTTAATCAATAAACAAAAACATTATTTATATTCGTGTTTGTTTTAATTTCACGTTCATTACAATTGATTGTTGATTTCCGCTATATTCAATCAGTTGCGATTCATCTACGAGGTCACAGAGGGACTAATAAGGTGATTACACCTGAATAGGCAGAGCCTGAGAGCTTAATGATGGAGAGTTCAATGATGGAGGGCTCGAAGATGACGAGCCTAATGTATCAGAGCTTAATGATGGAGAGCTCAATGCTGGAAAGCAAGGATGAGAAGCTCAAAGCTGGATGACACAGTTGGGAAGTTCAATGCGTTGGCAAAATGCTGGAAAGCATATGTGGATAGCCCAAAACTGGATGGCGTAACTGGGGCTCAATGTAGAGCTCAATGATGAAGAACTCACACATGCCCTTGTTGGTTGGTTGGAGTTATCAGGCACCCCTTATGGGTATTCATCCAAGACCGGAGTATGGTATGCCATTGGATGGCACAACTCCAGATTAATTGCATTAGCTGATAATGTATGATGGGAGGTTTGAAACCAATTCGGATGCCTATTGACTATGAAAGAACCAATCAAGGACGACATCGTAGTGGTCAAAATTTTAGAGCATGAGGAATTGAAAATCAACTCGGATGAAATGCTGACAATAGTAGGACCAATCAAAGCCAACATTGAGATATGATGGATATCACCTTCGCGTAGGATTGTGATTAGGCACATGACAACAGATGGGACAGACCGCAAACGGGCATTGTAAATTTGGGTCATGATTGGTTCTGTAGCGGGGCTGAGGTCAATCACGATTCAGACCCGAGTAGGATCAAGGGAGACCCGCAGTTAGGTCACGACAGACCTGCAGCCGAGTCGACATAGCAAAAGTGTCACTATTATATGAAACATCACGGGATTTAAACCAAATTAAAGAAGTGGAGATGTACGAATGACATCATCATTGTACCATGATAGCCCCCATTTCAATTATACGAAATTATTTAGTAGTATTGAAATCAAGCTCAAAGCTGAAAAAATCGATAGCGGGAAATTCGATCCTGGAAAGTAGTGCCAAAGGGCTTCAATGATGAGAATCAAAGTTAAAGAGCTCTGGTCCGCCTAATTGGTTAGCTGGCTTCACTAGGATGTGAGTATTGTAAGCCTATATATAGGCGATAATTATGGTATGACATTGGATAATACTACTTAATTTTAAATGCATTATGATGCAATTAGAAGGCCTATAGTTAATTTTATTAGAGGGCTAGATTAGTTGGTCCAAACCCGATTGTGGGTTTAGCGTCCATTAGGGTTTTAGGGTTAAAGATTATTTTGCTTGTTCCTTAAGTTACAGTCTATTATAAATATGAATCCGATGTAATCACAATGAAATCACAATCAATAATATTGCTATTCGTAGTTTAATATGGTATCGGAGCTAAGGTTATAGAAAAAATTCAATTGGAGAATTATAATCCTCCGGTCGTCGTTACCTACGACTCGGAGGATCATCGGCTCTATGCTTGCTTTTTAATCAAAGGTTTTATTAAAAATTCATTCCAATTTTCTTTTCTATTCTTGTTTAATAATTTTTTTATAATCGAGAAGCTTTGCAAGAACTACGTAACAATTGCAGTCTACTATGTTTCTTTGTTTTATTTCTCCGTGAACTTCAATTCTCTTTTCATCCATTTATTTTTTGCCTACTATCCATACTTCTAGCCTTATATATGCTCCTCAATGATTATCTTCATTAATCTATTAATTTTGTTTTTTTTTCTCTTGCTTTCATTCGACTAAATATTGTTTCATCAATATAAATCTTTGTTATAACACCGGAGATCATTGCTATCGTCGAAATAGTTGATCAAAAATTGTCGCTCCTACCTAGGCAAAGCAAGCCATGACGTAGAAAAAAAACGTTACAGAAAGGAGGAAGTCGTCAAGTAGTATACAACTTTGCCGCCGAATACAACTTCATCTCTTTGCCAATAATAAAGAGGAAGAAGCAAACAAAATCAAAAGAAGAAAATAAAAGTAGAAGAAGAGGCTTCAACATTCGTTCTAGTTTGTTCGTCCATAAACTTCTCGTTTAAACTGCGGGGGAGTATTAGAGGGCTAGGTTAGTTGGCACAAACCCGATTGTGGGTTTAGGTCCATTAGGGTTTTAGGGTTAAAGATTATCTTGCTTGTTCCTTAAGTTACATTCTATTATAAATATGAATCCAATGTAATCACAATAAAATCACAATCAATAATATTACTATTCGTAGTTTAATAAATTTGAAATAATCCTGACCATGGATATGAAAAGAGAAACTACGCTGGTCAGGTTGCCGTGGAAGGCCAAAGGTCGAGGTCAGCGACAGAAATTTCAGGGTCTACTACGGAAAGTCATGGTGCATAACACAGAAGAAAAGTCTAGGGTCTGCGACGGAAAGCTTTGAGTGATGACGAAGAGTCAGGTTTAGTGACGGCAGGTCAAGAATTGACCATGAATGGGCAGGTGAGCTGATCAGCGCCGGGTAGGGCTTCATATTAGTGATGGAAAACCTACAGGACAGCAGGATCAACATGCTTAGATTAGACCTACATTAGGGTCAGCAACGGAAGGCCAGAGGCCAGGGTCAGCAATGGAAGACCTAGGGGACAAAACTAGAGTCCGCGACGAGGCGCTAAATAGGGCTGCAATGGTCATTTGTATACGCCAAATGGGCTAAGGGTTCGCCAATAGGGACATGGAGGTCTACCAAAAGAGGCAGTGCCACGGAGATTTGCCAAAAGAGGCAAAGTCATGGAGGCTTGACGAAAAAGGCAAAGGCATGAAGGCTAACAAAAAAGGCATGGGCATAGAGCCAAAAGAATCATGAGATGGAGGTCCACCGGTAGGGGTATATAGGCTGGCCGAAAAAGGTAAATACGCGGAAGTCAGCCAATCGAGGCATGGGAATTGTGCCGAAAGAGCCAAGGGCACGGATCACCGTACCTGCCATTAGAGAGATGCTGAGGCGAGAGCCCGCCGAGAGAGGCCGAGGCTAGAGATTGGCAAAAATAAAGGCTTGGGAGAGGGCCTACCGGCCAGGGATCTCCGATAGAGGCTCGGGACGGGAATTGCCGATTGAGGCTACGGTCAAGGATTGCCGATAGAGGCTACGACCAGTGGTTTCCGATAGAGGTTGCATTAAGGGATTGCGGATAGAGGCTGCGGCCAGGGATTTCCGATTGAGGCTATGGCCAGGGATTGCCGATAGAGCCTGCAGCCAGGAATTGCTTACAGAGGTTGCGGCCAAGAAGTGCCAATAGAGGCTGCGGCCAGGGAGTAAAGATAGAGGCTGCGGCCAACCGAGGGATTACCGATTGAGGCTGCGACCAGGGATTGCCGATAGAGGCTGCGGCGAGCCGAGGGATTACCGATAGAGGCTGCGGTCAGGGATTGCCGATAGAGGCTGCTGCTAGGGATTGCCTACTAAGCCCGCGGCCAAGAATTGCCGACATAGGCTGCGGCAAGGAATTGCCGATAGAGGCTACGGCCAGAGATTGCCGAGAGAGGCTGGGGTCGAGCAAGAAACAGGTGAACCTTGAGCAGAAGTTGTAAAAATGGTTCTTGCTCGATTTAATTTGATTTTAAGTATGGAATTACCACAACCCTCTCTTACTAATAAAAACAGAGCAATCCCAACAAAAAAGGGGTTGGACAACATGCATATAAACTTGTAGATATTTTCTCAAACACTTGGCGTGCACAAAAATTTTCATTGGATTTGAGCAATTTTTGTAAGTGAAATACTTTTTTTTTTTAAAATAACCAAACAACAAGGAATCAGTGGTTAATGACATACAATAGAGTTATAAAGCTTCATTTAAGGGTTTTATCAAATAGTTCTAAAAATAGAATTAAGCATTTCAAACCGAACACAGTCTCTTGGTCCCAAAAAATGTCATAAAGTGAATAACAAATATAAATTTCCATGTTTCAAATAAATATACGGCAGGTGAAGCTTGATAGTTCTATACTTTAAAATAAAGATTAACTCATTTTACACTTGGTTGGTGGCTGCTAAATTGCTAATGCACCAGTTTGTACGGTAGAAGTTTCATATGCACATGAATGAAATCTGTGTATGAATTTGTTGCTGAGTCAGCAAACAAAACCAATTTATTAGTTCTTCATAAATAATAGTCTGAATTTATGAACTGTTTTTATTATAAATTTTTTATCTAGTCTAGACAATGAAAAAAGGGTTTCCAATGTACTCGAGCATATATATATATATATATATATATATATATATATATATATATATATATATATATATATATATATATTTAGAGAAAGCAACAATTTTATTAAAAAATCAACTTCACATCTACATAATTACATACAGAACCGAGCATATTTTCTTAAATTTTATTTTATTTTATTTTTATTCTTTTATTTTATTTTTTTATTTTTGTAAAATTGCAACAAATTCATACATAATATGGTTTAAGTTATGGATTGCCAAAGTACTCTCCTTTTTATTCCGCGATCACCAATCAACTGGTTTTATTATCAGGATCACCAACGTACATTTTAAAAATGAATTACTTTGTAAATTTTGTTGGCGATCTTAACTTCGTACTAACAAGTATGTTGGCGATCTCAAACCCGTATGTAAAAATACATTGGTGACCTCAACACGAAATTAACAAGTACGTTGGTGATCCTAGTAATAAAACCGGTTGATTGTTGATCTCGGAACAAAAAGGAGAGTACGTTGACGCTCCTTGATATAAACCCTACATAATAATACATAATAGATCTTGCCACATGAACATGTGCTTTTTAATAGTTCTCAGTACATCAATTACTATTTGAAGAAATTAAAAGGAAGCTCACAGATCAGGTCAGATCTGACCCATAATTTCGTTTGACGACGAGGACACGAGATCTTTATTTCGAGTTCCACAGATGGCGCCATTTGATCAAGCATTGGTTAGTTTGAGTGTCAATTGGGTTGGACCGATTCATTACACTCTGGATGACGTGGCTAACTCCAAAGACCCGTATGAAACGAGATGAAGGGTGGTAATAATCGGTGTTTGTACCATCTAAAAAGATGAGTTTTCGTGATGAGCAAGACTAGGGGTGTTCACGGTCCGGACGGACCGGTTTTTGACGAAAATCGAAACCGGAACGGTAGTTGACGGTTTGGTAGAATTCAAACCGGACCGGACCGTTTGAGATGTATTGTCCGGACCGGACCGAACCGAACCGTGAAAACCGGTTCGGTTTGATCGGTTTCGCGGTTTTTCGCTTTTAGCTAAAAATTGAAAAATGAAAAAAAAAAACTTGAATAAATACGTACAACAACACAACATTATAACATCATTAATTCGTATTCGATAACAATAATCATACTTTATCTTCCACAACGACTTCTACACATATCAAATTTGAACAAAACATACAAAAATATAATAATTCATTATATAATAATACTACTAAAAATGATAATATGTAGTTTATAATTTGTTGTTGAATACTAGACTACAAACTACACAATTTATATGATAAATAACATATTTTAAGTATACATAAATTAATATATATATATATATATATATATATATATATATATATATATATATATATATATATATATATATATAGGGGAAGGATCAAGAGGGAAGCTTCAAAATTGAGGGAAGGAGGGAAGCAAACCTCAACCACTCATTTTTTCCCCTCTTCTATATTCATCCACAATATCCATTTAATCAATTTTCATCTAAATTTCAAATTAAAGCATGTAATTCAAAGATTCATCAATTAAAAACGTTATAAATCTTTGAATTCATCAATCGCAATCATACATATCTTCAATTCGTCATGATTCGAATTCATCGAAATTATGAATATTGGAGTAACTTTTGGGTTTTTGAGAAAAAATTTTGATTTGACAATGAAAACAATAAAATTAAATGAATTTGATCGTACAAAACTTATATAATCGAATTATGATTGTCATTCCAATTGAATTTTACAGATTGAAAAAAATACCAGACCGTTAACATTCATCTGGAAAGCATGTTAATCAAAATTACAACTTAATACTCTTAAACATTCATTTATGGTGAATATTAATTTATACATGTTATTATACACAATTGAATGTGATAACATAACATTCATCAGTGCATAATAATGTATATGCGTTAACATTCATCGTAAATGAATGTTAACGTGCTAAAAAATTAATTTTGATTAACATACTTTTGAAATGCATGTTAACGATCTGGGAGGGGATTTTAAGTTATTTACAAAAATGCCACCGCGTTGACTTTTGAGTTGACCAGAATGTGTGGCTCAGAATTGCTTCCCTCATTCCCCCATTTTTTTACTTCCCTATTGATCTTCCCCCTATATATATATATATATATATATATATATATATATATGTTACATAATTATATAACTATATATATTATATAGTAACCGGTCCGGTCTGGTTTAAACGGTCCGGTAACCAGTAGAAACCGTAAACCGGACCGGGAACATCCGGTTTTGTATCTTTTAAACCGCGGACCGGACCGCTAAAAAGCAAACCGAACCAGACCGGTTTAAACGGTTCGGTTTGCCGGTTTTCACGGTTTTTACGGTTTCATGAACACCCCCTAAGCAAGACTCATCATGATGATGAAGATGGTGGAGAGGAATGGAGCATGGGGGCTGCCCTCTCATGTGTTGTTGTTGAATGTGGTTTGCAGCTAGGGTTCCCCCTTATTAAAGGGGATGGGGGCAGGTCCAACATTGAAGCTCATGAGATTAGCAATGTTGGTAGCCCAAAACATGGGTACACCATCAATATTCAATTCTCATCTTATTGATCATTTGTTTATTTAAAAGTCATATCATTCATCTTATTTGGTTTTTTGTCATTAATTTTTTAATTGCGGTGAAAAGGGAGAGGTAATATATACCTTAACCACATTGAAGTAAATGTGGGTTTCGCTGCATTGTCCGAGTAACGTAATAACGTAATAGTTACGTATAATTTAGGATTGTTAAACTAGTTACATACGGATTATAAATTTGGGTCAAAAGTTAAAAGAAAGTTGATAAAAGGTTAGTGTTCCACATTTGAATGATTAGATTGAGTCCTAATGACACCCATCCATTTCTACATTATACTTCCATTTATGGCAACTAGAATAAATTTATAATAAATAAAATAGAACATTGAATCAACAATGAAAAGACCAAAGGAATCCAACTAATTTCTTTTGACCAACAACAGGTTTATATCTTGATTATGTTCATGTGTTATTATTATTATTGGGTGGGACATTTCATAGAGTGGGGGAGGATTTTGTTTGAAAGAAGTGTTAGATCTTACACATTTTATGCATAGAATCTCTTAATAGTGTTTCTGGGATATTGTTATTATTACATACTTTTCATTAAATAATTATTTAAATTTTATTCCTAAAGTTGTTTAAATTTTATATTGTAATTGTAATTGTAAATTGTAAATATACAGAATAACAAAACTTTTTAATGTGAATATAAATCTTTAGGTTCAATTTTAAGAGTTGCAAATAAGAGAATTGACCGTACTACCTTTTTTACAGCGACGAATTCAAAAGTTATAATAACCTAACATAATATTTTCATAGTCATGAATCAATTAATTTTTAATGAACACATATGATTTCAAAATAAAAATGATTCACTTAGTAGTTCTTAAACGAATATCATACAAAACGGGTTTATACTTTATTGAATCATTAACACGATTTACTTTGACCCGTAGCACTACTAGTGAAATCAACTAGTGTATATTTTACTCCGTAAAAATTTACACTTCGCATGTTAAACGAATCCATAGCTAGAAATACTTCATATTTCTACTTTACTCCGCCCCTCAATCTTCACAAATTCACATTTGATGGGCTCAAATTCACAGCATTTCGTAAACCATTTACTCACTTTGCATCTTCTTATGCTTCGCAAATTACAAACTTTTAACGTTTTGAATATGGGTTTATTGTTTCGTTATGTATTAAACTTTACACTTTTTACTATTGTATGAGTTGACCTTTGAAAACTTCTATTGTATGTATTGAACTTGTAAATATGGTATATTGTATGTAAAATTTCCTTTTTGGGTAAGGCCCAAATATGAAAGTTTCCTTTTTTGACCTTACCCAAATAGGAAATAATAGTTACAATTGATCATATTTACAAGTTCACTACATACACTAAAACAAATGAAACTATGTCGCATACAATAGTAAAAAGTGTAAGATTTAATACATCACGAAACAATAAACCCTTTGAACATTATCATAAGTTTAAAATAATCAAATAAATCGTTGTCAACTCCTATTAATAGACATGCCAACTAATATACAACTTTCGATAGTATATATAGTATATTATTATTATTATTATATAATATTGACGATTAACGATAAGATCTGGGTTTTTTTTCCTTTTCGCTTAAACGTGGCTTAAGTTGAATCGTGTTTTGTGCGTTAAAAGTCATTTTTTCTTCTATAAAAGTGTATTTGACTTACCCATAGGGTATCTCTTTATATCATGACTCTTCTCATTTTGTTGGTGTGATCTATTGCCACGTCATAAACTAGTGCTGATTTTTGCTAAAAAAATGATATTTTTTTTATTCTTGTATTAAAAAAATAACCTTCTTCCTTTCATATATTGTATAAGTAAAAAATGCATGGGTTGAATTGTTTACACATGATGAAGAAGGTGTCATGTAATGGTTAAACAAGCCATGATAGCCGTAAGGGTGCTTGGGTTATCTAGTTACCCACGTCCCCCCCGCTAATGAAATCAGCTTTTTTAAATAAGACCGACTATTTTAGGATCGTCCATGAAAAATACTTAAGTCGCCTCGTATATATGTATGTCAGAACTAAGTATATGTATAGCGAAATTATCAATGTACGTTAACGGTCAATTAATAACATCTTTTTTGCATATCAAGCAAATGTAATATATAATTCGAATGATATGAGCATATATATATATACAGAATATGTTTATGGATTGCATTAGTAGATCAAAGAACTTTGGACCAAAAAACTGTTCAAATGTTGATTGTCTGAATTGGACGAAGTAACTTAATTATTAGTGAAACACGACTATCTTGTGAAATCATTTACTTTTATTATTGTTTGAAGTATAATAAGATAAAATAATTCTGCTATATTCTTTGTTAAAATTCATATATTATTTTCATTGTTCATAAATTTGTTAGGTTATACTTGTTACAGACTTACAGCTGTGAGAAATCGTCCGTTATTTAGTGAGGACTTTTGGGATATACTTTTCAAGAACAATGTAAGTTATATTCAAGAAAATCGCTAAACCTATAAGATTGTAATTATATTTTCAAGAATTTTAACATACGTTATTTTTTAATATAGATCTGCGTGATAGTATAAACGAAAAAAAAAGGCGAAAACTTAATATTTTGAGATTAGAAGTTCATATCTAAATTTCATTACACTTCTATTGGCAATTATGCGATGTGATCAACCTTGCTTATATCATAATCATTATCAATAATAGCGTTATCATCTTTTGCCTAACAGATTTTACCATTTATAATTTTATAATTTAAAGAGTAAACTCGGGATCAAAGCTAACTCAAGAAGATACCTACTTAGGAATATATACTTTATCGTCTTCCAAAGTTAACTCAAAAGTAAGCCTTTCTATGATAATCTCTACCCCCCCCCCCCCCCCCCCCCCCCCCCCCCCCCCAAGGTAAACACATTATGTAAAGTGTCCGTGCATTGCATACTCTAGTGCAAGATACCTACTTCATAGTAAATCAAGAAGACCATTTTAGGTTAGACAAATACACTTACAACGTTGGTAAATTGTCAGTATTTATCCTTAAAGACAAGGCACACACAGTTGTAAGTTTGACTCATTGATCCAAGAAGGGACATCCAAGAAGGATGTGTCCTGAAAGTTCATTGTATGACAGATAACCGTGCAGACCATAGAAAGAAGAAGAAAAAAACTGATACCAATAGCCCTATACAAAAATTTAATCATCACAAAACTTGATTCACATACTAATGGCTTATTGAAATCAAAATTGAAATCTAAATCTTAAATTATGTAATGATTGATTATATTAAGAACGTGTGATACGCCTCGAAAACTAGTTCATTTCTGTACATCATTAACATGCATTCTTATGCTAATTCTCTCTTAACCAAAACTAAACTTGACGTAAATTGAGGTAAGTCTAGCACGAGCCCACGATGCATGTTTGATGCACAATATTTTAGTGCATGATGCATTACATACACATAATTATTGAGAATTACTTGAAATAATCGGAAGATTCTGACAAATACGAACGTTGGTGAAAAAGCTTTCATAAATAACTCGAAAACTATTTGATAATAAATAGTGGTTATTTGTCTTATATTATTATGCTAGGATTAAGAGCATAACGGACATTTGAACTAACAATAGAAACTCTTGAATTACACTAATAGCATAAACTGTGCTAACAACACTAGCTGTGCTAACAACACTAACGGTAGAAACAGAGATAACACTTAAAATAGCAGTAGAAATAGAGATAACCAACATCATTAAACACTTAGATATGATCTCATACCCAACAATAACAAAACTATCAAAATATCTAATTAGACAAAAATCAAGGAGGCCATACTTCCCCCCTCACCCTTGGACATATTGTTCAACCCACAACACACCTCCATTCTTTTGGTTACTTACACTCTCAACCTAATACCACTCCCTCTCTAATTTTTATATTATTTACACCATACTTTGAACCATGTCACACCCCGCCAAACGGTAATTACAGTTAACAAGAGTAAATTGCGGAAGCTTAGTGACGTGGCGGGGGTGCGAGCAGTAATACACCCAACAGATACATACATACTCAGAGCATATGGTTATCGCAGAACGAAATAGATTAAGATGCCATTAGTTAAAGTTTTATAAAAGATTTCCACTTGAAAAGTGGTAACAGTAATAGTAGTAGTTGAAATCAGTATTTCATAAAATACATAATATCAAAAGTAGATTTCATAGGTATGACTGCAGTAGTTGCAGTTATACAGAGGAAATCCAAGTGTCCCAAAAGTAGTGGCATCCTAACAAGTCCATGGTAGTCCGTCCTGATATGCATGCAGATCTTACTTACGCTGCTAATTCCCTGAAAAACATAGAGTAAAACGTCAACAAAATTGTTGAGTGAATTCACAAGTTTGTCTGTTATGTAGGAAACACAAGTTAATCATTTAAGAATAACATTTCCAAATAAGTGTTGTTTGTCAAGTAGGAAACACAAGTTATTAACAATTAACATTTCCCCAAATCAGTTATCAGTAGGAAACACAGGTTAACCTAAATCAAGATTAACATTTCCAATATAGTATACGTAGGAAATCATTTCCTAAACAGTAGTTTTGTGTGTGGGAATATTTAGACGATGATCCCTTGAAAGGTGAGCTAAACCTGTCAAGTAAGGTAACCCGATCTAACCCTATAACCAAACCACAACCCTAATCTGTTGTTATTTGCCATGCTGGACAATTAAGTATACGCTCCCAAATCCGTAGGAGGGTCGTCACGGCGATAGTACTATCCGTATACTCAGTGGCTAGAGTCACCTAGCTAATGGTTATAGTCTGTAGCCATAAGGTCTTTTATGCACTACATCGTTCAGCCTAGATCTGTACCAAGATTCGTTGCCTAAATTCCCAAAATAGTTATGAAAACATTTCATAATACATAGTTCAAATAGTTGTGTGAAATACCCTTTCACAAATAGTTCAAGTATGAAGTACCCCCTTCATAAACAATCAAGTAAATACATACAGTATTTAAAGCAGTTGTCAATTATACATACGATTTCTATGTTTTCCACCCCGAGTTTTAAAAGCATTAAAACAGTGAAAAGGGGTTTGTGAACTCACAGTAAGTGCTCGGATGTGAATGCTAGCGAGATATGGTAATGTAGCCCAAACGTAGTCAACCTATACACAATAATGTATTAACTATAAGTACTTTATTTACTTACGTTAATAATTTGTTTGTTTAAAGAAATTATCAATTTCTTAAGTTTGTGTATGTCGTTGATGATTGTTGTTGAAAATATATAATATTATCCAAGTATTGTTTGTTTGTCGAATTTCGAATGTGTAAGCATATATACATATATACTTATATAGTTGAATATATACATATTCTCGCATATATATATTATTGTTCGTTGTATATATCTCATATATATACGAATCATTTGTGTATATTGTTTGCCGTTTAAGTTTCAAAATCACTAGTCTTATTTGTCCCATATAATATATGTCTCGTCCCAAATGTGTATATATACCAATAGGTTCGTTCTACATTCGTAGGTATACATATATGTTTGTTACCTTTCAATTGTCGTATATATATATATATATGTATATACACCTTTTGTATGTCATGTTACATATACATACCTATCGTTTGTTAACTTGAGTTTTCGGATACATTACACAATCCGTTTATTTAATTTAACTCATTTGTTTTTAAGGTTCTCGGTCCAAGCCCAAAGTCTCAGCCCAAGAAACGTCCGGCCCAGTTCGCGACTAAAGCTCAGTCTGCAGCCCAGCCCAGCCGATCGGCTTGGGCCAGCCGTTCGGCTTGGCCAGCCGTTCGGCTTGTCCATAAGCCGTTCGGCTTGTCCATAAGCCGTTCGGCTTTATGCCTCGGCCCAATCCAAGCCCATTATTTGTTTCCGAGTCCAATTGTTTAGCCCGTTATCTAGTACGGCCCAAGTCCACACAGCCCAGAAGTCCCGCATCCCAGCCGATCGGTTTTAGGCACTCAGCCGTTCGGCTTTTTCTTAGCCGTTCGGCTTATGCTTAGCCGATCGGCTACATGTTCCAGTCCAGTCCCCTGCTCCGTTTTCAAGTTTTGAAGTTCGATTTCAACATGTTTTTAGGCTAAGTTTCGAACGGGTTTAGTGTTTACATGTTATATAACATCAATATATCACATTTTATCTCATTTATAACAACTTTTACATATCAAATTTGCGATTTCAAGTTTTGGGTTCATAAAACCCATTTTGTGTTCATCAACAAAATCATCAATCTTTATGTGTTATTTGATTAGATTATGTTATATTAACATAATATATAACGAATTATAAGCTTAAAATCAAGAAAATGGAGAATTTCCTTACAAGGAGATGAAGAGGAAAATGATGAACGATGATGGTGACGAAGATGGTAAAACCACTGGCTTTGTTTTTACTTCCACTTCCTGCTGCTGCTATCCTTCTGATCTTGTTAATTTCTTAGTGAGAAGGAGAAGGAAAAGATGATGATTTGGTGTGGTGTGTGTGAGTATCGAATGAAACCAGAGAGAAAAGAGAGGGAGTAAATAAATCAAACGAGTATGGGCTGCTGTCTCTCAATTATTTGAGGTTGGTAGCCCATTTTTGTACTGCAATTTCGAGTACGGGTATAATTATAGCAATATAAAATTTAACATTTTATATTTTTATTTTGTAGATGCTCTCCTGGTTCGTAATATGTTTTCAGAATAATGAGGTTATCATTATTTTCGATAGTTGTACATTTTTTGTACATTTTACTGCGCGTATTCAATTGAGCGCCAGATTTCAGTAAATTTAGGATTTCATATTTTGAAGTAATGTTCTAACTTCTTCCAAATGAACGAGAAAATTTGCATTTTTATGATTTGACGTCGTATGCGCGTTTTAGAATTGTTTCTGTTCGTGTTATAATACGTTTTATGTTAAACGTATATTTAAACCCTTTTGTCTATACGTTATAGATATATAAGTACTCGTAATTAATAATTTCATTATTAATTATTTTTGTGTCACGAAACTTTTGTTATTTATTTTTGTCGGCTTCGTTCCGATACGTTCGTACGTAATTTATAAATAATTACGTATCATGTAATACTTTTTGTATTATTGTTTTGGGCTCGCTAGGCTCACATCACATCAAAAGTTTTATGTTAACACAATCGCAGGGAATTAGCGTAAGAAATGCATGTAATTAAGTATAATTATATACCTAATTTGGAGGAGTGTCACATTCTCCCCCCGTTAGTGAAATCTCGTCCCGAGATTTAAGTCGAGCCGTGAGTCTCGGTCACGCTCTCAAATAGGTTAGGGCATTTCTTTCGTATTTCATCCTCTCGTTCCCAGGTAAACTCTGGGCCATGTTTCGAGTTCCAACGAACTTTAACCAGTTTGATTCGTTTGTGTCGAAATTTTTGTGTTTTAGAATCCATAACTTCAACAGGTTCCTCCACAAAGTTGAGTTTTGAGTCAATGAAGACTTCATCAGGAGGAATGATAAGCGTTTCATCAGAAAGACACTTTTTGAGGTTGTTAACGTGGAAAGTATCGTGTATGCTACAAAGCTCTTGTGGTAGTTTGAGCTTGTAAGCGACAGGACCAACCCTAGCAAGGATTTCAAATGGTCCGATGTATCGTGGGTTCAGCTTTCCGCGTTTGCCAAATCGTGCTACTCCTTTCCAGGGAGATACTTTGAGTAGGACTTTGTCTCCTACTTGAAACTCAAGAGGTTTACGGCGGTTATCAGCGTAACTCTTTTGTCGATCTCGTGCCGCTTTCAGTCGGCTCAATACTTGAGTTATTTTGTCAGTGGTTTCCTGGACAAGTTCGGGTCCAGATAGTTGTCTGTCGTCCAACTCTGCCCAACAGAGTGGTGATCGGCACTTGCGTCCATATAACGCCTCAAATGGTGCCATCTGTATACTCGTGTGATAACTATTGTTGTAAGAGAATTCAGCTAGAGGTAGGTGGGTGTCCCAGTTACCTCCAAATTCTATCACACATGCTCGCAACAAGTCTTCGAGCGTCTGTATCGTTCGCTCACTTTGGCCGTCAGTCTGCGGGTGGTAGGCAGTACTCATATCAAGTCGAGTACCCAATGCCTGTTGTAATGTTTGCCAAAAGCGAGAAGTGAATCGTGCATCTCTATCAGAGATGATGGATAGTGGCACACCATGCCGAGAAACAACCTCCTTAATATAGATTTTAGCTAGTTTCTCCATTCCATCCGTTTCTTTAATAGCTAGAAAGTGGGCTGATTTCGTCAATCGATCGACAATCACCCATATGGCATTTGCTCCAGACGCCGTTCTAGGTAACTTCGTAATGAAGTCCATTGTTATTTGCTCCCATTTCCATTTGGGCAGTTCAGGTTGTTGCAAAAGTCCAGACGGCTTTTGATATTCAACTTTTACCTTTGAGCAAGTTAAGCATTTGCTCACGTAGGTGGCAATGTCACGTTTCATTCCAGGCCACCAGTAAAAGCCTTTCAAGTCCTGGTACATCTTGTCCGCACCAGGATGTATCGAGTAGTTGGACTTGTGTGCCTCGTCCAAAATCAGCTTGCGTAACTCATCTACGCATGGTACCCAAATTCGGTTCATGAAATACAACACTCCGTTGTCCTTTTTCTCGAGTTGTTTTTCCATCCCTTTCAAGGATTCATCCTTAAGGCGTTCGGAGGTGAAAGCAAGTTCTTGTGCTTCACGAATTTGAGTAATGAGATTCGAGTGGATTGTCAATCCCAAGGCTCGAACTCTTCGAGGTTTGATTTGTTCCTTACGACTCAGGGCATCTGCTACCACGTTAGCTTTACCCGGGTGATACTTTATTTCACAGTCGTAATCGTTAAGTAATTCGATCCAACGTCGTTGTCTCATGTTAAGTTCTTTCTGGTCGAATATATGTTGTAGGCTTTTATGATTAGTGAAGATCGTGCACTTTGTACCGTATAGGTAGTGTCTCCAGATCTTCAGTGCAAAAACAACGGCTCCCAATTCTAAATCATGAGTCGTATAGTTTTTCTCATGCACTTTTAGTTGTCGTGATGCATAAGCAATGACCTTTTCGTTTTGCATCAGTACGCAACCCAATCCCTGATGCGAAGCATCACAGTAAACAACAAAGTTATCTACTCCTTCAGGTAGGGATAGTATGGGTGCGCTGCTCAGTTTCTGTTTCAATAGTTGGAATGCATTCTCTTGCTTCTCATTCCACTCAAATTTCTTGTCTTTTTGAGTTAATGTGGTAAGTGGCTGGGCTATCTTTGAAAAGTTTGCGATGAATCGCCTGTAATAGCCAGCTAGACCAAGAAATTGTCGTACTTCAGTTGGGGTTTTCGGTGCTTCCCAGTTGTTGATTGCCACAATTTTGGATGGGTCTACGTGAATTCCCTTGTCATTTATCACATGACCAAGGAATTGAACCTCTCTTATCCAAAATTCGCACTTAGAGAACTTTGCATAAAGCTTCTCTTTTTGTAGTAGTTCGAGGACAAGCTTCAGATGTTGCTCGTGATCCTCTTTCGTTCGTGAGTATACCAAGATGTCGTCAATAAACACAATGACGAATTTATCCAGATAGGGTTTGCATACTCTATTCATCAAGTCCATGAATACTGCTGGTGCGTTGGTCAGTCCAAAAGGCATGACTAGGAACTCGTAATGACCGTATCGAGTCCTAAACGCGGTTTTCGGTACATCTTCTTCTCGTACCTTAAGTTGATGGTAACCAGATCGTAGGTCAATTTTTGAATAATAACTTGACCCTTGCAATTGATCAAACAGATCGTCAATGCGTGGTAACGGGTATCGGTTCTTGATAGTTACCTTGTTCAGTTCTCGGTAATCGATGCACATCCGCATAGATCCATCCTTTTTCTTAACAAACAAAACCGGAGCTCCCCAAGGGGAAAAACTTTGTCGGATGAATCCCAAGTCTAGAAGTTCTTGCAATTGAGTGGATAACTCTTGCATTTCCGAGGGAGCTAGACGATAAGGTGCACGTGCGACAGGTGCGGCTCCTGGCACCAGGTCAATGTGAAACTCAACTTGTCGTGGGGGTGGCAATCCTAGCAACTCATCAGGAAACACTCCTGGATAGTCGCGTACAATGGGTACATCGTCTATACGTCGCTCCTCGGGTTTCTTTTCTACAACGTGTGCCAGAAATGCTTGGTACCCCTTTCGGAGATATTTACTGGCCTTCAAACATGAAATCATCTTTGTAGCACTTTTTCGTTTCTCACCTTGAACCACAAGTGTTTCTCCTGTTGACAGTGGTAATCGTACCAGTTTATCATAACATATGATCTCAGCGCGGTTCTTAGATAACCAATCCATACCGACTACAACGTCAAAACTTCCCAACTTAACCGGTAGTAAGTCTATTTCGAAGAAATGACCTTCTAACTCCAAGGTACATCCCGGTACTATTTCTCCTGATTCGATCAACTCACCATCGGCTAATTCTATGGTATACTTGTTGTCTAATTTACGGGATTCAAGTTCTAATAGTGGTCTAAACTCAGTAGACACAAAACTTAAATCAGCACCCGAATCAATTAACACAGAGGCATAATGATTGTTTACAAGAAACGTACCAGTGACGGTGTTAGGGTCCTGGCGTGCCTCTTGTGCTCCAATCACAAACGCCCTTCCTTGAGCCGGTTGATTGTTGATGTTGTCAGCTCGGTTATTGTTATTACCGCGGTTGTTGTTGTTGTTGCGGTTTTGGTTGTTGTTGTTGAGCTTAGGGCATCGGTTGCGGTAGTGCCCTTGCTCACCACATTCAAAACATCCCTGGTTTTGACGCTCAGTGTTTGCCCGTGGGGGAGGGTTAGTTTTGCATTCTCGGGTTCTATGTCCCCATGCCCTACAGCTTCCACAATACCCACACCCACCTTCGTGGTGTCGGTTGCACTTATCACATTTGGGTTTGTTACCCAGGTATGGTTTCGATTCAGTAGTGGTGGCAACATATGCTTTCGCATTTCCAGCATGTTTCTTGTTTTGCTGACCCTGGCGATCAGCACTATTACCGTTCCACTTTCGTTTTGCACCACCAGAACTACTAACATCAGTACTGTTCGGTTCACTTTTTCCCGACACAGCTTTCTTAGTCATTGTCCCAATCCTGACCGCCTCATCGGTCAAACTTTGTGCTAGAGTAACAGCACTCCTGAAAGTGTCCGGTTTAGATGACGTCACCAGACTGCGGATTTGTGGGGCTAAACCGTATATGTAGCGCTCGATACGCTTATACTCGGGTGTCACCATGTGTGGCACTAGACGTGCAAGTTCCTGAAACTTAGTGGTGTACCCAGTAATATCAGCACCAATCATGGTGATGTTTCACAACTCTGTTTCTATTTTCTGCATCTCACTGCGAGGACAGAATTCTTCCAACTTCAAATTCTTAAATGTTCCCCATGACATTGAATAAGCAGCTGGTCGACCAAGTGATTGGATCTGACTGTTCCACCAAGTGAGCGCTTTGTCAGCCAAAGTGCAAGTTGCATACTTCACCATACAGTCAGGTGAACAGTCACTAATGTCTAATACCGATTCAGTTTTCTCTATCCAATGAATCATACCAATTGCACCCTCGGTGCCCCGGAAAGAAATCGGCTTACAAGCCTGAAATGTTTTGTATGAACACCCTTTGCGAGCATTCACGGGTGTCTCAGTATTAACAGGGGTAGATCCACTGTTGTTAACTCCAGGTTCACGACTACGGCTTGCCTCATATTCAGCAATACCTTCAGCTATTCTTCGTGCGATCATTTGTTCAGTGGTTTCAGTGGGTGGTGGTGGAGGCGTAGTCGTCTTTTGACTTTTCCTAGTGACTCGTCGTTTGGGAGGCATGATTCAGCTCTGCGATGAATAAAATGCAGAGTGTTAATGTTGAGATATTGATTGTGAATAGATCAAAGATTCACATTTGATAGAAATGAATGACATGAAAAGATGAATGAAAAGAGTTTTACAACACGTGCCTTACAACTTTGAAACACCCACATGTATCTAGCATAATATAATCACGTTGGCCAGGTGTCATTATATAATGTCCAATACATATTTCTTTTCATTGTCGTTTAACACCGTTAATTTCAGAGGTTCTCAAGAATAGTCAATCACCAAGATGCAATATGTTTCAGGGTTTACAAGAATTGATCACAAAGTTATCGATAACGTATAGTTTTAATCACAAGTCGACAGTTGTAAGAGGAAATAATATGGTTGATAATAAGCATAATGAACACGGGATGTAAACCAAACATACATTATATATTAAAGGTCATAACGCTGTTACATGAGTTTAGTACAAAATGAGATGGGATTTCTAATATATCCATCGATGGTTAGCGTTATACAAAAGGTGATGGGTTTCCTATACATATACCCATTCTACTAACAAAGTTCCATCCAACATACAGCTAGTCCATAACTAATACATACATATATGTTTCCCCAAAAGTAATAGTCTAATATGGTGCAACACGAACTGCCATACACAGGCCTAACGGAACCATGGTAAATACATCCTAACCGCAACCATCACTGCTGCAGTCATCACACACACACTAGCTACAATCTCTGACACCCTAGCACGCCTCTCTAAAGCTGCAACGCGTGTACGGGTGGATGCTAGACTCTGCCAGTCTGTCTGACGGTGAGTCTCCACAAAATCCATCCTCTGATGGAGCATAGTCATATCCATGTCAGTGCGGGAGGCATCACTCAGTAACTCCATCACGTCTCTACTCTGACTAGCATATCTCCTAATCACAGTGTAGATCACAGCCACAAGAGTAGGTACAGTGAGCTCCAGAGGCTCACCAGTGAAAAGTGCAGATGGTGGTGGATGAGAGGACTCTCCAAACTCAAAGGTCGAGGGAATACCCTCTAGTGATCTCCACTCTCTCAATACACTAGGCATCCAGTCCAGATGAGAAGGTCGGAGCCTCTTCTGTGGCGGCTCGACAACTGGAACCTCAGGCTCAGTCACTGGCGCCTTATCGCGCGGCGCGAGTGGTCCCCTGGGAAAATCCCGAACACTGATCCTAGCTGTTATCCTAGGTACAGGCACACGAGATGTACTCGCGATGGCTGGCTCAGGGGTAGGAGTAATGTAGGCAGATGGTCCACGGTGTGTGGTCACTCCAGTACTCGCTACGCTAAAGTAGGAGGCCTCCATGGGCTCCTCCTTAGAATCGGAATCAGTGATATAGATCGGTGCGCGTCTCGACATGCTGAGACAAAAGAATCGTGTGTGACATGTCAGTAATATGTTAGTTGTATGCAAAGTATGTATGCATGAATGCACAAATGTTCTAGCCAAGGCTATAGTCTAGGTCTCTAAGGTTTTCAGTCACCTAAAGACTTCTAGTTCGCTATAACCAATGGCTCTGATACCAAGTCTGTCACACCCCGCCAAACGGTAATTACAGTTAACAAGAGTAAATTGCGGAAGCTTAGTGACGTGGCGGGGGTGCGAGCAGTAATACACCCAACAGATACATACATACTCAGAGCATATGGTTATCGCAGAACGAAATAGATTAAGATGCCATTAGTTAAAGTTTTACAAAAGATTTCCACTTGAAAAGTGGTAACAGTAATAGTAGTAGTTGAAATCAGTATTTCATAAAATACATAATATCAAAAGTAGATTTCATAGGTATGACTGCAGTAGTTGCAGTTATACAGAGGAAATCCAAGTGTCCCAAAAGTAGTGGCATCCTAACAAGTCCATGGTAGTCCGTCCTGATATGCATGCAGATCTTACTTACGCTGCTAATTCCCTGAAAAACATAGAGTAAAACGTCAACAAAATTGTTGAGTGAATTCACAAGTTTGTCTGTTATGTAGGAAACACAAGTTAATCATTTAAGAATAACATTTCCAAATAAGTGTTGTTTGTCAAGTAGGAAACACAAGTTATTAACAATTAACATTTCCCCAAATCAGTTATCAGTAGGAAACACAGGTTAACCTAAATCAAGATTAACATTTACAATATAGTATACGTAGGAAATCATTTCCTAAACAGTAGTTTTGTGTGTGGGAATATTTAGACGATGATCCCTTGAAAGGTGAGCTAAACCTGTCAAGTAAGGTAACTCGATCTAACCCTATAACCAAACCACAACCCTAATCTGTTGTTATTTGCCATGCTGGACAATTAAGTATACGCTCCCAAATCCGTAGGAGGGTCGTCACGGCGATAGTACTATCCGTATACTCAGTGGCTAGAGTCACCTAGCTAATGGTTATAGTCTGTAGCCATAAGGTCTTTTATGCACTACATCGTTCAGCCTAGATCTGTACCAAGATTCGTTGCCTAAATTCCCAAAATAGTTATGAAAACATTTCATAATACATAGTTCAAATAGTTGTGTGAAATACCCTTTCACAAATAGTTCAAGTATGAAGTACCCCCTTCATAAACAATCAAGTAAATACATACAGTATTTAAAGCAGTTGTCAATTATACATACGATTTCTATGTTTTCCACCCCGAGTTTTAAAAGCATTAAAACAGTGAAAAGGGGTTTGTGAACTCACAGTAAGTGCTCGGATGTGAATGCTAGCGAGATATGGTAATGTAGCCCAAACGTAGTCAACCTATACACAATAATGTATTAACTATAAGTACTTTATTTACTTACGTTAATAATTTGTTTGTTTAAAGAAATTATCAATTTCTTAAGTTTGTGTATGTCGTTGATGATTGTTGTTGAAAATATATAATATTATCCAAGTATTGTTTGTTTGTCGAATTTCGAATGTGTAAGCATATATACATATATACTTATATAGTTGAATATATACATATTCTCGCATATATATATTATTGTTCGTTGTATATATCTCATATATATACGAATCATTTGTGTATATTGTTTGCCGTTTAAGTTTCAAAATCACTAGTCTTATTTGTCCCATATAATATATGTCTCGTCCCAAATGTGTATATATACCAATAGGTTCGTTCTACATTCGTAGGTATACATATATGTTTGTTACCTTTCAATTGTCGTATATATATATATATATATATATATATGTATATACACCTTTTGTATGTCATGTTACATATACATACCTATCGTTTGTTAACTTGAGTTTTCGGATACATTACACAATCCGTTTATTTAATTTAACTCATTTGTTTTTAAGGTTCTCGGTCCAAGCCCAAAGTCTCAGCCCAAGAAACGTCCGGCCCAGTTCGCGACTAAAGCTCAGTCTGCAGCCCAGCCCAGCCGATCGGCTTGGGCCAGCCGTTCGGCTTGGCCAGCCGTTCGGCTTGTCCATAAGCCGTTCGGCTTGTCCATAAGCCGTTCGGCTTGTCCATAAGCCGTTCGGCTTTATGCCTCGGCCCAATCCAAGCCCATTATTTGTTTCCGAGTCCAATTGTTTAGCCCGTTATCTAGTACGGCCCAAGTCCACACAGCCCAGAAGTCCCGCATCCCAGCCGATCGGTTTTAGGCACTCAGCCGTTCGGCTTTTTCTTAGCCGTTCGGCTTATGCTTAGCCGATCGGCTACATGTTCCAGTCCAGTCCCCTGCTCCGGTTTCAAGTTTTGAAGTTCGATTTCAACATGTTTTTAGGCTAAGTTTCGAACGGGTTTAGTGTTTACATGTTATATAACATCAATATATCACATTTTATCTCATTTATAACAACTTTTACATATCAAATTTGCGATTTCAAGTTTTGGGTTCATAAAACCCATTTTGTGTTCATCAACAAAATCATCAATCTTTATGTGTTATTTGCTTAGATTATGTTATATTAACATAATATATAACGAATTATAAGCTTAAAATCAAGAAAATGGAGAATTTCCTTACAAGGAGATGAAGAGGAAAATGATGAACGATGATGGTGACGAAGATGGTAAAACCACTGGCTTTGTTTTTACTTCCACTTCCTGCTGCTGCTATCCTTCTGATCTTGTTAATTTCTTAGTGAGAAGGAGAAGGAAAAGATGATGATTTGGTGTGGTGTGTGTGAGTATCGAATGAAACCAGAGAGAAAAGAGAGGGAGTAAATAAATCAAACGAGTATGGGCTGCTGTCTCTCAATTATTTGAGGTTGGTAGCCCATTTTTGTACTGCAATTTCGAGTACGGGTATAATTATAGCAATATAAAATTTAACATTTTATATTTTTATTTTGTAGATGCTCTCCTGGTTCGTAATATGTTTTCAGAATAATGAGGTTATCATTATTTTCGATAGTTGTACATTTTTTGTACATTTTACTGCGCGTATTCAATTGAGCGCCAGATTTCAGTAAATTTAGGATTTCATATTTTGAAGTAATGTTCTAACTTCTTCCAAATGAACGAGAAAATTTGCATTTTTATGATTTGACGTCGTATGCGCGTTTTAGAATTGTTTCTGTTCGTGTTATAATACGTTTTATGTTAAACGTATATTTAAACCCTTTTGTCTATACGTTATAGATATATAAGTACTCGTAATTAATAATTTCATTATTAATTATTTTTGTGTCACGAAACTTTTGTTATTTATTTTTTTCGGCTTCGTTCCGATACTTTCGTACGTAATTTATAAATAATTACGTATCATGTAATACTTTTTGTATTATTGTTTTGGGCTCGCTAGGCTCACATCACATCAAAAGTTTTATGTTAACACAATCGCAGGGAATTAGCGTAAGAAATGCATGTAATTAAGTATAATTATATACATAATTTGGAGGAGTGTCACAAACCACCCATGTGATCTTTAAATATTTGTTTACGTATGGTAACTAGATAGGAAAAACACACACACTTTCACACTCTAAAAAACTGCATACTCCTCATCCCTTACCATCACCATCTTTCATCATCATCATCCTCTCATCTTGGACTAAACTACCACCATGAACCACCACTTTTACACTACCTTTACACCATTATTACACACTTCTTGAGCTCATAAACACACCCTTGGATCATTGGAAATCTCGTACTCTCAAGCATTAGAAAATTTGGAGTGAAGATTAAGCTCTATTCTTTTCTTTTCCTTCTTTCAACCGATAGGATTGTATGGAAAACTCCTCTTGATCTCACCATTTTATAGATCTTATGTATTTATTTATGCTAGATGTTCACTCACTAAAAAAACTCAACTAAATACCTGTTAAAACTCGGATTTAAACATTTAAACATTTAAAAACCAACTAAACAAACTCATAAACGAACAACACAAAAGCTGACAGAATCTGTGGACAAAATTAAGGCGACATAACCTGAGCATCAAATAACCAAATTGAGTGATTCTTAAGCCAAAAATTAATTTTAAGAAGTTACGGTTCCAACCCAAGTGGTCACATGCAATTTGGACAAGTTTTGATACCCCAAATCGATTTTATAAAAAACATGTGTCCACTCTGTCTTCTAGAGACAGAATTTGGTCTTACTTTGTGAGACCATAACTTCTTCTTCACAGATCCAAATGACATGATTCTTTTTCCTAAAAGTTACATTTTTGTTTAAGGTTTAAAAGTTGTATGGTCACTTTTCGTGAGGAGAAGTCTAAGTTAGTCAAAGAACATTTTTCTCAACAACTATCCAGAATAATATCTGCTATACCTTTGTGTACTAATAAATAATTTTGAACCCCTTACACATATCCAAAAATTATGGATCTTACTTTTAGTTAAACATAAGACTTGTATGGATATATGATAAAAGTTTCAAAGCAAAATACAGCCATATGACTAGTCAAAATGTCGTCACACGGAAGACCAAAATCTAACAGAAAGCTGTTAAGAAAAAGGAACAACGAATTAAAGGTATTTTTAAGTGTTTAACTATTTAAACACTAACGCAAACTATATGTGATGACTTATAAACATTTAACGTATACATTGATAACGAAATACTATGTTTCCGAGAAATATAAGTATAAGTACGAAACGACACGAGGATACTAATATTTTGATAAATATTACCTATAAAACATTTCACCAACGGGTCGTACATATTTTTGAAAACAATATAAACATAATCCCACTAGTTGAGTGAACAACTAGCATAGATGAGTAGTTAGCCATCTACTTATACAAACAACCTCATGCATTTAGGGCGCTAGGAGGCTATTTTGGACAAACACACTCGCATTTAAACGCTAGCACTCACGCAACTCACGAGGTGAGTTCACAGCCCCTATTTAACTATTTACCGCTTTTAAAACTGGTGTGAAAAACATATGAATGACTTTCATACTATACTTGGAAACATGACAACGAATCTTTGTGCGAACCTACGTTTACAATTGTAATGCATAGAAGTCCTCTTGATTGCAAACTATAACCATTAACTAGATGATGCTAGCCACTGAATATACGGATAGTACTATCGGGATGACATCCCTCCCACATTTGTTAGTCATGCTAACTGCCGACCATGCATCGAAACGAGGAGCGTATATTTAACCGGTCCCAGGCAAAAATGATACACAACGGGTCATGGTTTGGTTATAGGAATAGGTGTCGGCACTTTAGCTCGTAAGGCCTAGCTAGCCTTCGGGGGATCACCGTCTATGTTATCCACCAGATCTATACAAACTGATTGTATGATTACTATTTGACTTATACAAACTGATTTTCTACGATATTGCAAAGGCTTATGCTTGCAACGATTGGTTTACAAACTGGTTTAATGATAGAGTCTTAAACCTGTGAATTCACTCAACAATTTTGTTGACGTTTTAACTATGTTTTTCATGGAATTAGCATCCACTAGTACACAAACGGATATTTATGGCGGTGAAAAAGGTCATCTGAAGCGGTGATCTAACCGCCCCTGATGCCGGCGTCATAAAAGCCTGAACATCTTTTGAAGCGGTCAAACAACCATTTCAAAAGAATGAATTTAAAGCGGTTACTTTGCTTTAATGGAACGGTTGTTGGACAATACATGAGGTGTTTGTTGGGCTAATGAACCGCTTCAAAAGTCAAACGAATATTTAAAAGAAATTCACTTTTACCCCCAAAAGCATATATTCATTTCCAATTTCCCGCTAATAACCCAAACATATTCATTATTCTTGCTTCAACTTACACTTCAAAATCAAATTAATTTTCTTTTATGAAAAAAAAATTAGATTCCTTTTCAACTTAAATAAATATATATACACAATAACTGAAAGGAAAAATATCAACCTGTTTTAATAGAACAAAAAAATTACATATCTTAAATAAACATACCAAATTACAATAAATCAAGAATACATGGATTTGAACATAGCAATACTATACTACAAGTCCACAACCATATATTTATAAAGTAAAACTTCTTCAATTGCGCCAACGATACACTGCAATTCATCGTCCTTTCAGTAACCACTTGTTTCTTGAGGATACTGCAATAGATATAAACACACTATAAATTATATATTATTTTTATGTTTATTGTATCTACATATACATATAAGATACATATGATTACCACAACAACCAATGAAGTACAACTAGATGTCAACCGTCATCACGGACGAGATCTGAACACAAATACAGATATGTAAGAACACAGATCTGATGAACCAAAACACGCATCTAAAAAAAACATTAATTCATAATTTCTTTTAATCTTACATTAATTTACTGCTTTGCTGCCACCGTGACTCACTGTTATTCACCACCGGACCAACACTTCAATTTATTTTCTATACTGGGGAATAAATTAAATAAATCTTGCTTGTGTGAGTTAGTGGGTACGTTGTGAAGATAATATGTGTGTGGTGGAGAAGATATGTGTGTATGTTTATTTATAAGTAAAATGGGAAAAGATTATGGAGCGGTTCTTTGTTATTTTATAGCGCAGTTCACAAAGAACACGCTATATAATTATTTTATGGAGCGGTTATTTGTTATTTTATAACGCGGTTCACAAAGAATGCGCTATATAATTCTTTTATGGAGTGGTTCTTTTTTATTTTATTTATGATTTTTTAGATCGGTTCTTATGGATGTTCTAAAAGATCACCACTCATTTTTTTAAACTATACTTATTTTTTTACTTTGGAAACAACTGCTCCATTTTTTTCTATTTGAAACGGTTTTTACCTTAACCTTTCTAAAATTGCACTTTTTGAAGCGGGTTGTTTTAAACCACCACAAATAACAGTATTTTTTGGAGCGGTGTTTACTAAACCACTACAAATATAAGTAATTAGAGCGGCTATTTCTAAAACCGCTACAAGTAATGCCATTGAACCGTTCCAAGAAAAATTTTGGACCCACTTTTTACTTTTTATAGCGGTTTTCACGTAAAACCGCTATAACACTGCGCTCTAAATAGTCATTTTTGTACTAGTAATCGATGTAAGAATTGCATGCATGTTGGGACCATGCTTATCCACGAAGATAGGATACCACTTTTATTTTGAAATGCGGGATTTCCTTTGTATAACTATAACTCTTTTTTGTCATATTTATGAAATCCCAGAAAAATGTTGTATTCGAAAAACGATTGTTATTTTGACAACACTACTATTTTGACGACTTGATAAGTCGTAACTGTGACACCTCTCAAAAATTTAATACGCGTAATAGTACTTAATTCGTAGTTAGTTGTAATTACGTACAAAACATTCGGAACGAACCCGACAAAAAATACGGACGTTGGTGAATAAAATATTAAATAATATGAAATTATTTAATAACGTTATGATTTACTAAATATTATGTTGATAATATTTAAAACGTATTTCGTATCGTATAAAAACACACCGAACACGACGAAAACACGCGGAATGCGTCCGACATTCGAACGGAAACCAAAATATATTTTAAGAATTTAAAATATATCATTTAGAGTAAAACTTTAATTTAAAATATCTCTTTTGATGTTAATAACGAAAAACGTCTAATTAAAACGTTACGCGATTAAACCTCTGTAAAATGAACGCGCAAATCGAGAGCGATAAATTTACCGAACATTTTTATAAATGTTTTCAAGTACCTACATAAAATAATTCAAGTGAAAATATCAAAATTTAAACTGTTACTTAAACACACGTAATAAATGTTTAACGTCTAAATAAACGCCGAAACGAGCACCGCACACTATGTAAATTTAAGAAACAAATTAACACACCCACATGGGGTGGGACCAATGAAAATCTGTATCCTTGGCTGGTCCCACACCCACATGCATTCCTCTTGCTTGTTTGACTTAGATAACCACCTCACATCATTACCATTTTCTATCTTTCATACTCCATTTCACATGCAATCAACCAACTCCTCTCCCCTCTCTCTAAAATCTGTCATATCTCTCTAAAACCCTCAAAAACACAGCCCCTTTTATCATACAAGAACACCATAAAATATTCATCTTCATCCAAGACTCCTTCAAGCAAAAACGATCACCACGCAACGAGGAACGTTTCCATCTTTTCGGTTTCTTCACCCGACATTGTAAGATTTCGTAACTAAAATATATTACTTGCATGTTGTTCTTTTACATGTTTTATAGCTCATCTAATTTGATTATGTCCAAATATAAGCTTAAAACACGTTTTTAATAAGCATTTCAAAATGACAGATTCTATCCCAGAGAACACAGCCCACTAAAACGACCATAACTTAAGTTATAAGAGGAGTTAGACAACGAAATTTTTTTTAAAAGTTGCGTATTGAAAAGATATACAACTTTCGTGTTTTAAACTTTTTCCATATCTGTACGTATTTTTGTGGATAGACTGATCTTTGGGACTGACCTGAAAATGTTCGATAAATGTGTTCGGTTGTTACGCGGAATTAATTACCTATGTAAATGGACACTGTAAATCTTGGAAAAATCAAGTTAAGAACTAGAAACCTTGATGATCAGTTGGTAAAATTTTTGAGACCTGATGTGGATTAGAAATGGTAGAAATGTGTGGCGAACTAAACCGACAAAACCGAAAACATAACTCTAGGGCTGTTTTAGAACTCTTGAAAAAACCGACACTTCGGGTTAACCCCGACACGAACCAATAACTTTTATAAGCTCTATGAACTGAAATATGGGTTGGGTAAAAGTTTCGGGTCAAACCGAGTAAGTTTGACCAAGTCAACAAAAACGGCTCGGTTTCTAAAAACAACAAAACTTGCTATTTTTGGAAAATGGTAACAAAAATGGGTTTAAGTGACTTATTTAGTAACTTGGACCAAAAACTAAACTTAGAAAGTTTCCCGAATTAGAAACCGACACCTAGAACACTTGGACCAAATACTCTAACTCATAAATTGGAAGTGACTCATGAAGTGTCTCATAAATTGGAAGTGTCTCATGAAGTGTCTCATAAATTGACATATATCGCTAAAGTTTGACCAACTTGACCAGGTTTGACCAACCTTGACCAGTTTGACTAGGTTTGACCAACTTTGACCAGTTTGACTCAGTTTGACCATCTTTGATCTACGGTTTAAGGTTTTTATGAACTAAATAATTTGTTTGCAACACCCGATATGTACTAATAAATAGTATACAACAAAACAAACTTAATAATAATGTCTAAATGAATTATTATTACAAACTTTCACCAACGGGTCGTACACGTTTTTAATAAACGAACTTGAACAACTTATTTGGACATAACTAGTTGATGAACGCTAACATGGATGGTCAACTACGACATCCACATACTTACAATTATAATCTCATACGTTTAGGACGTTAGGAGATTATCGACTCGAAACATATTTGCATTAAACACGCTAGCAACCACATGTGAGTTCACAGCCCCTACTTTTACCGTTTTCAATACTTTTCTCTAACAGGGGTGAGAGACATAGCTACCGTTTTACTGTTTTGCTACGAACACGCAACAAATATTATAAATGCTTTCATGCTTTATACGAAATGTTTACGATTTACTCATACTATTGCAAACTGTTTACTTATGAAATGAGGTTTCATACTATTACTTGAACATTTTACGAAATGACTTTTCACACTATTTTGGGGAACATGACAACGAATCTTGGTACAGACCTAGGTTTACGAGAGGTAGTTGTGTGCACAAAAGTCCCAGTGTACGCAGGCTATAACCATTAGCTAGGTGACTCTAGCCACTAGATATACGGATAGTACTATCGAGTTGACATCCCTCCCACTATTATAACTTGTTGGTCGCGCCAACCGCACGACGACAGTCGTAACGAGGAGCGTATATGTAAAATGTTACTGTGGAAAAAACGTTAAACGTTGTGGATTGGTTATAACACTAGGGGTCGTTACTATAACTCATAAGGTCTAGCTAACCTTCGAGGGATCACCGTCTTTGTCTCCCTACTATTTTGAACATTTTGGAAATAACATTTTCCTACGCTTGATTAAATAGGAATGCGTTCCTACTATTTATACAACTGGATTGGTTTTCCAAACGTATACCATTGGATGTGTTGACATCACTAAAACAAAATGATGTGTTGACATCACTAAAATGAAACTGTACTTTTGGGTAACATCCTAACAACACGATACTTTTGGATGACGTTCAACCTAAAACGAAACATTATTTGACTTTTAAGTCAACAAGCTTACAAACAAACTGGTTTAACGAACTACACTTGTAAACATAAAACCTGTGAATTCACTCAACATTTTGGTTGACTTTTTGCAATGTCTTTCAGGAAACTAGCAGCACCAGTAAGACTGCATACATTCTGGATTAGGCGACCCACGAAGAATTAGGATGCCACGTTTTGGGACACTAAGGATTTCCTTTTTATAACTGATTTCCATTAGTCATATTTATGAAATCCTCTTTTGAAATATGTAACTATTAACTATTTGTATCTTACAAATACTATTCCTACGACTCTGACGAGTCGTAGCTTTTTGTAACAAATGTTTACTTAAATGGCATCTTAATTTACTGTTCAGCAATAATCATATGTTCTGATATGCGTGATTGTCCAGCGTTAACGTCGGCACCCCCGACAACACTAATGCTTCCGCTAACCACGATTAACGAATTTGGGGGTGCACAGTAACTCTTGTAAAAACAACTTATGGCATCTTAATATTACTGTCCTGTGATAATCATATGCTCGTTGATTTACCTATTGATCGCGTCACGCCCCGTGTTTCCGCCTTAACTAATGGTACTTACTGTTTTGGCGGTGTGACAGGTTTAGCATCAGAGCCATTGGTTATTGCGAACTAGAAGTCTTAGAGACCTAGACTATAGCCGTTGACTTGAACATTCATTCATTCCATGCATTTGCATAACCCATAATTTATCATACGAAACTATTGTCAAAACATGTCTAGAGAATACCCCATCCACGTGATTGATACCGATGAGGATCCATCCGAGCACGACTATGACAGCGACGATACGTCGGTGTACAAAAACATAGAGACTAACCCTAGAGTGACTTTGGACGATGACATCAGCGATGCACCACCGTCACCACCGACATTGCCCTCGACGATGCCTGACGCGACATCTAGCGTAGCTGAGACATGGAACCTGTTCGCCGAAACAGCACGCGGACCATTGACAAAGACTACTGCTAAGAAGTAGACTGGATGTCTACCCACCGAACCACTAGCGCCGTGTGATAAGGCACCAATCGAGCTAGAGAACCAACCAGAGGAGCCACCACTAAAGAGGCTTAGGACTACACACTTAGACTGGCATGTTGAGGCACTGGAGATCGGTTGAGGGTATCCCTTCGACCTATGAGACCGGTGAGTCTTCCCATCCACCAATGTCTCTTCCTCTTACTAACGAGCCTCTTGAGCTGACTGTCCCACATTGGTTGCCATGACCAACTCACACGTCAGGAGCCTTTCTGAGATACACGCCTACATCATGGAGCTACAGAGCGACACCTACCGTCTGGATGGAGACATGATCTCTACATATGAGCATCTCAAGGCTGTAAAGGGCCATATGATTGTTAGAGATGCAGCCCATGCTACCCGAGTACGTGTGGAGACACTGAGGGAACGACCGACAAGGTCAGCAGAATGAGAAATGCCAAGGAAACCCTAGGGCATACACGGCAACCACATCAGCAATGAAGGGTTATCAAGGAAATAGACCAAGGTGTAGTAAGTGTGAAAGACACTATGAGGGCATGTGTACCCTCTGTGAGAACTGCAACCGATGGGGTTATCAGACATTGTTTTGCATAACAAACTCTCCCACCCAAGTCAATAACGAACGACGAAACACTGGATGTTTCGAGTGTGGGGACCCGCAACACTATCGAAACACGTGTCCAAAACTCCACAACCACAACAACAACAATCGCAACAACAACAACAACAACCGAGCCAACAACAGTAACCAGCCAGCTCGTGGACGAGCATTCATTGTTGGAGCACAGGAGGCACGCCAGGACCTTACCACCGTCATTGGTACGTTTCTAGTAAACAATCATTATGCCTCTGTGTTATTTGATTCGAGCTCCAATTTAAGTTTCGTATTTGTTGAATTTAGACCATTTTTGGGAATAGAGTCCCGTAAGTTAAATAATAAGTATGCCATAGAACTAGCAGATGGTAAGTTGATCGAAACTGGAAAAATTATACCGGGGTGTACCCTAACCCTAGAGGGTCATTCCTTTGACATAGACTTACTACCTGTAAAGTTAGGAAGTTTCGACATCGTAATCGGCATGGACTGGTTGTCTAAGAACCTTGTCGAGATCGTATTTTTCAAAAAGTTGGTACGCATACCATTACCGACAGGAGAAACTTTGGTGATACAAGGAGAAATGAGAAGGAGTTCCGTAAAGATGGTTACTTGCATGAAAGCCAGTAAGTACCTACGAAAGGGATATCAAGCATTTTTGGCACACGTTGTGGAGAAGAAACCCGAAGAGCGATGCATAGACGACATACCGATCATACGTGATTATCCGGGAGTGTTTCCAGAGGATTTGCCAGGACTGCCGCCCCCGAGACAAGTCGAATTCCGTATCGATCTAGTACCCGGAGCCGCACCAATCGCTCGCTCACCCTATCGTCTAGTTCTATCGGAAATGCAGGACTTGTCCACGCAATTACAAGAGCTCCTAGACTTAGGATTCATCTGGCCAAGCTTTTCACCTTGGGGAGCTCCGGTGTTGTTTGTAAAGAAAAAGGATGGATCCATGCGAATGTGCATAGATTATCAGGAGCTGAATAAAGTAACTATCAAGAACCGATACCCATTACCGCGCATCAACGATTTGTTTGACAAACTTCAAGGGTTCAGCTTCTACTCAAAAATCGATATACGTTCTGGTTACCACCAACTGAAAGTCCGAGAGGAACATGTACCAAAAACAGCATTTCGAGTCAAATAAATACCATGGGCCAATCTTCAAATTTATAAGTCATCATTAATAAACATCAAAGCATTTATAAAATCTCAAATAATTTATATTTATCAAAATCTAATACTAAAACATTATTAAATACTTTGATTTCTTAAATTAAATTAAAGTTTTTAAAATTTTAACTGCATTTATAATTTATTTGGGTTGTCGGGTCAACCCAAAATTCATTAGGTGACCCAAACCGGACCCAAAAAAATTGCAGGTTGGCGGGTTTCGGGTTGACGAGTTCGCTGGTTAAAAACCTCGACCCAACCTACTTATTTTCGAGTCGGTTTCTTATCGAGTTTTGAGTCGTGTCAGAAATTACCAACCCTAATGATATGTACATAGAGTACGAGGGGTTATTTTCATTGCATTTTAGCTTTTCCGAAATTTTAGCTAGTACTTAGTTTATAGGTCTCTGATAATTTCTAGCACGATCCAAAATTCTCACCTCAAGCTGACATACACAAATATGTATGAGTTTGGCTTTTTGACAACCCACAAACTTTCTGTTTTTTAGGTCGGCTTATGTCACCAACGGGCTGACCCGTCAACAAGATTACGTGAATACATTTTAAGGGTAGTTTAAAATTTTTATTAATTATTAATGCATTGTTTTCACTTAACACGTACATCAACCAGATTATCCGAATAGTATATCAAATGTAGTTTAAATTTCTTAATGATTTATTTTAGCTTAATGAAGACTTTCAGAATTATTTGTATAACGCATTTGAATTCTTAACCTTTTAATTTCAGACCAATTTAATACCTCATTAAGTTAATATGTTATGGTAGAATAATTGTAGGAAATGATGTCTTGATATTGCATTATGGTAGATGTAACATGTAATATGATTGTTTTTAGAAGTTTTTGGTGTTTTTAAGCTTATTGATAGCAGGTTATCATTTTTAAACACACCTATGTCATTAACTTCAAGGAAAAAAAACCCGACATCTTAACTCAAACTGACCCGAATACAAAATGACTTGGTTGTATAAAATAGATTAGCAGGTTTGGGGTTGAGCTGAAATAATCAACACGTTTTTATTTTATTTTATTATTATTATTATTATTATTATTATTATTATTATTATTATTATTATTTAGGTTAGGTTTGAGTTAACTGAATTTGACCCGTTAACCTAAACTTTTCAACCCGATCAGACCCGACCCGAATAATATCCCATAATCTTACATGGTTTTACCATTTAAGTAATATGTGTTTATTGATGAGGTCTATACAAAAATGTCTTCGGGTAATACCTTAAACTAAACAACCCAAACTTATGCTAGCAAAAATACAACCGAACTGAAAAAGAATTCAATAATTCATATCTTAACACGAAAAATCATACCAAAGCTAGGTTCATATATTTAGTCAAGTAAACAAACTTTAATTTGTGGTTACCTGTATTTTTTTCACAAGTTTGTTTCTTTTTAAACTTTTCTACTTCTTTATTTGTGAACTATAATGCATCTATTTGTGCATATAGATATTTTTATTAGGAAAAAAGTTTGAAAAAAAACTGTCACCTTTAAACTATATAGTTTTATTTATAATTGTTTTTGTAATAGTACTATTTTTTATAACTAGTTACAGAATAATAGGGGAAGAAAAATAGTGAGTGGAAATGATGGGTAAATAAGAATACTATAAATGGATCGAGGAAAAAAACAAGTAAGAAAGAATGGTAAATAAGAATACTATAAAGGGATCGAGGAAACAAAACAAGTAAGAAAGAAGCTGGACGGACTCGAACTGCTAATATTTGGGTTACAAGGCGAGGCGTAAATCACTAGGATACAAGGGCATGTATTATTTTAATTGACTAAATAATTTATAAATATATAACAAAAGTTACCGAAACCTTTGGGTGGCCCACCCTGCCTATGTTGGGTTTTCTATTCCCTAACTAGATTATCATACACGCAGCGGAATAACAAAACTTTAAATAATCTAAGGCAATTAGGAAACTAAAACCCTAAGGGATCTTTAACTTTAACAACATAATACAATAAATAGATTAGATAAAGAAAATAAGGAAAACACTAACCTTAGAGAAAACCTATTTCTCGCGCGCAGACCAGCGAGCAGAGTTTCGTGACTTGGAGGCAAGTACCCAAAGTAGAATACCTCTAATGCTTCACACCCAAAAACCCAAGAGAAAGTCGAATTTTCGAAAACCTTGAAAATTCGCACTTGAAAACGTGATTAATGAAGGTACAGGATGCCCCTATTTATAGTTGTGGAATAAACCCCAGATTCGACTCCCAACCGGCGGTTGGACCTTCCAACCGGAGGTTGGAGCTTTCAGACTTGTACTCCAAGTCTGCGACTTCCAATGCCTTTGAAACCTTAATCCCAACTGGCGGTTGGACCTTCCAACTGGCGGTTGAGTCAGTTTCTGGAATCTTCCGCCAAATTTAATTACTTTTAATTTCTAATTAATTTAACCATAAATTAATAAATTAACTAATTAATAATAACATTAATACTAATTAATATTATTCCTTCATCTTTCTCTTGACTGTTTATTGAGGGCAACTCAAAAAGGACTTTATCATTAATGATAGTCTTACCAATTAGTTATGATATTGGACACTATTCCAACAGTATCCCACTTGGACAAATCATCAACTATTATTGGTCTAAGCCTCTATCCTATTAACTAAGTAAAGAATGTCATCCAACGCAACTGCCGAACTCTAAATCTCATCTTAGAGTCAGTCCTTTAGATAAGTGATCAACCATTTCTTTGTTTCACGATATCTTATGAACCGAGACATGGATTATAATCAATCTCAAGATTCATATATGTTTTCTGATTTCCGATTATATTGACTATATGAGACTACTGAACTATCAACTTAGTCTCGTCCAGGCCTAGCATGTAACACCCCCAAATTTGATGATTTGCGGAAGCTTGATTTGGGTGTTACTAATCAATAACAAAGCACAAAGATATATAGTAAACGACTCTATATGCGTCGTTTTAACAAAATATATTGATAACTGAAATGTTTACAACATTTAAAGCTTTACATAGCTCGAGTTTAAATGAAAAGGAGATTTCAGTACATAAGTACTTGTACAAAATATACTAATGCAAGAAAATCTCAATCGTCTGTATGCTGACTCGAGCTAAAGTCCTGAAGCAGAAACAATCTACTGCTTGGTACCTGCGATACATGCTAAATGGGTCAGCTAAAGCTGGTGAGCTCACAGGTTTGAAATCAAGTAATATCGTATGAACCGCAAGATTTAAATAATGAATTGCATCCAGCAATTAAATGATAGTAATCGTGTATACAGCCATGAGCACATAGTTGAGCTTAACTCGAGGGCCGGGTCCCCTATAGAGAATTCCGGGCGAGGTGCCTCCACGAATGCCTAATCAACATTCGTCTTCCCAAATATTAGTACGTCCGTTTACCCGGTCAGTGCTTGCTAACCCGAACGAGGAGGGTCAATCCTATATGGTACCATATACTAATATTCACGCTACAACGTATTAACAACTATGCTGACGGATGACTTTAAATGATTAGTTGTGAAAAACTCATGTAGTATATGAAAGGTTTGTACTTGCATTCACATGTTAAAATTGAGCAATATATCACACCCCTGAGTAAAACAGTAAAAAGAGGGGCTATGAGACTCACCTGAGTCTTGTGAGTTTAACTTAATAAACTTGAGTTGATTAGCCGAGTATGAAGTCCAAAGACTTGTAACCTGAGGGTGTCCACGACACGCGATGGTTATAAACATGATTGGGTATCTCAAAAGATCACCCTTGTAGTTGTTACACAACTATATATATGTCCAAATTACTACGATTTGGTTGATTTGTTAAGTGTTTGAAAACATGTACGGCCCGTTGGTGACGGATTTGTAATAATAATCTCAACTATTATTATTTTGATTTCGTGGCGTTTTACTTGAATAATGTGTTTTGATTGTGTTTTAGAAGCCGTTACGGAATCTAAGTACGGGGGTCCGGGGGCAGCGCCCCTGGTAGCGGGGTCCAAGGGGCGGCAGCCCCTGGCGGGGTCCAAGGGGCAGAGCCCCTGGCTGGGGTCGAGCTGCTAGGTCAGCTTGGAAAATTTTTATTTCTACTATATTGCTTTGACGAAAAACGCATCTGGGATCTGAATTTGGGTAAAATCGAGTGATAAATTTCGAGTCTCGACACTTAGTAAAAATCTGTGTTTTTAAGGTTCTGGTTTGTGCGACGTTGGGTGCGACGTCGGGTGCGACTTCGCAGGTCCCGACTGCGACGTTGAGTATGGCGTCGCTATGTGCGACTTTCGCAATTTAATGCGACGTTGTGCGTGGCGTCGCTATATGCGACGTTGTTGATTTCTGCGACGTAAGGGCATGCGTCGCTATACGCGACGTCGGCAATTTAATGCGACGTTAATGATGATGTCACTATATGCGACGTGGTGACTGGTATTGCGACGTTGCAATTGACGTCGCAATTGGGCCAACCCAGATGCGACGTCGGAGTCTGTTCAGATTCCGGTGGCCGGAAAATCGGTCGAAAGGCTTCCTTCCGGTCCAAATCTTTTACGCAACCCATATTTGGACATTATAAGTTGATACAAACCGCAAACAAGTATAAACACTTAAAAACGAGAGGTTTCGGGATTTGTCAGAAACTTACAAAGTGTCGGATCAAAAATCCGAAAAGATAGGATGATAGATCGGGATGCGGTGGTCGTTTTCTTCCAAAGGAGTAGTAAAATCCAAGGCCGTTTGATAGTAGTAATTTGCGATTTAGTGAGGTTGGTGGTGATGAAACTTGAGAGAAAAAGATTGGAAGAGAGAGAAAGAAAAGATGAAATGAAAAGGAAAGGTGGGGAATGGGAGGTTAAACTCCCCTTTTTCGCCCCGCGTTTCCGCTCCGTGTGGTGTTCGTTTTCTCCGTCGTTCAAACGTTAAAAAATTATTTTACATATTAATTGGTACGTTTTAGAATACAATTCTTACGCGATATTTTATTTAATTATTTTACAAATCCATTTATATTTGAGTTATAAAATGTAAGTTTGTTTATTTAGTTTGCGCGTTTTAATCTTTTAAATTGTGTAAGTTTTATTTGCATGATCCGAATGAATACGAAATATTATCATAATAATATTTTTGATATAAAAACGTTATCTCATAAAATTGGTCACCAACGTCCGTATTAAATTGAATCGAAATACATTCGATTTAAATTGCGTACGATTTAACCAAATCGCATTTTCGTATATATTCAACAATATATATATATAATTCGATACATTAATTAGTCTAACACAGAACTAATTACATGTATTAACATCTGATTAGGCAATAAATACTAGTCCTAATTTGGCGGGTGTTACATAGCACTTTTGAGTCAAACTTTAATCATCAGAGGGCCCAAGATATCAATTTTCCCATTTAGGCGAAAAGGAACAAATAAATATCGACTACATAGCACTAGTCAACTCATCATATCATACCTAGCATACCCTTTATAACTGGAATTTACGCACAGCGTTTGAATAGACTAAAGTATAACAGACTTGAAGAACTAGATACTCATGTATCTCCATTTGAAGAATAGAAGATATTATCATTTTAAAATCACTTGTGATTTAATCCATGAAGTGATCTCTTTAAATGCGGATTTCTCCTATACTTAAATCCCTATTTAAGTACCCATGAGTGTTGCAGCAATCTCCATGCCAGTCTAATCTCCATAGACATCTACTAACACTCCATGACAGTCTTAATTCACCACATACTTCCTATAGTGTGATCGACTGAGGAGGTTTGAGTAAGAACTTATTACTCTGGAAGTGGTGTCTAAACATGCAAAACTGAAACACAATGACAACTCCTTCCAATTAAAAATCTCCATTATTTAATCACCAAGCCTATTACAGTTTCCATCATTGTTTATAACGTTTCAAATTCAAACTAACAACAAAAACTTTACATTATCTCTTAAACCTATGCTCCTAGCATGTTCATCATGTTTGGACTTTCCTAGTGGCTTTGTGAACGGATCAGCTGGATTTTCTTCTGATCTATTGCTCTTCATAATTACGTGTCCCTCTTCGACTTTCCTTCGAATAAAATGGTATTTCATTTCAATGTGCTTTGACTTTCCGTGATCCTTGGGTTCTCTACTCAAGGCAAGTGCACTTTTATTATCACATAATATAGCAATAGGATCTTGTACTGTTGGAACAACTCCAAGATCTCCAATGAAATTCCTCATCCAGATAGCTTTCTTTGCCGCTTCACTAGCCGCAATGTACTCAGACTCGCATGTGAAGCCTGCCACTGTATCTTGCTTAGAACTTTTCCATGTCACCGCTCCCCCATTCATTAGGAATACCCAACCAGACTGTGAACGACAATCATCTCTGTCTGTTTGGAAACTAGCGTCACTATAACCCGTTACTCTAAGTTCCTCTTCTCCACCATAAACCAAGAACCTGTCTTTAGTATTTCTCAAATACTTGAGAATGTTCTTTACAGCTGTCCAATGACCTTCACCAGGATTCTTCTGATGTCGACTCACTAAGCTCAAAGCAAATGAGACATCAGGCCTTGTACACGTCATGTCTTACATGATCGATCCTATAGCCGAAGCATATGGGATTCGACTCATTCTGTCCAATTCTTACTCAGACTTTGGACATAGATCCTTACTGATCTTAATGCCATAATTCAAGGGCAAGTTCCCTTTCTTAGAACTTTTCATATTGAATCTTTTCAATATTTTATCCATGTACGTATCCTGGCTGAGTCCTATGAGACGTTTTGACCTATCTCTATAAATCTTTATACCAAGGATATATGCTACATCTCCCAGATCTTTCATAGCGAAACTCTTTCCCAACCATTCTTTTACACTTTGTAAAGTTGGGATATAATTTCCTATGAGCAGTATATCATCCACATATAACACTAAAAATACTACAATACTCCCACTGAACTTGACATATATATAGGACTCATATTCACTTCTAGAAAATCCAAACTCTATGACCTTCTCATGGAAGCAGAGATTCCAGCTATGAGAAGCCCGTCTAACGTAAACTTCACAACCCCAGATTTTGGTGTGACCAAGAGAGGGTATTTTTCCCTTCCACATTTCATACGGTGTCTTTGAAACTGTCACACCCCCAAAATTGGTAATCGCGTTTATTAATGGTTTAGCGGAAGCTTTAGTTAATTAGCGCAAGTATTTTAATAATAGTTAAAACAACGAGGGTGCTGACGTTACAATAGTGCATTCATTGTATCAGAGCATATGATCATACAGAACATATATATATATATATATATATTTTAGATGCCAGAAGTTTAAAGTTATTACAAAAGATACGACTTATAAAGACGTACATAAGTAGGGTCGTCAAAGACAACATAGTATTTGAAAATACAAGTTTATAAAAGTGGGATTTCGTAAGTATAACCAATGAAATTGATAATACAAAAGAAATCCAAGTGTCCCAAAAGTGGCATCATAAATAGTCGGGTTGCCTACGTCCTTTATGCATGCGGATGTACCTGAGTCATAATTCCCTGAAAAACATAGTAAACTGTCAACATTGAATGTTGAGTGAATTCACAGGTTTTGTATATATATAGTTAAATCAAGTTTTGTATAAATCATTCATGTACACAAACATAATGTTTATATGTATAGTAGGAAACACAAGTCGTTTTATCCATTGGGCTTTGGCCCAAAGGTTCGGCCCAATAACAACGTCCATATATTTTTGGCTCAATAATAAGTCCAAGTAGATTGGCCCACTAATGAGGCCCAATATAGTCATGGCCCAATTAATATAGTCCAAAAGTTTCGGCCCGTTAACGTTTAAAAGTTGGCCCGTTATAAAAGTATAAGTTTTTAGCCCATTATGAAAAATAATAGTTTTTGGCCCAACTAATTTACTAACTTACTTTGGTCCATTAACGAAATACAAAATTTTGCCCATTTTATACTCGACCCGTTTGGCCCAAAAAGTTACATCGTTTAATATTCGTGTAAAAATATCATCCCGCGGTCGTGTACAATTTTAGTATATATATAATAAAATAAAAGAAAACACAAAAAGTCAGTCATAGGACTCGAACATGTGACATTTCAATTGACAACATAATAGCCTAACCACTTGGCTAATATTGCTTTTGTTATTCTATACATGTAATATATGTATTTATCTTTTTAATTCTTTTAAACCAACAAGAACCTTTCGGTTCTACTTCCATCTAGCCTTACGGCTAGTAACCCCCTCATCACCATGAGCCGATCTTCTGTATTGATAGCCGATTTTTGGTCCAACAATCATGTGTTTCGGTTTTAATTCGGGTTTATACTTTTACCAAAGTTTAACCTTAACTTCATTACGAGTTTGGTTCACAAGTTTCACTCATTTCTATACTCGTTTTTATATCCACTTTTGTGGACCGAGAGTTATTTTTGGTCCATTATAATCATCATCTAAGTTTATTTAATCAATACAATGATATATAATCACAATATATATATTAGTTTTTATACATAATTTATAAGTATAATATGGAATATATGAATGAAATAATAAGTTTTTAAGTTTCAAAGATACTCACAGTGGGTTTAACAAAAGTGTCGATGATGATGATGAAAGACGGATGATGAAAATGACGAGATGATGATGATGATTATTAAGTGATCATGATTGTGATTAAGGTGTTTGATTGTTTAAGGTTTGAATGGTTGGTGATGAAAATGGTTTTGATTTGCTTGTTCTTCTACTCCAACCTCCTGCTGCTGTTGCTATCGATGGGGAAGAAGAAAAAGAGCAGAGAAGATTGTAGGTGTTGATCAATTATTTGAGTTAGGTATTGTGAGTGATCCAAGTTTGTGAGGAGGGAGTATATTTAAATTGTTTTCTTCCACTGGAGGCATGGTTTGATACATGACCTTGTCGCCAGATATTTTAAATTTGTGTATTGGTTTGGGTTTTTAACCCGTTAATTTCGTGCACGGGTATAATTTGTGGTGCTTCGTGTATAAATCACTTATTCATTAGTTTAATTTATATTTTAAACTTAGTAATTGATATTTATAAAAATGAAACATTTTATTAAAATCATTAATAAAATTGGTTACAGTATTGGTACTGTACGGTTAAATTGCGCGTCAGATTTCAGTCAAATTTGGAATTTATATTTTGAAGTAATGTTCCAAATACTAAAACAGTAACGGAAAAATAAATACTTTTATTATTTTCGACCTTTAGGCATGCTTTATAATTGTTTATGTTCGTGTATAACGCGTCCTAAATAGCAGTCTAACGGTTTCCGTTTTATTTTTGTTCTAATACTTTTCTATAATAATTTCAAACAAAAATTATTCAAAAGTATTTTAAAGTTCTTTTTGGAACTTTATGATTCTCGTTTGATACGTTTAATATAAAACGTATAAGTTATTATATTATTTCAATAATATAAATATCTAATATTTGTAATTTATAATTTTCGAATTATTAATTATTTCGTATCACCAACTATATTGTATTCAGTTTGTCGAATTTAATATGTTCATTTCGTACGTAATTATATAAACATATAACTACAAGTTTAATACGTCACGTACCACATAGTAAGTTTCACAAAACTTTACACATAAAAATCGTTTTGAATTCACTAATCAGGGAATTACTGTAGGTAATGCATGTAATTAGGTAAAAATTAGTACCATAATTTGAGGATTGTCACATTCTCCCCCCGTTAGCGAAATCTCGTCCCGAGATTTAAGTTGTGTTGTGAGTCTCGGTCACGTTTTCGAAAAGTTGAGGGTATTTCTTTCGTATTTCATCATCGCGTTCCCAAGTAGACTCAGGACCGCGCTTCGAGTTCCAACGAACTTTGACGAGTTTGATCCTACTGCGTCGGAGTTTGTGGGTTTTGCGGTCAATTATTTCGATGGGTTCCTCCACAAAATTTAGTTTTGAGTCAATCAAGACCTCGTCAGGAGGAATGATTAATGTCTCGTAAGAAAGACACTTCTTAAGGTTACTAACGTGAAAAGTGTCGTAAATGTTGCTTAGCTCTTGTGGCAAATTGAGTTTGTAAGCGACAGGACCAATCTTGGCAAGGATTTCAAAAGGTCCAACATATTGCGGGTTCAGCTTTCCTCGTTTGCCAAATCGTGCTATCCCTTTCCAAGGCGATACTTTGAGTAGGACCTTGTCACCTACTTGAAATTCCAATGGTTTACGGCGGTTATCGGCGTAACTCTTTTGTCTGTCTCTCGCCGTTTTCAATCGGTTGAGTACTTAAGATATCTTGTCCGTGGTTTCTTGGACAAGTTCAGGTCCGGATAGTTGTCTGTCACCCATCTCTGCCCAACAGAGTGGTGATCGGCATTTGCGCCCATACAGTGCTTCGAATGGCGCCATCTGTATGCTGGTGTGATAACTGTTGTTGTAGGAGAATTCTGCTAGAGGGAGATGAGTATCCCAGTTTCCTCCAAAGTCGATCACACATGCTCGCAACAAGTCTTCGAGCGTTTGAATCGTTCGTTCGCTCTGGCCATCGGTTTGTGGATGATAGGCTGCACTCATGTCAAGTCGAGTACCTAAAGCCTGTTGTAGTGACTGCCAGAAGCGAGATGTAAATCTGCTATCTCTATCAGATATAATGGACAATGGTACACCGTGTCGAGAAACGATTTCTTTGATATAGATCTTTGCCAGTTTCTCTAGTTTATCATTTTCCTTGATAGCAATGAAGTGAGCTGATTTCGTCAATCGATCGACAATCACCCATATTGAATCAACTCCCGTTGATGTCTTTGGTAGCTTAGTGATGAAATCCATCGTTATGTGTTCCCATTTCCATTGTGGCATCTCCGGTTGTTACAAAAGTCCTGAAGGTTTTTGATACTCAACCTTGACCTTTGAACAAGTTAGACACTTGCTGACATAAGTAGCGATGTCTCTTTTCATGTTAGGCCACCAATAGAAACCTTTCACATCTTGGTACATCTTGTCTGCACCAGGATGAATTGAGTAGTTGGACTTGTGAGCTTCGTCCAAAATCAGCTTGAGTAGTTCATCGTCGCATGGTAACCAAACTCGGTCCATGAAGTATAACACTCCATTTTCTTTGGTTTCAAGTTGTTTCTCCATTCCCTTCAGGGATTCGTCTTTCATGCGCTCGGCGGTGAAAGCTATTCGTTGCGCGTCACGAATTTGAGTAATGAGATTCGAGTGGATTGTCAATACCAAAGCTCGAATTCTGCGAGGTTTAACGTTCTCTTTACGACTCAGGGCATCCGCTACTACATTAGCCTCGCCCGGATGATATTTAATCTCACAGTCGTAATCGTTCAGCAATTCTACCCAACGTCTCTGTCTTATGTTGAGCTCTTTCTGGTCGAATATGTGTTGTAAACTCTTGTGGTCGGTGAAGATCGTACACTTTGTACCATATAGGTAGTGTCTCCAAATCTTGAGTGCAAAAATGACTGCTCCCAACTCTAAGTCATGAGTTGTATAACTTTTCTCGTGAATCTTCAATTGACGAGATGCATAAGCGATAACTTTGTCGTTTTGCATGAGAACACAACCTAAGCCTTGGTGTGAGGCATCACAGTAAACGATGAAGTTCTCTGTTCCCTCAGGTAAAGATAGAATCGGTGCGGTGCTCAACTTTTGTTTCAATAATTGAAAGGCGTTCTCTTGTTTCTCTCCCCATTCAAATTTCTTATCTTTCTGAGTTAAAGTGGTGAGTGACTGAGCTATCTTTGAAAAGTTTTCGATAAATCGCCGGTAATAGCCAGCCAAACCAAGAAATTGTCGAATCTCGGTTGGGGTCCTTGGAGCTTCCCAGTTTTTGATCACCTCTATTTTGGACGGGTCCACATGAATTCCTTTATCATTTATCACGTGACCAAGGAAATAAACCTCCCTAATCCAAAATTCGCATTTGGAGAACTTAGCATACAACTTCTCGTTCTCAAGTAGTTGGAGGATAAGTTTCAGGTGCTGTTCGTGATCCTCTTTCATCTTTGAGTAAATCAAAATATCGTCAATGAATACAATGACAAACTTATCTAAATATGGTTTGCACACTCGGTTCATGAGATCCATGAATACTGCAGGCGCGTTAGTCAATCACAACGGCATGACTAGGAACTCATAATGACCATAACGAGTTCTAAACGCGGTCTTCGATACATCCTCTTCTCGAACCTTCAGTTGATGGTAACCAGAACGAAGGTCGATCTTCGAGTAGTAACTCGATCCTTGTAGCTGATCAAAGAGATCGTCGATGCGTGGTAACGGATATCGGTTCTTGATAGTTACCTTGTTCAGCTCTCGGTAATCAATACACATCCGCATGGATCCATCTTTATTCTTGACAAACAAAACCGGAGCTCCCCAAGGTGAAAAGCTCGGTCGGATGAATCCTAAGTCTAAAAGCTCCTACAACTGTGTAGACAGTTCTTGCATTTCTGATGGAGCTAAACGATAAGGTGAGCGAGCGATTGGTGCGACTCCTGGCACCAGATCGATGCGAAACTCGACTTGTCGCGGAGGTGGTAATCCCGGAAGATCGTCAGGAAACACTCCCGGATAGTCTTGCACTACAGGTATATCACTTAAACTTTGCTCCTCAGGTTTCTTTTCTACAACATGTGCCAAAAATGCTTGATATCCCTTTCGGAGATACTTACTGGCTTTCAAGCAATTAACCATTTTAATGGCACTCTTTCTCTTATCTCCTTGTATCACCAAGGTTTCTCCTGTCGGTAATGGTAGACGTACCATCTTATCAAAGCAAACAATTTTGGCTCGGTACTTCGACAACCAGTCCATACCGACTACGATGTCAAAACTTCCCAGCTCTACCGGCAGTAGGTCTATTTTGAATGGATGACCCTCCAAAGTTAGAGTACATCCAGGTACTATTTCTCCTGATTCAATCAACCTACCATCGGCTAGTTCTAGTGAGTACTTGTTGTCTAGTCTACGGGATCTTATATCTAATAGTGGTCTAAAATCCATAGACACAAAACTCAAATCGGTGCCAGAATCAAATAACACAGAGGCATAATGGTTGTTAACTAGGAACTTACCAGTGACAGTATTGGGGTCCTGGCGTGCCTCCTGTGCTCCTATGACAAACGCACGACCTTGAGCTGGTTGGTTGATGGGGTTTCCACGGTTGTTGTTGTTGTTCTGATTGGCGTTGCGGTTCTGATTATTTCGGTTGTAGTGGTTAAGCTTAGGGCACTTGTTTCGGAAATGGCCTTGCTCGCCACATTCGAAACATCCTTTAGCTGGGCGATCCCTATTTGCTTGAGTAGCAGGGTTTGATCTACAGTATTGAGCCATATGCCCCCAGCGTTTGCATTTCTCACTGAAAAGACAATCACCCTCATGGTGACGTTCACACTTGCCACACTTGGGCTTGTTCCCCAAGTAAGTCTTTTGTTCAGTAGCGGTGGCAAGGTAAGCTTTTGTGGTTCCAGCCTGCTTCTTATTCTGTTGACTATGACGGTCATTCCACTTACGCTTTCCTTTTCCAGACTTTCCAGCATCAGCACTGCTGGATTCACCCTTTCCTGAAGCAGCTTTCTTAGTGAGGGTTCCCATTCTAACTGCCTCATCAGTCAAACGCTGTGCTAGTTCCACAACACTCTTAAAGGTGGCAGGATTAGACGAAGTCACCAAGCTTCGCATCTGCGGCACCAAACCCCAGATGTACCTTTCAGTGCGCTTGTACTCCGGTGTGACCATGTGTGGTACAAGGCGTGCCAGTTCTTGAAATCTGGTGGTATATCCTGTGATATCAGCACCAACCATAGTAATGTCCCAGAGCTCAGTCTCAATCTTCTGCAGCTCACTGCGGGGACAAAACTCTTCCGTGACCATAGCTCTCAAAGTTTCCCAAGTTAGGGCATGAGCGTTTGCACGTCCAAGTGCTTGGACTTGGCCGTTCCACCATGTCAATGCCTTATCAGAAAACGTGCATGCAGCATACTTTACCATGTCGTCACGGGCACAGTGGCTAATATCTAGCACAGACTCCATTTTCTCTATACAATGGATGATTCCAATGGCACCTTCAGTACCACGGAAGTGGCTAGGTTTGCAAGCTAGGAATGTTTTGTACGAACATCCCTTTTGGGTACTCTCAGGGTTACTGCCCGATGCAATCGGATCAGTATCTCTACTACCGCTAACCCTGTCGCCGCGGTTTCGATCAGTATCATACTGAGCAAGGGCTTCAGAAATCCTTCGGTTAACCATTTGTTCAGTCGTTTCCTCAACAGCAGGAGGTGGTGAAGGGTTTCTTTGGCTGTTCCGGGTATTCCTACGTTTAGGCTGCATGATTCAGTTCTGCGATGAACAAAACATAGAAGTCAATGCCAATGGAAAGAATGTGAAGAACCAAGTTTCACATTGTTCAGATAATAAATAGTATAACTGTATTTAAACCATCCCCATTATGTATAAATCGACTTCGAAACACCCACATGTACTTAGTATAATATAATCACGTTGGCCAGGCGTCATTATATGGCACTAATTACATGTTTCTTTTCGTCATCGTTTGATACAATCAGGTCTAAAGGAGTTCTAAACAAGAATCGGTTGTTATGATGTGGTATGTTTTGAGAACACCAATTGTGATCACTAGGGTTTGTTGATTAACTTTTTGTTCTAACACACCAATGTATGGTTCAGCACTAACCATAGAGAGCACTCGTAAGATACCCTAATCAAATCATCACTCATAAAGTATGTGATAAATATAGATATAGTATGATAATCAACCACCAATTGATATCACTCATAACGTACACAGTAATGTAAACCAAACATAAGTTATATATCATATATAGGTCAAAAGTTTTTACATAATTTTTGTACAAGGATGGGATTTAATACATATATGTACCCATCAGATCAGTCATGATCTACAAAATGTGACAGATTTAACCAATACATCCATCTAGTCAAAAGTATCTAGCTGATACATCACAAATACTGTGACAACTCTCCAAATTAGGTATTAATTAACAATTAAGCATGTGCATTCTTACGCTAATTTCCTGATTAAGTTTTAACAAAACTTTTTGATGTGATGTAAACCTAGCAAGCCCGGTACTTTTAAACAAAAAGTAACACGTAATACGTAGGTATTAAAAGTTACGTACAAATATATCGGAACGAACCTGACAAAAATAAATAACAAAAGTTTCGTGACAGAAAAATAACTAATAACTTAATTATTAATTACGAGTATTTATATATCTATAACAAATAGATAAAGTGGTCTAAATATACGTTTAAAATAAAACGTATTATAACACGAACAGAAACAATTCTAAAACACACATAAAAGGTCGAATCATAAAAATGCAAATTTTCTCGTTCATTTGGAAGAAGTTAGAACATTACCTCAAAATATGAAATCATAAATTAACTGAAATTTTACGCTCAAATAGTTGTGCGCAGTAAAATGTACAAAAATGTACATCATCTTAAAATAATGATAATATCATTATTCTAATCATAAATTACGAACCAGTAGAACACCTACAAAATAAAAATGTAAAATGTTTATTTTTATATTGCTAAAATTATACCTGTACTCGAAATTGAGGTGCCAAAATTTGGCACCTAACTTCAATAATGCAGGAGACCAGTTTCTTTTTGCACCATACCCGTTCAAATTATTTTACTCCCTCCTTCCTTCTCTGTGATCTCTTCAACACATACACAATCATCATCTATCATTTCTTTCATTTTCTTCTTCAAACATCACAACCACAACAACATCAGGAATTGAAGTAGAACAACAAACCAGGAGCAACATCTCCATCATCATCGATCACCATCATCCTCACCATTTTCATCTCATTGTAAGGAACTTTCACTTCTTTGATTTCTTTACTTATATTTCGTTATATAACTTGTATTCATACCATAATCTAAGTGTATAACACACAAAACTTGAAGATTAATGGATTGATCATGAAAATGGTTTTATAACCCAAAACTTCAAATACAAAAATCAACACATAAAAACTTGTTAGAATAGTGTAGTAACTCGTAAAAATGATATAACTTGTTGATATAAACGTTTGGTAACATAGTGTAAAGGAAATAAGCTAATTAAACTCGTGTATAAGTTTCATCAGACACGAACAGGGGCTGAAACGAGCCACGAATACGGCGGATTCCTTTGAATCCGGCGTATTCAGAACCAAAAACCAAACGAATCCGGCGGATTCAAGGGAATCCGGCGGATTCCCGTGTCCGACCCGCACACAAATCTTCGGCTAAAACGATGAACGAGTAAAAGACACGGATGAATACGACGGATTCAAATGAATCCGGCGTATTCCCAAACCTTCACACGAATTGCCTGTTGAACACAAACGAATCCGGCGTATTCGATTGAATACGGCGGATTCCCCCGAACTTGATTGAATACGGCGGATTCACTCGAATCCGGCGTATTCCGATTTTCGTACTTGAATCCGGCGGATTACAATAGAATCCGGCGGATTCCCGTGTCTGGTCAACACTTTGACTTTTATTTTTTTTAACAACAAACGATTTCGTTAACGATTCCATTTATACGATACATTTACGAAACATTGTAAACCATTAATAAAAACAATAATGTGATATATCCGAGACACGGACTTTGGACTTATTTATTTCGTACGAACAAACGATATATGACATATATATGTATACGAACTTTGTAAATTATACGATTTGGATACGATTACACTTTCGAGATATTTAACACTTATTAAACAAACGTAACGATATTAAAAACAAACGACATTCGTTTTATAAAAAACAATCTAAGTTTTATAACAAATAAAACTTGCAATCTTTTTAAAATACGAAACAGCGTATTACAATATATATACATATATTCAAGGACACACGATATATATAGACACAAACGTATACGTTTTCTTAAACAAATGGAAACTTATATATATTTTAATATACGAGAACAACGTATTGATTAAATAAATATATACGACACTTAAGGAATATATATTCACAAATATATATATATACACAATAAACTTCACGTTTAACCAACGTATAATCTAATAATATACAACAAGTATATTACTTAAGTATACATATATAAAACAAATATATGTACTTACAATGATTTTGGAATAACATACGTACAACTGTAAATAAAGTATATGTACAAATGAAACAAAACGACCTTCCGTTAAATAGACAATTACATATTGGTTTGTACGCTTAACAAGTATACGATTTGAGGAATAATAATAATGTTTCAACGATATGTCAATAATAAAGTTAACAACTTATATTCTTAAGAAATTAACCATTTCTTCGAAACAAACAAACTGTTAACATAAATGATTAAAACAAATCAAACGTACTTATGTTAATATATTTATTGTATATAGGTTAACATACCTTGGGCGACACTGTTTTCTGCTAGCATTCCTACCGAGCAAACTACTGTGAGTTCACAGCCCCTACTTTGCAAATGTTTTATGCTTTTAAACATAGGGGTGTAAACATAGAAACTGCATGCAAACACATGCAGCAAATTATATAAATGCTTTATTGCTTTATACAACTGTTTGATATGAAATAACGTTTTCACAACTGTTTTGGGAATTAGACACTGTATCCTAGTACGGACCCAGACTTGAAATGTGTGCATGAAAGACCTTATGTCATGCAGACTATAACCATTAGCTAGGTGACTCTAGCCACTGAGTATACGAATAGTACTATTGCCGTGATGACCCTCCTGTGGATGGAGCGTATACTTAATTGTCCTTCAGGCAAACAACATAAGTTTTGGTTGTGGTTTGGTTATAGGGTTAGGTCGCGTTACTTTAACCTGCGAGGTTTAGCTCACCTTTCAGGGGATTATAAGTCTAAGCATTCCCACTTACTATTTAGGATGAACGTATCCTACAACTGTTTTTATACTGGTATACCTACTGGTAATATTTATATACTGGTGAATCACCAGACATACATTTTGGGTAACAACCCACATAAAACTATATTTTAGGGTAACTATCCCTAACATCTTATAAATTGCAAAACCTGCAAACATTTATTTATTGAATAACATTTCAATAACTTAAACATAAATGGTTTAACATACCACATATTTATACAAAACCTGTGAATTCACTCAACATATTTGTTGACGACTTTCTTTCTATGTTTTACAGGAAATTAGCTACGTAAGTAAGGATCGCATGCATTCAGGATGGACAACCCTGGACTACTTAGGATGCCATATATTTTGGGACTGCTTTTGAGGATTTCCTCTGTATTACTGCAGACATTGCAGTTATACTCATGAAATCTTATCTTAACATATGTATTGTAAAACTTAAATGTTTTAAACTTTGTTACTACTATACGACTTACATAGTCGTATATTTTTGTAATAACTATTTTAAACTGGCATCCTTTATACATTATGTTCTGTATGATCATATGCTCTGATACGATGAATGCACATTTGTAACGTCATCACCCCCGTTGTTAAACTGTTTACACATAATGCTTCCGCTAATCATAACTTGCTTCCGCTAATCATTAAATAAACACAATTACCGATTTTGGGGGTGTTACAGACTTGGTATCAGAGCCATTGGTTATAGCGAACTAGAAGTCTTTAGGTGACTGAAAACCTTAGAGACCTAGACTATAGCCTTGGCTAGAACATTCATGCATTCATACATACATACGTTTGCATACATCTAACATACGACTGACACGCCACACACAATTTCCCTTGTCACAGTATGTCTAGTCAATCACTTTACCATGTTTATGCTTCGGATGAAGAGCCGACCGAGGCTACTTTTGAGGGTCCCGCGATCACTGTAGGGGATGAGTCATCTGTTCATTTGAGAGACATGTCAGATGACACTAGTGACGCTTACATTGCGCCACCACCGACAGCACATGAGGTTATCCCTACTACTACAGGTATTCACCACCAGGCTGCTGAGACTTCTCGCAGGCCTGTGTATAGGAGGACACCGAGGATGTGTGTCCGAGATCTTCCTATTGGTCCGTTAGCACCAGCGGACGAGTCTGTTGAGTCTCCACAGAGGGCACCCAGGCTTGCTCATCTAGAGTGGATGACTCCTATGTTGAGGTACTGGAGGTCATTAGAGGGTTTTCCCTCCACATTTGAGACAGGAGAGTCCTCACGACCCCCAGTACCACTGCCTACCACTGGAGAGCCGATAGAGCAGACTCTCCCTACATTAGTTGCTGTTATGCGTACATTGTTCTGTATTACTTCTAGCAGGGGTTCTCACCTTGGACAGGTACAGGATGAGGTCTCCCGTCTGTATGGGGACATGGCTGGTATGCATGAGCATCATCACTTTCTGTTGAACCATGTGTTTACTGCCCAGGAGATAGCTGAGTTTGCACGTGCTCGTGTGAGGACACTTGAGAGACGTGTTAGGATTGCAGGGCTTGTGGTTGGTGCTTGTGTGGTGATGGCTGTGTTGAGGACAGCCGTGGGATCATTTCTACCGTACTTCCGTTAGACCTATGTAGGGCGGGTTGTGCCTACTTAGGATTGTATATATACTATGTATTAGACTTGGAACTTTGGTTCGACGGGTATAGACAGACCTGTCATGTTTTGTATATCATTTGGATCGACGGTGTGTAGACAGGCCCGTCATGCTTTGATTAGTCTTTGGACCGATGGATACCTAGGATAGATCCATCCTGTTTTGTATAAAAACTTATGAACTAACTATGATCAGTTATATGATATGACATATGTATTTGGTTTATTATTATTGTTTATGTTACTGTGCGTTGTGATTGGATTATATATTGACAATAGAGACTACATAACTGTGGATACTGAAATATGTCCTTGTAATCTATAGATCTCCTGAAACTGGAAAAATGGCAGAACCTGTTATAAGTGAATACTCATCAGATGAGGACATAACCATCAACGAGCAAATACAATATGTATATGTCGATACCGAAACAATTCCGATAGTGGAACTTGTGGAAGAAGAAATTGAAAACCACCAATTCGGCATGGTCGACGTAGAGGAGTACGAAAGAGTACGAGACCAGGCTGAAAGATTGGATGGTCAAAATTGGGAGCTTGTGTTCAAATGTAGGAACCGTGAGCTACAATTGAGAATCCTAAAGAGGCCTATGATTGTCCGAGTTAAGGATAAAATACGCTTCTGGAAGAAAGTGGCTAGTAATCGCAAGAAAAGAGTTAAGTCTTGGATCAAACGTTTGTGCAAATGCTCAACTGAGAATGATCTGGGCTACTATCCGACTCTGCGATACAAAACTATGCTGGAAACACGCTACTTCTCTCCCAATCTGAATCAGGAGTAAAAGTGAAAAATATACACTACGACAGAGAACATAGCTAAAGATAGCTTAATAATGAACTGATGAAGAACTGTCGTAGGAATATAACTATTTTGTTAAGATCTAAGTAGAGTTAAGTTTAGTCTAATTAGTACTGTAGCAACTCGTGTTGTATGGGAAACCACTCTTGATGGATGTAGAAGATATCATCAAGTTTTGTATGAAACGAAGTAAGGATGTTTTAGTTAATGTATAATATAACTTAGGTTCGATTCGAAATTTTGTGCGAATTATATTCATTTCTATATATACATGTGATAGAAAATTTACCACGAGATAATTGTTTAAAACCATTTCTTGCAAACTTTGAAAACCTACTACACCTTGAATTATTGATTTTATCTTGAATTCCCTAAAACATTGTTTGCGCTTGAACGATGATGAAAAGAAATATGTATTTGGCATTATATAATGACGCCTGGCCAACGTGATTATATTGTATAAAGTACATATGAGTGTTTCAAAGTCGTGCGACATTCAATGTGAAACCTTATTCTTTCAAATTCTCCATACTAATTCATTTGATAGACAATGTGAAATCTTGTTCATCACATTCATTATCTTGGCATTGACTTCTGCATTTTATTCATCGCAGAACTGAATCATGCTGCCAAAACGACGAATTACTAGGAACAGTCAGAAGACAACTGTACCCCCTACACCTGAAACCATTCCACCACCTAACACTGAGGAAACTACTGAGCAGATGATTGCTAGACGCATTGCTGAAGGTATTGCCGAGTATGAGGCAAGTCGAAACCGTGAGAATGGGATTAATAACAGTGGATCGACCCCTGTTAACACTGAGACTGTTGTGAATAACCGCCGAGGGTGTTCATATAAGACATTTCAGGCTTGTAAACCACCTCCTTTCTGTGGCACTGAAGGTGCTATTGGTATTATACACTGGATAGAAAAGATGGATTATGTGTTGGATATCAGTGATTGTCTACCAGACACTGCGGTGAAATATGTCGCCTGCACGCTAGCTGATAAAGCTTTGACTTGGTGGAACAGTCAAGTCCAGTCGATGGGACGACCAGCTGCTTATTCAATGACATGGGAAACATTGAAGCGTATGATGATGGAAGAATTCTGCCCTCGCAGTGAGATGCAGAAAATTGAGACTGAGCTGTGGAACATTGCTATGATTAGTGCTGATATCACTGGTTATACAACCAGGTTCCAAGAACTAGCTCGTCTTGTGCCACACATGGTAACACCTGAGTACAAGCGTATTGAACGCTATGTGTATGGACTGGCACCACAGATCAGGAGTTTAGTTACGTCCTCCAAACCTGACACCTTCAGGAGCGCTGTTACCCTAGCGCAGAGTTTGACTGATGAAGCAGTTAGAATGGGGACGTTGACACAGAAAAATGTGCCGGCCAAGGTTGAGCCGAGCAGTGCTGAAGCTGGTAGTTCTGGAAGTAAGAAGCGTAAATGGAATGACCCTCAGGGTCAAACCAACAAGAAAGGATCTGGAAATCCTAAGTCTTACGCTGCCACCATTGTGGAACCGAAGCCATACTTGGGTAACAAACCTAAGTGTGATAAGTGTAGCAAACACCATGAGGGTGAATGTTGGTTTTGCGACAGTTGTAAGGGATGGGGTCACAAAACCCAAAACTGTAAAGTTAACCCTACCCCTAAGGGAAACACTGCTCACCAAAACCAGGGTTGTTTTGAATGTGGCGACACGAGGCATTATCGAAACCGATGTCCTCGACTCAATAACCAAAATCGTAACGCCAACAACGCTCGTAACCGCAACAACAACGAAAACAACCGTGGAAACAACAACCAACCAGCTCGTGGACGCGTGTTCATGTTAGGAGCACCAGAGGCACGACAGGATCCTAACACAGTCACTGGTACGTTTCTTGTAAACAACCACTTTGCTTCTGTGTTATTTGATTCAGGTGCTGATTTAAGCTTTGTGTCCACTGAGTTTAGACCACTATTAGAGATCGAATCCCTTAAGCTAGATAACAAATACACTGTAGAGCTAGCCGATGGTAAGTTGATTGAATCAGGAGAAATAGTACCAGGATGCACCTTAACGTTAGAAGGTCATTCTTTCAAGATAGACTTACTACCGGTAGAACTAGGGAGCTTCGATATAGTGGTTGGCATGGATTGGTTGTCACTAAATCGCGCGGAAATCATCTGTCATGAGAAGATTGTACGGTTACCTTTACTTTCAGGAGAAATATTGATGATTCAAGGAGAAAAGAGTAATCGTGTGGTGAAAACGATTACATGCATGAAGGCAAATAAGTATCTACGAAAAGGGTACCAAGCATTTTTGGTACATGTTGTGGATAAGAAACCCGAGGAGCGACGCATAGACGACGTGGCCGTAGTACGTGACTACCCAGGAGTATTTCCTGACGAGCTACCAGGGTTACCACCTCCACGGCAGGTTGAATTTCATATCGACCTGGTGCCGGGAGCTGCACCGATTGCTCGTGCGCCTTACCGTTTAGCTCCATCAGAAATGCAAGAACTGTCTGCACAGTTACAAGAACTGTTGGATTTAGGATTCATCCGACCGAGCTTTTCACCGTGGGGAGCTCCGGTTCTGTTCGTCAAAAAGAAGGATGGATCAATGCGAATGTGTATCGATTATCGAGAACTGAACAAAGTGACGATTAAGAACCGATACCCATTACCACGCATCGATGATTTGTTTGACCAACTGCAAGGGTCAAGTTATTACTCAAAGATCGACTTGAGATCGGGCTACCATCAACTGAAGGTACGGGATGAGGATATCCCTAAGACTGCGTTTAGGACTCGATACGGTCATTACGAGTTCCTGGTTATGCCGTTTGGGCTAACAAATGCGCCAGCAGTGTTCATGGATCTAATGAATAGAGTATGTAAACCTTACTTGGATAAGTTCGTCATAGTGTTCATTGACGATATTCTGATATACTCGCGAACGAAGGAAGACCATGAACAGCACCTGAGAATGATTCTTGAATTACTGGAGAAAGAGAAGCTTTATGCAAAGTTCTCTAAATGCGAGTTTTGGATGCGTGAGGTTCATTTCCTTGGTCATGTGATCAATAGCAAAGGAATTCATGTAGACCCATCTAAAATTGAGGCGATTAGAAATTGGGAAGCCCCAAAAACCCCAACTGAGATACGACAATTCCTTGGGCTAGCCGGTTACTACCGAAGATTCATTGAGAATTTCTCGAAGATAGCTCAACCAATCACCGCCCTAACGCAAAAAGACAAGAAGTTTGATTGGGGCGAGAAGCAAGAGAATGCTTTTCAACTACTGAAAGAGAAATTGAGCACCGCACCTATCCTGTCCTTACCAGAAGGAGTAGAAAGTTTTGTTGTCTACTGTGATGCCTCACATCAAGGATTAGGTTGCGTGTTAATGCAAAACGACAAAGTCATTGCTTATGCGTCTCGTCAATTGAAGATTCACGAGAAGAACTATACGACGCATGACTTAGAGCTAGGAGCAGTCGTTTTTGCCCTTAAGATTTGGAGACACTACTTATACGGTACAAAGTGTACGATCTTCACTGATCACAAAAGTCTCCAACATATATTTGATCAGAAAGAACTCAACATGAGACAAAGATGTTGGGTTGAACTGTTGAATGATTACGACTATGAAATCAAGTACCATCCAGGCAAAGCTAATGTAGTAGCGGATGCCTTGAGTCGTAAGGAACGAGTAAAACCTCGAAGAGTTCGAGCCTTAGGACTGACAATCCACTTGGAACTTATTACCCAAATTCGTGATGCTCAGCAAGCAGCCTTTACTCCAGAAAGTATGAAGGACGAATCCCTCAAAGGGATGGAGAAGCAACTGGAGTCTAAGGAAAATGGAGTATTATACTTCATGAATCGAATTTGGATTCCTTGTGTTGATGAGCTACGTAGCCTGGTATTGGACGAAGCTCATAAGTCCAATTACTCGATACATCCTGGTGCAGATAAGATGTACCACGATCTGAAAGGATTTTATTGGTGGCCTGGCATGAAAAGAAACATTGCCACCTATGTTAGTAGATGCCTGACTTATGCAAAAGTTAAGACTGAGTACCAAAAGCCGTCCGGGCTTCTGCAACAACCTGAGTTGCCCAAATGGAAATGGGAGCATATCACAATGGATTTCATAACGAAGTTACCGAAGACAGCATCTGGGATGGACTCCATATGGGTGATAGTCGACAGACTGACAAAATCATCTCACTTTCTAGCCATCAAAGAGACAGATAAGATGGAAAAGCTGGCTAGAATTTACATAAAAGAAGTTGTTTCTAGACATGGAGTTCCATTATCTATCATCTCTGATAGAGATGCACGTTTCACCTCTCGCTTCTGGCAAACATTGCAACAAGCTTTAGGCACTAGACTCGACATGAGTACCGCCTACCATCCACAAACCGATGGTCAAAGCGAGCGAACCATTCAAACGCTCGAGGATTTGCTAAGAGCCTGCGTGATTGATTTTGGAGGAAACTGGGATGTTCATCTCCCTTTAGCCGAATTCTCGTACAACAATAGTTATCATACGAGCATACAAATGGCACCTTTCGAGGCGTTGTACGGACGCAAGTGCCGATCCCCACTCTGTTGGGCAGATTTGGACGACAGACAATTATCAGGTCCTGAGATAGTCCAAGAGACAACGGACAAGATATCTCAAGTGCTTAATCGATTGAAAACAGCACGAGACCGACAAAAGAGTTATGCAGACAATAGACGGAAACCTTTAGAATTTCAAGTAGGTGACAGAGTCCTACTCAAGGTATCTCCTTGGAAAGGAGTTGTACTATTTGGAAAATGCAGTAAACTGAATCCACGTTACATTGGACCTTTTGAGATCCTAGCAAGGATTGGTCCTGTAGCTTATAAGCTTAAACTGCCACAAGAACTTAGTAATATTCACGACACGTTTCACGTGAGTAACCTTAAGAAGTGTCTATCCGACGAAGCGTTAATTATACCTCCCGAAGAAATCTATTTCGACGCAAAACTCAATTTCGTGGAGGAACCGCTTGAAGTAATGGATACGAAAACTCAGAAACTCCGAAACAGTCGGATCAAACTTGTCAAAATTCGATGGAACTCGAAAAGAGGCCCAGAGTTCACCTGGGAACGCGAGGATGAAATGCGCAAGAAATATCCCCACCTATTTGAACCCGTGACCACGACTCACGACACAAATTAAATCTCGGGACGAGATTTCCCTAACGGGGGGAGAATGTGACAACTCTCCAAATTAGGTATTAATTAACAATTAAGCATGTGCATTCTTACGCTAATTTCCTGATTAAGTTTTAACAAAACTTTTTGATGTGATGTAAGCCTAGCAAGCCCGGTACTTTTAAACAAAAAGTAACACGTAATACGTAGGTATTAAAAGTTACGTACAAATATATCGGAACGAACCCGACAAAAATAAATAACAAAAGTTTCGTGACAGAAAAATAACTAATAACTAAATTATTAATTACGAGTATTTATATATCTATAACAAATAGATAAAGTGGTCTAAATATACGTTTAAAATAAAACGTATTATAACACGAACAGAAACAATTCTAAAACACACATAAAAGGTCGAATCATAAAAATGCAAATTTTCTCGTTCATTTGGAAGAAGTTAGAACATTACCTCAAAATATGAAATCATAAATTAACTGAAATTTTACGCTCAAATAGTTGGGCGCAGTAAAATGTACAAAAATGTACATCATCTTAAAATAATGATAATATCATTATTCTAATCATAAATTACGAACCAGTAGAACACCTACAAAATAAAAATGTAAAATGTTTATTTTTATATTGCTAAAATTATACCCGTACTCGAAATTGAGGTGCCAAAATTTGGCACCTAACTTCAATAATGCAGGAGACCAGTTTCTTTTTGCACCATACCCGTTCAAATTATTTTACTCCCTCCTTCCTTCTCTGTGATCTCTTCAACACATACACAATCATCATCTATCATTTCTTTCATTTTCTTCTTCAAACATCACAACCACAACAACATCAGGAATTGAAGTAGAACAACAAACCAGGAGCAACATCTCCATCATCATCGATCATCATCATCCTCACCATTTTCATCTCATTGTAAGGAACTTTCACTTCTTTGATTTCTTTACTTATATTTCGTTATATAACTTGTATTCATACCATAATCTAAGTGTATAACACACAAAACTTGAAGATTAATGGATTGATCATGAAAATGGTTTTATAACCCAAAACTTCAAATACAAAAATCAACACATAAAAACTTGTTAGAATAGTGTAGTAACTCGTAAAAATGATATAACTTGTTGATATAAACGTTTGGTAACATAGTGTAAAGGAAATAAGCTAATTAAACTCGTGTATAAGTTTCATCAGACACGAACAGGGGCTGAAACGAGCCACGAATACGGCGGATTCCTTTGAATCCGGCGTATTCAGAACCAAAAACCAAGGGAATCCGGCGGATTCCCGTGTCCGACCCGCACACAAATCTTCGGCTAAAACGATGAACGAGTAAAAGACACGGATGAATACGGCAGATTCAAATGAATCCGGCGTATTCCCAAACCTTCACACGAATTGCCTGTTAAACACAAACGAATCCGGCGTATTCGATTGAATACGGCGGATTCCCCCGAACTTGATTGAATACGGCGGATTCAGTCGAATCCGGCGTATTCCGATTTTGGTACTTGAATCCGGCGGATTACAATAGAATCCGGTGGATTCCCGTGTCTGGTCAACACTTTGACTTTTATTTTTTTTTAACAACAAACGATTTCGTTAACGATTCCATTTATACGATACATTTACGAAACATTGTAAACCATTAATAAAAACAATAATGTTATATATCCGAGACACGGACTTTGGACTTATTTATTTCGTACGAACAAACGATATATGACATATATATGTATACGAACTTTGTAAATTATACGATTTGGATACGATTACACTTTCGAGATATTTAACACTTATTAAACAAACGTAACGATATTAAAAACAAACGACATTCGTTTTATAAAAAACAATCTAAGTTTTATAACAAATAAAACTTGCAATCTTTTTAAAATACGAAACAGCGTATTACAATATATATACATATATTCGAGGACACACGATATATATAGACACAAACGTATACGTTTTCTTAAACAAATGGAAACTTATATATATTTTAATATACGAGAACAACGTATTGATTAAATAAATATATACGACACTTAAGGAATATATATTCACAAATATATATATATACACAATAAACTTCACGTTTAACCAACGTATAATCTAATAATATACAACAAGTATATTACTTAAGTATACATATATAAAACAAATATATGTACTTACAATGATTTTGGAATAACATACGTACAACTGTAAATAAAGTATATGTACAAATGAAACAAAACGACCTTCCGTTAAATAGACAATTACATATTGGTTTGTACGCTTAACAAGTATACGATTTGAGGAATAATAATAATGTTTCAACGATATGTCAATAATAAAGTTAACAACTTATATTCTTAAGAAATTAACCATTTCTTCGAAACAAACAAACTGTTAACATAAATGATTAAAACAAATCAAACGTACTTATGTTAATATATTTATTGTATATAGGTTAACATACCTTGGGCGACACTGTTTTCTGCTAGCATTCCTACCGAGCAAACTACTGTGAGTTCACAGCCCCTACTTTGCAAATGTTTTATGCTTTTAAACATAGGGGTGTAAACATAGAAACTGCATGCAAACACATGCAGCAAATTATATAAATGCTTTATTGCTTTATACAACTGTTTGATATGAAATAACGTTTTCACAACTGTTTTGGGAATTAGACACTGTATCCTAGTACGGACCCAGACTTGAAATGTGTGCATGAAAGACCTTATGTCATGCAGACTATAACCATTAGCTAGGTGACTCTAGCCACTGAGTATACGAATAGTACTATTGCCGTGACGACCCTCCTGTGGATGGAGCGTATACTTAATTGTCCTTCAGGCAAACAACATAAGTTTTGGTTGTGGTTTGGTTATAGGGTTAGGTCGCGTTACTTTAACCTGCGAGGTTTAGCTCACCTTTCAGGGGATTATAAGTCTAAGCATTCCCACTTACTATTTAGGATGAACGTATCCTACAACTGTTTTTATACTGGTATACCTACTGGTAATATTTATATACTGGTGAATCACCAGACATACATTTTGGGTAACAACCCACATAAAACTATATTTTAGGGTAACTATCCCTAACATCTTATAAATTGCAAAACCTGCAAACATTTATTTATTGAATAACATTTCAATAACTTAAACATAAATGGTTTAACATACCACATATTTATACAAAACCTGTGAATTCACTCAACATATTTGTTGACGACTTTCTTTCTATGTTTTACAGGAAATTAGCTACGTAAGTAAGGATCGCATGCATTCAGGATGGACAACCCTGGACTACTTAGGATGCCATATATTTTGGGACTGCTTTTGAGGATTTCCTCTGTATTACTGCAGACATTGCAGTTATACTCATGAAATCTTATCTTAACATATGTATTGTAAAACTTAAATGTTTTAAACTTTGTTACTACTATACGACTTACATAGTCGTATATTTTTGTAATAACTATTTTAAACTGGCATCCTTTATACATTATGTTCTGTATGATCATATGCTCTGATACGATGAATGCACATTTGTAACGTCATCACCCCCGTTGTTAAACTGTTTACACATAATGCTTCCGCTAATCATAACTTGCTTCCGCTAATCATTAAATAAACACAATTACCAATTTTAGGGGTGTGACAAATACAGTCCTACTACAACATAAATACAGTACAGTCTAATGGAAATACGGTAGACACCATCCCACAATCATCCTGACAACTGCCATCAAAGCACAAAATCCAATCACAGCGCCTACTACACTAACACGCCCCTCCAACCTGATCAAGCGTGCTCTAGTAGCATCAGCAGACTCCCTGTCTACATCAATATGCATCTCAGAAGTAGCAACACGTCCATACAAAGAAAGCACATCTCCCACTAGTCGGGAGGTATCACTACGCAAACCCCAGATAGAATCCTGTGTATCATAATGAAATCCATGAAGAGTGCGGATAACTGCAACTGCAGTAGGGATAGTGAGCTCTAGAGGCTCTCCAGTAAGATGTAAAGGTGTAGGTGAGTGTGATGACTCTCCGGTCTCAGAAATGGAAGGAATCATCTCTAGTGTCCTCCAATGGCGTAAAATACGCGGCATCCAGTCTAGGTGTGGATGTCTAACCCTCTGTTGTAACTGCTCGTCACGAGGTATCTCTCTCTCCTCAGTCATCGGCTCCTTGCCGCGAGATGATGAGGGTCCTACAGGGAAATCTCTGACACACGACATCGGTGTCCTCCTAGGTGTAGGCCTATAAGAAGGCTCTCCAACAAGGTGGCGTCTAGCCATGGAAATAGATCCTAACATATGAGTAGTGGGATCAATGGGTGGTGATGGTGGTGTGTCAATAGTACCATCAGAAGTAGCTCTACGGACTATAGGTGAATGCTCAGTCTCAGAAACAACCTCATCACTAGCATACTCAGGCTCCTCCTCTGACTCTGAGATATAGATCGGGTTCTGTCTAGACATATCTGTGACCAAAGCAATTGTGTGTGCCGTGTTAGACGTATGCAAAGGTATGAATGCAGAAATGTGTTAGCCAAGGCTATAGTCTAGGTCTCTAAGGTTTTTAGTCACTTAAAGACTTCTAGTTCGCTATAACCAATGGCTCTGATACCAAGTCTGTCACACCCCCAAAATCGGTAATCGCGTTTATTAATGGTTTAGAGGAAGCTTTAGTTAATTAGCGCAAGCATTTTAATAATAGTTAAAACAGTGAGGGTGCTGACGTTACAATAGTGCATTCATTGTATCAGAGCATATGATCATACAGAACATATATATATATATATATATATATATATATATATATATATATATATATATTAGATGCCAGAAGTTTAAAGTTATTACAAAAGATACGACTTATAAAGCCGTACATAAGTAGGGTCATCAAAGACAACATAATATTTGAAAATACAAGTTTATAAAAGTGGGATTTCGTAAGTATAACCAATGGAATTGATAATACAAAAGAAATCCAAGTGTCCCAAAAGTGGCATCATAAATAGTCGGGTTGCCTACGTCCTTTATGCATGCGGATGTACCTGAGTCCTAATTCCCTGAAAAACATAGTAAACTGTCAACATTGAATGTTGAGTAAATTCACAGGTTTTGTATATATATAGTTAAATCAAGTTTTGTATAAATCATTCATGTACACAAACATAATGTTTATATGTATAGTAGGAAACACAAGTATTCTAATTAAAGAAAACATTTCCTATTTAATGTAAGAATGTCATTCTTACTCCATTTCAATTGATGTGTTAGGAAACACAAGTTTAATTAAAAACATTTCCTAATAAATAGTATGCAGGAAACACAAGTTTATAAATTAAATAAACATTTCCAGTTCAATATTTACAGGAAAATCAGGTTTAGCAGTCAAGTAAACATTTTCCAAACAGATGGTTGCCAGGAACACAAGTTTAGCAATAAAGTAAACATTCCAAATAATTGTTTGCGGGAAACACAGGTTTAACAATTAAGTAAACATTTCCCATATAAGCAAGCGTGTAGGAACACCTATCCTATCAGTTATCACAGGGAATACCCTTCCCAAAACAGTAGTTGAGTAGTTGTTTAGTTTAAGTGAGAAATACAGACTAAGATCCCTCTAAGGTGAGCGACACCTTTAAAGTTAAAGTACGACTCCTAGTGCTATAACCAATCCATGACTAGTAGTTGTGTTGTTGCCGCAGTAACAATCTAAGTATACACTCCTCGTTACGACTGCCGTCGTGTGGTTGGAATGACCAACGAGTTATATCCTGGGAGGGTTGTCAAATCGATAGTACTATCTGTATACTCAGTGGCTAGAGTCACCTAGCTAATGGTTATAGGTTGCAAGTACTGGGACTTATGTGCACTACAACTACCTCACGTAAACGTAGGATCGTACCAAGATTCGTTGTCTTATTCCCAAAAAGTTGTGAAAACGTTTCATATAGTTAACAGTTGAATATAAAGCATATAGCATTTATATAAATCAGTTTGATATAAAAGCATGTCAAGCAATTATATAAAATAAGTAGCATGTAATAACACATAGTTCTATGTTTTCCACCCCTGGTTTTGAAAGCATTTAAAACAAGTAAAAGGTAGGGGCTGTGAACTCACTGGTAGCAGTCTTCAGTAAGCAATACAGCTAGTAATATACAGTAGTCCGGGTGTGCCTCTCAAATACCTAGACACAATTAAATATACTTTACATAAGTATATGGACTAATTGTTAAGTTGAAATGTTTATAACATTTTAGTTGTTGGTGATAATTGCGTTGAAATGGTCGTTGCGCGTAAGTATATATATATATTTATATATACTTATTAGTTGAATATATATATATATATATATATATATATATATATATATATATATATATATATATATATATATATATATATTCTTATATATATATATATATTAATTGCCGTCGTCGTACATATATTTATATAGTTCATCGTTGTCGTTTAACATTTATGTTTTAAAAACATAATATATTTATTATAAAAATAACTTTGTTTGATACGATAGTCGTAGTCCATCCATACAACTATATAAATTATAATCCATTTGTCGTGTTACTAATATCATTCGTTTTAGTTTAACTTGTCATACGTATATAACTCGTTATAAGTTTGCGGTTTGAAGTCGTTTTATCCATTGGGCTTTGGCCCAAAGGTTCGGCCCAATAACAAAGTCCATATATTTTTGGCTCAATAATAAGTCCAAGTAGATTGGCCCACTAATGAGGCCCAATATAGTCATGGCCCAATTAATATAGTCCAAAAGTTTCAGCCCGTTAACGTTTAAAAGTTGGCCCGTTATAAAAGTATAAGTTTTTAGCCCATTATGAAAAATAATGGTTTTTGGCCCAACTAATTTATTAACTTACTTTGGTCCATTAACGAAATACAAAATTTTGCCCATTTTATACTCGACCCGCTTGGCCCAAAAAGTTACATCGTTTAATATTCATGTAAAAAATCATCCCGCGGTCGTGTACAATTTTAGTATATATATAATAAAATAAAATAAAACACAAAAAGTCAGTCACAGGACTCGAACATGTGACATTTCAATTGACAACATAATAGCCTAACCACTTGGCTAATATTGCTTTTGTTATTCTATACATGTAATATATGTATTTATCTTTTTAATTCTTTTAAACCAACAAGAACCTTTCGGTTCTACTTCCATCTAGCCTTACGGCTAGTAACCCCCTCATCACCATGAGCCGATCTTCTGTATTGATAGCCGATTTTTGGTCCAACAATCATGTGTTTCGGTTTTAATTCGGGTTTATACTTTTACCAAAGTTTAACCTTAACTTCATTACGAGTTTGGTTCACAAGTTTCACTCATTTCTATAATCGTTTTTATATCCACTTTTGTGGACCGAGAGTTATTTTTGGTCCATTATAATCATCGTCTAAGTTTATTTAATCAATACAATGATATATAATCACAATATATATATAAGTTTTTATACATAATTTATAAGTATAATATGGAATATATGAATGAAATAATAAGTTTTTAAGTTTCAAAGATACTCATAGTGGGTTTAACAAAAGTGTCGATGATGATGATGAAAGACGGATGATGAAAATGACGAGATGATGATGATTATTATTAAGTGATCATGATTGTGATTAAGGTGTTTGATTGTTTAAGGTTTGAATGGTTGGTGATGAAAATGGTTTTGATTTGCTTGTTCTTCTACTCCAACCTTCTGCTACTGTTGCTATCGATGGGGAAGAAGAAAAAGAGCAGAGAAGATTGTAGGTGTTGATCAATTATTTGAGTTAGGTATTGTGAGTGATCCAAGTTTGTGAGGAGGGAGTATATTTAAATTGTTTTCTTCCACTGGAGGCATGGTTTGATACATGACCTTGTCGCCAGATATTTTAAATTTGTGTATTGGTTTGGGTTTTTAACCCGTTAATTTCGTGTACGGGTATAATTTGTGGTGCTTCGTGTATAAATCAATTATTCGTTAGTTTAATTTATATTTTAAACTTAGTAATTGATATTTATAAAAATGAAACATTTTATTAAAATCATTAATAAAATTGGTTACAGTATTGGTACTGTACGGGTTAATTGCGCGCCAGATTTCAGTCAAATTTGGAATTTATATTTTGAAGTAATGTTCCAAATACTAAAACAGTAACGGAAAAATAAATACTTTTATTATTTTCGACCTTTAGGCACGTTTTATAATTGTTTCTGTTCGTGTATAACGCGTCCTAAATAGCAGTCTAACGGTTTCCATTTTATTTTTGTTCTAATACTTTTCTATAATAATTTCAAACAAAAATTATTCAAAAGTATTTTAAAGTTCTTTTTGGAACTTTATGATTCGCGTTTGATACGTTTAATATAAAACGTATAAGTTATTATATTATTTCAATAATATAAATATCTAATATTTGAAATTAATAATTTTCGAATTATTAATTATTTCGTATTACCAACTATATTGTATTCAGTTTGTCGAATTTAATATATTCATTTCGTACGTAATTATATATACATATAACTACAAGTTTAATACGTCACGTACCACATAGTAAGTTTCACAAAACTTTACACATAAAAATCGTTTTGAATTCACTAATCAGGGAATTACTGTAGGTAATGCATGTAATTAGGTAAAAATTAGTACCCTAATTTGAGGATTGTCACAGAAACTTTCTTAGTGGGTATTTGATTTAAGATATGAGCGGCTGTTTCTAATGCATAACCCCAGAAACTTATCGGAAGTGTTGCTCGACTCATCATAGATCGAACCTTGTCTAACAAAGTTCTGTTTCTCCTCTCAGCAACACCATTAAGCTGTGGTGTTCTAGGAGGAGTCAATTGTGAAACTATTCCACAATCTTTGAGATGATCAAGAAACTCGATACTAAGGTATTCTCCTTCCCTATCGGATCGGAGAACCTTTATCTTTCTGCCCAGTTGATTCTCTACTTCTCTTTGATATCTTTTGAACACCTCAAAAGTATCCGACTTATGTTTGATTAGATAAACATGTCCAAATCTACTGAAGTCATCAGTAAATAAAACATAGTATCTATTTCCATATTTTGTGGCACATCGGAATGGTCCACATACATCTGTATGTACCAAGTCCAATAGTCCTTCACCTCTTTCACACGATCCTGTGAATGGTGACTTAGTCATCTTGCCTAATAAACAAGATTCGCATACATCATCCAATTTGAGGTCGAATGATTCCAACACCCCATCCTTCTGGAGTTGGGCGATGCGTTTCTTGTTTATGTGGCAAAGACGATAATGCCACAATTTGAATTTATCAAGCTCATCAGACGAATCAACATTTAAATTAACATTGCTAACACATTCAACATTTTCATATATGCCTTTGTAAGGAGAAGCTTTAAAAATAAAACAATCATTTAAATAAACCAAAATATCTCCATTTCCATTATCAAAAGAAAAATGATAACCATCTTTAAACAAAGCATAAAATGAAATAATGTTTCTAGTAATTTCTGACGAATAATAGCAATTATTTAAATCTATCCTAACTCCAGAATTCAGCATGAGCTCAAATCTTTCAATCTTCATCACAGGCACAATTCCTTTGTTTCCCATAACTAAGTTGAGCTCTCCATGCTTCACACTTCTACTTTCCTTTAGCCCCTGCAATACAGTGCAAATGTGATTACCACACCCTGTATTCAGAACCCATGAATTAGAAGTTGTAGTATTATGGAGTTCGATCATAAACATACCTGAGTGAATACTCTTCTTGTAACATCCACTCCTCGGGTCTAGTTGTATTTTAATATTTTCTGACTTTTAATTATTTATTAGTGTGTCAGAAAATAGTTTTGTGTTGTTATTTGAAAATATTGGGAAAAGAGTCACATAATTTATTGTGACTAGTAAAGTGTTAATTGTTTTAAATTAACCTAGTTGACGGTAAAATAAAATAGTATTCCCCGCAAATGGTTTTTCAGTTCCAGACAATAGACTAAAAAGAGGAATAACATTACACAAATAAAAATTAAGTCGGCTGGGAAACTGACTTACTCCCTTTATTCCTATTCTTTTGTTTATTTCATATTTCCACATACATACGTACTGTAGGATTGAAACACATAAAGAAATACACACTAGCTAGGGTTTGATTCAAAATCAATTGTAAGCATGAAATTGAAGATGAAATCACTTCCTTAATCACCTCTCAATTCTCTACATCTTCAAGTAAGTGGTGTTCTTCATTTACTTTAACCTAGAAATGAAATTTTGGGGTTTTAGCTAATTGATGGGTTAATATCCGAATTTATGATTTGAAATTGTTAAATTGATGTTACTTACACTTATTAATGATGGTAATCAACACTAATATATCCATGGGTTGTGAAATGGATTAGGTGTTCTTGAGTTTTAAGATGTTTATGATGCTTTGATGGATTATTGGTTTGAATCCAAAATTAAAGCTTAATATTAGTTAAAGTAGTATTAATAAGTGTTAATAAGATGGTTAGTAATTTTAATCTAACCAAAAAGTGGATTAATCAAGTTATATAAGTTGAAATCAAAGTGGGTTTTGTGAAAAGTGTGATGAATAAGTGTTAATTCACCTTAATTGGTAACAAGGTAGGTGGTTAGAGGTTATTATACTTATGAACATTTAAATTGTAAAGAAAGAGTGAAAGTAAACATGGTTAGTTACGAATTCATTTAAACCTAGTATAAGGGTGTTGAGAATTATTCATATATGATGCTAATAACCTTGTTAATGATCTAAGTAGGTTATTAAGTAATGATTGATATTGATTAAAGTAATGTTGTGATCCTAATAATCATAACTTAATAAGTGATTGTGACTTAATGATGTTAATGTGATTATTCATAATCTAAGAAATGGGATAATGAAGTTAAATATGATTAATTCCATGAGAATGATGGATTTATGATCTTGATTAGTAAATACCATGTTGTAGTTACTTAATTAAATTGTTTTATTTTAACTATATTCATATGATGTTATATCCATATTGAGACAAGTGACTAGCTTATGTTATTTATATTGTATTCTCAGATATGGAGAAAGACTCAGTGACATTAGACTACTGAGTGGACGACTGAAGTATTCGGTGAGTGGATCTGTAACCTCAGTGTAATTTAGTTGTAACAAGTTTGGTTACAACGGGTAACGTATTATTACTGTTTTATTATTCCATGATGATTATGGTTGTTAGTAATAATACTGTTGATAGACTGTTAGTCTGATATGATAAATATGTGATCACGTGATATTCAGCCTTTGGGCTTTGACGATATTCAGAGGCCAGCCTGGAGCTGGGCTTGGTTTGCTATTGGTTGGATAACACAGGGTCTTAGTACAAGTATTATTGTCGTAGCCTGTGTTATTTGTGTTAATAGCACCAAGTATTCGGTTAAACCGCTGTATTGGCCTGCAGTAGGTTTCAAAGTGTTCTATGAGAAGGTGTTACCTCAAGAACCACCGGTCCTCTTTGACGCCAGTTGTATTTGATATTATATTATGATGTGTGTTTTTGGCTGAAGGTTTCCCCAAGAACCATAGATACTCAGTGATATTCTATGTTTACGATTATTTGCTGTAAACTGATTTGTTATTACTGAGTTGGATTGTTGGTGATAGTTCTGTCTCACTTAGCGTTATGCTAATCCCCCACATTAAATACTCCTTGCAGGGCATGATTGGATAAAGGGCTGGGCAAGGCAGTGGCACTGGAATGGAATGTTTGACAACTGAGCTATACTCTGATAAATGTTTTGTGTAAATCAGTGTAATATGTTGTTTTAGATAACCCCCGAGTTGATAAACTATGGTTTGAAATAGTTTGAATATTTTATGTTTGTTAAAAATAATGTAAACAATTAAGGTTTATATGGACTTACGCTTCCGACATATTATATTTAAAGACAGGTAAAATGAGGGGTGTTATACTTCTCGACCTTTCCATCTTCAAGGTCCTTCAAGTACTTTGGGCAGTTACGCTTCCAATGCCCCTTTGTGTTGCAGTAGAAGTACACTGCTTCCTTTGGGTCAATAACAGGTGCAATCTCAGAATCGGTCCCTTTCTTAGACCCACGAATGGACTTTCCATTAGCAGTCTTTCTTTTCCAATTTGAATTTGACCTTTTTCTTTTCTTTGCACTTTGACCAACAGTCAACACAGGAGCTGCTGAGCCAGAGGACACATCATCTTTCTTGATTCCTTGCTCAGCAGTTTGCAATAAATTGTGGAGTTTCATTATTGAGCCTTCTCTCTCATTCATATTCATCTGATATGACATTACAAACTGATTGTAGACAGCTGGCAAACTGGATAGAATTATGGCGATGGAAAACTCTTTGTCAAATACCATGTTCAATGATTTCAACCTATCAAAGTACCCTTTCATTTCTAAGACGAAAGCACAGATAGAAACTCCAGGTTTGGGTTTGCAAGCCATGAGGGATTTCACCACATCAAGGCGTTCTTTGCTTGCCTTTGCCTGAAACATTTTTTTCAGCTGTTGGTTCATTTCATAAGCCCAAGTATTTTCAAAAGTCTTTTGCAGTTCAGGGCTCATGGAAGATGCCATGTTACAAGACACTTTATTCGCATCATCATAATGTTTCCGTTGTGCCTCTATCTCCTCTTGGGTTGATTCTTCATCAATTATGGGAATTTGCTCATCGAGAACATACTCCTTGTTCTCGTACCTCAAGGTAAACCTTAGGTTACGGATCCAGTACATATAGTTTGGACCGGTCAGTCTTTCCCTCCCAAGAACTGAGAGTAGTGAGAAGTTTGAGTTATTTGCGGGATTGGGGGCGGGAGGATTCGCACCATTTAAATTAGCCATCTATGAGATAAAACATTTTTAGTTAGTTTGAATATTCCTTAATTAATTACCCAATTATTTAAATTAAGGCTAGGATCTATATTTTCAGTTTTATGAAAACGGTCACCGTAATCATATAACTAAAATACTTTTGTTTATTTCATATCTATGAAACTCCTATTTCTTTGAGATTCGTTGATTTCTATCAATGGCATGTTAATCTCGGTTATGCTCATCTACTATTCATGACTGGTATGCCGAGAATCATGAACAAGATGGTGAATTAACCATGCAAACCCCGCGTGATCCCCGGCTCGAGTACGCTCGAGAATCGCGAGTCTCAATCACATCTCATTATGTCCTCATAACAATGTGCCGGTAAACCACACACGCTCCATTAACAGTTCATACGAGAGATGTGCGGATTTCATGGGTTAGCATACTATTCATCATTTACTATAGCTAAAACGGGATTTTTTTTTTTTTACTATTTTAAGTCTACTTTTAATCTTAAAATCATCCTATCAAAAGTCCTCGGTAGCTCCATCGAACGCACAAAGAAGCGGAGAAACAGGTCAGCGCGAAGCCTGTTAAAAACCTGACTTCTTTAGGGAAGCAAAGCGACCCGCCTTATACATCTCTTATAGTTTGTTCACTATGGGTGAGCCGATTTATCAATTGACTGACGACGTATTTAGACTTTAATTATACATATATATAACTCATATTATACATATAATACCTCTTGAAGTTTTAGGGTTCTATTTTAACTTTTAAAATTGAGTGGTCTATTTTAAATAATTCAAAATTATCAGTATCTAAATTGTAAATGCATATTACCTATTTAAATAATTCTCTTTCCAATTTATCTTTACATACATACTATTGCAGATAAATAAATGCTACTATTTGTAAAGTTATGTCTCTGATACCACTGTTGGGTTTTCTATACCCTAACTAGATTATCATACATGCAGCGGAATAACAAAACTTTAAATAATCTCAGGCAAATAGGAAACTTAAACCCTAAGGGATCTTTAACTTTAACAACATAGTACAATAAATAAATTGGATAAAAAAAATAAGGAAAACACTAACCTTAGAGAAAACCTATTTCTCGCGCGTAGACCAACGAGCAGAGTTTCGTTACTTGGAGGCAAGTACCCAAAGTAGAATACCTTTAATGCTTCACACCTAAAAACCCAAGAGAAAGTCGAATTTTCGAAAACCTTGAAAATTCGCACTTGAAAACGTGATTAATGAAGGTATAGGATACCCCTATTTATAGTTGTGGAAGAAACCCCAATTCGACTCCCAACCGGCGGTTGGAGCTTTCAGACTTGTACTCCAAGTCTGCGACTTCCACCGCCTTTGAAACCTTAATCCCAACCAGCGGTTGGACCTTCCAACCGGCGGTTGAGTCAGTTTTTGGAATCTTCCGCCAAATTTAATTACTTTTAATTTCTAATTAATTTAACCATAAATTAATAAATAAACTAATTAAATATAACATTAATACTAATTGATATTATTCTTCATCTTTCTCTTGACTGTTTATTGAGAGCAACCCAAAAAGGACTTTACCATTAATGATAGTCTCACCAATTAGTTATGATATTGGACACTATTCCAACATCCTACACCTTGGTACCGCCACTGTTTGGTAACATAGCTTATTGAAACTTATGAGAGTTTAAGTTTATTTTTTTCATAAGCTTAAGTTAGTAACATTTTTTTCATGAAGATAGTTCTCAAGTTATACTTTAAGAGTAGGGACTATAGGAAATTCTGAGATCTCGTCGTACGTTACGTTCTTTTAGTTATAGGAATGACTATAGTCAACTTTCAAGTCATCTATTAAAGTTATTTTCTAAGCTTGTTATGACTTAAAGCATACTCAATAAATTGAAGTTGAAGTTAATGATATAAAATGAAGACCCACAGGTGAGATTGATATTCTGCATGCAGCGAGATCAGAGAATAAAGATCATGTTTTATGTTGTAGGTTCAAATATCCAAATGACATCTTCAAATTTTGGAATATGTATAGACTTGCAAGGATGTCCGTTTTATGATCAAGGTACTCCCTCTGAATATTAGCCAACTGCACATGCCCGTGGAACACACTGTCGACGTAAACTGTATACTCATTTCACGCGTAAAGTATGTCAAGAATTTTTTAGTGAGATAGAATATTTATGAAACACTTTCTGGTTGATTAAAACTGACAATGTGTAACACCTTAAAATTTTGTGAGTTTTAATTATGTTTAAAGATCACTAAATTATTATATATTATAATGGTGACTTAAATTAATTATAACTTGAGTTGGGTCAAATTGAGAATGAAAGTTAAAGATGGTGATCAATGTATAAATAATGAGACTTGAGGGTAGAAAGTGATAACCTAATTAAATTACCTCCTCCTCTCTTGAAAAATCTGGAAGAAAATTTTAAAGTGTGTATGTGTGTGGAGGTGTTTGGGGCCGGCTCAAGAAAGGGAGGAAGGGAGAAAAAACACAAAATCCAATTGAGCTTGTAATCTTGTTGTTTGAAGCTTCCAATCTTAAATTCATTCAATTTGAGGTAAGAACAATACACAATACCCTTTTATTTGGTGATTTTCATGATTTGGAGTATGAACCCAAAAATAGGTTTTTAAGAAAAGGGTAGGTATTGAGAGTAAAAGTATTAAACGATGATATTTGAGTATAGATGAGTTTGTTTCTATTGCATAACTAGATTAACATACGCAGCGAAAAATAACAATTAATCTACAGCAATTAGGAAAGTAAACTCTAAAGGACCTTGACTTACTAAACCTATTTACAATAACAAAATTAATAGATAAATGAGAAAATACTAACCTTTGAGAAAACCAATTTCTCACGCGCAGACTCCTTGCTCGACCTTCACGCAGACTCCTTGCTCGACCTTCCAAGCTTTGGAGGCAAGTACCCAAAATAGAATACCTCTAATGCTTCACACCCAAGAACTAAGAAAAACTCCAAATCCTAAGGTCCCGACTCTAAGTCGTAAAGACTCTTACAAGGATTAGGAATGAAAAAGAGAGAAAGAAACGAACTAAATTCAAATCTGGGATACTTTGAAAGCTTAGGGATGGCCTCTATTTATAGGGGAGAGGATTCCTTTGGGTTTGGGTCTTCTGGCCGATGTGGGATAACATCTGACGGCCTTCAGCCGTCGGCTAAACTGAATTGTTCTCCAAGTCAAACACGCGTCGACTCCTGCCAAAACCCTAATACCTCCAGCCGCCGGCTAAAGCCTTTAGCCGGCGATTGGACTCTGATTCCAGAATATTCCATTCTCGTTACCAGCTCAATGCCATTTTAAACTTTCTTATTTGTTTCTGTTAATTTCTTTTATCTTCTAATTAATTTATCAACTTTAATAAATTAACAAACTAATTAATTAACTATACACTTTTAGTTTCTAATTAATTTATCATATAAACTAATCTTGATATTAATTTCAATTAATATTATCTCTCGTTTAGTTTCTCTTACTGTTCATTGAGGGCAACCCAAAAAGGACTCCACTTTTAAAGATAGTCTTACCAATTAGTTATGACCTTGGACATACCTTTGGATACTATTCCAACAGTCTCCCACTTGGACAAGTCATCAACTATTATTGGTCTAATTCTCTATCCCATTAACTAAGCAAATAGTTCCATCCAATGCAACTGCCGAACTCTGATTCATATCTAGAGACAGCCCTTTAGATAAGTGATCAAATATTCCTTTGTTTCAGATATCGTATGAAACTGGGACATGGATTTTAATCAATCCCCAGATTCAAGATTATGTTTTCTGATCTCCAAACAATTTGACTATATGGGACTATGATTTGACTCAAAACGACATGTTTTTATGCATCATTTCAAGCCCATTTTGGCTCAAATCTTTGAATAAACATCGAATAATCAATGTTTTATGCTGAAAATGTAAAATGAGCCAAAGCTTAGACTTCCTTTCGAAAAATCACTTAAAATGCTCAAATAACGAACAAATCAGATCTAAAACGATCCACTTGCGATTCTGACGTATAATTAAGCAAAACTTGCCTAATTTGTGTCATATTGATCTTCAGGGAAATACAAAACTGTGGCCGCAAGAATCGTTCAAATCTGACAAGAAACGAAGAAGTTAGAGCCAAACGAAGATCGCAAGAACTACGACCACTGCACGAGACTTACGATCCAGCGCACAAGACCACGAGCCAGGGCACACCACCCCTCTAGGGGCTGTATACCACCCTTAGAGGGCCATATACGCCCCTGTAGAGGCCGTATACCCCCTCTAAGGGGTGGTATACCCCCTCTTTGGTGCTGGATTCGCCCTATTTCGTGCCGGATACGCCCTATTTGCTACCGAATACACCCTATTTGCTACCGAATACGCCCCTTTTGGTGTCGAATTCTATAGCTCAGGGGGGTGTTTTGGAAATAATTGGATACGAGGGTGCTGAATGAAAATTTTGTAATTTGAAGCCTATAAATAGAGGCTTAACCTCCTCATTTTCAACACACCATTCCACCTTCATTTTCACACACTTCTCACTAGATTAGTTAGTAACTTTCTCTCTCTAGCACTACTCTTAGGAGTTAGAGGAGAAATAGTAGGTAGCTAGCTTACGAGCTTTGTGCGGAGTCGCTCCGAGACTACGGTTGCGCAGATTTATTGTAACGTCTATCATATTTTATTATATTATCCTTTCTTGTTATTTTTAAATATGTTGTGCTGTTGTCATAATTATTTAAGAATGCATGCCATGATAATTGCCATGATAGGTTAGATAAATCTGTATTTGCTACGATAAACGTTATGCTAGGGTAGTTATGCTTTAAACCATGCTGTTACTCTGCTCGCATGTAATTAGGATATGTTTGAATTTATGAATTAGTTCTTAAAATGTTTTATTTATCCAACTTATGCTGTGGTTTGAAACCTATTGATATAATCCGGCCAATTGTAGAAATAGGTCCCTCAACTATTCTTTGTCTGAATGATTCGATGAACTCGGCATGGCCGCTGTTCTCCAGATTAAAATACATCATAGGAGACACGGAGCATAGGATTAAGAGATAAATTAGAATTGATTTCATATATCGAATGCTTTTGAGAGAACTTTCGGAGCATTCGTGACTTAACCATTAATCCAGAAACTCTGCCTGAAATAAACTGATACTATCCCTATTACACTACTGCATGTTCTTGTTTGATTGTTGCTTTAGGGTTTGCATGCTAGTATCTGTTTATCTATTGCGATTGTTGGATTCATGATTAGGTTTTCAAACATAGAATAATTACATACAACAGTTTAACATGCTAGAATAAGTGCAATAATCTATATGAAATAATGTCGAACAATTTAAACGATCGTTAGACAGACTTTCCCAACTTATTCCGCGGGGTTACTCCTGTTCACTTTATTGTTCATTCAACAATTTGTGCCACGATACGGACGTCTCTGACGACCGAGACTGGGGAATAGGATTCGAGGTTAGTTGTCGGTTAAATTGGTACTACATTTGGGAGAACTTCCGGTGTAGTTTACACTCCATATCTGTTATCCATGTGACATGTTATGTATTTGATTGTGGACAACTCTACGTTAGATAAGTAATAGGATAGGAGCTATGGCCCATTAGGACATATACAGTAATGATACGGGATCTCTGGGTGAGGCATCGGAAAAACCGTAAAACAGCTCAGTACTTGGTATAGCGCTGGAACCACCTCTGGTGAAGTACAAATGCGTGGAAGCCACGAAAAGGTCGTAGGTACAATACTATGTTGAACATCATTCAGAGACCCCAAGTCAGCACTGCTAGGATTCATTGTAATTAGAGCCTCAATCCTCATAACTACCCCTAAATAGCATACACCAATGTCATAGCAAACACTCGCGTAATCCATAGTTCTCTCAGCGACTTCACTCCATATTTACTTTAATGTCTTTTAATTTACCTAGAATAGAAAACAAAACCCCCAAAAGTTTTAAAACCCTAGCTAAATTACCAAAGATAATTGATCCTCCTAAGATCCCATACCCGTTGTGGTTTGAAGAACGACACCTGAGTCATACCTGCCGCTTACTATACAAGTAGTAGCATAACTTAGGCTTCCCTGCACTATAAATATAAAACCACCCCTCCGATCGTCCGCTCTGACTGGAAGGCCCGCAACGACCAGGAAGCAATTCTTGAACCGACCGTTGGAGCGCGATCAGACTACTGAACTGTACATATCAATTTAGTCCTGGCTTGGCTAAGCACTTTATGAGTCAACATTTAATCATCAGAGGGCCCAGAGATGTCGCTTTTCCATTTAGGAAAAAGGAACAAATAGATTTCGCATACATAGTACTAGTCAAATCATCATGTCATACCTAGCGTGTCCTTTATGACTGGCATTTACGCACAACGTTTGAATAAACTAAAGTATAACAGACTTGAAAAACTAGGAACTCAATGTATCTCCATTTTAAGAATATAAGATATTATCATCTCAGAATTACTCGTGATTTCAATCCATGAAGTAATCTCTCTGAGTGCGGGTTTCTCCCATACTTAAATCCCCATTAAGTACTCATGAGTGTTGCAGCAATCCCCATGCAATGTCTAATGTCCATAGACAATCTACTAATACTCCATGACAGTCTTAATTCACCGCATACTTCATATAGTAATAGTTAGTATATTAGGGCAAAATTAAGCTAGTAAACTGCATTAAAATGAAACACAAAGATATATAAATATAATATAAATGATTATATTAAAATACAAGTTTAAATATCTATATATAAAAATAACATATACATATATTTAAAAACTATGTATAAACATATCGGTTTTTTCGGTTAACCGTTTAGCATGTCCATCCTAAAATCATGAACCGAAACCGGAAAACCGAAATATATCGATTTGGTTAACCGAAATCGAAAAACGAAAAAAATTCGATTTGATTAACCTAAATTCTAAAATTCAATTTAACTGGATTGTGGTTCAGTTTTTCGGTTTCGGAATATTTTGAAATCCCCAAGTCTTTTTGCTGGATCATATAATTTTATTTTGCGTGTATATAAAACGTAATTTTTGAATATAAATTAACGGTGTGATTTCATGTTTGATTTTTGGAATAAAATAAAGAGATTCCTATCCCATGGTTTTAACTTTTTTAACTCCACACCACACTCTACAAAGCTTTCCTATCTCTCCCTCTCTACAAACCAACCAGAACCCTAACTGTTCTTCTGTCTCATATTTACATACACCAACACGATATCTATATATCATCATTCGCTCATTCATATGCTCAATCAATCATTTCATCTTTTTCCACCACAATTATTCATTAAATATTTTTATTATCACACTAATTAACAATCATAATTCACTTCCAATTATATATATCATGGAAGATATGTACGGCTTTCATTCCATCTCCGATTACACAATTCCACCGGAGTCTAACCTAATTGCACCGCCGGAATTTCACGGCGTCGATCATTACCGGACGTTTTACGGATCGGAAAATCTATTATCAGCGACTGCTTCAATCATATCCGAAGCTGTTTCCGTCGCGGCAACGCCTGATCAGATTCATTTTCCGATTAGACGTAGAATTAACCGTCAACGTGATCAGAATAAAAACGACGACGTTCGTCATGATGATGACGATGATATGATTAAAGCTAAAATCGCTAATCATCCTTTGTATCCTAAGTTGCTTGATGCTTTTATCGACTGTCAAAAGGTTAATTATAACCTAATTGTTTTTAACCTTTTTCGTATCTTTTTCTGCTTGAAATTAGAAATTAGGAGTGTTTTGATCAATCGGTTTGTTTATAATAAGATCTGCACGTAACATACGTGTTGGATTTCATGTGAAACTAAATTATTCGCGCTTTTTAGCCTTTTTTTCCTTCAGAATTTGAAACAGTTATGTTTTATGCAAGTAAATATATATACTGTGGTACGTGTATATATGTATATATATACGTTTATCTGTATGTATTCGTCAAATTGATGTTTATTATTTATTTTATTTATTTTTTTATTTACAGTTAGGTGCGCCTCCGGAAATAGTAGGTTTGTTAGACGAAATCCGTAGAGAAAATGGCGTATGTATGCGAAACGCCGTCGTTTCGACTGGATTAGGAGCAGATCCTGAACTTGATGAGTTCATGGTTCGTATCGAGTTTATTTTTTTAGTTATGATAAATCATGAAATCATGAATATATATAAACTAATATTATGATTATGAACATGTGACTTTTTATAGGAGATGTATAGGCAAATATTAGTGAAATATAAGTCTGATCTAACGAGGCCATTCGATGAAGCTACTGTTTTTCTCACCAATATTGAATCACAACTCAGCAATCTTTGTAAAGGTGCGTTTATCTATCTATCTATCTATCTATCTTATCGTAAGTATTTATGTTTATTTTATTTTGAAATATATATAATTTAGATTTTTGTGCACACACAGTTATGTACTACAAAGTACAAATTTAAATAGCATGAATTATAGAAGTTGGATGTTTAGGACTAAAAGACTGTTGCTATTTTGTCTATCTTACTTGGAAATTATTTAATACCTTGCCCGATTTAGGTGTTTTTCGGATTTTACTATATGAGTTGTGCACTTGTGCACATAGATTGAAAGTTTTAGGAATATCTATATGTTTACAGTAAGTAAATAGTATGTTTTGATAATTAAAGAGAAAGAAATTAGAATTCAAGAGAGGCATGCAATCATGGACTTTTGAAGAGCATTTATTTTCTTTTTTTCTGTTCTGGATGTATTTCTGTCATGTACTCATGTTTGGAGTGTTTTTTTAGCTTTTGGTTTATCATTTCCTGTTCGAGTTGTCATGATAATTTTATAAATACAAATATAGTATCAGGAATTAGTTATATACTTTTATAAAAAAGCTTGTTAAATGGTTTCGTACCAAAAGATGTTTAGTAGTTTCATACAATGACTGAATATGAATAATGTGTTAGTTAATAGTAACTTTGAATGAGAGGAGCTTCCTTTGTGAATCATCTTGTCAAAGTTTTCGAAACTCTTTTCGTGCTCTAATTTTACCATCTTGTTGGGTATCTTATTTCACGTCTGTTTGTCTCTAAATAGTAAGTTACTCCAGGATTTGTTGAAATAGTCAAATTGTTAGGTCTTCAAGCATGAAAAAATGTTATATATAGCCCCTTCTAGTAATTTTAAGAATTTTTTATGTTTAAATTTCAGTGTGTTAGTCTTTAGTCATATACCAGTGACCAGTTTTATATGAAAATGATATTTTATATATATATATATATATATGTGTTACTATCCCGAAGAACAGTCAAAGTCCATATTGAACGATATGTATTCTGCTTTTTGATTAAGATTCATGTTAGATTATCAACGATTTTTTTTGCGCGCTGTTGCCTTTATTAGTAGCTTACTTTTCAAAGCATATTTGATTTCAACATTGCTAAACTATCAAGATAAAACTTCCACACAATTCATATTGATTCCAGGTGTCAATGATTCTCATAATAAAAAATATCAAGTTCATATGATATTAATACTTGTTTTTGTCATAACTTTGCATCGGGAGTTGTTTAATATACCAAGTCTTGTGTGTTTACTAATTAAAGCTACAAATTCCGGACAGCTGATTTAAGAATAATATATGCTATTGTAGTTTATAACTAGAATTAGTAAAATAGTAATGATAAGTACTAAATAAGCAATCTATGCTCAAGGTACTGTTTTCTAAGTTGATACTTGTTTCATGTGGTCCTGCATGTGAATCATGAGAAAACATTCCAAAAGAAGCTGATGTTAAGGTATGCGATGACTAGTTGCTGTTTCACCTCTTTGTTCATCATATGGATTCTATTGGTTTTATATATCTTAATAGTTAATTAATTAAAACAAAGTACAATGGATGTTTCAAACTTAAATTTGCCTTTTGAGTTCTTTAATTAGTGGCTTAAATCTAGTTATGCTTTTAATTAACTTTGAAGTGATGAAGTTGTCATATTCCATGCGTCTCGGTCAGAATTATTCTATTGTTTGTCTCCATCTCGAGATGAAGTGGTGGAGATCATGCAATTTTTTTAACCTTTATAGCAGCCTTTGATGTTCAAAGCCAATATTTAAAGGAAAGTGATTCAGATTTACAACAAAAGACTTGATTTGGACACTGAGATTCTTAAGGGTTGGCAACTACTTTTAATATCTTTTAAAATACAAGTTAACTTTTAGTAATGTGAAGATTATTATTCTTTGCTGGCCTCGTGTGCTATGTTATCTTTTATTGAGCTTTACTTGCCTGTTAATCATATTTTTGTGCATTTTAGGCATATAATCATGTGTGTAGAATTTTTTGTTGATCTCAATGTTCTGCATGCTTTCAATACCACTAGTAGTATTTTGGTATTTTATGATTTGTTAGTGCTGAATGTATCACATGAATTGGCATGATTCTTTGCTTCACTTAAATGGAGTGTGTATATTATTATGCTTACATCATAATACTTGAACTGCAATTCTGTGGGGTTCGTCGGAGTAAGGATTGTTGTATGTCCTACTTACTCTCGTTTGGTCTACAGTTTAGCGATAACCTTAGCTGTGTTTACAGCGGATTTCATCTTTAATGCATGCTGTGTTTGATTGTATTTTTATAAGGCATTCATCACAGTAGTCTATGTTGGGTTATGCTGTTCCTTAATTGGCTCTATAAGACTAGTGAACAACCTAGAAATCATAAATCTGTTAAGATTGTGGAAAGTTGGAAGTTCCATGTTCAAGTCGATTGGACTAATTACTTGAACTGCAATTCTGTGGGGTTCGTCGGAGTAAGGATTGTTGTATGTCCTACTTACTCTCGTTTGGTCTACAGTTTAGCGATAACCTTAGCTGTGTTTACAGCGGATTTCATCTTTAATGCATGCTGTGTTTGATTGTATTTTTACAAGGCATTCATCACAGTAGTCTATGTTGGGTTATGCTGTTCCTTAATTGGCTCTATAAGACTAGTGAACAACCTAGAAATTATAAATCTGTTAAGATTGTGGAAAGTTGGAAGTTCCATGTTCAAGTCGATTGGACCAATTAGCTTAGGCCGATAGCCAAGAACCTGGGAACTGGTTATCTGACTACAAGAATATAACTCATATAGTGACAGTTATATCCCGTGTGTAGCCACCATCGTCCGCAATGAGGTTTTGGTCTGCTAGGTTGACCGTCGGTCCGACTGATGCACAATCAGTAAATGTGAGTGCCACCCATTTTACTGATTACGACGCTTGTAAAAGTGTGTGTTTTTTAGTCTTAGTTACATTTTTAGTGACACTTTACAAGGCAAAAATGTATCGGGAGCCCAAATATTGCTCACGGACTCTATGTGTCACTATAGCTATTGGTTATTCCTAAATATATATATTTAATGAAAATACATTTATTTGTGGCTCACCCCGTCAGAGATCCGACCACTCAAACTGACGACGGACCGTGTCAATGGCGTCGGTTGGAACCGACGGTGTCAACCGACATGAATTTTAGTTATTTCTTCTTCTACCAATCATTTAGTTGCATCTACCTATCTTTAACCACATATTTAAGAATCAAAAATGCATGAATCATTTTCCTTTACAAATATTGCAAGCGATTAAAATCAGTTATGACCGGTCCATACCATCACCGTCTTTTAGAGTATAGATCAGTTATGACCGGTCCATACCATCACCGTCTTTTAGAGTATAGCATCACATGGCGTCAACACAACATAGGGCATGGGAGTGTCGTTGATTCTCTCATTGTTGTACGTTGATGTATCATTGTGTTTTATTGGATTTTGGTCTTTTGGGTGTGTTACGGAATGGATCGGATTTTAAGGGATTCTCAAATAGTGGTAAAATATTGAAATTTAGTTTTATAATTATTTTAATTAATACCTTAACCTTATTTGACAACAATAAAAAATAGGTGAAATTTCTCAAATAAGAAGCTCTAATTAGATTATCTATCTATAATCTATAATTACTTATTATTATTATTATTATTATTATTATTATTATTATTTTATTATTATAATAATGCATGTCCAAGTATTGAATCTTAAAACTCTTAAATTAAATAATGCCAAGTTTACCCTTCTTACATTTTTCCTTTTACTTAACATTTCCATTAATACCTTCATCCCACTATCTATTAGTATCAATTACTACTTATTCTCCAATAACTACACTTCCATTAATATCCCTATCTCATTATCTATTATCTATTACTAATTATTCTTCACTAACTACACTTTTCATCCATCAAATATTAAATCTACCCAAGTCTTTTTTTATTGATTAAATATCAAAATGGACACTTATAATGGAATATCCAAAAATAGTAATGTCGATATTTTAAATGGGACGGACAATATGTTTTTAATTTAAAATATTCACTCGCATCTCTATCCACCGTCACTACTTTCACCGCTGCATTTGCGCGGGTATTGTACTAGTCAAAATAATTCAAGCATAATTTCCGATTACCAGCTTTAGTTCCAATCACAACCTTCATGTATCAACTCCAATTCTAATTTGTCAGCCTCAACTCAAGTTACTTGGTTGTCAAACACACCTTTTGTGTTACCTCGACAATTGTAGTCAATAACTCTTGTTAATTAATACTCCTAATATATAGGGAGGTGATAGATATAACACAAAACTTGTTCCCTACACTACACTGTACAAGATATAAAGTCCACAGTAAGTACAGTGTAGCATCACTTTGGTGTATGAATCAAATTAAAAGTTGTATTTATCAACTCCCAATATATACCGAGTATTGTTTTTGTTTATATTTATCGTTGAAATTAGAACGTCAAATCTAGAGATGAGTTCTTAGATACTTGTATAGAAAATTTATTATAATTACTGTACAAAAAAATAAGTTATGTATCTTCACACAAACATGCTTATCACGCATATATTTATTTGGATAGAATCAATAGAAGTATGCAAGGGTTATCAAATCTCACATGTTAAACATTTTTAACAATGTATGTGAGGCGACCGAACGCTCAACGAACATTTCGTAAATTGTTCGCTGGAAAGTTCGTTTATCTTTGTTCGTTTAATTAAGAAAACAAACATGAACGTATCTTTATTCGTTCTATCACATTCGTGAATGTTTGTTAAGCTCCGTTTGTTTTATCTTATATATTTTGTTTTAAGTATATATAAAAACTAATATAACTTGATAAACGTGAAATTTCATTTTTATATTGTTTATCTAAATTATCTTATCTTATACGGAGTATAATAGTATATTTTTGATTATGTATTTGTCGATAATGCTATTCATATTAAATAATGTTATTCATATTAGATAAGTTTTATGAGCTAGACCTCGTACGTAATTCTAGTAATTAACCATTAATTTATATATTCGTTGTTCGTTTATGTTTATGAATAGACACATTCCTTAAAGAAGGAACATGAAGAAAATTTGTTTCGTTTACCCGTTTGTATTCGTTCCGTTGTTCGTAAAACCTTAATGAACGAAGACGGATATAGTTTGTCTATGTTTGTTCGGTTCGTTTACAAGCCGACTAGTAATAAGATGACCATATGAATAAATTTTTACACTCCGTAGTATTTAATCGATATCTAAAATGATATTGATTATTGAGAATGTTTGAAGACATTATTCATAATTTTTTAAAAAATATCGACATGATCAAAAATACTTGACATGAATGCTTGGGAAGGGATGTCTGCTGGGTTAATATATTTGTGTGGCTGAAAAGATTTCACATGGGACTCCCGCGTTTTCCGGTGCCTGCTTTTTGCAGCTTTCACAGAAACTGCTAGTCTCGCAGAAGCACTGCCCTACTTCTTGTTGTTGCTGTAGTAGTGGTGTCAAGTCACTCCCGCTATATCCGCCCACTTGCTTCCTGTACATTACACACGTGTCATTTTCTGCTGCATTTCGTCTTGTTCCTTTGTTTTTCATGGAAATTGGACTATCAACAGTTCATTCTCCTGAACTACCTCGTGCTATTCTCGTTACCATGTGACAAATGCCCCCTCTAATTTCCAAACTCAAATAATCTTAGAAACTATGAGTACATTTAGTTAACAAATAAATAATTTTTGTTTTTTATTTTTGTACATATAGAGATCTACAAGTGTTTTGTATATTCAAAAAACTAATGAAAATCTAGTAAACGTATTTAAATATAAAATGAGATTTTATTCTCGGGATGAGAAATCTCGTAAAAAATTCCAGACACATATTTGAGTATGTTGTGTTAGTTTGCAATTCTCTTAGAAAATTTTTTTTTGAAAGGAAAGGGTTTTATACGAGTGAAATAGGCAGGGTGCTTAAGGTTCTTTTAATTTGGTTTTTGGCAAAAATTGAATTGAAGATTTTATTTTTTTAGTAGTAAAGAGCGTTTAGTTTCGGTCTCTGTATGATTTGGTTTTGGTTTCAATTTTTGATCGGTTATTTTAGTTTAAAGTCAAATTATACGCTATTAGCTAATTAATATGTTTAGGATATGATATTGAACAAAGAAGTATTACCAAGTATTTTGGTAAATATATAAACACGATATAGGTAAACATAATTGGGGGGCAATTCGTTTATCATCTGTTTTTAGATGTACACCATCAAATGTGTTTTACATGTTATATAGTATAACTATAACATACTATAATATGTTAATATGTTAAGTGGTCTATCGTTAAAAATAGATAGGAACGAATCAATATCACAATTATAACATTTAGTTTTAGTTGCGTGTGAATCATCTCTCAAAGGTATTTAGAGATGACGGATAGACGTGGCGGTGGTGTAAAGTTGTAAGTTGTGTCCCTTGTAATAAAATACGTAGGTAGGAAAGAAGAAGAAAGCCGTTCAAAAAAAAAGGAAAGAAGAAGAAAATATAAGAAAAAGAAAGAGAGAAATAAAAAAAGAAATGAATTGGTTATGGGGTGGGGAGTGAGTGACAGTTTGATTTGATGGTGGGGTGTGGTCTACCCTCTACCCTCTACGCCCACGTCAATCAGTCCTGGCTTATTACTCGTTACTGACACTGATTAGACTTAACGATAAATTGTCCTTTACACCTTTTTTTATTTTACTTATAGTTTCATGAAAATGAAATCCAAGATAAATAAAACTTGGATAATAAACTTTTGTCCCGTGTATATTCGTGCTACTAGGTTAAAAACATGTAACCAGTAAAAAACAATGATTTTTAGATGAACAAAAAAATATTTGGTTGTGGTGAGTATGATTGGGGGTTTAATATATTCATGGTAGGGTGATATGAGGTTAATTGTCTTTTTAAAAAATATATATATATATATCATTATTATTATGTACGAATAATTATATTCTCTCCGTTCAAATTTAATTGTCCACTACTAAAATGCACATATTGGGTAATAATTTTGGAACATTTCAAAATGGAATAATAATAGACTCTTAAATTGGGACGGAGGAACTATATATTACAGTATACATAAGGGTAATGTAATTATCATAAATTTTTTTATGTCAAGTAATGGAACATAATAAACTCAAAACGATGATGTACCAAATATGCAAGAAGCTTTACTTTCTTGGAACATAATATTCTTTTTTTCTGTCTCCGTTGTCTTTTTCATTTTTTTTCCCTTTCTTTGTCAGTAATATATTTTATGATTTTTATAATTGTGTTTCTTATGGAGTGCCAAGTTATAATTTGAATCTTAAATTTATTTTGTGTTAATGTGTGATTTAATAGTCTTGAAATTTTGAGAATTTTATGCATCTTAAGCTGAATTAGGTGATGTAATACGTTTATCTTCTCATAATTGTTGTTCTATGCATAAAAAAGTGATGTTTTTAGTCTTAAAGTAATTATTTTAGGAAAATGTCAATCACAGCAAACCAGCGAGTTTGGCAAACAAGTAAACCATATTTGGTTCATGGTTAATAGTGTGTAAGGATGAATTTATTGAAATTTGTCAAACGGGCTTCTAGTAAAGATAAGGGTTCCACCTTAAAACTTTTTACTTTAGCATTTGGTGGAAGTCATAATCATAAATATTGTTCACAAATCACAATCCAACATATTAATCCTCTTTTATGTTCCATAATTTAACCACCTTTGTATTATTGTCTTCGATTTGGAGTCTGTCGGTACTTATGATGTGGGTCTCCATCCTAATTACTTTGTGTTATGATTTTAGTATAAATCCCTTTTAGGATTTACGTGGGGTAATATGTCTCCAACTACCATGTGACATAAGGAAATAAGTTTAGTTAATCCTCCAGATTCTATTAGTAATTATTATTAATTCTGAGAGCTACATCTGTTAGCAGAGTACATATATCTTTAATGTTGATGTTAATGTATGTAAGAATGACAAGTTGCCTGAAACTCATGTGGTTGGGGCAAACATGCCAGATACCATGCTTACAAATCTGTAATATTAAATTCTACCCAGTAGGCGATTATAAGTGGTAATTGTTAGTTATGGTTATTGGTGTTCAGATGGTATGTGATGTTGCATATTCTAATGATACTTGCTGGATATTTCGTAACAAGTCCAATGGTTAGAGGAGGATAAAATTAACATCTTGTAACATGTTGAAATTTATGTTGGTTCTTATTTGAACATTAAGACATATAAACTATGTAATATTTGCATTATCGAAGACATAACCTAAATTATACTCATTCATAAGGGGGAAAAATTGACACTAGTACAGGTTACGACGTTGATCTTGTAGATTTGATTAACTGCCCACTTCTATATAACATGTTTGTGTAAGAATTATTGTGTTAAGCTCTTTAGTTTGCAACTTTGCATTATATATATGTGCAATGCATGCAGATGATGTAGCAGTATCATCGGAGGAAGAATTAAGTGGAGGAGAGACGGAAACCACTCAAGCAAGCAGAGAAGACCAGGAACTGAAGGACACCCTGTTACGCAAGTTTGGAGGTCATATAAGTACTCTTAAGCATGAGTTTTCCAAAAAGAAGAAGAAAGGTAAACTCCCAAATGAAGCAAGGCAAACTTTACTGGAATGGTGGGATTCCCATTACAAATGGCCTTATCCTACGGTAACTTTATCCTATTATCAACTTTTATCCTTTCTCAATTTCACGTATAGTTGCATTTTGTTGATTTATATAGCTTAGGTAATTAGGTAATTGTTTTTTGTCGCCTTAGTGAAACAGTTTACATGGTTAAAAAACAGCCACCACATTACTCTTTTGACCTTTTGGTCCATCAGTTACCTTCACGAAAAAATAAATAAATCCGGACTTGGTTACCTTATGGGAATTTATTTTCTAAGAAAAACTGAACCCAATTTGGTTTCATTTTATACAATTAGCGTTTTTTGACTATTGATCTATCAATTATTGACTTTCAAGATTCTAGTTGATGATTTGCAGATAGGGAACTTGAATAGGTTCACGGATTTGTGTTTTCAATATTGGCTTTCGTTTACATTTGTTAAACTAATGTTAATATCGTTAACTGGTGTAGGAAGCTGATAAAATATCGTTGGCGGAAACAACAGGACTAGATCAGAAGCAAATTAATAACTGGTTTATAAATCAAAGGAAGCGGCACTGGAAACCATCAGAAAACATGCAATTAGCCATAATGGGTAGTTTTTCTGGTCAGGATTATTACGACGATTGAATATGTGCTCTCCAGTTTCATGCACTGATGCATGTATATTACAGAAACTGTATTTACTTGACTAATAATTTAACGTTAGGTAACACTTGCTCATGTTATTTTCTAGAAATAAAACAGATTAATGCACATAAATTCCCATATTTCCTTTGTATTTTCTCATCATCTTCTTCTTGGGGAATGAATAGATTATGATCTCCCCATAGGAACAATTTCTTAACAGTTATTGTCTGTCATTTTCCTCGTGTCATTGTTGGTTAAAATTTCCGTTTTTTCATTATTTGGTTAAAGGTGGTGTTTGGCTGACGGGTATCGGGGTATGAGTTCTTAAAATGGAGTGAAACCCGAATCCCTTGATTTATTTTTTCTATTAAACCTGGAATGTTTTTGGTTTAGAAAATTGTTTCATGAATAGCTTTGTCATTTCTTACTATCTTTGTCTCTTGATTGATTATTTCTAGCAAGTGATACTTTGCAACTTGCCTTTGACATCTTCTCAACTCAGCATGTCGTTTTTCGTATGTAATCATATTCAAATATACTTCTATTTCATCTTAATACTGTCATAATGTTTCGTGCATGTAAGATAGCGAGAATGTTTTGTGCATTTACCTCACGCAACATGTATCCTTACGTGTTGTGAGCGGATTAATGGTAAGAACTGCAACTGATATGCATTTCTAAAAAACTAAAAAACCATAGGATGATAACGTAGAAGATTCATTTAGAATCCCAATTCCCAAATACGAATTTTTTCCAATATCTAAAACAGAACGCGGGTAGTGACTTGTGAGAAGCTCATTCTAAGTCCGCCTAATGTACATTTTCAAAAGAAAATGACCGTTAACCAAATGGGCCTCTCTCCACACTGGTAGGCCCAAACTACCTGCATGCATCATCCATGAACAATTTGCCCAGTTGTGTTTAGGCTCAAATTACCTCTCCGATATTGTCACCATTATATTTTTATTGCATTAAAATATTAGAGTTAATTGCATAGTTGGTCTATGTGGTTTACATACAATTGCAGCGTCAGTCCATATAGTTCACTTTTTGTATTGGCAGTTCAAAAACATAAAAGTTGTTACGTGATGGGTCCATTTTCCAACTAAAATGACTAAGTTACCCTCACTCTAACCAATACAACAAACTAGGACATTAAGGGTATGGTAGTAATTTTTGTTGGATGAGGGACCAACCGCGCAACAACTTTCATGTTTTTAGACTATCGGTGCAAAAAGTGAAGTATAATGACTTGCGGTGCAATTGTGTGTAAACCACAAAGACCAACCATGCAATTAACTCAAAATATTACAAAGTGCAAGAAATAAACTCATTATGCACTAACAAATGTTTTAGTTCTACACTAAATTTAATAAAACACTAAACACTTCACTAGATACTATTATTATATATAATAATATTTGATATTTAGTATGTATTAATATATAACGTATTAATGACAAATTTGTAATTAGTTATTTTTAAAATCCTTGATACAACGTTTGCTAACGTATTTGTTAGAAAACTAGGGTGAGGTTCAAATGAGAATGAGATTTATGATGAGAATAGAGGAACCAACCAGAACATGCAATGTGTCACAAAACACACTTTCCTCCACATTTTTAAAACTTAAATATCTCCCAAATGATAAGTCAAAAAATCATGAAAATTACACCATAAAAATCAGCATTTTTTTCTCTTCGATTTGTCATCTCACAAGGTATACTTTCGACAATTTTTTTTTGTTTTACAAAATTAGTAACACATCTGTTAATTGCCGGCAACACATGTGTTAGTTGCCGGTAACACATGTGTTAGATGTCGGTAACACATGTGTTACACGCTGGTAACACATGTGTTATCAGCTTCTAACACATGTGTTACTCGTTTTCAAAACCCACCAAAAAATGAAGAAAAAAAAGTTCGTCGAAAGTATACCTTGTCACATCTCTAATCGAAGAGAAGAAAACGCTGATTTTTAAGGTGTAATTTTTATAATTTTTCGACTTACCGTTTGAGAGAGATTTTATTTTTAAAAATGTGGAGAAGAGAGGGTAAAGTGACACATGGCAGATTCCTGTTGGTTCCACCATTCTCACCCAAAGTTGTTGTACTCATTTGAATCTTACTCTAGAAAACTATAATTATTCTAATAAATATGATTACTATTATGGGTGGGGTTCAAATGAGAATATGAATTTGTGTGAGGATGAGGGAACCAATGATATTATGTCACGTGTACAAAGAAAATGTTCCAAATGTACAAAACCCATTTACTATAACACCCCTCAAATTGAAACCATTTTTTTTAGATATCTAATATCGGAAGCGAAAGTCCATTCATATATCAACATATATATTACATACATAAGTGTCATCTAGTCATCTCAAAACATTACCAAATACCTGTGTCAAATTTAAAAGTTATATAACATAGTATTTCTGTCAGGGCGTTATATAAACCGAAATATAATATAAGTGTCAAAATGACATCAGAGTGCATATTCGTCAAACATTCCTTCCAGTGACTCCTTGTCCTGCCCATAACATAATCTCATAACCTGCAAAGAGTGAAATGTGGGGGATTAGCACGAAGCTAAGTGAACAGACATGTATAAACAATCTAACTAAGCATAACAATATATGTTTACAGCAAATAACACATAATCATCACAGAGGATCGGTGGTCCCTGTGCGCCCTCAGCCGCGGTGGCCCACCAAGCAACACTTATAACCAACTGCAGGCCGTCACAGTGGTATTACCGATAACTCATTGCTATCTTTAATTAACATAGGGTCTAATTTACAGCAAATGTTCACAAACCTGAGGTTGACTAACCTATAGAAACTTAGCCCAACTGCAGTTGACCCCTATACCACATAATCACCTACTCCGTAATTATCATGGAATTATATCAGACTAATAGTCTATCAACAGTAAAACCTACGTTTACTTGATGTAACCAAATATGTTACCACCAAATTACACTGAGAATACAAGTCCACTCACCTGTTTAACTCCGTCTCAAGCTTAAAAGTCTTATATTATTGAGTTTTCTGTTGATTTGAAAACACAACAGAATATACATTAGTATTCGGGATTACAAAATGTACAACTTAATTAAAGTAAATAATATCTTACAAGTAAACATTACATGTATTGAACCAAATACAACACTTGAATATCTTAAGTACTTGAGTTATAACAAGTCACATATATTTTTTTGAACGGCAAATTTTATTAAACACAAACTCTAGGAATCTAGAGAAACAATTACAAAGGCATCAAATTAGGATTTTGAATCCAACTATTCCAAGAAAACTTCCTAGAACTCCTACTAGAATACCAAAGAAATGTCCTAGAAACAAAATCATCGAAGAGAGTGACTTGACTTGGAGTTTTAGAACCAAAAAGAATTTGATTTCTAAAATACCAAATGGACCACCACATACAAAAACAAACACCTTTCATCAACTCCTTCAACTTGATAGGCAACCGAATAATTGAAAACCAATTTAACCACTCGTGAACAGAATTAATCGGAACCCAATTAACATCCCACCATAAACACAATTTATGAAACATGCTTTTCGCTATATCACAATCAAAGAACAAGTGATTCATATCTTCGTCTCTGTTACCACACATAGGACACAAACATGAGTCCATGAGAACACCCTTCCGAAGTAAATTACACCTAGTTGGCAGCCTATCCAACCGTAACCTCCAAGCAAAAATATTGACTTTCTTCGGAATAAACTTAACCCAAGAAGTAACGAAATCATGTCTAGGTAGCAAAGTATCATCTATCAGATTCCTCACATCTTTAACCTTGAAATCCCCTTGACCATTAAGGTCCCAAACCCAACGATCCCTACAATTGACCTTCGCATAATTCTGGATTAACATTACCAACTCCTCTAACTGCTGACTTTCCACACCCCCTCGGACTCTCCTTCTCAACGATGCTTCCAAATCAACACTCTTTTGACTCACTAGCACATCTTTATTCAATTCTAAAGCGTATAATCTTGGAAACCTTTCTTTAAGTTTCAAGTTTCCTAACCAAGTTTCCTTCCAAAACAAAGTATCTTTGCCATCCCCCACTCTTTTATAACAATGATTCATCAAATCAATACCTTTATCTTTGAGCCTAATCACCTCTTTAATTATGTCAAGCCATGTTGAACTCCAACTAGGCATCGAACTGCACATGACATCAAAATCAGATCCATAAATCGCCGAGATAAATTTATACCATAACGATTGATCTTTCGATATAAATCTCCAAACCCATTTGAACATCAATGCACGATTTAAAGCGAAAAAACTAGAGACACCCAAACCTGCATATTTTTTCGAAGCTAAAATCGATTTCCAAGCAACCCACGTTATCTTCGTATTATTCTGCATGATCCCATTGAAAAATTTATTCCTAAGAGACTCTAAAACGTTTAGAATACCTTTCGGAGCTTTATACAATGACATCGTGTAAATAGGAGATGCACCAAGGACCGACTTTAGTAACGTTAACCTACCTCCAACGGATAACGAATTCCTCTTCCAATTTGAAAGTTTAGCTGTCACCTTACTAACTATATCCTTCCAATCATTTATACGATTAGCCCCACCAACAGTAACTCCTAAATGTTTAAACGGAATTCTACTTGCCATACATCCAACTAAATCCGCAGCTCTCTCCACCTCAACCATCGGAACTCCAATTCCCATTAAGCTACTTTTTTAATGTTAATATTTAACCCCGAAGCAAGAAAGAACAAATGAAGCACATTAACAATGTTATGAAAATTAATACGATTCCACTCCCCCACAAACACCACATCATCTGCAAAAAACATATGAGATATATGCACCATGTCATTCAATTTGAGAGGCGAATACATACCTAGTTGAACCACACGTAAGAAAGACAAGTGTAGAGATTCCATCACCAAAATAAACAAAAAAGGCGATAGCGGATCTCCTTGCTTAAGCCCTCTCTCAAATTCGAATTCTTTGGTCGGATTCCCATTTAACAACACCGATGCTCGAGATGCCTTTAAACAACCTATAATCCATTTCCTCCAATTCAAACCGAACCCGAACGCCTGCAATACATCTTGTAAATAATCCCAACGTATCGAGTCATAAGCTTTAGCGAAGTCCACTTTAAAGACCAATGCCTTCTGCTTTTTCCTTTTACACCACGACATCAACTCGTTTAGAATAAAGGGGCCATCTAAAATCTGTCTGTGCTCCACGAACGCAGATTGTGTATCCGATATCAAGCCACTTGTATGAATGGCTCAACGATTTTCCAAAATCTTTGTGATAACTTTATACAAACTTCCGACCAACGTAATTGGACGATAATCCGAAACGACCTTCGCATCTTTAATTTTAAGAATCAAAGCAATAAACATAGAATTACATCCCTTGGGAAAATAGCCATTCTTGAAAAACCACACCACTGCTTGACACAAATTAACTTCAATAATGTGCCAAAACCTACGGAAAAATTCGAAGGTAAACCCATCCGGCCCCGGAGATTTATTTTCTCCACATGCCCACACCGCATCACGATTCTCTTGCCTTGACACCGGACGATCAAGATCTTCTTTCTGCTCATCATTAAGCACATTAGGAAAATCACATATATTACATGTTAAGTACTTAGCAAAATCAGCGTCACAAGCGATAACTGAGTTGCAAGTATTAGCCATTTTTTTTTATCACAAGTACTAACTCATACTAAACCAGTTTAATAATCACTAACCTTATTTAAATTTAGAATCGTACATCGTTAGGTAATATATGGTCCTAAGTCATCAACATCACATGTTATTACTGTTGTAGATACTCAAAGTCTTTATATCATACAACCACATATAATAGCTATGCAGAAAACAAGAATTGGTGTGCAGACTCAAATCGCGTCGCAACTGGCTAAGATTCCCGTCGCGATTTGCTAAATTTCGCGTCGCATTTATATGCTGGTCGCGTCGCGACCATAATGTTTTCTGCAGACCATTCTTCCTGCACAAACTCAACTCCGAACTTCAACCCTCAAACAACAACAAACTCGATTTCTGCTGTAACCACAACCTCTATTAACATCATATAAGCATACAATAACCTCATCTAAGCTTCAATTTCACTTAACATCAATAATCCTAACAATTCCTAACATAACTCATACAATATACATATATATTATCAAGAACAATAAACACTTACAAATCAATGAAGGAAAAGCAAGATAGTGATGATGCTAATCTGATGAGTTGAATCCAAAGCACAACAATTAATTTGCTTTTCAATTTGATTATGAGATGATGGTTTGGTGAGTTCTCAAGGTGCAGAAAAATGAAATTTGGTAAAAGTAAAGAAAAGAGGTCGGCCACCTCTTCTTTTAACCGACTCAATGTTTATTTAAATTATACTCCTTTCTAAACCTATTGTCTAGAACCTTAAATCATTTGCGAGACTAAACTATTTTATTTTACCGTCAACTATAACAATTTAAAGGAAGTAATATTTTACTAGTCACAATAACTATTTAGTCTCTTACTTAATCTTTCACAAATAAGACCAATAATATAAAATTATTCTTAAATAAATATCAAGTGACACCGTCTGATCATTAAACACATGTGTAATTATGAATGGACCAATATATCTAGGAGCCACTTTTCCACGCTTTCCAAATCTAATCACACCCTTCCGCGGAGAAACTTTCAAATATACCAACTCACCCTCAACAAACGAAACATGTCGACGACGTAGGTCAGCATACTATTTCTGCCTATCTCGGGCCGCCTTCAATTTCTCGCGAGCAATTGCAACTTTATCAACTGTAATCTGTACAAAATCAGGACCTGCAAACTGTTTCTCCCCAGCCTCTAACCAACAAGTAGGCGTTCTGCAACGACGCCCATACAACATCTCATACGGAGGCATACCAATACTAGAATGATAAGAGTTATTATAAGCAAACTCTATTAATGGCAGGTGTGAATCCCAAGAACCTCCATATTCCAATACACAGGCATGTAACATATCCTCAAGAGTCTCAATAGTACGCTCTGACTGGCCGTCTGTCTGATGATGGTATGTTGTACTCAAATTTATTCTGGTACCCAATTCTCGCTGCAAACTCTGCCAAAACTCCGACACAAATCGGGAGTCTCTATCAGAAACAATAGACAATGGAATCCCGTGCCTCGAAACAATCTCATTAATGTACAACTGTGCCAATCTACTCAAGGATGTGGTTTCACTGGTAGCCAGAAATTGAGCACTTTTTGTTAATCTGTCAACAGTCACCCAAACCATATCATTACCTCGCTGTGTACGTGGAAGTTTGGTGACAAAATCCATAGTTATGTGTTCCCATTTCCATTCTGGAATCTCCAGCTGTTTCAATGAACCATAAGGTTTCTGATGTTCTGCTTTAACTTGGGAACATATATGACATGTTTCTACAACTCGTGCAACATCTGTTTTCATAGTTGACCACCAATACAAGGGTTTCAAATCATTATACATCTTTGTACTGCCCGGATGAACAGATAACCGAGACTTGTGAGCCTCAGTCAAAATCAACTCACGAAGTCCTCCAATCAGTGGAACCCACACTCGAGACTGAAAAGTTTTTAATCCCCGTGAATCATCAATTAACAAATCTTTTCATTTTAACATAATCTCAGATTTCAAATTAGTATCCAATAAGGCCTCCAACTGAGCAACTTTTAACTGATCGATTAAGTCAGAAGAAACGTTCAAACGCATGAAATAAATTTTGTCAGAAGATACCTTTCGGCTCAACGCGTCTGCAACAATGTTAGCCTTACCCGGATGAAAACGGATCTTGCAATCATAATCCTTAATAAGTTCCAACCACCGTCGCTGTCTCATATTAAGTTCTTTCTGAGAAAACATGTACTGAAGACTTTTATGATCCGTGCAAATCACACATTTAGTACCATACAAATAATGCCTCCAGATTTTTAATGCAAATACCACAGCGGCAAGCTCCAAATCATGAGTAGGATAATTCTTTTCATGAAGTTTAAGCTGGCGAAACGCATATGCAATAACTCGATCCCGCTGCATTAATACACAACCCAATTGTAACACCCCCAAATTCGTCGATTTTGTTTAGCGGAAGCATTTAGTTTAAGTACGGGGGTGCCACAATAACAAAGTGCATGCATACGTATCAGAGCTTATGATTACAACAGAACATAATATATTAAGATGCCAAAAGTATTAATTACAATGTTTACGATTCATCGAATCGTACAAGTTAAAAGTAATAAGTTTACAAAAGTAGATTTCTGAAATATGACTAAAACATTTCAGTTATACTAAAGAAATCCATGTGTTTCCAAAAAGTTGGCATCCTAAAACTTCACGGGTCGCCTAATTCTCCATGTGTGTTGGCGATTCTTACATGCGCAGCTAATTCCCTGAAAAACATAGTAAAAGTCAACAACTAGGTTGAGTGAATTCACAGGTTTTATGTTTACACAAGTTAAATCAAGTTTGTAGCACATTTGTTATCCAAATACGTTCACAAATAGTATTGCCATAATAGTCGAGAATAAGTTTAGTGGAATGTTATCCAAATACACGTTTAGTGGGTTGTTCGCCCAAAATACAAGTTTAGTGGGTTGTTCGCCCCAAGTTCAAGTTACGTGGGTTGTTCGCCCAAAAATGTCAGTTTAGAACACGTGCTGGTCGTTCTCCAGCGGTTTACAAACAAACAGTACCGGTCGTTCTCCGGCCAAATACGCACGGGTCGTTCTCCCGTTCAACAAAAACAGTTTACCGGTCGTTCTCCGGTCTAGTTACGCACGGGTCGTTCTCCCGTTCAACAAACGCATGGGTCGTTCTCCCATCCAAGACGCACGGGTCGTTCTCCCGTCCCTTGGCCAGTCGTTCTCTGGCACTAAAATACGTAGCTGGTCGTTCTCCAGCGTTTTCACAAAAGTACCGGTCGTTCTCCGGTATCACAAATAAGTTTAAAAGTTTACAGTCGATCTCAAAACAGTTTACCGGTCGTTCTCCGGTCTAGTTAAAACAGTTTGTCGATTAATTTATCTCATTTGTTCAGTGTGTCAATATGAAAATGTTATTTCATAAACAAAGTTCGCACATCAGTTCAATAGTTCCAAGTACTCTAATAGTTCGAGTAAAACACGTATGATAAAACAATCATCTAGGTAAAAGCAGTTATGGCAATAAGTAAAACAGTTGACTATGTTTTCCACCCCTGTTCAAAAGCAGTTAAATCAGTAAAACTAGGGGCTGTGAACTCACCTGTTGAGTTAAGTAGTTGTGCGAGAGCTAGCAAAGCGTAGTCCGGGTAAGTCACTAACGTCCTAAACGTAGGGAATAGTCGTATAAGTGGTTGGATGATAATCCAAACCATGTTACTCGTTTATCCATGAAAGATCGTTTATTTGTAAATTCGTACGACTCGTTGGTGATGGTTTTGTAAAAGTGTTTTAAAGTATTGTTACAAGGTTCTGAAATTTGCGACGACATGGCGACGACATGGCGACGACATTTGCGAAAGACATGGCGACGACATAGCGACGTCAGGTGCGACGTAGTGTGCGACGTAGTGTGCGACGACATGTGCGACGACATGGCGACGACATAGCGACGTCAGGTGCGACGTAGTGTGCGACGACATGTGCGACGACATGGCGACGACATAGCGACGTCAGGTGCGACGTCAGGTGCGACGTAGTGTGCGACGTAATGTGCGACGACATGGCGACGACATGCGACGTTAAGCCTGACGTCGCATTTGGGCCAACCCAGATGCGACGTTACGGGCTGTTCGAACAAAAAACGCGATTTTTAACCCAAAAACGCTTAGATCTTTCATATAATGACTTGTAACATGATTATATACCATAGTAATGAAGTAAAAGTGAAAAGTTTAGTGTTTTCTCACCCAAAAAGTGTTAGATCCGAAAATTTTTTTGGAGTTTGAAGATGGAGATAAAAATGGTGATTCCAAGCTTGATTCTTGATGTAGATGATGATGATGACGATTTTGATGATGTTGTGTGTCCGATTTGTTGTTGTTTTTGTTGATTTTGTGGTTGTTTTTAGTGATTTATAGAGAGAGAAATAGGGTTTTTAGAGAGAGAGATGATAGGTTGTGTGTGTGTTTTTGTTTGGAAAAATGAAAGGGAAATGGGGGTGGGATGGGGGTGTTTGGGCAGATTTTTGGGTACAAAAGGGAGGAGACTCTTTGTCTCAAATGGTGGTATTTTTACCCGCATTTGTTTACCCGATCGTTAAATGTTACTTTATTTTAACTAATATATTTTTAATTACATTTTTCATTATATTTTTAATTAGGACCTTTTTATGAAACTAAATTAATAAGTTTTATAAATTTTAAACCTTGTTTTATTTTAATTATACGAGTTGACGTTTTGCGTTATAAAATGATATGTAAATATTATCGACATAATATTTTATTGTTTACTACATTATTTAATAATTTCGTTTTATTAAATAATTTTGTTCACCAACAGTCGTATATTTTTGTCGCGTTTGTTTTCAGATTGTTTAGTACGTAATTACTACTAATTACGAATACGTAATACTACGCGTATTATCTAGTTGGGCTTTGCTAGACTTACCTCTAAAATATGTTGTGAATTCACTCACGTAGGGAATTAGCCTAATAATGCAAGTGATTAATGTTATTAATCTCGTTTAAATTTGCGGGGTGTTACATTCTCCCCATGTTAGAGAAATCTCGTCCCGAGATTTAAAATCAGTCGGATCGCCCGCGGCGTATGTTCTTCGAATAAGTCACGTCGTCAATAATAATACCAATTTGCGTGGCGCTCAATTGTTGCCAGAAAGGTTTTAACCAGTTTAGTATACTCGTGGTATAGTTTAAATAGTTATGCGTTCGATAATGGTCGAAGTTTACCAAGCGTTAAGTTTGAATAGACATTCGAATGAAACGTATGTTAAATCGTAGCAATAGCTGTTAAGACATACCGTGTTAGCCGAGGTCTGCAACCGTTTCCGGTGCACGGAGGATGTATGCGCGGCTTGGGATGTAGCCCTTGTTAATGACGCGGTTGTTGTCATTTTGATTGTTGCGGTTGTTGTTCTGATTGTTGTTCCCGGTGTTGTTCTGGTTGTTGTTCAGTTTTGGACATTGGTTTCGAAAGTGTCCGGATTCACCGCACTCGTAGCACGCATTTGATAGAGGAAGAGGGGCTGTTTTACAGTTTTGGGCCAAGTGACCCCAGTGTTTGCAGTCTTGGCAGAAGGCGCAATTGCCGGCATGATGCATCCCGCACTTGTCGCATTTTGGTTTGTTGCCAAGATAGGTTTTGGGTCCAGGGTTGGTGATTGCAGCGTAGGCTCGGGTGTTTCCCGAGTTCCTGTTTTGTTGACCCTGACGGTCGTTACCCTCGTTGTTCCATTTGCGTTTGTGGGTTCCAGAGTCGCCCGCATCAGTACGGGTAAGTTCAGTTTTCCCTGTAGTAGTTTTCAGGGTTCCAATCAAGACCGCGTCGTCGGTCAAGCTTTGAGCCAGATCAACTGCGCTCCTAAAAGTGGCGGGTTTGGAGGACATAACCATGCCTCGGATTTGTGGTGCCAAACCCCTGTTGTAACGCTCAATGAGTTTGCTCTCGGGGGTTACCATGTGAGGCACCAGACGTGCAAGCTCCTGGAATCTAGTTGTGTAACCGGAAATGTCAGCGCCGATCATTTGAATGTTCCAAAACTCGGTCTCAAGTTTCTGCATCTCGTTGGGAGGGCAAAATTCCTCCATCAGCATCTGTTTCAGAGTTCCCCAAGTCATGGAGTAAGCTGCTGGACGTCCCATAATCTGGACCTGAGCGTTCCACCATGTTAACGCTTTGTCAGCTAAGGTACACGTGGCGTACTTCACGATTTTGTCGGTGGCGCAGTCGCTGATGTCGATGACTGATTCCATTTTCTCAATCCAGTGGACCAGGCCGATGGCCCCTTCGGTCCCGGTGAAGGTGCTGGGTTTACAAGACTGGAAGGTTTTGTAGGAACACCCCTGCTGGGTATTGGTTGGTGTTTCGCTGTTAACTGGAGTGGCTCCGCTATTGTTGGTCAGGTTTTCACGATTGCGGCTGGCCTCGTATTGAGCGATGGCTTCAGCCACGCGGCGTTCGATTATTTGCTCGGTTGTTTCGACGACAGGAGGTGTGTTTGTTTGGCGACTGTTGCGGGTCTTTCTTTGTTTAGGCGGCATACTGACGTTCTGCGAGTAATGAAATGCAGAAGTCAATGCCAATGAAAAGATGTGAAGAATAAAGTTTCACATAGTTTTAGTTATTGAATATTTGAGAAGAAAAGACAAGATCCCCATCACATATCTCACGACTATGAAACACCCATATGTACTTAGTAAAATATAATCACGTTGGCCAGGCGTCATTATATGATGCTAAATACATACTTCTTTTCATCAACCGTTTAACACGATCCGGTTCACATGAGATCTGAGTACAATGAACGAGTCAAATGTGGTGAACTGTTCACGAGTATCGAGGTATCGTAACGATATTTTAGATGTATGCAAATGTGTTGTATGCACGTGCGTTCTAGCCAAGGCTATAGTCTAGGTCTCTAGGTCGCTAAGTCACCTAAAGTTTCCTAGTTCGCTATAACCATTGGCTCTGATACCAATCTGTAACACCCCCAAATTCGTCGATTTTGTTTAGCGGAAGCATTTAGTTTAAGTACGGGGGTGCCACAATAACAAAGTGCATGCATACGTATCAGAGCTTATGATTACAACAGAACATAATATATTAAGATGCCAAAAGTATTAATTACAATGTTTACGATTCATCGAATCGTACAAGTTAAAAGTAATAAGTTTACAAAAGTAGATTTCTGAAATATGACTAAAACATTTCAGTTATACTAAAGAAATCCATGTGTTTCCAAAAAGTTGGCATCCTAAAACTTCACGGGTCGCCTAATTCTCCATGTGTGTTGGCGATTCTTACATGCGCAGCTAATTCCCTGAAAAACATAGTAAAAGTCAACAACTAGGTTGAGTGAATTCACAGGTTTTATGTTTACACAAGTTAAATCAAGTTTGTAGCACATTTGTTATCCAAATACGTTCACAAATAGTATTTCCATAATAGTCGAGAATAAGTTTAGTGGAATGTTATCCAAATACACGTTTAGTGGGTTGTTCGCCCAAAATACAAGTTTAGTGGGTTGTTCGCCCAAAAATGTCAGTTTAGAACACGTGCTGGTCGTTCTCCAGCGGTTTACAAACAAACAGTACCGGTCGTTCTCCGGCCAAATACGCACGGGTCGTTCTCCCGTTCAACAAAAACAGTTTACCGGTCGTTCTCCGGTCTAGTTACGCACGGGTCGTTCTCCCGTTCAACAAACGCATGGGTCGTTCTCCCATCCAAGACGCACGGGTCGTTCTCCCGTCCCTTGGCCAGTCGTTCTCTGGCACTAAAATACGTAGCTGGTCGTTCTCCAGCGTTTTCACAAAAGTACCGGTCGTTCTCCGGTATCACAAATAAGTTTAAAAGTTTACAGTCGATCTCAAAACAGTTTACCGGTCGTTCTCCGGTCTAGTTAAAACAGTTTGTCGATTAATTTATCTCATTTGTTCAGTGTGTCAATATGAAAATGTTATTTCATAAACAAAGTTCGCACATCAGTTCAATAGTTCCAAGTACTCTAATAGTTCGAGTAAAACACGTATGATAAAACAATCATCTAGGTAAAAGCAGTTATGGCAATAAGTAAAACAGTTGACTATGTTTTCCACCCCTGTTCAAAAGCAGTTAAATCAGTAAAAGTAGGGGCTGTGAACTCACCTGTTGAGTTAAGTAGTTGTGCGAGAGCTAGCAAAGCGTAGTCCGGGTAAGTCACTAACGTCCTAAACGTAGGGAATAGTCGTATAAGTGGTTGGATGATAATCCAAACCATGTTACTCGTTTATCCATGAAAGATCGTTTATTTGTAAATTCGTACGACTCGTTGGTGATGGTTTTGTAAAAGTGTTTTAAAGTATTGTTACAAGGTTTTGAAATTTGCGACGACATGGCGACGACATTTGCGAAAGACATGGCGACGACATAGCGACGTCAGGTGCGACGTAGTGTGCGACGTAGTGTGCGACGACATGTGCGACGACATGGCGACGACATAGCGACGTCAGGTGCGACGTCAGGTGCGACGTAGTGTGCGACGACATGTGCGACGACATGGCGACGACATAGCGACGTCAGGTGCGACGTCAGGTGCGACGTAGTGTGCGACGTAATGTGCGACGACATGGCGACGACATGCGACGTTAAGCCTGACGTCGCATTTGGGCCAACCCAGATGCGACGTTACGGGCTGTTCGAACAAAAAACGCGATTTTTAACCCAAAAACGCTTAGATCTTTCATATAATGACTTGTAACATGATTATATACCATAGTAATGAAGTAAAAGTGAAAAGTTTAGTGTTTTCTCACCCAAAAAGTGTTAGATCCGAAAATTTTTTTGGAGTTTGAAGATGGAGATAAAAATGGTGATTCCAAGCTTGATTCTTGATGTAGATGATGATGATGACGATTTTGATGATGTTGTGTGTCCGATTTGTTGTTGTTTTTGTTGATTTTGTGGTTGTTTTTAGTGATTTATAGAGAGAGAAATAGGGTTTTTAGAGAGAGAGATGATAGGTTGTGTGTGTGTTTTTGTTTGGAAAAATGAAAGGGAAATGGGGGTGGGATGGGGGTGTTTGGGCAGATTTTTGGGTACAAAAGGGAGGAGACTCTTTGTCTCAAATGGTGGTATTTTTACCCGCATTTGTTTACCCGATCGTTAAATGTTACTTTATTTTAACTAATATATTTTTAATTACATTTTTCATTATATTTTTAATTAGGACCTTTTTATGAAACTAAATTAATAAGTTTTATAAATTTTAAACCTTGTTTTATTTTAATTATACGAGTTGACGTTTTGCGTTATAAAATGATATGTAAATATTATCGACATAATATTTTATTGTTTACTACATTATTTAATAATTTCGTTTTATTAAATAATTTTGTTCACCAACAGTCGTATATTTTTGTCGCGTTTGTTTTCAGATTGTTTAGTACGTAATTACTACTAATTACGAATACGTAATACTACGCGTATTATCTAGTTGGGCTTTGCTAGACTTACCTCTAAAATATGTTGTGAATTCACTCACGTAGGGAATTAGCCTAATAATGCAAGTGATTAATGTTATTAATCTCGTTTAAATTTGCGGGGTGTTACATTCTCCCCATGTTAGAGAAATCTCGTCCCGAGATTTAAAATCAGTCGGATCGCCCGCGGCGTATGTTCTTCGAATAAGTCACGTCGTCAATAATAATACCAATTTGCGTGGCGCTCAATTGTTGCCAGAAAGGTTTTAACCAGTTTAGTATACTCGTGGTATAGTTTAAATAGTTATGCGTTCGATAATGGTCGAAGTTTACCAAGCGTTAAGTTTGAATAGACATTCGAATGAAACGTATGTTAAATCGTAGCAATAGCTGTTAAGACATACCGTGTTAGCCGAGGTCTGCAACCGTTTCCGGTGCACGGAGGATGTATGCGCGGCTTGGGATGTAGCCCTTGTTAATGACGCGGTTGTTGTCATTTTGATTGTTGCGGTTGTTGTTCTGATTGTTGTTCCCGGTGTTGTTCTGGTTGTTGTTCAGTTTTGGACATTGGTTTCGAAAGTGTCCGGATTCACCGCACTCGTAGCACGCATTTGATAGAGGAAGAGGGGCTGTTTTACAGTTTTGGGCCAAGTGACCCCAGTGTTTGCAGTCTTGGCAGAAGGCGCAATTGCCGGCATGATGCATCCCGCACTTGTCGCATTTTGGTTTGTTGCCAAGATAGGTTTTGGGTCCAGGGTTGGTGATTGCAGCGTAGGCTCGGGTGTTTCCCGAGTTCCTGTTTTGTTGACCCTGACGGTCGTTACCCTCGTTGTTCCATTTGCGTTTGTGGGTTCCAGAGTCGCCCGCATCAGTACGGGTAAGTTCAGTTTTCCCTGTAGTAGTTTTCAGGGTTCCAATCAAGACCGCGTCGTCGGTCAAGCTTTGAGCCAGATCAACTGCGCTCCTAAAAGTGGCGGGTTTGGAGGACATAACCATGCCTCGGATTTGTGGTGCCAAACCCCTGTTGTAACGCTCAATGAGTTTGCTCTCGGGGGTTACCATGTGAGGCACCAGACGTGCAAGCTCCTGGAATCTAGTTGTGTAACCGGAAATGTCAGCGCCGATCATTTGAATGTTCCAAAACTCGGTCTCAAGTTTCTGCATCTCGTTGGGAGGGCAAAATTCCTCCATCAGCATCTGTTTCAGAGTTCCCCAAGTCATGGAGTAAGCTGCTGGACGTCCCATAATCTGGACCTGAGCGTTCCACCATGTTAACGCTTTGTCAGCTAAGGTACACGTGGCGTACTTCACGATTTTGTCGGTGGCGCAGTCGCTGATGTCGATGACTGATTCCATTTTCTCAATCCAGTGGACCAGGCCGATGGCCCCTTCGGTCCCGGTGAAGGTGCTGGGTTTACAAGACTGGAAGGTTTTGTAGGAACACCCCTGCTGGGTATTGGTTGGTGTTTCGCTGTTAACTGGAGTGGCTCCGCTATTGTTGGTCAGGTTTTCACGATTGCGGCTGGCCTCGTATTGAGCGATGGCTTCAGCCACGCGGCGTTCGATTATTTGCTCGGTTGTTTCGACGACAGGAGGTGTGTTTGTTTGGCGACTGTTGCGGGTCTTTCTTTGTTTAGGCGGCATACTGACGTTCTGCGAGTAATGAAATGCAGAAGTCAATGCCAATGAAAAGATGTGAAGAATAAAGTTTCACATAGTTTTAGTTATTGAATATTTGAGAAGAAAAGACAAGATCCCCATCACATATCTCACGACTATGAAACACCCATATGTACTTAGTAAAATATAATCACGTTGGCCAGGCGTCATTATATGATGCTAAATACATACTTCTTTTCATCAACCGTTTAACACGATCCGGTTCACATGAGATCTGAGTACAATGAACGAGTCAAATGTGGTGAACTGTTCACGAGTATCGAGGTATCGTAACGATATTTTAGATGTATGCAAATGTGTTGTATGCACGTGCGTTCTAGCCAAGGCTATAGTCTAGGTCTCTAGGTCGCTAAGTCACCTAAAGTTTCCTAGTTCGCTATAACCATTGGCTCTGATACCAATCTGTAACACCCCCAAATTCGTCGATTTTGTTTAGCGGAAGCATTTAGTTTAAGTACGGGGGTGCCACAATAACAAAGTGCATGCATACGTATCAGAGCTTATGATTACAACAGAACATAATATATTAAGATGCCAAAAGTATTAATTACAATGTTTACGATTCATCGAATCGTACAAGTTAAAAGTAATAAGTTTACAAAAGTAGATTTCTGAAATATGACTAAAACATTTCAGTTATACTAAAGAAATCCATGTGTTTCCAAAAAGTTGGCATCCTAAAACTTCACGGGTCGCCTAATTCTCCATGTGTGTTGGCGATTCTTACATGCGCAGCTAATTCCCTGAAAAACATAGTAAAAGTCAACAACTAGGTTGAGTGAATTCACAGGTTTTATGTTTACACAAGTTAAATCAAGTTTGTAGCACATTTGTTATCCAAATACGTTCACAAATAGTATTTCCATAATAGTCGAGAATAAGTTTAGTGGAATGTTATCCAAATACACGTTTAGTGGGTTGTTCGCCCAAAATACAAGTTTAGTGGGTTGTTCGCCCAAAAATGTCAGTTTAGAACACGTGCTGGTCGTTCTCCAGCGGTTTACAAACAAACAGTACCGGTCGTTCTCCGGCCAAATACGCACGGGTCGTTCTCCCGTTCAACAAAAACAGTTTACCGGTCGTTCTCCGGTCTAGTTACGCACGGGTCGTTCTCCCGTTCAACAAACGCATGGGTCGTTCTCCCATCCAAGACGCACGGGTCGTTCTCCCGTCCCTTGGCCAGTCGTTCTCTGGCACTAAAATACGTAGCTGGTCGTTCTCCAGCGTTTTCACAAAAGTACCGGTCGTTCTCCGGTATCACAAATAAGTTTAAAAGTTTACAGTCGATCTCAAAACAGTTTACCGGTCGTTCTCCGGTCTAGTTAAAACAGTTTGTCGATTAATTTATCTCATTTGTTCAGTGTGTCAATATGAAAATGTTATTTCATAAACAAAGTTCGCACATCAGTTCAATAGTTCCAAGTACTCTAATAGTTCGAGTAAAACACGTATGATAAAACAATCATCTAGGTAAAAGCAGTTATGGCAATAAGTAAAACAGTTGACTATGTTTTCCACCCCTGTTCAAAAGCAGTTAAATCAGTAAAAGTAGGGGCTGTGAACTCACCTGTTGAGTTAAGTAGTTGTGCGAGAGCTAGCAAAGCGTAGTCCGGGTAAGTCACTAACGTCCTAAACGTAGGGAATAGTCGTATAAGTGGTTGGATGATAATCCAAACCATGTTACTCGTTTATCCATGAAAGATCGTTTATTTGTAAATTCGTACGACTCGTTGGTGATGGTTTTGTAAAAGTGTTTTAAAGTATTGTTACAAGGTTTTGAAATTTGCGACGACATGGCGACGACATTTGCGAAAGACATGGCGACGACATAGCGACGTCAGGTGCGACGTAGTGTGCGACGTAGTGTGCGACGACATGTGCGACGACATGGCGACGACATAGCGACGTCAGGTGCGACGTCAGGTGCGACGTAGTGTGCGACGACATGTGCGACGACATGGCGACGACATAGCGACGTCAGGTGCGACGTCAGGTGCGACGTAGTGTGCGACGTAATGTGCGACGACATGGCGACGACATGCGACGTTAAGCCTGACGTCGCATTTGGGCCAACCCAGATGCGACGTTACGGGCTGTTCGAACAAAAAACGCGATTTTTAACCCAAAAACGCTTAGATCTTTCATATAATGACTTGTAACATGATTATATACCATAGTAATGAAGTAAAAGTGAAAAGTTTAGTGTTTTCTCACCCAAAAAGTGTTAGATCCGAAAATTTTTTTGGAGTTTGAAGATGGAGATAAAAATGGTGATTCCAAGCTTGATTCTTGATGTAGATGATGATGATGACGATTTTGATGATGTTGTGTGTCCGATTTGTTGTTGTTTTTGTTGATTTTGTGGTTGTTTTTAGTGATTTATAGAGAGAGAAATAGGGTTTTTAGAGAGAGAGATGATAGGTTGTGTGTGTGTTTTTGTTTGGAAAAATGAAAGGGAAATGGGGGTGGGATGGGGGTGTTTGGGCAGATTTTTGGGTACAAAAGGGAGGAGACTCTTTGTCTCAAATGGTGGTATTTTTACCCGCATTTGTTTACCCGATCGTTAAATGTTACTTTATTTTAACTAATATATTTTTAATTACATTTTTCATTATATTTTTAATTAGGACCTTTTTATGAAACTAAATTAATAAGTTTTATAAATTTTAAACCTTGTTTTATTTTAATTATACGAGTTGGCGTTTTGCGTTATAAAATGATATGTAAATATTATCGACATAATATTTTATTGTTTACTACATTATTTAATAATTTCGTTTTATTAAATAATTTTGTTCACCAACAGTCGTATATTTTTGTCGCGTTTGTTTTCAGATTGTTTAGTACGTAATTACTACTAATTACGAATACGTAATACTACGCGTATTATCTAGTTGGGCTTTGCTAGACTTACCTCTAAAATATGTTGTGAATTCACTCACGTAGGGAATTAGCCTAATAATGCAAGTGATTAATGTTATTAATCTCGTTTAAATTTGCGGGGTGTTACACCAATCCTGCATAAGATGCATCACAATATACCATAAAATCCTCAGAACCATCAGGTAATGTCAACACTGGAGCCTGACACAACAACTGTTTCAATGTCTGGAAAGCTATTTCCTGCTGTTCACTCCACTGAAATTTCACATCTTTTCGAGTCAACTTAGTTAACGGGCCTGCAATTTTTGAAAAATCTTTAATGAATTTATGATAATAACCCGCTAACCCCAGAAAACTTTTAATCTCTGAGGAAGATTTTGATGCATTCCAATTCATAACAGCTTCAACCTTAGACGGATCAACCTTAACCCCATCTTTACAAATAATGTGCCCTAAAAACTGTACCTCACATAGCCAGAATTCGCATTTGGAAAATTTAGCATAAAGATGTTCTCTTTTCAAAATCTCAAGAACCACTCTCAAATGCTTTTCATGTTCAGATTCAGATTTAGAATAAATCAAAATGTCGTCAATAAATACGATCACAAACTTATCAAGAAAAGGCCTACATACCCGATTCATTAAATCCATGAAAACCGCAGGAGCGTTAGTCAACCCGAAAGGCATAACCAAAAACTCGTAGTGACCGTACCTGGTGCGAAAAACAGTCTTAAGAATATCTTCCTTACGGACTCGCACTTGATGATAACCTGATCTTAAATCAATTTTGAAAAGTAAGAAGATCCCTGTAACTGATCAAATAACTCATCAATTCTGGGCAGAGGGTACTTGTTCTTTACAGTTTTCTTATTAAGTTCCCGGTAATCAATACACATACGAAGAGTACCATCTTTCTTTTTAACAAACAATATAGGAGCACCCCACGGAGAAGAACTCGGTCTGATAAACCCTTTATCTAATAATTCCTGAATCTGATTCATCATTTCACGAATTTCAGAGGGAGCTAATCTATAAGGAGACTTAGCTACAGGAGTCGAACCAGGAATCAAGTCAATCTAATACTCTACCTCTCTTACAGGGGGTAAACTAGGCAATTCATTAAGAAACACCTCCGGGTATTCAGAAACCACCCGGATATCAGAAACAAACTTCTTTTCTAATTTAGCATCAATCACATAAGCCAGATAAGAATCATAACCCTTAGCTAGAGATTTTCTAGCTTTCATCACAGAAATCAAAGGAATATTACCCTTCTCCCTTTCCCCTCGAGCCATGACATATGACTCATCAGAGATAGGAATTTTTATAATCTTTTTTTAGCACTCAATACTAGCTTTATTATGACTCAACCAATCCATACCAAGAACCGCTTCAAAACCCGAGATTGGCATTAATAAGAAAGACACCGGAAAATTATAACCCTCTATTAATATACTAGCTCCAGTTACCGATGTGGTAACATGAACTAGTTTACCATCAGTGAAACGCCCCAAAACTCAAGGAAATTTTTTTTCCAGTTCCTACAGCTCGGTCCCACATCTCGTATATTTGATACCGTATTCTCATCTTTACATTTTGACCCAAAACAAGACGATGAAGTATGCAATTTACCAGCCATGTAGTACACCTAGGTAAAACAACCTTGTTTTAGCTAGAACAAGCTTGTTTTAGGCTAGAACAAGCATGTTCTAGTAGTAACACAGACTCAAATTTTTGACCAAATTCAAACACGCATAACTTTTTACTCGTTACGATTTAGGACCTGAAAATTTGCACACATCTCCACTATAACAATATAAAACTTTCACTTTTAACACTTTTTCAAATTTCTCAAAAACGTCAAATTTGGACGTGTCACCAATTTAGTGCCATTTCGGCCACTTTGGTGAACATGTCAAATCCCAAACCACATGGTCTCTAACTTAACCATTTAGCACACTCACTTGACACTTGAAAATAAACTTAAAGAACACATTTGATCATTGATTCACTTTCATTTAAGATCTAAACAATTCTTTTCACACACAACCACATATTTGACCCATTTTGACACTCTCGACCCGTTTAATCAAAACAACCATATTTAACACCAATCACTTCTCTAATCCAACCCACAACATGTTTTGACTCTTTAAAACATAACTACATCAATCGTTATACACTTTACTCTTTTAAACCATAATTGGACGATTTACACAATTGATCATCAAAACAACAATTCAAGAGAATGAAGCATATTCTAACCACAAGCATGCTCCATATCCACGTCACTAACTTCACATAAACTTTCTATCCACGTGTCGCTAGCAAAACATCAACCTACAACATAAACACTGAAACGGGTAAGCACAACTGCTTAGTGAGTACACATGCAATTAAACAAGCAATCCACATAACACTTAACACATATCAACACAATTACATAAACACAAAATCACTGAGCTCTGAACACTGAACACTATGTTAACCGCAGTTAACTCCATGATCACCAATGAATCTTTACACATGATCATTCCACCTAATTTAGCCAACAACAATCAAAACACTAATCAACAACCACTTTCAACCTAACATATAAACTTTAAATAGACACGTAAGAAACAAGACGTATAACAAGCAACTTCCACTTGATTGTATGATCCTCTAGCTCGGAAGCTATCCAGAAACACATACAATCAATTCATACACTGTTCACCACATCATCACTATTTAATCCACATATATCAACAAGTCATCTTCCACCCGATTGTGTCGCCTCTTGCTCGGAAGCAATCCGGAACCCACACAATCGAATCATATACTATTCATCACAATTCACAACCAATTCTTTTCCTTTACCTTTAAGCTAGTGACATACTCATTACTCGGCTAACATCAAGCTAATGAGATAATCACCACTTTTCTTACCAAGTAACACTTAAACACATAACAATTAAGCACAATTAGGAAGTTTAACACAACAACTAATTTAAGCAATTAATATAAATAAACAAATATAAACAAAGAATATGAACAAACAAACATAAACAATTAACTTCTTCCTTGGTTGTGCAAACTTCTAGCACGCAAGCTAGCCGGTACTTACACAACCGAATCACCAGTTTAACCCCCGTATCACTCACCTCGACTCTTGATAATAATTCACAACACTTGAGCAATTGAAACCTTCCACGTCTATAATACCTACATAATTCATTCATAACACATAACGACACTTTTAGACACTAATCATCATCATAATCATATTCTAATAATATCACTAGTTTCATCATTAAACCTTTTAACATGATTTCTATAAAATCTTAACATAACTCATAAACACCACAATGAACACTCATACTAATTCTTCATTTATCAAACTTTATTACTTAAATTCTTATTTTATCATCATAATCTTACTCTATTAACATCATTAACAACTTCCTTAAGCTTATTAACATCAATCTATATACTTTTAGTAAAACCCTAGAACCACCCATGAACACTAAATCATAAATTCATCATTTTCACTATGTTATATGATTACCAACAATCATAATAACAATAACTAACATCAATTCAATCATTTTCTAGCTTCAATTTCAGATTAAAACCTTCAATTAATCAAAACCCATCAAAAACCCAAAACCTAGGTATAGAACATGAAGAAATTTAACTTACATAAGGTTAGGAATGATCATAGAATGATGATTCTGATTTCTCTAGCTTAGATTGATGATTAGAAACTGATTTTGGTTCCTCATAAGGTCCCTGCGATTTTGGTTCATCATGTTTTTGGAGTTCTGGAATATTTTAGTAGAAACTGAAATAAGCATGAAGCTATCCACGTACATATCTATATATTTCTATTTAAATTTTATTTCCTTTAATTCTTACAGTTTAGAACTGATAAAACCGTTTACGTTTTCTTTCGTATCTTATTATTTACATAATAATATTTCGTAATAAAAATATATTCACATACGAAATTAATTTCCTGAAATTTGGGGTGTTACAATCAGCTATTTCAACCTCCTAAGGGTTAGCAATCACAGAAGGAGTCAATTTCAACTTATCACAAAATTGTACAGCTATAAATGAGCAATTTGTTCCAGAGTCAAATAATACACGCGCTGGTACATAATTGATGAGAAAAGTACCAGTAATAATGTCATCAGTATGAACAGCCTCATCAACAGTCATCTGAAAGGCTCTACCAGCAGCTGATGGTGGATTTTTCCGCTTTTGGCCAGAAGATGAGGAATCACCGACCATACCCATTCCCTGTTTCCTAGCCTCTGGACAATCTCCTGCTCGGTGACCTTCTTTACGACAATTCCAACTTACATTATTAAAAAGGGTACAATCCCTCGCTGCACGTCCCAATACCCCACATTTAATACACCTGGATGTCTGAAGAGTACAAGGTCCAGTATGTTTTGATTTACACCGGCTACAATAAGAACTGTCAGCTGAGCTACCACCAGGATTAGATTTTCTGTCCGGCTGGTTTCCTTGCGATCTTTGCTTACCTCGACCAGAAGAATCGCTTTTAGATTTCTGTAAAGACTTTTCTTTATTCTGTAAGTTCCGCGCCCGTATGTCACTGTCCACTGAACGAGCCAAATTAAAAGCCTGATGTAGAGAACCTGCCAGTCTCACAGTAGTACGATAATGAGGGGGTAAAGTTCCAACAAAATGATCGACTTTGGTCCTGTCATCTGGGACCCACTGCTGTACAAATCGTAACTTCTCTGAAAACTGATTAATAAGCTCATCCATAGTCATCTGATCAGTCTTATGCAATTCCGTAAACTCACGTCTAATACAAGATATATAATACTCAGAACAAAACTGTTTACACATCTCTGTATAAAAATCTGACCATCTGATAGAATTCTTTTGTTGCTAAGACAAAGGTGTAGTGTTAGAATCCCACCAGGACATAGCCTGACCTTTCAAGAGCTGAACTGCATACGGTACTTTGACCTCCTCCTCGCACTAACAAACTTCAAACTTTCTCTCAACATCACGCAACCAGTCCAATGTTACAGAAGGATTAGGACTTCCACAATACTCTGATGGTTTACAGGACATAAAGGTTTGAAAAGAACAAACCATTTTCTGTTGCTGAAATGGTGAAAACACGGGTATATGATAACCAGAAGGCCCGGATGATGAGAATGGCACTGAAGTCTGATAAGTACCATAAGGCTGCTGCTGATGATAAAAAGGTAGAGATGTCGAAATCTGGGTAGAGGACACAATTGGAGGCACAGTACTCATAATATGTTGATATGATGAAACAGGCTGCTGAGAGGACCCGGCCTGTCTATCCTGTGAATACTGCGGTCTAATTTCTCGAAGCTCCTGCAATTCATTCTCTAATCGTAGAATATAATCTTCTTGGTCTGCTTCCCCACCCGATGTAAAAGACGTACCAGTGTGACCATGTGTCTCATTATGATTCTCCGGAGGAGCGTTAGTCTCTAAAGTATTGTTAAGAGTATGGGTCGGTTGCTCATTATCTGCCATATCTGTAATCACAACACATCTCACAGTTCGTTAATTGTTAGTACTAAACATACTCACCAATTCTCATATTGTAACTAATCCCACAACCTGGAATGTTTGACTAACATATTTCTAGATTTGGGATTGAACACCTTACAATGTTCAATTCACTCAAATCTATGCTCTAATACCAACTTATAACACCCCTCAAATTGAAACCATATTTTTTTTATAGATATCTAATATCGGAAGCGAAAGTCCATTCATATATCAACATATATATTACATACATAAGTGTCATCGAGTCATCTCATAACATTACCAAATACATGTGTCAAATTTTAAAGTTACAAAACATAGTATTTCTGTCAGGGCGTTATATAAACCGAAATATAATATAAGTGTCAAAATGACATCAGAGTGCCTATTCGTCAAACATTCCTACCAGTGACTCCTTGTCCTGCCCATAACATAATCTCATAACTTGCAAAGAGTGAAATGTGGGGGATTAACACGAAGCTAAGTGAACAAACATGTATTAACAATCTAACTTAGCATAACAATATATGTTTACAGCAAATAACACATAATCATCACAAAGGATCGGTGGTCCTTGTGGCGCCCTCAGCCGCTGTGGCCCACCAAGCAACACTTATAACCAACTGCAGGCCGTCACAGTGGTATTATCGATAACTCATTGCTATCTTAAATCAACATAGGGTCTAATTTACAACAAATGTTCACAAACATGATGTTGACTAACCTATAGCAACTAAGCCCAACTGCAGTTGACCCCTATACCACATAATCACCTACTCCATAATTATCATATATCAGACTAATAGTCTATCAACAGTAAAACCTACGTTTACTTGATGAAACCAAATATGTTACCACCAAATTACACTGAGAATACAAGTCCACTCACCTGTCTAACTCCGTCTCCAACTCAAAAGTCTTATATTATTGAGTTTTCTGTTGATCTGAAAACACAACAGAATATACATTAGTATTCGGGATTACAAAATGTACAACTTAATTAAAGTAAATAATATTACAAGTAAACATTACATGTATTGAACCAAATACAACACTTGAATTTCTTAAGTACTTGAGTTATAACAAGTCACATATATTACATGTTAAGTACTTAGCAAAATCAGCGTCACAAGCGATAACTGAGTTGCAAGTATTAGCCATTTTATATCACAAGTACTAACTCATACTAAACTAGTTTAATAATCACTAACCTTATTTAAATTTAGAAATCGTTAGGTAATATATGGTCCTAAGTCATCAACATCACATGTTATTACTGCTGTAGATACTCAAAGTCTTTATAACATACAACCATATATTATAGCTATGCAAAAAACAAGAACTGGTCTGTGCAGACTCAAATCGCATCGCAACTGACTAAGAATCACGCCGCGATTTGCTAACTTTCGCGTCGCGTTTATATGTTGGTCGCGTCGCGACCATAATGTTTTATGTAGACCATTCTTCCTGCACAAACTCAACTCCGAACTTCAACCCTCAAACAACAACAAACTCGATTTCTGTTGTAACCACAACCTCTATTAACATCATATAAGCATACAATAACCTCATCTAAGCTTCAATTTCACTTAACATCAATAATCCTAACAATTCCTAACATAACTCATACAATATACATATATATTATCAAGAACAATAAACACTTACAAATCAATGAAGGAAAAGCAAGATAGTGATGATGCTAATCAGATGAGTTGAATCCAAAGCACAACAATTAATTTGCTTTTCAATTTGATTATGAGATGATGGTTTGGTGAGTTCTCAAGGTGAAGAAAAATGAAATTTGGTAAAAGTAAAGAAAAGAGGTCGGCCACCTCTTATTTTAACCGACTCAATGTTTATTTAAATTATACCCCTTTCTAAAACTATTATCTGGAACCTAAAATCATTTGCGAGACTAAACTATTTTATTTTACCGTCAACTATAACAATTTAAAGGAAGTAATATTTTACTAGTCACAATAACTATTTAGTCTCTTACTTAATCTTTCACAAATAAGACAAATAATATAAAATTATTCTTAATTATTTAAATAAATAGTTCAAAGTCAAGAATAATTACCGGTTATTACTATACCCTTAGGACGGATGTTACATTTACCTCCAACATCAATTATCTCACAAACGACAAATCTAAAAATCATGAAAATTGCACCATTAAATTCAGCGTTTTCTCCTCTTCGATTTTTCGTCCCTCAAGGCATACTTTCGATGAGTTTTTTTCCCCATCTTTTTTGGTGAGTTTCACATTTACTAACACATGTGTTAAAGTGTTGCGTTTAGGGTTTGGGGTTTAGGGGTTAGGGTTTAGGGTTTGAGGTTTGGGGTTTTGCCCCAAAACCCCAACCCTAAACCTTAAACCCTAACCCCAAACCCTAAACCCTAAAAACTTTTCAAAACTCTAAACCCTAAACCCTGCTAAACCCTAACCCTAAACCCTACTAAACACTAACCCTAAATCCTAAACCCTAACCCTAAGCCCCAACCCTCACCACAAATCAAATGTTCAACCAATCACTAACACATGTGTTACTAATTTGTAAAACCCACCAAAAAATGAAAAAAAAAGTTGTCAAAAGTATGCCTTGAGGTACGGCAAATCGAATAGGAAAAAACGCTGAATTATATGGTGCAATTTTTATGATTTTTTGACTTACCGTTTTGTGAGATATGTGAGTTTCAAAAATGTGGGGAAAATGAGTATTTGATGAAAATGAATGGTTGAGATTGATTCCTCTATTTTCACTCAAAATTGATGTACTCATTTGAATTCTACTCTTACTATTATGACAAATGTAATTTTGATATCTTAAAGATTACAAAATACAATGTTTGTTATTACATATATTTTGATTATTTTATAATTATATAAAAAATAATAACGTCATAGTATTGGTGTATGAATTTTAAACCAATAAAAAAAATTAGTGCAACTTGTCGGGATAACTTCTTTATGTGAGCAATTTATCAATAGATTCTTTTTTTTCCCCATTAAAATAGTGTAATTTGTTGCAATTAATTGTGCATATATAAGATATGCTCAAAGGAAATAATAAGAGCACGGGGTGTGGTAACACTGTTTTTACAGTGTTCAGGACAGTGTTCTCGAGAATATTGTCAGTCAGAATTCTGTGGTGTGGTGACAGTATTCTGGACAGTGTTCTGGAATATTTTATTATTTGTTTTAATTGTTTTTTTAATGTAATTAAATGATTATATTCATATTTAAAAACATATAAATCAAATAAAACACATTTAATTCATTAAAAACAAATAATAAAAATTATAAGTCCTAAAAATTTAAGATACAAAATTTAAAGACATACTTTAAGAAAATCCTAAAAAGTAGAAATGCAATACTAGTAAATCATTCATCGTCATCTTCATCTTCATCTTCAACTTCGGCTCCCGTTCCCGATCCCGAAGCGTGCGCTTCATTCCACCTTTGTTTACGATACCTCCAAAGATGCTCCACAAGGTCGGCTCGAAGTTCCTCGTGCGTTTCCTGATCACGTAGTTCCTTTGTTTTCCCCTCGTATGTATGACACCTCTCGATCCAAGAACTTTGTATGTTCCCGACAGGTACATAATATTCTTCATTCTCTGCAATGTTGAAACTGTTGTCTTCAATTATCATGTTATGCAGTATAATACAAGCATACATGATTCGTCGGATAGCGTTTACAGTATAACATCTTGCCGATTGTTGTAGTATATGCCATCTTCCTTGTAAAACACCAAAAGTCCACTTAACATCCTTTCGGGCGCCTGATTGTTTCCTAGTGAAATAAACCCTTTTGTGATCAATCTCTCTTGAAAATCCCTTCACGAACGCTGCCCATGACGGGTATATCCCATCAGCAAGATAGTACCCTCTATCATAATCCATATCGGCCACTGTATATGGGACTTGGGGAGCGGTGTTATTTAGCAAATTCCTAAACAAAGGAGACGTATTAAGAACATTTAAGTCATTGTTGGAACCCGCAACCCCAAAGTAAGCATGCCATATCCACATGTCGTATGAGGCGACGGCTTCAAGCATAATCATCGGATACCCATGATCGCCTCGGGTGTATTTCCCTTTCCATGCATTTGAACATTGTGTCCAAGCCCAATGCATACAATCTATGCTACCAAGCATGCTGGGAAAACCATGAAGCTCGTGATGTTTATCATACAAACGATGAATGTCTTCAGTTGTTGGTTCTTTCATGTACACATTTGAATATAAGTCCACGACGCACCTTGTGAAATGTGGTAAAGTTTCACGAGAAACTCTTTCCGACATTTGCAAGTATTCATCAAAGGCATCCGGAGATGTACCGTATGCCAATTGACGAACCGCAGAAGTGACTTTCTGTAGACAAGTAAAACCCAATACATCACGTGCATCGGGTCATTGACGAAACCACAAAAAATGGTACGGAAGTGGTTCAACGGAGTGAGAGCTAATATCCCCACAAATTTTTAGGAATAAACGATGACTCATTCGAAATCGACGTTTGAAATATTCATGAGGATATTTCGCGTTTTTGACAAAGTAATCATTCAGTAACGTTTGCTCCGCGGTTACTCGGTCACGATATATGAAACAACGTGATCGAGCCGTGGAACTTTCGGCATCTTCTTGATCGTTATGTGTCGCACCCCCAAATTCGTTAATTATGATTATCAGAATATTTTGCGGAAGCATTAGATCGAGTGGGGGTGTCGACGTTTACAAAGTACAAATATACATATCAGAGCATATGGATATTGTAGAACAGTAAATTAAGATGCCATAAGTAATTGTTACAAAGTTTACGATTCATCGAATCGTATAAGTATAAAAGTAGTTAAGTTTTACAAAAGTGGATTTCGTAAATATGACTAAAAACAGATTAGTTATACAAAAGAAATCCATATGTTTCAAAAAGTTGGCATCCTAAAAGCTTCGCAGGTCGCCTAGATTCCATGTGTGCAGGCGGTCTTACGTGCAGCTAATTCCGTGAAAAACATAGTAAAAAGTCAACAACGAGGTTGAGTGGATTCACAGGTTTTATAATCACAATTGTTAAACCAAGTTCAAGTATGTTTGTTGACCTAAAAGTCAAATAGTTTTGTTTGGAATGTTATCCAAATGTAAGAGTGGTGGGATGTTACCCAAAATATAGTTGTAGTGGGATGTTACCTGATGAATGCCAAAATGTACTATATTATAGTACTAATTACCCCCTTGTTTAGATGAATTCTTATGCATTTTATTTGAATTTGATACTCATTTCGTTCATATTTGCATTTAGGAGTTATTGGGAGCTTGAGTCAGAAAAGAAGCAGAAAGTAAGCTAGTATTGAAGAAAAGAAGCTAACATGGTTGAAGTGTGAAGAATAAAAGTCGAGTGGCTGAAAAGTTGCAATTTTTAATCCATACGGCGTATGGAAATCCATACGGCGTATGGATTGTGTGAGCCGGGCTGACAAGAATGCGAGCTTGGATTCTGGGTTTTATTCATCCATACGGCGTATGGAAATCCATACGGCGTATGGATTGACTCGGCAGAAACCCTAAATAGCCTCATTTGCTTCATTTTGAGGGGAATCAATTCTCATTTTTTCTCCATCCGATTTTCACACATTCTAGCCTTATTTCCAGAGCATTTTAATGGTAGAGAGCAAGAAGAATTGAAGTTCTTTCGTTTATATATTCGTATCTTCGGTTTCTCGGTTCGAATACTTTAAACCTTTTCGTTTGATAATGATTTCGGTTTCATTTGTGAATCTGAGTTTCTGTAACAATATGATTGGCTAAGTTTTTATTACATTTGTTTAGATGATGATACTCAGATGATGATTTGATTATTGAATTGCGGATTTATATTGGATTTTATGAATGTTTATATGTTTACTTGATGATCCATGTTTAATCATTGATTATTGGTGATTACCTAACGTGATGATCTATTGATTTATGATTGATTTCTTTATTGATAGATTATTATTGATGATTGTTGATTTTAATTGAGAATTATCACTAGATATATTCAGTTTGATAGGTTAGGATCAATAATGGTTAATAATCGGTAATGAATGTGATAACTATTAATTAGTTATAAACTTTGTTGATTCAAGTTGCAAAAGTAAATCATATAAACGGTGTAGGTTTAACTTATAACACAGTTTGGTGGATAACGTTAAATTGAACTGTTAACGTGTTGAAAACAACTTCATATCTTTCTTCATTGTGTTTAATCAATTAATCTTGTAAGGATAATTGGTAATATTTGTCATATCACAATAAAATCCATATTTTAGCAATTCAATAAAGTGATAATCGGATTCTGAGGAAAGTAATCTAAACAAATGTATTTCTTCTATCATTGAATTAAATAATTTTATTTGAGTACATGTTATTTAATTATTTTCTTTTAATTTTTATTTAATAAAAATCATTTTTCATAATTGTCAGTCAATTGTTCGAACGGAACTAAAACGTTCCCCTCTTATTATATGTTTTAATTATTTGTATCAATTTCCATTTTATTTGAATTGACATCCGTTCCCTGTGTTCGATCCGGACTTATCATACTATACTATTATACGATCATGTATTCTTGCCTGAGTTGTGTTTTAGCAAGTAAGGTAATTTCCATTTTAATAACTAAAGCCCCGTTTACACGACATCAAGTTTTTGGCGCTGCTGCCGGGGAGCGGTTTGATTCAATTAAATAAACTGGAAGTTGTCTTTTTGTTTATTTATTTGTTACTTTTAGTTAGGTCATCATTTATTTGGTACTTTGCTTTAATTGCTAGGAGTTTGATTGTTATAAATTTTGGTGTTTTGATTTGTTATTTTCTTATTAAGTTTAGTCTTTAAGTTAGGGTGCCTAGGTAGCTTGTTCTGCTGACTTGAAAAGTACATTGCAGGAGTATATGACACGAACGACAGTTCCAGACCCAACCGATCCATTTGAAGAACCCGAACGTATATTTCATCAAAGACGACGCGCCGCCTCCGCACCACCTAACTCGCCGTTAATTAACACCTTTCTTGTCGACGATTACGAGGTTTTTACCAATAACCTCTTCACCTCGCGAACCCGCAACTACCGTTCGTATTTAGAAAGTTACTTCGCGGAGTATTTACAATTCCTTTATAGCGATCAATCGGAACTAGATCTCAACATGGCGGACGACATCGCCAACATGACTCTGCAACAGTACTCTAGGAGAATGCGCACCGACCTTGGGCCAGGAGTTGTGAGGCCCGCTATTGCGTGAGAAGTGGAATTCGAAATCAAGGGACAATTCCTCAAGGAGCTTAGAGAGACTCCTTTTAGAGGAGAAGATTCGGAAGATGCTAACGAGCACGTTGAGAAAGTCCTGGAGATTGCTGATATGTTTAATGTCCCCAACGTTACACGCGATCAAGTCATGCTCCGAGTGTTTCCGATAACACTTAAGGGATCCGCAAAATGATGGATTTCAAATGAACCTGCCGGATCCATCACAACATGGGAAGATATTCGCACGAAATTTCTCAAGATGTATTGTCCACCGTCCAAGACGTCAAAGATGATCGATGAAATTCGGAATTTCAAGCAAGACATCGATGAGTCGCTTCATCAAACATGGAAAAGGTACAAGGACTTGATGCATAAGTATCCACAATACGATCTAAACGACCAATAAATCATTATGGTATTCTACAAAGGAGTGGATCGTGCTACAAGACAGCAACTTGATGCTCAAGGATCTATCCCAAAGAAGGTTCCTAGGGACGCCTTAGAGGCCATTCGTGATCAAGCCAAGCATTCCCAACTTTGAGACGATGGCACTTCTCGAAGAAAAAGGTCAGTGAGCAATGATGATGGTCTCGCCGCCATTACTGCTAAGCTTGACAGTATGGGAAGAGACATAAAGAAGGTAACCGAGACTGTTCATGCAATCAAAGTAGGGTGCGACAACTGTGGAGGAACGCATTTGGTAAAGGAATGCCCTGAGATGGAGTCTGGAGAAGCAAAAGAGGAAGTTAAATTTGGAGAGGCTCAGGGAAATTTCTGCCAAGGTGGTGGAACCTTTTTCAGGAGACCATATAAGGGAGGAGGACAGCATTTCCGTCAGGCTCAGCCCGGACTCTATTCCAAGGAGCAAACTGCAACACCTTTCACCGAGAAGAAGACTAATTTGGAGGAGATGATGGGAAAGTTCCTGACCACTAATGAGCAATTCATTGCTAATTCTGGGCAACGAATGGACACTACGGAAGCATTAGTGCGAAATCAAGGAGCTGCCATTAAGCAAATTGAAGAAAACATTTCCAACATTGCTAAAGTTCTCCAAGAAAGATTTCCTTTAACTCTTCCCGGATTTACTAAAACCAATCCACGTGATCAGGCGAAGGCTGTAATTACTAGAAGTGGAAAGGTTCATGAAGATCCGATAGTCAAGAAGAAACCTGTATCTCACCCCCTGCCTGAGAAAGAGAAGGAAGTAGAAGTTGTTGAAGGTCCTAAGGTGGACACTGAGGATGATAAAATTGCTAGGGATAAGCAATACGCGAAGGATCATGTTCCACCTCCTCCTTACCCAGCAGCCTTAAGGAGAGTAAATGATGAAGCTCAGTACCATCAGTTCTTAGAAAACTTGAAGCAGCTTCATATCAATATTCCGTTTGTGGAAGCAAATGCTCAAATTCCCAAGTATGCAAAATACTTGAAGGAATTGTTGACCAACAAGAGCAAACTAAAGGAGGCAACCACGGTGACAATGAACGAGAGATGCTCAGCAGTAATGCAAAACAAACTACCACCTAAGATGAAAGATCCCGGGAGTATTACTCTTCCTTGTCTTATTGGAAGTTTAGATTTCACTAATGCGCTGGCTGACTTAGGTGCAAGCATATCGATAATGCCGTATACTATGTATGCTAGACTCAAGTTAGGGGAACCAAAGCAAATCAGAATGTGCATTGAGTTAGCGGATCGGTCAATTCAATATCCTAAAGGGATGATCGAGAATGTTTTGGTTAAGGTGGATAAGTTTGTTTTCCTTTGCAATTTTGTGATTCTTGACATGGTAGAAGATTCAAAGGTACCTATCATTTTGGGAAGACCTTTTCTAGCCACTGCAAGGGCATTGATTGATGTTTTTGATCGAAGGATCACTTTGAGGGTAGGATAGGAAGAAGTAGTATTTGATGTTAACAAGTCAGTGCAATATCCTGCTGCAGTTGATGATACTTGTTACTTTGTTAGTGCTAGAGAAATGTCCGATGATGAGGAATTTCGACAAAGTCTCATGGAAGATGAAGATCTTGATCCCATGATTCTTGAAGGATGGACGGGAAGTCTAGAAGCAATCCGTGAAGAATTCGATAAGTTGTTTGAGGAGATAGAAACCACGTGTGATGAGGAGTTAGAGAGAGAAGGAAATAAGCTGATGGAGAGCGAAGAGTCAGTCTTGACCAATGGCATTTTAATTAAGAAAGAGACTCGCATTACTATGCATAGGATTCCTTGCTCAAGAGAAGAGGTGTTGGCAGTAAAATCTTCATTTGAAGAACCACCGAAGTTAGAGTTGAAGGATTTACCAACCCATTTGGAACATGCATACTTGCAAGGAGAGTCGGACATGCCGGTTATCATTTCATCTCAGCTGTCAGCTAACGAGAAAGAAAGTTTATTGAAGGTTCTTAAGGAGCACAATCATGCTATCACTTGGACAATTAATGATATCAAGGGAATAAGCCCCATTTACTGCACGCACAAGATCCTCATGGAATCTGATTTCAAACCAGTGGTGCAACCGCTGAGGCGTTTAAATCCTAAAGTGACTGATGTGGTAAGGAAGGAGATCATTAAGTTGTTTGACTCTGGGTTGATATACCCAATTTCTGATAGTCCATGGGTTAGCCCTATTCATGTTGTGCCCAAGAAGGGAGGTATGACAGTAGTTGCTAATGAGAGGAATGAGTTAATACCTACGAGAACGGTCACTGGATGGAGAGTCTGTATAGACTATAGGAAGTTGAATGATGCTACACGCAAGGATCACTTTCCTTTGCCGTTCATCGATCAAATGCTCGAACGTCTAGCCAGAAAAGAATACTATTGCTTTTTAGACGGTTTTTCAGGGTACTTCCAAATTCCGATAGATGCAAATGATCAAGACAAGACCACATTCACATGCACATTCAAAACTTTTGCTTATCGGAGGATGCCTTTCGGTTTGTGCAATGCACCCGCAACATTTCAGAGGTGCATGATGGCGATTTTCGATGACATGGTGGAAGATAGTATGGAGATATTCATGGATGACTTCTCCGTTTTTGGTGATTCTTTTTATAAGTGTTTAGCAAATCTGAAGAAGATGTTGCAAAGGTATGAGAATTCGAACCTTGTTTTGAACTGGGAAAAGTGCCATTTTATGGTATGTGAAGGAATTGTATTGGGACATAAGATTTCAAGTGTTGGTATTGAAGTAGATCAAGCCAAAATCGAGGCCATAGCAAAGCTACCGCATCCAACAAATGTTAAGGGAATACGAAGCTTCCTAGGACATGCTGGGTTCTATAGAAGATTCATAAAGGATTTTTCGAAGATAGCGCGCCCGATGAATAAGTTACTGGAGAAGGAAGCTAAGTTTGAGTTTTCGAAGGAATGTCAAGATGCATTCAATCTTTGTAAGGAGAAGCTGATATCCGCGCCGATCATGATTAGTCCAAATTGGAATCTCCCATTTGAATTGATGTGTGATGCCAACGACTATGCTGTTGGGGCAGTATTAGGTCAGCAGGTTGATAAGAAGTTTCAACCGATCTATTATGCAAGCAAGACTTTAACGAACGCAAAGGAGAATTACACTACGACTGAGAATGAATTGCTCGCCGTTGTTTTTGCGTTTGACAAATTCCGCTCTTACTTGGTCCTGTCAAAAACAGTAGTTTTTACCGATCATTCCGCATTGAGATACCTATTTAGCAAGCAAGATGCAAAGCCGAGGCTGCTTCGATGGATTTTGTTGTTGCAGGAGTTCGATATCGAGATTCGAGATAAGAAAGGAGCGGAAAATCTAGCTGCAGATCATTTATCAAGATTGGAAAATCCAGAACTGGATAAGTTAGATGAATCGGAAATTCAAGATAAATTTCCTGATGAAAATTTGATGAAGCCAATTTTGAATGAATTTCCATGGTTCGCTGATTATGCAAACTTTCTGGTTACAAACACTCTTCCGGCTGGAATGGATTTCAACCAAAGAAAGAGATTCTTCTCATCTTTACGTCATTATTTCTGGGAAGACCCATATTTGTTCAGAGAGTGTGCTGATGGAATTGTTCGGAGGTGTGTAGCTGGAGAAGAATGTACCAGAATTTTAAGGCATTGTCATGATGGTCCGGCTGGAGGACATCATGGTCCTAATTATACCGCGCGAAAGGTGTTTGAGGCAGGTTTTTATTGGCCAATGGTTTACAAGGACGCATTTGAGTATGTGAAGGAGTGTGATGCCTGCCAACGCACTGGCAGAATTTCTAAGAAAGATGAGATGTTACAAAATCCAATAATGGTTAGTGAGATTTTTGATGTCTGGGGGATAGACTTTATGGGCCCGTTTCCACATAGCAATGGAAATAAGTACATCATTGTGGCTGTGGATTATGTTTCTAAGTGGGCCGAAGTGAAGGCGCTACCCACAAATGATGCTAGGGTAGTGGTGAAATTCTTAAAGCAGCTATTTTCGCGTTTTGGAGCACCGAAAGCTTTAATTAGCGATCGGGGGACGCATTTCACAAATACTCAATTGGAAAAAGTGCTGCGGAAGTATGGAGTTAACCACAAGTTTTCAACTGCCTATCATCCACAGACAAGCAGTCAAGTAGAGGTAACCAATAAGGGACTGAAGGGTATTTTAGAACGTTCAATTGAAGGAAACCCAAAGGATTGGTCGAATAAGTTGGATGATGCATTATGGGCGGCACGGACAGCTTTTAAGTCATCAATTGGAACAACACCCTATCGTCTTGTTTATGGGAAGGCTTGTCATTTGCCTTTTGAGTTGGAACATAAAGCATACTGGGCTTTAAAGCAATGCAACCTTGATTGTAATGCCGCTGGAAAAGAGCGAATGTCATAGTTAAATGAGTTGGATGAGTTAAGGGTGACTGCCTATGACAATTCACGATTGTTCAAGGAATGCACAAAGAAATGGCATGATTCTCGGCAGTCAAATAACACATTTGAGAAAGGTGATAAGGTTCTCCTGTATAGTTCTTGGTTGCATTTATTTCCAGGTAAGTTGAAAACACGCTGGACAGGTCCTTTTGTGGTAGAGAAAGTTTATCCTTTTGGTGCTGTGGATTTGCAAGGTGTGACACCCCCAAATTTAATGCTTTGCGGAAGCGAGTTTTGGGTGTCACTAATCAAATATCAAAACACCAAAGTACAAGCAAACGACTCTAAATGAGACGTTTTAGAAATACATTACAGTATAACAAAAGTAGTACAAGGTTTTAAGTTATAAGTAATACATCATTGCGAGTTCGCAAAGTTAATCAAAAGATTTTAAACACATAATCAAAGTACAAAAGATTATGCCAATAAAATCTTCAAGTGTTTATGCATGCGACTCGTACTAGCTTAGCATACCCTGCGAGCCATCCTACTGTTGCTGAGTACCTGAGAATACATCACTAAAAGGGTCAACCAAAAGGTTGGTGAATCTCACAGGTTTGTAGTATACAGTTATAAACAGTTTGTGTAAATCAGTAAGTAAAACATTTACAATCAGCAAAACAGTAATGTATAATTTGTACAACAGTAGTAAGTCAGTAAACAAGTATTTCACAAGTATAGTACAGTCGGTGTAGTCGGTCAATTTATTGCCATGCCATGAGCCATTATAGTCGAAGCTTAACACGTCAGTAGTTTTTGCCCCCGTGAGTACTAATCCAAAAATACTCATATGAAACGAATAAGAAACGCCTGTTTAGACACTTGCGGTTCGTGGTGGCGCTACCACCCCAGGCGGGGATTGTCAGTCCCATATGGATCCATATACTAAAATTCGCGCTTATCGTATAACTGACGACTATAATTCAGAGGACTTCATTGGATTAACTAGAAACTCATGCTGTTCAGTAAGGCAATACGTGGGTAAGATAATACATTGTGTATTTGTATTAAAGTCGGTAAAAGAATACATTTTGTACTTGTATTCAGATCAGTAAAATAATACATTGTGTACTTGTATTATAGTTTGTAAAATAATACCTTTTGTACTGGTATTAAAGTCAGTAAAGAAATACAATTTGTACTTGTATTCAAATCAGTAAAATAATACATTTTGTACTTGCATTATAATCAGTAAAGTAATACAGTTTGTAGTTGTATTCAAATCAGTAAAATAATACATTTTGTACTTGTATTATAGTCAGTAAAGTAATACAGTTTGTACTTGTATTCAAATCAGTAAAATAATACATTTGTACTTGTATCAAAATCAGTAAAGTAATACAGTTTGTACTTGTATTCAAATCGGTAAAATAATACATTTTGTACTTGTATTAAAATCAGTAAAGTAATACAGTTTGTACTTGTATTCAAATCGGTAAAATAATACATTTTGTACTTGTATTAAAATCAGTAAAGAAATACAGTTTGTACTTGTATTCAAATCAGTAAAATAATACATTTTGTACTTGTATTATATTTCAAGTAATTTCAGTAAACAATTACTCATAGTAAACATGTAATAGCAGTAACAAATATATTTTTGTAAACAATATATTCAGTAAACAAGTGATGCACCTCCCCCAAAGTAAAACAGTAAAAAGGGGCAGTGAGACTCACCTGTAGAGCAAGCAATCCTAAGTTGTGCGCGTGTACCAAACGTAACCTCCTAATGCCCTAAACACGCGAGATTGTATAAGTGTAAGTGAATACTTTAATTAATCATTCGTATTGTTGTTTGTTTGATTAATTTGGTCCAAAGTATTTGATTCGTGATTACGTTTGAAATCCAGTAAGTTTGTAGTTTGTAAAATGTGTAAAGCCCGTTGGTGTCGGTTTACAATTATATTTGAAAAATATAATTACAAATGTTTCAAGAAAATATACTTTGTATAATTGTATTTCGTATATTTTATCATTGTATTGTTTACAATTTGTATGGAGTTTGTACAAGTCGATACTTAGTTTATAAAACGAAAATTTGTTGGAATGTGAGTTGGATCCGCCGGATCCTTATAACAATCCGCCGGATCAGTGGCCAAAGAGGGGAATCCGCCGGATTGATTTGAATACGCCGTATTCAATAGTCTCGAAGGGAATCCGCCGGATTCACCCGAATCCGCCGGATTGGACTCAAAGTTTGGGGAATACGCCGTATTCACTCGAATACGCCGTATTGGGCTCAAGGTGTGGGGAATACGCCATTTTCACCCGAATACGCCGTATTCAATGGCTTATATGACGGATTGGGTTCCAGGTGTGGGGAATACGCCGTATTCACCCGAATACGCCGTATTCATTGGATTTGGGCAGGAATCCGCCGGATTCACCTTGAATCCGCCGGATTCAAAGGTCTGGTTCGACTCTGTTCGTGCAGAATGTTTACAAAACCAGTTTTTAATCCTATTCTCGCAAACAACAACTTATTACTAAGCTAATACATGTAATATAATGTATTATAAACATGAAATTAACGAGAATTGATGAATGTTCTTACTTAGTAAAAATTGGAACCGAGAGGTGTTGATGATGATGAAGAACACGATGATGATGATGATCAAGATGAAGGTGTTGATGATGATTATGATGTTGTGTTGTTGTTTGTGTTTGATGATCCGAAGATCCAAAGAGAAGAGAGCCGAGAGAGATTGAAAATGTGTGAGTGTGTGTGTAAAATAATTGAGGTCGGGTAATATAACCGGCCTCAATTATTGAGGTGGGTGGGTGTTTTCCGACCCGTGTTTGCGTATCCGATCGTTAAATAGTGAAATCTTTTAAAATGATAAATTTCTAAAAATGTTGTCGTATGCGTTTTCAATCAAAGTATTTTATAAAAATACTTTTAAAGAGATATAAAAATATATCTTTGTTTTACTTAAAATGTACGGATAGTTTTCAGTATCAAAAATGTATTTAAATAATTTTCGGAGTACGTAATTATTATTCTCAATAATAATACTTTGTTTAAAATGTTTTTCACCAATTTTTATTTTGGGTTTCTACGTTTTGTTTAGTTCGTGTATTTGCGATTATTCAATTAATCGTTTCGGTTTATATATAAAGATACATATATAATACTTGTGTACTTGAGTACTGACACGTATGTAATTACGTGTTTTAAAAGTTTAAATTAGGTGCTAATTTTGGGTTATTTTGACCGGGTGTCACACAAGGTCATTCTGGAAAAACTTTCAAGGTTAATGGAAGTCTGTTGAAGAAGTATTATGGTGATGCAAGGGACTCCAAGCGTGATTTGGACATGAATCTCAACTAAGTGATGAAGCACAATGTCGAGCTTACCGACGTGATAAATAAAAGCGCATTCGGGAGACAACCCGTTGTTTTTCTTAATTATTTATTTTGTTTTGTTTTCAGTGTATTAATAAAGCTCTTGGAAGTGGTTGCTGGTTGTTGGAAGGTGTCAGTTTAGCTGGTATATTGAAGATAGCTCAGGGGAGTTTCTGTTCACTTCTTTTCTATTCCCTATGTTATTGTTTATTTTGCAATGAGGACATTGCATACTTTTAAGTGGGGGATGGGGGAAAAGAAGTCTGTTTGTCCTTAAGTTATGAATGGTAAATATTGGCAAATTTTAAAGCTAAAGGGCATTCTACGTGTTAGTCATTTTTCAGCCCAAATTTTTATTTTAATATTGTTTTCTGCGTTAAAGTTTAGCGAATCTTGTAACATATTTTGGGAATTCAATGGATGAAATGAATTTAATTTTTAAATATTAGATAGTTCATTATGTGATGTATCGATAGGCAATCTATTTGTAAGTTATTGAGCTGCTAAGAAATTTAATGCAATAAAGTAGGAATTATCCCAAGAGGATCTTTTAGCAAGGTATGACCTTAGTCTTAATTCTTATACAATAGCGTGTTATAATCCATAATTTTAGGATCCTAACTATCATCATTTGGGAATATACTGGGTGTTGACTCCTCTGTTGTACGAAAGTACAGACCTGGTTTCCGTCAGTATATTTTGATAAAAAAAAAGATAAAAAGATATGAGTACAAGGGACTCCTGAAGTGAAAAACCAAAGCCAAGTTATGTCGCTTTGTTGTACTGAAGTACAGACCTGTCACCAATGTCTTGGTTTGAAAAATGATTGATATATTTGGATGTTCATTATTTGGAGAATTGTGACGCGTTATTTGTATGAGGGTATTTTGCTATTGGGAATCAAGGATAAGGCCTGCTATAATAATAATGAATTAAGCTTAATTTCTGAATTTTAGATTGTTTAAGTGGATAACAATATCGGTAATCCTTGTGAATTATCTTTTATGCCTAATAATAATGTATTAGAAGTTGTTTCCCTTTGAGAGTTTTTTGATTGCTAAGCCTTAAGGTAGAATCAATTTTAAGATAAGAATTTGGTTTGTCAAATGTTGTGTAGTATGTAAGTCCTTTTACATTTTTGTTTGCCGTTCATATTGGAAGTTTTAAAATTCTTAATAGATAGTCTACTTGAGGACAAGTAGGATTCAAGTGTGGGATGTTTGATGAACGCCAAAATGTACTATATTATAGTACTAATTACCCCCTTGTTTAGATGAATTATTATGCATTTTATTTGAATTTGATACTCATTTCGTTCATATTTGCATTTAGGAGTTATTTGAAGCTTGAGTCGGAAAAGAAGCAGAAAGTAAGCTAGTATTGAAGAAAAGAAGCTAACATGGTTGAAGTGTGAAGAATAAAAGTCGAGTGGCTGAAAAGTTGCAATTTTTAATTCATACGGCGTATGGAAATCCATACGGCGTATGGATTGTGTGAGCCGGGCTGACAAGAACGCGGGTTTGGATTCTGGGTTTTATTCATCCATACGGCGTATGGAAATCCATACGGCGTATGGATTGACTCGGCAGAAACCCTAAATAGCCTCATTTGCTTCATTTTGAGGGGAATCAATTCTCATTTTTTCTCCAGCCGATTTTCACACATTCTAGCCTTATTTCCAGAGCATTTTAATGGTAGAGAGCAAGAAGAATTGAAGTTCTTTCGTTTATTCATTCGTATCTTCGGTTTCTCGGTTCGAATACTTTAAACCTTTTCGTTTGATTATGATTTCGGTTTCATTTGTGAATCTGAGTTTCTGTAACAATATGATTGGCTAAGTTTTTATTACATTTGTTTAGATGATGATACTCAGATAATGATTTGATTATTGAATTGCGGATTTATATTGGATTTTATGAATGTTTATATGTTTACTTGATGATCCATGTTTAATCATTGATTATTGGTGATTACCTAACGTGATGATCTATTGATTTATGATTGATTTCTTTATTGATAGATTATTATTGATGATTGTTGATTTTAATTGAGAATTATCACTAGATATATTCAGTTTGATAGGTTAGGATCAATAATGGTTAATAATCGGTAATGAATGTGATAACTATTAATTAGTTATAAACTTTGTTGATTCAAGTTGCAAAAGTAAATCATATAAACGGTGTAGGTTTAACTTATAACACAGTTTGGTGGATAACGTTAAATTGAACTGTTAACGTGTTGAAAACAACTTCATATCTTTCTTAATTGTGTTTAATCAATTAATCTTGTAAGGATAATTGGTAATATTTGACATATCACAATAAAATCTATATTTTAGCAATTCAATAAAGTAATAATCGGATTCTGAGGAAAGTAATCTAAACAAATGTATTTCTTCTATCATTTGAATTAAATAATTTTATTTGAGTACTTGTTATTTAATTATTTTCTTTTAATTTTAATTTAATAAAAATCATTTTTCATAATTGTCAGTCAATTGTTCGAACGGAACTAAAACGTTCCTCTCTTATTATATGTTTTAATTATTTGTATCAATTTCCATTTTATTTGAATTGACATCCGTTCCCTGTGTTCGATCCGGACTTATCATACTATACTATTATACAATCATGTATTCTTGCCTGAGTTGTGTTTTATCAAGTAAGGTAATTTCCATTTTAATAACTAAAGCCCCGTTTACACGACATCAAGTTTTTGACGCCGCTGCCGGGGAGCGGTTTGATTCAATTAAATAAACTGGAAGTTGTCTTTTTGTTTATTTATTTGTTACTTTTAGTTAGTTCATCATTTATTTGGTACTTTGCTTTAATTGCTAGGAGTTTGATTGTTATAAATTTTGGTGTTTTGATTTGTTATTTTCTTATTAAGTTTAGTCTTTAAGTTAGGGTGCTTAGGTAGCTTGTTCTGCTGACTTGAAAAGTACATTGCAGGAGTATATGACCCGAACGACAGTTCCAGACCCAACCGATCCATTTGAAGAACCCGAACGTATATTTCATCAAAGACGACACGCCGCCTCCGCACCACCTAACTCGCCGTTAATTAACACCTTTCTTGTCGACGATTACGAGGTTTTTACCAATAACCTCTTCACCCCGCGAACCCGCAACTTCCGTTCGTATTTAGAAAGCTACTTCACGGAGTATTTACAATTCCTTTTTAGCGATCAATCAGAACTAGATCTCAACATGGCGGACGACATCGCCAACATGACTCTCGAACAGTACTCTAGCAGAATGCGCACCGACCTTGGGCCAGGAGTTGTGAGGCCCGCTATTGTGTGAGAAGTGGAATTCGAAATCAAGGGACAATTCCTCAAGGAGCTTAGAGAGACTCCTTTTAGAGGAGAAGATTCGGAAGATGCTAACGAGCACGTTGAGAGAGTCCTGGAGATTGCTGATATGTTTAATGTCCCCAACGTTACACGCGATCAAGTCATGCTCCGAGTGTTTCCGATAACACTTAAGGGAGCCGCAAAATGATGGATTTCAAATGAACCTGCCGGATCCATCACAACATGGGAAGATCTTCGCACGAAATTTCTCAAGATATATTGTCCACCGTCCAAGAAGTCAAAGATGATCGATGAAATTCGGAATTTCAAGCAAGACATCGATGAGTCGCTTCATCAAGCATGGGAAAGGTACAAGGACTTGATGCATAAGTATCCACAATACGATCTAAACGACCAATAAATTGTTATGGTATTCTACAAAGGAGTGGATCGTGCTACAAGACAGCAACTTGATGCTCAAGGATCTATCCCAAAGAAGGTTCCTAGGGACGCCTTAGAGGCCATTCGTGATCAAGCCAAGCATTCCCAAATTTGGGACGATGGCACTTCTCGAAAAAAAAGGTCAGTGAGCAATTATGATGGTCTCGCCGCCATTACTACTAAGCTTGACAGTATGGGAAGAGACATAAAGAAGGTAACCGAGACTGTTCATGCAATCCAAGTAGGGTGCGACAACTGTGGAGGAACGCATTTGGAAAGGACTGCCCTGAGATGGAGTCTGGAGAAGCAAAAGAGGAAGTTAAATTTGGAGAGGCTCAGGGAAATTTCTGTAACACCCCCAAATTTGATGGTTTGCGGAAACGAGTTTTTTGGTGTTACTAATCAATAATCACAAGCACAAAGGATACAGTGAACGACTCTATATGAGACGTTCGAAAAATTATTACATTAATACATAAGTAATTCAAAATACAAGCTCGAGTTCGAGTAAGTTTCCTAGAGATTCTATTAGATAACAACTAGTACAAAAGTAATGTATGAAAATCTCCAAGCTTGTAAATGCATGCGACTCGAGCTAATAAGCATATCCTGCTGGGCATCCATCTAAAGCTGCGTACCTGAAAATGCATTACTAAAACGGTCAACCAAAAGGTTGGTGAATCTCACAGGTTTGTAAGTAAATAGTTTGAACACACAAGTAACAGTTGTATTTGTAAAATATCAGCCGGCCAGTAAGTAAGTGGTGATTGCAGGTCATGCTAATCGTTCGATACCCTTGCCATGAGCCACCATAGTTGAAGCTTAACGTACAGTAAATATTGTGCCCCCGTGAATGTTAATCCAAAAACATTCATATGAAACGAGTAAGAAACGCCCATTTATACAGTAACGGTTCGTGGTAGTGCGTGCTACCCCGGGCGGGGATTGTCAGTCCCATATGGATCCATATACTAAAACTCGATCTTATCCCATAACTAACAACTATGATTAGGAGGCCTTCATTGGATTAAACGAAACTCATGCAATTGGCATATCCATAAATCAGTAAGGTACATAAATCATGCCAGCAAGTAAATATGTGTGTTCATGTAAAACAAGTAATGCATCTCACCCCTGAGTGAAAAACAGTAAAATAGGGGCTGTGAGACTCACCTGAGTCTAGCAGACAATGCAGTAAGCAAGCAAAGTAGTATCCCGAACTAGCAACCCTTAGCGTCCTAATACGCATAAGGTTTAGTAAGTAAATGGAATACTTGTAAGGTATCCATGCTAGTTGTTCCCAAACTAGTTAATGTCCATTAGTTGTTTGTACGTTTGTATCTGTTTGTAATTCGTAGTTTGTAGAAAAGTTGTACGGCCCGTTGGTAGCGGCGTATAATAATAATCTCATCTATTATTATTATTATGTTTTTGTTGTATCGTATAGTTTTATATACATTTGTATTGCAAAGTGTAACGTCCGTGCGGGTGTAATCCTAAAGTGTACGAGTGAAATCTCGTATGTGTTCGAGTGTAAGCTCGTATTAGTTTGAGTGTAAACTCATAAGTCGGTATCGAGTGTAATCTCGGGTATGTGCGCGAGTGGGATCTCGCGTTTAAAATAAGTGTAATCTTATACGTATTTGAGTATTGGTGTGTACTTCCAAAAGTATAGTATTTTCATGTATAAATCGTATCGTATTTGATTTGGTTGTTGAAAAGTGATTTTTAAACACTTAGAATGTTTTTAGCTTCTGTTTTTGGGTTTTTGCGACACTAAATGCGACACAGTGCTTGTGTCTTATGATTTATGCGACACAATGCTTGTGTCTTATATTTATGCGACACAATGCTTGTGTCTTATGATTCTATGCGACACAATGCTTGTGTTCCGCAATACAAGGCTTGTGTCTTATGATATGCAACTTAATGCGACACAATGCTTGTGTCTTATGTTTTATGCGACACAATCCTTGTGTCTTATGTTTTATGCGACACAATCCTTGTGTCTTATGTTTTATGCGACACAATCCTTGTGTCTTATGTTTTATGCGACACAATGCTTGTGTCTTATGTTTTATGCGACACAATGCTTGTGTCTTATGCTTCTATGCGACACAAGCCTTGTGTCTCATAGATTTTTGGCCTGATGCAACACAAGGGCTGTTACGTTTTTAAGCTCGGTTTTTGGGTCAAATGACCTCGGTTTGACCCGAAACTTTTACACAAGTTCTAAAATGACTAAATAACGTTAGAAAAATTATCGTTTCGTTTCGGGAGGGTCTCGAGATGTCGGTTTTCATTTAGCGTCACTAAAACTAAACATATGTTCACTAATCTAATTTTCTAGTAAAATGGGGGCGTTTTGGAGGTAAACCTCCTTCATGAAAGTTGTAGCCAACGGAAAAACGAAGATTTCATGTGAAGGATATATTTGCTAGTTTTGAACGTACGATTTTATAAAAATTGCGAAAGGGGACTGTTTTTAATTTATGTGTTCGGTTTATACTTTCGAGTTTTAAAAACGAGTTTTAACATATCATTAGGACATTATAAAGCTAGGGGAACATTATACTAGCAAAATAATTGAAATCGGAAAGTTCGAGAGTCTCCGGAAAACTTACAAAGTCGTCGAATCGAGAAACCGAAAAGATAGGCTTGTAGCTCTCGTTGCGGTGATCAACTTCCTCCAAACGAGGTAAGTGATTTACGAAGTTTTTGTGGTGATTTTTGGGCTAGAGAGAGAGACCGAGATAGAGAGATAGACTAGAGGTTAGAGAGAGAGTTGAGAGAGATTGAGTGTGGGTATGTAATTGTGTGTTTGAGTGATCAAAAGGGTGAGGGTTTGGTACCCCCTCACCTTGGCCGGTTTATGGTGGGGCCACCATGGTGTGGTCTCACCAACTATTGTTCCCTCGTGTACGCGCTCAGTGCGGTGTTCGTTTCCCCGGTCGTTTGAACGTTAAAATAATTTTATACGCGTTTAATTGTACATTTTAAAATACGAAATATTATTCGATATTTTAGTCGGAGTATTCTACCAAAATACTTGTTTTTAAGTTATAAAATATAACTTTGTTTTGCCTTTGTCGGTTGGTCGAGTTTTCGTAGAGTTCGGTAAAGTTTTAATTAAAAAAAACGTACGTGTTTATTATATTATAAACATAATATAAGGTAGTAGTTTGTGTAATTAAATAATTCCACATTATTTAATAATTGTTTTACCAACGTCCGTATTTTGTACTTTTGTAATTTCATACGATTTGAACGAATCGTATACGTGTACATATATATCACCTATATATATGTATAGTAAGTAATTACCGTATTTAATCCTATTTCATATTAAATACACGTAGTAAGCACGTAATTAGGAAAATTTTAAATTGACCCCAAATTTTGCGGTTGTTACAATTTCCGCCAAGGTGGTGGAACCTTTTTCAGGATACCATGGAGGAGGACAGCAGTTCCGCCAGGCTCAGCCCCGACTCTATTCCAAGGAGCAAACTGCAACACCTTTCACCGAGAAGAAGACTAATTTGGAGGAGATGATGGGAAAGTTCCTGACCACTAATGAGCAATTCATTGCTAATTCTGGGCAACGAATGGACACTACGGAAGCATTAGTGCGAAATCAAGGAGCTGCCATTAAGCAAATTGAAGAAAACATTTCCAACATTGCTAAAGTTCTCCAAGAAAGATTTCCTTTAACTCTTCCCGGATTTACTAAAACCAATCCACGTGATCAGGCAAAGGCTGTAATTACTAGAAGTGGAAAGGTTCATGAAGATCCGATAGTCAAGAAGAAACCTGTATCTCACCCCCTGCCTGAGAAAGAGAAGGAAGTAGAAGTTGTTGAAGGTCCTAAGGTGGACACTGAGGATGATAAAATTGCTAGGGATAAGCAATACCGAAGGATCATGTTCCACCTCCTCCTTACCCAGCAGCCTTAAGGAGAGGAAATGATGAAGCTCAGTACCATCAGTTCTTAGAAAACTTGAAGCAGCTTCATATCAATATTCCGTTTGTGGAAGCAATTCCTCAAATTCCCAAGTATGCAAAATACTTGAAGGAATTGTTGACTAACAAGAGCAAACTAAAGGAGGCAACCACGGTGACAATGAACGAGAGATGCTCAGCAGTAATGCAAAACAAACTACCACCTAAGATGAAAGATCCCGGGAGTGTTACTCTTCCTTGTCTTATTGGAAGTTTAGATGTCACTAATGCGCTGGCTGACTTAGGGGCAAGCATATCGATAATGTCGTATACTATGTATGCTAGACTCAAGTTAGGGGAACCAAAGCAAATCAGAATGTGCATTGAGTTAGCGGATCGGTCAATTCAATATCCTAAAGGGATGATCGAGAATGTTTTGGTTAAGGTGGATAAGTTTGTTTTCCCTTGCGATTTTGTGATTCTTGACATGGTAGAAGATTCAAAGGTACCTATCATTTTGGGAAGACCTTTTCTAGCCACTGCAAGGGCATTGATTGATGTTTTTGATCGAAGGATCACTTTGAGGGTAGGATAGGAAGAAGTAGTATTTGATGTTAACAAGTCAGTGCAATATCCTGCTGCAGTTGATGATACTTGTTACTTTGTTAGTGCTAGAGAAATGTCCGATGATGAGGAATTTCTACAAAGTCTCATGGAAGATGAAGATCTTGATCCCATGATTCTTGAAGGATGGACGGGAAGTCTAGAAGAAATCCGTGATATCGAAGAATTCGATAAGTTGTTTGAGGATATAGAAACCACGTGTGATGAGGAGTTAGAGAGTGAAGGAAATAAGCTGATGAAGAGCGAACAGTTAGTCTTGACTAATGGCATTTTAATTAAGAAAGAGACTCGCATTACTATGCATATGATTCCTTGCTCAAGAGAAGAGGTGTTGGCAGTAAAATCTTCATTTGAAGAACCACCGAAGTCAGAGTTGAAGGATTTACCAACCCATTTGGAATATGCATACTTGCAAGGAGAGTTGGACCTGCCGGTTATCATTTCATCTCAGCTGTCAGCTAACGAGAAAGAAAGTATATTGAAGGTTCTTAAGGAGCACAAGCATGCTATCGCTTGGACGATTAGTGATATCAAGGGAATAAGCCCCATTTACTGCACGCACAAGATCCTCATGGAATCTGATTTCAAACCACTGGTGCAACCGCTGAGGCGTTTAAATCCTAAAGTGACTGATGTGGTAAGGAAGGAGATCATTAAGTTGCTTGACTCTGGGTTGATATACCTAATTTCTTATAGTCCATGGGTTAGCCCTATTCATGTTGTGCCCAAGAAGGGAGGTATGACAGTAGTTGCTAATGAGAGGAACGAGTTAATACCTACGAGAACGATCACTGGATGGAGAGTCTGTATAGACTATAGGAAGTTGAATGATGCTACACGCAAGGATCACTTTCCTTTGCCGTTCATCGATCAAATGCTCGAACGTCTAGCCGAAAAAGAATACTATTGCTTTTTAGACGGTTTTTCAGGGTACTTCCAAATTCCGATAGATGCAAATGATCAAGACAAGACCACATTCACATGCCCATTCGGAACTTTTGCTTATCGGAGGATGCCTTTCGGTTTGTGCAATGCACCCGCAACATTTCAGAGGTGCATGATGGCGATTTTCGATGACATGGTGGAAGATAGTATGGAGATATTCATGGATGACTTCTCCGTTTTTGGTGATTCTTTTGATAAGTGTTTAGCAAATCTGAAGAAGATGTTGCAAAGGTGTAAGAATTCGAACCTTGTTTTGAACTGGGAAAAGTGCCATTTTATGGTACGTGAAGGAATTGTATTGGGACATAAGATTTCAAGTGTTGGTATTGAAGTAGATCAAGCCAAAATCGAGGCCATAGCAAAGCTACCGCATCCAACAAATGTTAAGGGAATACGAAGCTTCCTAGGACATGATGGGTTCTATAGAAGATTCATAAAGGATTTTTCGAAGATAGCGCGCCCGATAAATAAGTTACTGGAGAAGGAAGCTAAGTTTGAGTTTTGTAAGGAATGTCAAGATGCATTCAATCTTTGTAAGGAGAAGCTGATATCCGCGCCGATCATGATTAGTCCAAATTGGAATCTCCCATTTGAATTGATGTGTGATCCCAGTGACTATGCTGTTGGGGCAGTATTAGGTCAGTGGGTTGATAAGAAGTTTCAACCGATCTATTATGCAAGCAAGACTTTAACGAACGCAAAGGAGAATTACACTACGACTGAGAATGAATTGCTCGCCGTTGTTTTTGCGTTTGACAAATTCTGCTCTTACTTGGTCCTATCAAAAACAGTAGTTTTTACCGATCATTCAGCATTGAGATACCTATTTAGCAAGCAAGATGCAAAGCCGAGGCTGCTTCGATGGATTTTGTTGTTGCAGGAGTTCGATATCGAGATTCGAGATAAGAAAGGAGCGGAAAATCTAGCTGCAGATCATTTATCAAGATTGGAAAATCCAGAACTGGATAAGTTAGATGAATCGGAAATTCAAGATAAATTTCCTGATGAAAATTTGATGAAGCCAATTTTGAATGAATTTCCATGGTTCGCTGATTATGCAAACTTTCTGGTTACAAACACTCTTCCGGCTGGAATGGATTTCAACCAAAGAAAGAGATTCTTCTCATTTTTGCGTCATTATTTCTGGGAAGACCCATATTTGTTCAGAGAGTGTGCTGATGGAATTGTTCGGAAGTGTGTAGCTGGAGAAGAATGTACCAGAATTTTAAGGCATTGTCATGATGGTCCGGCTGGAGGACATCATGGTCCTAATTATACCGCGCGAAAGGTGTTTGAGGCAGGTTTTTATTGGCCAACGGTTTACAAGGACTTTTCATGCATACACTGTGAGTCTGGGTCCGTACTAGGATACAGTGTCTAATTCCCAAAAACAATTGTGAAAATGTTATTTCATATCAAACAGTTGTATAAAGCAATAAAGCATTTATATAATTTACTGCATGTGTTCGCATGCAGTTTCTATGTTTACACCCCTATGTTTAAAAGCATAAAACATTTGCAAAGTAGGGGCTGTGAACTCACGGGGGTTTGCTCGGAAAGAAAGCTAGCAGCCGACAGATGTTTGCCCAAGGTGTGTTAACCTATATACAGTAAATGTATTAACATAAGTACGCGTGATTTGTTAAATCCACTTATGTTAACAGCTTGTTTGTTTGAAGGAATTGTTAATTTCTTAATATTGTAAGTCGTTGAATTCGTTGGTGACATTGTGTTGAAATATTGTCATCAATTCTTAAGTTGTATATTTTGTTAAACGTATCCACACGTATGTAATTGTGTACATAATTAAGTTTCGTTTTGTTCCCTTTGTACATATATTTGTTCTATATATGTATACGTATGTAAATATACTTGTTGTATATTATTAAGTCCTACGTTGGTAAAATGTGTAATTCGATTGTATATATATGTAAATGTATAATCATGAGGGTCGTATGCATATATGTATATATATGTACGTATGTTTTGTATCCGTTGTTTGAGTATAACAATATATATAAGTTTTCATTTGTTAAGAAAACGTACGATCTTAAGTATAATTCAAGTGTCGTTTGTATATATATAACATATGTTCTCATATACATTTATATATATTGTAATACGTTGTTTACGTATTTAAAACGTTATAAGTTTTATTTGTTATAAAACTCATTAATATATTTATTCCGTTTATAGCATAAACATTATTGTTCTAACGTCGTCACGTTTGTTTATTAAGGTTCAATTGTCCCGATAAAGTAATCGTATCCAATTTCGTATTTTATACATAAAATCCATATATATATATATATATATATATGTGTGTGTGTGTGTTATATATATATATATATATATATATATATATATATATATATATATATATATATATTTATATATCGTTCGTTCGTAGGAGTTAATTGTCCAATGTCCGTGTCTCGGATGTATCTCATTTATGTATCATTAACAGTTTACTATGTCTCGGTAATGTTTCGTACTAATTAAAATTGTTAACGGAATCGTATATGTTTAAATACCAAAAATCATTTTGTTGTCCAAGTAAAAAGGTTCCACCGGATCCTTTTTAGGATCCTCCGGATCTTGTGAAATTATTAGGATCCGCCGGATCCTATGGTGGATCCGCCGGATCGTGTTTATCGTACACGGTCCATTACTCGTTCATCGTTCAAAAGTGTGCGCGTGTTCGAAGTTAGGATCCGCCGGATCCTTGAGGTGATCCGCCGGATCTCCAGTGTCTTTTACTCGTGTATCGTATTAGTTCACAAGCCGGGTGTGCGTGTGAAGTTTGGGGATCCGCCGGATCAACCCATTGAGCCGCCGGATCAGGCAACAATTATAGTGATCCGCCGGATCAGATGATGATCCGCCGAATCAAAGCATTTTACGTGCATTTTTAGTTTTAAACTTTGATCCTCCGGATCAAAACATTGATCCGTCAAAAATATGGGTGATCCACCGGATCACACCTATGATCCACCGGATCAGTGTGGTTTTCCAGTGATAGTTCATCGTTTTAAGGTGTGATCCGCCGGATCACTTAGGGGATCCGCCGGATCCTGCATGTTTTCAGAGTCCAGATCATACAAACATGTATATAATCGACATATTTTGGTTCCTATAGTTTCTTATCATCATAACAACCATTTTTGTCAACTTAATCCAAAGTATTACACGTTTATAAGTTCAGATTTCGGATTTATATGTTTGGTTTCTTAAAAAATATATTTTCAAGAATCATCATCATATTTGTGTGTTATATACATAGATTATGATATACAAACATGATATAAATCGAAATTCGAGTATTGAACTTGAAGAAGTAAAGTTTCCTTACAATGGATTTTGATGATGATGAAGAGGCCGTGAGTTGTTGATGATGATTATTGTTATACTTTTATTATTATTGCTATTACTTCTGCTTGTTGCTGCTTCTGATTGAAGAAGAAAAAGATGATTGAAGATGGAAATGATTGTGTGTGTGTGCCTGTGAATGATAACAGAGGGAGAAGAGGAGGGAGTAAGAAAATCAAACGAGTATGGTTTGAAACAGATACGGTCTCCTCAATTATTGAAGTTAGGTGGTTTATTTAAGCCCGTTAATTTCGAGTACGGGTATAATTATAGCTATATAAAAGTAAACATTTTATATTTTTATTTTGTAGGTGTTCTCCTGATTCGTTATTTAAATTTAGAATAATGAGATTATCATTATTTTTGATAGATGTACAATTTTGTACATTTTACTGCGCGTATTCATTTGTGCGCCAAATTTCAGTTAAATTATGATTTCATATTTTGAGGTAACGTTCTAAATACTTTCAAACGTATAAGAAAAATAGAACTTTTATGATTTGCGATCTCTGGGTATGTTTTAAAATTGTTTCTGTTCGTTTTATAATATATTTTGTATAAAACGTATGTCTAAGTCGTTTTATCTATATGTTATAGATATATTGTGTCACTAACTTTTGTCATTTATTTTTGTCGGGTTCGTTCCGATACATTTGTACATAATTATACATAATTACGTATTACGTAATACTTTTTGTTTAAAAGTATTTGGGCTTGCTAGGCTTACATCACAACAAAAAGTTTTGTTTAAACTTAACCAGGAAATTAGCGTAAGAATGCACATGCTTAATGTTTAATTTATACCTAATTTGGAGAGTTGTCACATTCTCCCCCCGTTAGGGAAATCTCGTCTTGAGATTTAAGTTGTGTCGTGAGTCGCGGTCACGGGTTCAAATAGTTGAGGATACTTCTTACGCATTTCATCCTCACGTTCCCAGGTGAACTCTGGGCCTCGTTTCGAGTTCCATCGAACTTTGACAAGTTTGATCCGACTGTTTCGGAGCTTTTGCGTTTTCGTGTCCATGACTTCCAGCGGTTCCTCCACAAAGTTGAGCTTTGCGTCGATATAGATTTCGTCCGGAGGTATGATTAACGCTTCCTCAGATAGACACTTCTTATGGTTACTCACGTAAAACATGTCGTGAATGTTACTAAGCTCCTGTGGAAGTTTAAGCTTATAAGCTACAGGACCAATCCTTGCTAGGATTTCAAAAGGTCCAATGTATCGTGGGTTCAGTTTACCACGTTTCCCAAATCGTACAACTCCTTTCCAAGGAGATACCTTGAGTAGGACTCCGTCACCTACTTGAAACTCCAAAGGTTTTCGTCTATTGTCTGCATAACTCTTTTGTCGGTCTTATGCCGTTTTCAATCGATTAAGCACTTGAGATATTCTTGTCCATTGTTTCTTTGACTATCTCAGGACCTGATAACTGTCTGTCATCCATCCCTACCCAACAGAGTGGTGATCGGCACTTGCGTCCGTACAACGCCTCAAAAGGTGCCATTTAAATGCTCGTATCGTAACTGTTGTTATACGAGAATTCGGCTAAAGGGAGGTGAACATCCCAGTTTCCTCCAAAATTAATCACACAGGCTCGTAACAAGTCCTTGAGCGTTTGAATCGTTCGCTCGCTTTGACCATCAGTTTGTGGATGGTAGGCAGTACTCATGTCGAGTCTAGTGCCCAATGCTTGTTGCAGTGTTTGCCAGAAGCGAGAGGTGAAACGTGCATCTCTATCAGAGATGATAGACAATGGCACTCCATGTCTAGAAATTACTTCTTTTATGTAGATTCTAGCCAGTTTTTCCATCTTATCCGTTTCCTTGATGGCTAAAAAGTGAGCTGACTTTGTCAGTCGGTCGACAATCACCCATATGGTGTCCATTCCAGATGTCATTTTTGATAGCTTCGTGATGAAGTCCATCGTGATGTGTTCCCATTTCCATTTGGGCAACTCAGGTTGTTGCAAAAGCCCAGACGGCTTTTGATATTCGGTTTTGACTTTTGCACAAGTCAGGCATTTGCTAACGTAGGTGGCAATATCTCGTTTCATACCAGGCCACCAGTAAAAGCCTTTCAAATCGTGGAGCATCTTATCTGCACCAGGATGTATCGAGTAATTGGACTTATGTGGTTCGTCCAATATCAGGCTACGTAGTTCATCAACATAAGGAATCCAAATTCGATTCATAAAGTACAACACTCCGTTGTCTTTCATTTCAAGTTGTTTCTCCATTCCCTTGAGGGATTCATCTTTCATACGTTCTGGAGTAAAGGCCGCTTGTTGAGCGTCACGAATTTGTAGGATGAGGCTCGAGTGGATGGTCAATCCTAACGCTCGAACTCTTCGAGGCTTTACTCTTTCCTTACGACTCAAGGCATCCGCTACTACATTAGCTTCGCCTGGATGGTACTTGATTTCACAGTCGTAATCATTCAATAGTTCAACCCAACGTCTTTGTCTCATGTTGAGTTCTTTCTGATCAAATATGTGTTGGAGACTTTTGTGATCGGTGAAAATCGTACACTATGTACCATAAAGGTAGTGTCTCCAAATCTTAAGTGCAAAAACGACTACTCCCAGTTCTAAGCCATGGTCGTATAGTTCTTCTCATGAACCTTCAACTGACGAGACGCATAAGCAATGACTTTGTCGTTTTGCATTAACACGCAACCTAATCCTTGATGTGAAGCATCACAGTAGACAACAAAGTTTGCTACTCCTTCTGGTAGTGGTAGGATAGGTACGGTGCTCAGTTTTTCTTTCAACAGTTGAAAAGCATTCTCTTGCTTCTCGCCCTAATTAAATTTCTTATCTTTTTGCGTTAGGGCGGTAAGTGGTTGTGCTATTTTTGAGAAGTTCTCGATGAATCGTCGGTAGTAACCGGCTAGCCCAAGAAATTGTCGTATCTCAGATGGAGTCTTTGGGGCTTCCCAATTCTTAATCGCCTCAATTTTGGATGGGTCTACGTGAATTCCTTTGTTGTTGATCACATGACCAAGGAAATGAACCTCACGCATCCAAAATTCGCATTTAGAGAACTTAGCATAAAGCTTCTCTTTCTCTAGTAACTCCAGAATCATTCTCAGATGTTTTTCATGGTCTTCCTTCGTTCGCGAGTATATCAATATGTCATCGATAAACACAATGATGAATTTATCCAAGTAGGGTTTGCACACTCGATTCATGAGGTCCATGAATACTGCTGGAGCATTTGTCAGTCCAAACGGCATGACTAGGAACTCATAATGACCGTATCGAGTCCTAAATGCAGTCTTTGGGATATCCTCATCCCGTACCTTCAGTTGATGGTAACCAGATCGCAGGTCGATCTTTGAGTAGTAACTTGACCCTTGCAGTTGGTCAAACAAATCATCTATGCGTGGTAATGGGTATCGGTTTTTGATAGTCACTTTGTTCAGTTCCCGATAATCGATACACATTCGCATTGATCCATTCTTCTTTTTGACAAACAAAACCGGAGCTCCCCAAGGTGAAAAGCTCGGTCGGATGAATCCTAAGTCCAACAGTTCTTGCAACTGTGCAGACAGTTCCTGCATCTCTGATGGAGCTAGACGATAAGGTGCACGAGCAATTGGTGCTGCTCCAGGCACTAGGTCGATATGAAATTCAACCTGCCTTGGGGGTGGCAATCCCGGTAACTCGTCAGGAAATACCCTTTGGTAATCACGCACAATAGGCACATCGTCTATGCGTCGCTCCTCAGGTTTCTTATCCACAACATGTACCAAAAATGCTTGGTACCCCTTTCGTAGATACTTGCTTTCATGCATGAAATCGTTTTCACTATACGATTACTCTTTTCTCCTTGAATCATCAACATCTCTCCTGACGCTAATGGTAGCCGTACAATCTTTTCATAACATATAATCTCCGCACGGTTCAGTGACAGCCAATCCATACCAACCTTTATATCGAAGCTCCCTAGTTCTACCGGTAGTAAGTCTATTTTGAAAGGATGGCCTTCTAACGTTAAGGTGCATCCTGGTACCATTTCTCCTGATTCAATCAATTTACCATCGGCTAGCTCTACAGTGTATTTGTTATCTAGCTTAAGGGATTCGATCTCTAATAGTGGTCTAAACTCAGTGGACACAAAGCTTAAATCAGCACCGGAATCAAATAACACAGAAGCAAAGTGGTTGTTTACTAGAAACGTACCAGTGACCGTGTTAGGATCCTGACGTGCTTCTGGTGCTCCTAGCATGAACACACGTCCACGAGCTGGCTGGTTGTTGTTATTGTTGTTAACCCGATTGTTGTTGTTGGCTCGGTTGTTGTTGTTGTTCCACGGTTGTTTCCATTGTTGTTGCGGTTGTGGGCGTTGTTGGCGTTATGGTTTTGGTTATTAAGTCGAGGGCAACGGTTCCGATAATTTCTCGTGTCACCACACTCAAAACACCCCTGGTTCTGACGTACAATGTTTTCCTTAGGGGTAGGGTTAACCTTACAGTTTTGGGTTTTGTGACCCCATCCCTTACAGCTGTCGCAAAACCAACACTCACCCTCATGGTGTTTGCTACACTTATCACACTTAGGTTTGTTACCTAAGTATGGCTTCGGTTCTACAATGGTGGCATCATAAGACTTCGGATTTCCAGATCCCTTTTTGTTGGCTTGACCCTGACGGTCGTTCCACTTGCGTTTCTTATCTCCAGAACTACCAGCTTCAGCACTGCTCGGCTCAACCTTACCCGATACATTTTTCTTAGTAAGTGTCCCCATTCTGACTGCCTCGTCGGTCAGACTCTGCGCTAAGGTAACAGCGCTCCTGAATGTGTCAGGCTTGGAGGACGTAACCAAACTCCGGATTTGTGGTGCCAGACCATATACATAACGCTCAATGCGCTTGTACTCGGGTGTTACCATATGTGGCACAAGTTGAGCTAGTTCCAGGAACCTGGTTGTATAGCCAGTGACATCAGCCCCAATCATGGCAATGTTCCACAGCTCAGTCTCAATTTTCTGCATCTCGCTTCGAGGGCAGAATTCTTCTAACATCAGACGTTTCAATGTTTCTGATAGTCCCGTACTTGTGTAGATCTGATCGGATCGTATAAACAATAATAAACAATCAATAATGATTCACGAACACACAAATGATTCTCTATAATCTTTTGTATATATTCACAATTGAATAATAAAGATTACATACACAAACACAAACTCAATTTTCTCCTCTCTGCACTCACAAAAACGGCTCTCCTATCTAGGGTTTGATCAACCCTCAAATGAAACTCTAACTCGCTATTTATACTCGACCCACTGGACCCTGCGATGTTAAGCCCAACGTCGCAGGCCCAGACCCTTGCGACGTCTGACCCGACGTCGCAGGCCCAAATACAATGTCACCATTCTATGTATATTCTATAATTACATTTCGTTTACAGACTCGAATATACACTCTAAACACTATACATTCGTAGACTAATTGACTTTGACAATTACAATAGTTTGACCAACTGACTGACACACAAAATGCACTAACAAACTCCCCCTTGTCAGCAGCTTGGTCAAATAAGTCTTCAATTAGTCTTCATCAACAAACTCTTTCATGTCTTTGACAATCATAAACTCCCCCTTTGAGATAGCATGGTCTTCAAAGAAATCTTGGTGTCCAAATTCATGTGACTGACACAAATTTATCATACAATAAGATCTTCAAACTCAGTGACCATCTCTCAATCATCAGCAGCTTCTCCGATAGAATTATCTTCACAGTCTTTGGAGAATAGCTGACATCCTTTGCATCTTCAATATTTGACTTTAACAAGATATGTGATATTGAAGAAAATAACATAGAAATAAAATCTTTTTGTATTTTTCTTCATAAATGAAAAACAAAGAACAAAGATTAACATAAATTGGGGATATAATTGTTTTAGGTCTGCATAGAGATCATATCAGGCCAACATGCAATTATTAGGAAATAGTAAGTGTTATTTCGATTACCAGTATATTTGTCCACTTTAAATTTACTTAGCACATTTAATACACCTAGTATAAAAATTATTTCAAGACGATTACTGGTATTGTTTTTCCACTTAAACATGTTACATCCGTGTCTGCGAGCTAACCTTTTATTATTAGTATGAATATTTCACCGTGGTCCCCACCATAGACATACCCCTTTAGCCCAGACAAGAACATAGTTTCCAAATTTAGAAAGAATATAAGAGAATCAATTTTAAGAATCAAGCCAACGGTGACAGGTCTGTACTTGTGTACAACAGAGCGACATACACTTGATTCAGGTTTAAGCAAAACCGATCGCAGTCAGACCAAACTTGATTTACTCAATTGGCGACCTTGACCAGTACCTTAAATATAAGACTTTGCAAGTACATTGACTCACGTTTGCTTAGTTTTGAGAGTAAGCTGAATTGAGACCGGGTCTGCACTTACGTACAACAAAGGAATCAATCAGCTAACTCCCCCAAGAGATCTCAGATATACGATCTAAAAATAGAAGTATGTCAAGCTACGCTAAGGAATTAAGACTTAGAGTCGTACATCACAAGGTGTTTACCACAAGATCATAGACACGTATTTGAATTACTTCTTAATAACCCATAGACTGGTATGTATCATGCCTACCAATACATCATATGATGAAGATAATTTTCATAAAAACTGTATTAAGTATGCTAGATAAACCTACTGATACATCAAGGATAAACCTTAAAATTTCCATTTTGTGCATGTTCCCCGATGTACTATCATATCCCAAGTTGTTTTACAGACACACAATCCAACATCTTTTCAAGAATTAAGAATCTTGCTGTTCACATTTCTGAATTTAAATAATCAGAATTTTTAATATTCAGAATTACTCCCCCTGAACAGAAAATTCTTATATCCAATCCAAAAATACTCCCCTTAAACATTAAACATATTTTTGTAATTTTTAATTGAATAAATTTCGCAACATTGCATTTCTTTGATACTAAACAGTACAAAGAATGGCTGTTGCAAAAATAATTTAATTTAAAATAAAAGTTTCAAAACCACATATCAAGTCAATTCAAATGCCTTTTATCACTTTTACCACCTCGAAACTTCGATAATCTCATCCATCAAAATCATCACACACGAGCACTTTGAAAACAATCTTCCAAAAATATTCACATCCTCGCAGTCACTAAAAATATTAGCTTATAACAACCTGACTGCACCACCACAAACAATTAAACGTTAGTAATTATGGGACACCCAAGCCTTAATTGACTTGGGTTGTCCATGGTCATCTGTAATCATCACATCAATGAGTTTATGATATTTTAAAAACTCAGAGGATTTCATTGATGTGTTGTTCATGGATTTGGGTTTCCAAACCTTTGTAGGTTCAGATGAGTTGTTTTCAACAATGTTGTGCTGTTGAACTTGAGGTTTACTAGGCACAACTTTGTTTACTCTTGCCATAGGTTTTGGAGAGTTTGATGCACAACTAGATACAGGCGAATACGAACGACGCCTTGAAAAAGATTTTGAAAAAGAATTCCTGAAAGAGGAAGTTCTTGGCATCTCTCTACCAAACCTATCTAGGGATAACAACCGACAATCCCTAATAATATGGCCCTGTTGACCACAACGAAAACAAGAACGTCTCTCAACATAAGATTGATTCCAATGAGTTCCCTCAAATCGTTTCGGTGGAGGACAATACACAGAAGGTCTATTAACAGGAACATTTGTTGAACATGCACTCTTAGGTGGACATGTTGAAGTAGATGTTCCTGAGGTTGAGATCCGCACAAACGTGGAATAAATACGGTTCCTCCCAGAAATAATGCTTCAAGTTAGAGAAAAATTTGCTTTTCTCTTGGTGACTCATGCCCTTCCTCAAAACGCCACCAACCAAATAGTTTGCCAAGTCGGCATACCATGGTGCCTCATCCTCCTGTTCATCACCTACCTGCAAAAGAAATTCCTCGGGAAAGGAATCATCAATATTAGTATCGCCTTGCTTATCAAGATGTGGATTTTCCAATCTTGACAAGTGGTCGGCGGCAAGGTTCTCGGCACCTCTCTTATCCTTGATTTCAATGTCAAATTCTTGCAAGAGAAGAATCTAACGAATAAGACGCGGTTTAGCGTCTTGTTTGGCAAAGAGATATTTGAGAGCCGAGTAATCGGTGAAAACTACGGTTTTAGATAGCACAAGATATTGCCTAAATTTGTCAAAGGCAAATACAACCGCAAGCAACTCTTTTTCGGTCGTGGTGTAGTTTTGTTGGGCCCCATTCAAGGTTTTGCTAGCAAAGTAAATAGGTTTGAAATGTTTATCAATCCTTTGTCCTAGGACGGCTCCTACGGCAAAGTCGCTTGCATCACACATGAGTTCAAACGGTTGGGACCAATCTGGGGAGACTATGATAGGTGCGTTGGTCAAATGGTCTTTAAGGGTCGAAAATGCACTCAAACATGGTCCATCAAACACAAAAGGGGCATCCTTTTCAAGTAGCCTAGTCATTGGACGGGTGATCTTCGAAAAATCCTTAATGAATCTACGGTAAAAACCGGCATGACCAAGAAAACTTCTAATGCCCTTAACATTGGTCGGTGGAGGTAATTTGGCAATAACATCAATCTTAGCCCTATCAACTTCAATTCCTAAGCCCGACACCTTGTGTCCCAATACAATACCCTCTTTCACCATAAAATGGCATTTTTCCCAATTCAACACTAGGTGGGCTTTCTCACATCTCTCCAACATTTTATCCAAATTGTTCAAGCAAGAATCAAATGAGTTGCCAAAAACCGAAAAATCATCCATGAAGATACGAACAGACCTTGGAAACAGACCTCACCCGAACGGGTATGCATACTCACCCGAACGGGTATGCATCTTCATCGTGTGTGATAACTTCAAACGGGCACAATTTTTATTAAGTGATGGAACTAAGATTTTGACACATGATTTTACTCCGAATTCAGATTTCGATGCATTTTTATTAAAGCAATATACATAGAAATAAAAAATTTTCGAGCTGACCTGGCACCTCGACCCCAGCCAGGGGCCAGCCACTTGGACCCCGCCAGGGGTTGCCACCCCTGGGACCCCGCTAACCAGGGGCGCTGCCCCCGGACCCCCGTACATAATTTCATACATTACTAAACATACGATACGATTTATACTCGAAACAAATATACTTTTATAAGTACACGATCATTCAAACATAATAATAATAATTGAAGATTATTATTTCAATCCGTCACCAACGGGCCGCACATATTTTCAAACTCAAACTTAAACATTAACCAATCGATTTGGACATAACTAGTTTACGGAATAATTAGCATAGATGATCTGTTGAGACATCTAATCATCAAAACCTTGCGCATTTAATACACCCCGTAGGTTTCAGTCGTGGAAGACGACATCATTTTCCTTGTGTACAATCATTAGTACTTGATAGCATCTCATTAGGCTCAGGTAAGTGTCATAGCCCTTTTTTAAATGCTTTTAGCTAGGGGTGAGATACATGCTCATTTTGTTTTACATGTGAACACAAGTATCAAAACATCGTTATATGTTAGTCCCGTACACGTAGATCTGATCGGATCGTTTGATTGATTGCTAGTGCGGAATAACAAGCAATCAGATATATGAACGTATTAATCGAATCAAAAACGCAATTCTCTATAATCTTGTATATATTCACACTTGAACGTATAAAGATTACAATCACCAAATACAAACTCGTTTTCTCTGTCTCTCTCACCACAAAAACGGCTCACCTCACTCTCTAAAACGCTAACCCTAGAAATGAGTTATAACACTCTATTTATATCAACCTATTGGGCCCTGCGACGTTAAGCCCAACGTCGCAGGTCCAGCCCAATGCGACATAGCCCATGTCGTCGCCATGTATATTCTATATAATTACATTTCGTTGACACACTAAACACTATACATATGCAGACTAATTGACTTTGACAATTACAATAGTTTGACCAACTGACTGACACACAAAATACACCAACAAACTCCCCCTTGTCAGCAGCTTGGTCAAATAAGTCTTCAATTAGTCTTCATCAACAAACTCTTCACGTCTTCAACAATCAGAAACTCCCCCTTTGAGATAGCAGGGTCTTCAAAGAAATCTTGGTGTCCAAATTCATGTGACTGACACAAATTTATCATACAATAAGATCTTCAAACTATGTGACCATCTCTCAATCATCAGCAGTTTCTCCGATAGAATTATCTTCACAATCTTTGGAGAATAACCAACATCCTTTGCATCTTCAATATTTGACTTTAACAAGATAAGCGATATTGAAGAAAATAACATAGAAATAAAATCTTTTTGAATTTTTCTTTATAAATGAAAAGTAAAGAACGAAGATTAAAATAAATTGGGGATATAATTGTTTTAAGTCTGCTTAGGGATCATATCAGGTAAACATGCAATTATTAGGGAATAGTAAGTGTTATTTCGATCATCAGTATATTTGTCCACTTTAAATTTACTTAACATATTTAAAGCACCTTTTATAAAAATTAGTTCAAGACGATCATCGGTATTGTTTGTCCACTTAAACATATTACATCCGTATTTGTGAGCTAATTATTATTGTTAGTTTGACGATTAATTTTGAGAAACCTATTATATGATATACTGATAAACTTCAGTAAAACAAACACTGCATATTCACACAAGGTAGAGATTACAAGACCAAGTTTATCTCGGTTTTCTCGTAACATACACTTGATATTTATATTTAGGCATACATCAAACCGACTATGAAGATACTAGTGGCCCCAGATCTGTACAAAGTACAACAGAGGGTCCCTTAGTATGAACATAACAAGTTTGAGACTATTTGCATAACTAATGGATTCAGGTCTGTACGTGAGTACAACAATAGTCACCATTAGTTAGGCGAATAATCATATTATCACTATATGCCCATTTTACATTTACATAATTATGACAGTGTATGATAGTACTTCCATTTATCAATTAAGACTTATGCCATACATCATATAACATTTTTCACAAAGTAATAGACAAGTTTTATTATTACTTCTTACTCACTCACAAACCGGTGTGTACCATGCCTACCAATACATCATATGATGAAGATAATTTTCATAAAAACTGTATTAAGTATGCTAGATAAACCTACTGATACATCAAGGATAAACCTTAAAACTTCCATTTTGTGCAAGTTCCCCGATGTACTATCATATCCCAAGTTGTTTTACAGACACACAATCCAACATCTTTTCAAGAATTAAGAATCTTACTGTTCACATTTCTGAATTAAATAATCAGAATTTTTAATATTCAGAATTACTCCCCCTGAACAGCAAATTCTTATATCCAATCCAAAAATACTCCCCTTAAACATTAAACATATTTTTGTATTTTTTTAATTGAATAAATTTCGCAACATTGCATTTCTTTAATACTAAAAAGTATAAAGAATGGCTGTTGCATTAAACAAAAAAAATAAAATTTGAATAAAAGTTTCAAAATCACATATCAAGTCAATTCAAATGCCTTTTAGCACTTTTACCACCTCATAACATCGAAAATCTCATCAAATCACAAATCATCATCGCATTCTTCCAACAATATCCACATCCATGCAGTCACTAAAAATGTTAGCTTTCAATAACCTGACTGCACCACCACAAACAATTAAACGTTAGTACTTATGGGACACCCAAGCCTTGATAGACTTGGGTTGTCCATGATCATCCATAACCATCACATCAATGAGTTTATGATATTTTAAAAACTCAGAGGATTTCATTGATGTGTTGTTTGTGGATTTGGGTTTCCAAACCTTTGTAGGTTCAGATGAGTTGTTTTCAACAATGTTGTGCTGTTGAACTTGAGGTTTACTAGGCACAACTTTGTTTACTCTAGCCACGGGTTTTGGAGAAGAGGATGCATATCTTGATATAGGCGAATACGAAGCACGCCTAGAAAACGATTTTGAATAAGAATTCCTAAATGAGGAAGTTCTTGGCATCCCTCTACCAAACCTATCTAGGGATAATAGCCGACAATCCCTAATTATATGGCCCTGTTGACCACAACGATAACAAGAACGACACTCCACAAAAGATTTATTCCAATGAGTTCCCTCAAATCGTTCGGTGGAGGACAATACACAGAAGGTCTATGACCAGGAACATTTGTTGAACATGCACTCTTAGGAGAACATGTTGAAGTAGATGTTCCTGAGGTTGAGTTAGTTGATTTTGAAGGTTTATTCTTTTCAGATTTATCAATTACAACTTTTGAGGATTCATTGTCAACCTTAGCTTTACCTTTGCATTTAAAACAATCATCATTTTCAGTTGTAATGATGAAATTTTCAAGTTTGACATTTATTTTCTCAACCTTAATGGTAGACTCTTCAGGTATATCTTCTACCTCAATGACCTCCTCAACACGAACTGGAGGTGCACTATCAGACTTAACAAACTTAGGTAAAGGATACTCTGGCCTTATAGTTTTCTCCTTTGCCTGTTTGTTTTGCTTAGCTTCTTTAGCTTTAATACCATAAAGCTTCATATAATCAACTGGAATCTCTTCAAGACCTTCCTTAACAGGCGTAGGACAGTATTCGGTGTGGGAAGGTGGTGGTACTTGATTATAACCAAGTCCTGCCTTCTTTTTACCGCCTGTCCCTTGCTTATTAACGATTTCATTAAAGACAAAAGTTGCGGAGGAAGAACCTAAAATTTTGCTTTTATGGTTATCGTACTCACTTTTTAAATCAAAAAGCTCTTTATTCAACAATTCAATTTCAGCAAGATAACTATTAATTGCATCTTGTTGACTAAAGACTTTTGCTTTATAAGTTTGTGTGTCTAACTTATATGCCTCAATTTTGTTATCATAAAGTTTCTCATTAGCTTTAAGAAAATTGTTTGATTCAGTAAGTTTGACAACCTTTTTTCACAACTCTAAATTGTCATTTTGATAATTCTCAAGAGATTCAGTCAATGTTAAACAGGAAACACAGTTTAGGTGTACCTCAGGTTCATCATGTACCTCATGTACCTTTGCCAAAAGCGCACGGTGTTGAACCTTTCCTTGAAGTGCACTCCAGTCAAACAATCCTTGATTGAACACCACCGTCTCCTGTGATGTTGTGCTATTCTCTGGAGTCTTGGGAGCTGAAGGTGAAGTAAATCCAGATGAGGGATTTTTATTCTCCACACATTCCTTAGCAAAGTGTCCATGAATCTGACAGATTTTGCATTTCACCTTGCTTTTATTAAAACCAAGACCTGTATCACCATCATCATCCAGGTCTTTTCTACCCGTTCTCTGAAGAAACTTCTTGGTTCTTTGGGTTATCATGGCCATGCTCCATTTGATGTCCATCTGCTCGAGATCGTCAGAATCGATCTGTTCAAAGTCTTCTTCAGTAAGCTGTAGAGTACTAGCCTTCTTGGAAAGAAAATTCTCATAAGAATTGAGGAAAGCTGTAAAGATTTTAGCATGTTCCTCAGTAGACTTTGAAGGAGCGGTATGAGAAGTATAGGAAGTGCCAGTAGAAGTAGATGCAGCTGAGTTGGAAGTAGATCTGGAAGTATCATGTAGACTAGGAATTTGAATATTTGCCTCTGACTTCTTTTCTTTCTTCTTCATGTCAAGAGCAGTAGCCTGTAACTTTCCGATGAGTTCTTCCAAATCCATGACTTCAATTTCTAGATCTTTTTCCATAGTTGATACCGTTGCATCCCAATCCTTAGGTAATGCACCTAATAACTTCCTGTTTACTTCTCCATTATTAAGTATCATTCCTCCATCAGCCACTTCATCTACTAGTTGGGAATATATTTTGAAGAGTTCTTCTAAAGATTCATTTGATAGTAAATCAAATGTGTCAAACTGTTTCTTGACAAGTTCCACTCTATATCTCCTATATTTTTCATATCCACCACATCGTTTCTCAATAGCATGCCAGAGGTCATATGCAATATCATAATGTTTGAACAATTGTTTAACTTCATTTGATAAACATTTTAATATTGCAGCATGGGTTTTCTTTTCAATATCCCAAGCTTTTCTCTCATCGAGAGTCATACCTCTGTGTGGTTTTTCATATCTTTCAACCAATGAGTTCCACATATCTGGATTTTTTAACGCTATGAATGCTTCGAACTCAAATCTCCATGTAGCATAATCTGTATCAAATGTAAGCATGGGGGGTTCAATCTCATTAACAGCTCCACTATTGTAACGCATAAGAGCTTTAGAAGACATTTTCCAATCAGAAGTCGATACGGCCTCTTGTGACTTTTCACTCCAAAACTAAATTCGAATAATTTTGACGACTACCCGAGTATAGCAAAACTTTTCCGACACTAAAATGAAGCTATTCTAAGCCTAAAAACAAAATTTGAAATTGCAAAATTTTTCGCGTTTTTCCCGCCAAAATTTCGTCCGAAAACGTCAAAAACTGGCCGGGTAAAATGAAATTTTTTCCAGACTAAAATTGAACAGTTTTCCAGACTAAAACAAAATTTGAAAACTTTTTTTTTTTTTTTTTTTTTTTTTTTTTTTTTTTTTTTTTTTTTTTTTTTACGAATCTAGAGCGAGGGTAATGTGGCAGAAAAAATTAGCAACGTCGCAGAAGTCCGATGACTCAATTAAGAATCGAAAATGCGACGTAGTGTATAATGTCTCAGTCCAACGTCGCTAGTAACGCCGCAGAAACAAGCGACGTCGCAACCTACGTCGCAGTAACCACTTAAGGTCAAAATAACGACGTCGCTAACGAAGTCGCAAAGACCAGTCAAGGTCAAAATTAATAACGTCGCAGGCTACGTCGCATGTGACGTCGCAGCTAATGTCGCAGAACTTAGCGACGTCGCAGGTGACGTCGCACAATCGGGCTGCAGCGGCCAAAACCCCAAAAAACGAAAATTTTCGAAACCCTATGGAAATTCCGAAATCCAAACGTCGAACCAACCCAAAAACACTTCCAGAAATCGATTTCTTCAAGCAAACTAACTCAGAAACGAAGATTAATCAATTAAACCTTCGCGAATCAAACCAAAAACGTTCAAAATATGATCCGAAACCAACGAATCCTTGATTCTACGGCTCTGTTACCAGTTGATAGTCCCGTACTCGTGTAGATCTGATCGGATCGTATAAACAATAATAAACAATCAATAATGATTCACGAACACACAAACGATTCTCTATAATCTTTTGTATATATTCACAATTGAATAATAAAGATTACATACACAAACACAAACTCAATTTTCTCCTCTCTGCACTCACAAAAACGGCTCTCCTATCTAGGGTTTGATCAACCCTCAAATGAAACTCTAACTCGCTATTTATACTCGACCCACTGGACCCTGCGACGTTAAGCCCAACGTCGCAGGCCCAGACCCTTGCGACGTCTGACCCGACGTCGCAGGCCCAAATACAATGTCACCATTCTATGTATATTCTATAATTACATTTCGTTTACAGACTCGAATATACACTCTAAACACTATACATTCGTAGACTAATTGACTTTGACAATTACAATAGTTTGACCAACTGACTGACACACAAAATGCACTAACAGTTTCCCATGTCATGGAGTAAGCAGCTGGTCGTCCAAGTGATTGGACTTGACTGTTCCACCAAGTCAAAGCTTTATCAGCTAAGGTACAGGCGACATATTTCACCGCACTGTCTGGTAAACAATCACTGATGTCTAACACAGAATCCATCTTTTCTATCCAATGAATGATACCAATAGCACCCTCGGTGCCACAGAAAGGAGGTGGCTTACAAGCCTGGAATGTTTTATATGAACACCCGCGTCGAGTGTTCACAGGTGGTTCACTATTAGGAGGGGTTGATCCACTGTTATTCACTCCCTGATCGCGGTTGCGGCTTGCCTCATACTGGGCAATGCCTTCAGTAATCCGCCTCACAATCATCTGTTCAGTGGTTTCTTCGATGTTAGGTGGTGGAGTGGTTTCATGAGCTGGTGGTGTAGACGTCCGTCGACTGTTCTTAGTGATTCGTCGTTTTGATGGCATGATTTCGTTCTGCGATGAATAAAATGCAGAAGTCAATGCCAAGATAATAAATGTGATGAACAAGATTTCACATTGTCTTTCAAAGAAATAGTATGGAGAATTGAAGAATAAGGTTTCACATTGTATGTCGCACGACTTTGAAATACCCATATGTACTTTGTACAATATAATTACGTTGGCCAGGCATCATTATATAATGCCAAATACATATTTCTTTTCATCATCGTTTTAGCGCAATCAATGTTTTATGGAATTCAAGATAAAATCAATAATTCAAAGTGTTGTATGTTTCAAAGTTTGCAAGAAAGTTATAATAACTGTTGAATGGTTATTTTTCAATCAAAAGCATATAGGTATTGATAAAACATTATGGTTGTAGACAAATGAAATGAATACGAAGTACAAACCAACATAAGTGATAATATATCAAAAGGGTACAACGCTGATACAACAGTTTCGTACAAACAAGATGGGATCCCTAATACGCCCATCAACGGTTAGCGCTATACACAAGACAATGGGTTTTCCTATACCTACACCCATTCTAACATCAGTTATCCTAGTACAAAGCTAACAAATACATACACGTTCCCACCTGATACAAGTCTACATAATGCGTGATGGGTCTCCTAGTATACCCATCAACCAAAAATAAGCTATCCAATCCAAGTAGGCACAACCTGCCATACCTAGGTCTAACAAAAATTCGGTAAAATCCATCCCACGGCTCTCCTCAGAACAGCCATAAGTATACAGACTCCAACAGCCATCCCTGCTGCCCTGACACGCCCCTCAAGTTCCCTAACACGAGCACGTGCAGTCTCAGCAACCTCTCTGGCAACAATCATGTCGCCCATCAGGAAATGACAAGTCTCATGCAGGTGTATCATATCCGCATCTAAGCGTGCCACATCACCCCGTAACTCCATGAGGCGATAGCCTCTACCAGAAGAAATGCGAAATAGAGTATGCATCACAGAGACCAGAATAGGGAGGGTCAGCTCTACCGGCTCACCGGTGGTAGAAAGTGGAGCTGGTGCCTGTGAAGACTCCCCAGTCTCGAAGGTAGAGGGAAAACCCTCTAGTGATCTCCATCATGCAAGCATGGGAGTCATCGACTCTAAATGAGCGAGTCTAGGCGCTCTCTGTGGTGGCTGCTCAACACAATGGATCACTCTCTCCTCATCCTCTGACGACGAGTCGCGGGGCGCGAGTGGTCCAGTGGGAAGTGCCCCTACTGTCTTCCTCGGAGCCCGTACCAGTCGGGACCTCCGGGAAGACTCTCCAATGTGAAACTGTGACCTGGTAGTAGGATGTGTGGTAGCAGGTGTAATGTCAGGATGTGTAGGTGGTGGAACATAGGTGTCATCTGAAGTGGACCTAGCATGTATAGTCGGGCTCTCGACTCTCGAAATCGCAATGCTCTGGTAGGAGTCCTCCATCGGCTCCTCCTCCGAGTCAGAAATGTGGATAGGCGCTTGTCTCGACATACTGAGATAAAAGAAATCGTATGCGACGTGTCAGTCGTATGTTAGATGTATGCAAAGTATGTATGCGTGAATGCATAAATGTTTCTAGCCAAGGCTATAGTCTAGGTCTCTAAGGTTTTCAGTCACCTAAAGACTTCTAGTTCGCTATAACCAATGGCTCTGATACCAAGTCTGTCACACCCCGCCAAACGCTAATCACGATCAGTACTAATTAAAACATGCAGAAGCCTTAATGACGTGACGGGGCATGAGCAGTAAAATCAACCCAAACAACACATACATACTCAGAGCATATGGCTATTGCGCAACATAATAGATAAGGATGCCAGTTTAAAACAGTTGTTACAAAAGTAGTACGACCATGTAAGTCGTACAATAGTAATAGAGTTTTAAAATTTAAGTATTACAATACATATGTTTATAATAAGATTTCATAAGTATAACTGCAATGTCTGCTGTAATACAGAGGAAATCCTCAAAAGTTATCCCAATAATATGTGGCATCCTAAGTAGTCCAGGGTTGTCCATCCTAAATGCATGCGATGCTTACTTACATAGCTAATTTCCTGTAAAACATAGAAAGAAAGTCATCAACAAATATGTTGAGTGAATTCACAGGTTTTGTATAAATGTAAGGTATGTTAAACCATTTATGTTTGTGTTATTGAAATGTCATTTAATAAATAAATGTTGCAGGTTTTGCAAAATACCAGATTGTAGGGTTGTTACCCAAAAATACAGGTTTATGTGGGTTTTCACCCAAAATATAAGTCTGATTGTTTACCAGTATTTAAAGATAACCAGAATGTTTTTTCGGTATTAAAACGGTTGTAGGATATGTTATCCTATACAGTATGTGGGAATACTTAGACTTAAGATCCCCTGAAAGGCGAGCTAAACCTCGCAGGTTAAAGTAACGCGACCTAACCCTATAACCAAACCACAACCAGAACTTATGTTGTTTGCCTGAAGGACATTTAAGTATACGCTCTAACCATAGGAGGGTCGTCACGGCAATAGTACTATTCGTATACTCAATGGCTAGAGTCACCTAGCTAATGGTTATAGTTTGCATGACATAAGGACTTTTCATGCATACACTGTGAGTCTGGGTCCGTACTAGGATACAGTGTCTAATCCCCACAACTATTGTGAAAATGTTATTTCATATCAAACAGTTATATAAAGCAATAAAGCATTTATATAATTTGATGCATGTGTTCGCATGCAGTTTCTATGTTTACACCCCTATGTTTAAAAGCATAAAACATTTGCAAAGTAGGGGCTATGAACTCACGGTGGTTTGCTCGGAAAGAAAGCTAGCAGCCGACAGATGTTTGCCCAAGGTGTGTTAACCTATATACAGTAAATGTATTAACATAAGTATGCGTGATTTGTTAAATCCACTTATGTTAACAGTTTGTTTGTTTGAAGGAATTATTAATTTCTTAATATTGTAAGTCGTTGAATTCGTTGGTGACATTGTGTTGAAATATTGTCATCAATTCTTAAGTTGTATATTTTGTTAAACGTATCCACACGTATGTAATCGTGTACATAATTAAGTGTCGTTTTGTTCCCTTTGTACATATATTTGTTCTATATATGTATGCGTATGTAAATATACTTGTTGTATATTATTAAGTCCTACGTTGGTTAAACGTGTAATTCGATTGTATATATATGTAAATGTATAATCATGAGGGTCGTATGCATATATGTATATATATGTACGTATGTTTTGTATCCGTTGTTTGAGTATAACAATATATAAGTTTTCATTTGTTAAGAAAACGTACGATCTTAAGTATAATCCAAGTGTCGTTTGTATATATATAACATATGTTCTCATATACATTTATATATATTGTAATACGTTGTTTACGTATTTAAAACGTTATAAGTTTTATTTGTTATAAAACTCATTAATATATATTTATTCCATTTATAGCATAAACATTATTGTTCTAACGTCGTCACGTTTGTTTATTAAGGTTCAATTGTCCCGATAAAGTAATCGTATCCAATTTCGTATTTTATACATAAAATCCGTATATATATATATATATATATATATATATATATATATATATATATATATATATATTTATATATCGTTCGTTCGTAGGAGTTAATTGTCCAATGTCCGTGTCTCGGATGTATCTCATTTATGTATCATTAACAGTTTACTATGTCTCGGTAATGTTTCGTACCAATTAAAATTGTTAACGGAATCGTATATGTTTAAATACCAAAAATCATTTTGTTGTCCAAGTAAAAAGGTTCCACCGGATCCTTTTTAGGATCCTCCGGATCTTGTGAAATTATTAGGATCCGCCGGATCCTATGGTGGATCCGCCGGATCGTGTTGATCGTACACGGTCCATTACTCGTTCATCGTTCAAAAGTGTGCGCGTGTTCGAAGTTAGGATCCGCCGGATCCTTGAGGTGATCCGCCGGATCTCCAGTGTCTTTTACTCGTGTATCGTATTAGTTCACAAGCCGGGTGTGCGTGTGAAGTTTGGGGATCCGTCGGATCAACCCATTGAGCCGCCGGATTAGGCAACAATTATAGTGATCCGCCGGATCAGATGATGATCCGCCGGATCAAAGCATTTTACGTGCATTTTTAGTTTTAAACTTTGATCCTCCGGATCAAAACATTGATCCGTCAAAAATATGGGTGATCCACCGGATCACACCTATGATCCGCCGGATCAGTGTGGTTTTCCAGTGATAGTTCATCGTTTTAAGGTGTGATACGCCGGATCACTTAGGGGATCCGCCGGATCTTGCATGTTTTCAGAGTCCAGATCATACAAACATGTATATAATCGACATATTTTGGTTCCTATAGTTTCTTATCATCATAACAACCATTTTTGTCAACTTAATCCAAAGTATTACACGTTTATAAGTTCAGATTTCAGATTTATATGTTTGGTTTCTTAAAAAACATATTTTCAAGAATCATCATCATATTTGTGTGTTATATACATAGATTATGATATATAAACATGATATAAATCGAAATTCGAGTATTGAACTTGAAGAAGTAAAGTTTCCTTACAATGGATTTTGATGATGATGAAGAGGCCGTGAGTTGTTGATGATGATTATTGTTATACTTTTATTATTATTGCTATTACTTCTGCTTGTTGCTGCCTCTGATTGAAGAAGAAAAAGATTATTGAAGATGGAAATGATTGTGTGTGTGTGCCTATGAATGATCACAGAGGGAGAAGAGGAGGGAGTAAGAAAATCAAACGAGTATGGTTTGAAACAGATACGGTCTCCTCAATTATTGAAGTTAGGTGGTTTATTTAAGCCCGTTAATTTCGAGTACGGGTATAATTATAGCTATATAAAAGTAAACATTTTATATTTTTATTTTGTAGGTGTTCCCCTAGTTCGTTATTTAAATTTAGAATAATGAGATTATCATTATTTTTGATAGATGTACAATTTTGTACATTTTACTGCGCGTATTCATTTGTGCGCCAAATTTCAGTTAAATTATGATTTCATATTTTGAGGTAATGTTCTAAATACTTTCAAACGTATAAGAAAAATAGAACTTTTATGATTTGCGATCTCTGGGTATGTTTTAAAATTGTTTCTGTTCGTTTTATAATATGTTTTATATAAAACGTATGTCTAAGTCGTTTTATCTATATGTTATAGATATATTAGTACTCGTAATTAATAATTGAATTATTAATTATTTTTGTGTCACTAACTTTTGTCATTTATTTTTGTCGGGTTCGTTCCGATACATTTGTACATAATTATACATAATTACGTATTACGTAATACTTTTTGTTTAAAAGTATTTGGGCTTGCTAGGCTTACATCACAACAAAAAGTTTTGTTTAAACTTAACCAGGAAATTAGCGTAAGAATGCACATGCTTAATGTTTAATTTATACATAATTTGGAGAGTTGTCACATTCTCCCCCCGTTAGGGAAATCTCGTCCCAAGATTTAAGTTGTGTCGTTAGTCGCGGTCACGGGTTCAAATAGTTGAGGATACTTCTTACGCATTTCATCCTCACGTTCCCAGGTGAACTCTGGGCCTCGTTTCGAGTTCCATCGAACTTTGACAAGTTTGATCCGACTGTTTCGGAGCTTTTGCGTTTTCGTGTCCATGACTTCCAGCGGTTCCTCCACAAAGTTGAGCTTTGCGTCGATATAGATTTCGTTCGGAGGTATGATTAACGCTTCGTCCGGAGGTATGATTAACTGTGAAGATGCTAAGGTATTAATGGAAGCCATTGAGAAGAGATTTGGTGGTAATGCTGGCACCAGGAAGAATAAAAGGTCTCTTCTCAAACAACAGTATGAGAACTTTGGTTCTGTAAAGTCTGAAACCTTGACTCAGACTTTCGACAGGTTTACAAAGCTAGTTGGTGAATTAGAAAATCATGGTGTTAAGATTGATCAGGATGATCTTAACAGAACGTTTCTAAGGTCATTAAGTGAAGAGTGGACAATCTATACTGTTGGCTTAAGGCAAAGTGCAGACCTGGACACAAAGGAGTTGGAAGATATATATAATGACCTGAGAAACTTTGAACCAGAGATAGATAGTAAGAAGCAGACTTCTGGATATATTCACAATGCTGCTTTCATGTCTTTGGATGGAACAAAAGTAGAGTCAAGTCACAAGAGCTCTACTTATGTTTCAGGAGGAGGTGGATCATCATCAAATAGCTCTAATGATCAGATGTTGGAATCTTTCTTTCCTAGTAATGTGAATTCTTCACTTACTAATGAAGACTTAGACCAATTTGATGGAGATGATCTAGAGGAGATGGATATTAAGTTGCAGATTGCTTTGATCACTCAGAGGGCAAAGAGATTCATAAAGAGAACTGGGAGAAACAACTTTGCATACAAAAGGAATGATGCAAGTTGGTTTGATAAGAGTAAAATAGAGTGCTTCAATTGTCATAAGATGGGGCACTTTTCAAGGGAATATAGGACTCCAAGACAAGAGCAGAATGTGCAGAGGAGAAACATACCAGTTCAAGGAGGCACATCTAATGCTTTGGTGTCTCAAGATGGACTAGGATTTGACTGGAGTGATCAAGAGGAACATGTGGAGAAGAATCATTGTCTTATGGCCATTGCTGAATCTGACAAGAAGTCAGATATTCCCTATGAGGTACAAGTTAAATTATGCTCTGTTGTTTGTAAATAAACTGTTAAACATTACAGGGATCATAATTTAAGAGTGTGTGATGAACTTAAACAATGGGAAATCAAAAATAAACACACCATAGCAGTCATTGAAAATCTGGAAAATCAAATAAAGGCATATGAAGTCAATGCAACACAGTTTAAATATGACATTGAATATGCTAGGTGGGAGAGAGACACTTTTTAAGATAAAGTAGAATTGTTGTCTAAGAAACTTACTGAGGTCACATATGAAAGAGATAGCATAAGACTTGATGTAAGTAAATTAGAACATGCTTCTAAGAGTGTAAATAAACTTATTGATTCACAGATTCATGATAAACTTAAGACTGGATTAGGGTACAATAATGTACCTCCACCTTATAATCACACCTATTTTCCTCCTAAAAGTGAAATTGATATCAATTCACTTATAACAGGAATGACAGATGAGGTTAAAAATGCTGATCCAATCAAAGGTTTATCTGGTGATGAGATGTTTGTTGAAGGTGAAGTTAGTGATTGGACTAAAGAAGATGATCAGTGTGATAGAATATCTGAAAGTGAGAAGAGTGTAAAATCTGAATCATCTAATTCATCATGTGAGGTCAAGAAAAGAATAACTGGTCTAGTTTCAGAGCTTAATGGTGAAAAACTAGAAGAGGGTAAGAAGCTGTTTCAAGAAAAAGCTAAGCAACAGATAGAACATATGAGCAAAACTAATAAATCTAGGAGTGGTCTAGGTTATATTAGAAAAACAGTTAAATAAGAGTCTAAGACTGTGAAAGATAATTGTGTTAATTGTGCTTGCAAAACTAGATTTTCTGAACCAAAACCACTTAATAAAACTGCACCAAGAGGCAATCAGAGAAACTGGAACCAAATGGTTTCACAAAAATTGGGGCAGAATTTTCAGTTGGTAAAAGAAAAATCTTGTTATATCTGTGGAAGAACTAATCATCTTCAACATGATTGTAATCATAATCCTAAGAATTTCTATAGGGTTGTGAAACCATTGTGGACAGCAGCTAACATGATTAATAAACAAAATTTTAAATCAAAAGTTAATCATGTAGCCACTGTCAAGAAGATGAACAAGGCTAACAGTGGTACAACTGCAGCCACTGCTACTTATGCTGCAGTGGTACCACCAAAAAAGGCCAACAAAGGCAACAAGACTAAAACAGTAGATAGTGTTACCACGGTCAAGCATGGTGCCACTGCTAGGGTTAAAAATTCTAAAAGAATGCTCAAACCAAGGCAGGCTACCACTGCTAGAGTGATCAACACAGGGCTAAGGGTAACCACTGTTAGGCCTATACCCACTGTTAAGTCTGATATTAGTTGGATATGGAAACCAAAGAACACATATGAATCCAAAGTTTCCAAATCCAATAGTGCATCAAAATCAATTATCTTACAGAAAGTTGATTTTCATGATGCACGTGGGAAACCCAAAACCAAATTGGTTTGGGTTCCCAAGAGAAACTAATTCTCTTCTTGATTATTTGTGCAGGGCAAGCCAAAGAGCTTATGGCATGTGGATAGTAGCTGCTCAAGGCACATGACTGGTGACAAGGAAAAGCTATATGTAGCATTTGGAAGTAATCCAAAAGGAGGGAAGATCACTGGCAAAGGAACAGTTCAGAGTGAAAAGCTAAGTTTTGATAATGTTTATTTTGTTGAACAACTGAGGTATAATTTGCTAAGTGTGAGTCAAATCACAGATAAAAAGAACCCAGTTCATTTTACTGACACTGAATGCCTTATCTTGTCCAAGGAATTCAAAATACCTGAAAACATGATTTTAATGAGAATTCCGAGGCAAGATAATGTATATAAGTGTGACTTAGTAAATATGACACCTCAACCTGATTTAAACTGTCTTATTTCTAAAGCAAGTGTGAATGAATCTGAACTGCGGCATAGGAGGATGTGTCACATGAATTTCAAAACCATTAATAAACTTGCTAAAAACAAGCTTGTTAGAGGTTTGCCTGAAAAGGTCTATTCATGTGATGATCATTGTGTTTCTTGTCAAAAGGGAAAGCAACACAAATCCTCATTTAAGTCCAAATCTGTGAACACAAACAGCACACCCTTACACTTACTGCATATGGACTTATTTGGACCAACCAGTATAAGTAGTATGGGGAAAAAATCTTATTGCCTTGTAGTAATTGATGATTATACCAGGTTTACATGGGTTTTCTTTCTTAGAACAAAAGATGAGACAGGTGAAATACTTAGATCATTTATAACTAAGATGGAAAATCAATTGGATAAAAAGGTTAAAATCATCAGGAGTGATAATGGAACAGAATTTAAAAACTATGAGATGGATAAGTTCAGTGAAGTTAAAGGTATTAAGAGAGAATTTAGTGCACCTAGAACCCCCCCCCCCCCCCCCCCAACAAAATGGAGTAGCTGAAAGGAGGAATAGGACACTAATTGAGGCAGCTAGAACTATGCTATCTGATGCAAAGCTACCTATGTCTTTCTGGGCAGAGGCAGTTAGCACAGCTTGCTATGTTCAGAACAGGGTATTAGTTGTTAAGCCTCATAACCAGACACCATATGAACTTTTGTTTAGTAAGAAACCACTTGTTAGTTTCTTAAAATCATTTGGGTGTCCTTGTACCATCTTAAATACCAAAGATCACTTAGGAAAGTTTGAAAGCAAGGCAGATGAGGGTATATTTGTTGGTTACTCTATTCAAAGCAAGGCTTATAGGGTATTCAATCAAAGGACCAGGATCATAGAAGAGACCATGCACTTAACCTTCAATGAGAATACATCTAAACCTGATGGGAAAGGTCCTAAGTCTTTGTTTGATATTGATGCACTTAACACTGCTTTTAGATATCCAAATGTAGATTCAAGTGCAGGTACAAGTACAGGTACAAATGGAAGTGCAAGGAATGGACAAGTTGCAGCAGACACAGGAATGTCATCTGGAAAGAAGAATGATTCATTGGAATACATCTTATTTCCAATATGGTCTCCTGATCCCCCTGAAGTGTTTGCAACTGATCCATCAATATCATCCAAGAGTTCAGAGGGTGATGAATCTGATGGGAATCCTTTCATGACCATCTTTGATTCTGATGAACAGAGTGAAGAACAGAGTGATAAGAGTCCAGCACAGCAACTTTCAAAGAATCTGAACAATTTCACTGAGAATAATAGACATGTTGTTGATTCTATTACTAAAGATGTGTCTAAAATTCTGAGTGATGAGGTTCCTGATCAGACTCCAACTAAGCAAATTGGTAAGGAGGCTAGGCTGGATTATTTACAGTTCATGAGCACAACTCCATTGTCAAAAAGGATTTCAAAAGAAAGGTCAGGTGAAACATCTGGTCATGATGGGAATTATACAAACTTGGAAACTGGATTACATGAAACATCTACATCTAATTACATTGTTCATAGAGATCATCCTCTTGAACAAGTAATTGGTGATGTTGGTTCTGCTGTACAAACTAGACAGCAAACTAAGATCAGTGAAGAGGAACTTCATACCTCTTTATATGTATGTTTCTTATCTCAAGTTGAACCAAAGAAGGCAGTGGAAGCTCTTAAAGATCCCAGTTGGATTGAAGCAATACAGGAGGAGTTGTTACAGTTTAAGATTCAGAAAGTGTGGACCTTAGTTGATCTACCAAAGGGAAAAAGAGCAATTGGAACAAAGTGGATCTTCAAGAATAAGAAGGATGAAAGAGGGATAGTGATTAAGAACAAAGCAAGATTGGTGGCACAAGGGTATACTCAGGAGGAAGGCATTGATTATGATGATGTCTTTGCTCCTGTTGCCAGAATAGAAGCTATTAGATTATTCTTGGCATATGCTTCATATCAAAGATTTAAGGTGTACCAGATGGATGTAAAGAGTGCTTTTCTTTATGGCCCAATTGAAGATGAAGTCTATATATGTCAACCACCAGGATTTGAAGATCCCAAGTATCCAAATAGAGTATGCAGGCTAGAAAAGGCTCTTTATGGTTTACATCAAGCTCCAAGGTGTTGGTATGGGACTCTATCTGAATATCTGATGGAAAATGGTTTTAAAAGAGGTACCATTGACAAGACACTGTTTACCAAAAAGATTCACAATGATATCCTATTGGTACAAGTGTATGTTGATGATATTATCTTTGGGTCTACTAATGATGCACTGTGTAAGGAGTTTGAAAAACTAATGCATCAAAGGTTCAAGATGAGTTCTATGGGTGAACTTACTTTCTTTTTGGGACTTCAAGTCAAACAGAGGTCAGATGGTATCTTTATCAATCAGGGCAAGTATGTTAAAGACATATTGGACAGATTTGGCTACAAAGATGCTAAAATAGCTAGCACACCCATGGAGACACACAAGGCATTACATGCAGATCTTGAGGGGGAGGATGTAGATGTACATCTCTATAGATCCATGATTGGTTCTCTCATGTATCTCACCTCTTCCAGACCAGACATTATGTTTGCTGTGTGTGTGTGTGCTAGATATCAAGCCAATCCCAAGCAATCACATCTGTATGCAGTGAAAAGGATTTTTAGATATTTAAAGGGTCAACCACAATTGGGCATTTGGTATCCAAAGAGTTCTTCCTTTGAACTCATGGCTTTCACAGATAGTGATTATGGTGGAGAGAATTTGGACAGAAAGTCTACCTCAGGAGGGTGTCAATTTCTAGGAGAAAGATTGGTTTCATGACAATGCAAGAAGCAGACCACTGTATCCACTTCAACAGCAGAGGCAGAGTATGTTGCTGCATCAAGCTGCTGTGCTCAAGTACTTTGGATTCAGAATCAGATGCTGGATTATGGTCTGACTTTTCTAAATACTCCTATTTATATTGATAATAACTCTGCAATTAGTATCATTAACAATCCTGTTAAGCATTCTAAGACCAAACATATTGAAATTATATATCACTTCATTAGAGATTGTAATGAAAAGAGATTGATCCAAATCTTTAAAATTCATACTGATAATCAATATGCAGATCTTTTCACAAAGGCTTTCGATGTGGGAAGGTTTACATTTTTGGTCACCAGTATTGGAATGATCAATCTAACTTAAACTATGTTTGGAATTAGAATTGATACTAACAGTGGTTCTTTATAAAGAATAGTGCTTTAAGTTCCAAGTGTTTACAACTGTTAGCTTTAATGTGCTTTCACTTGGTACCACTGTTAGAACATTCTTGCCACTGTCTTTACAAAGCTGCCACTGCTTGTACACTTGTGTAAAGAGATAGCCACTGTTTTTGTTTAGCTAACCACTGTGCAGGTTCCTAGCCACTGTCAGAAGACATTGCTACTGCTGGAACTAACATTTTTTTTTTTAATTGTTATTTTTATTGGTGATAAAAAAAAAATTAGGTTTACTTATAAAGCTTATAAAGCTAAGTGTTTGGCACTGCTAGTACTAAGTTTAGGTTACCTTGATTGGTTGCCTCTGCTAGTTCTAGTAGCTGCTGTTAGCTTTATAAGTATTATTGTTTAAAAAATTGTTAGTGTCTCCCACTGTTAGGTATCTCTTATACCTTCCCACTGTCAGTTATATCGGACAGTGCCACTGTTGGTTCTATTTTTTAGGGCTTGGCACTGCTCTTATAACTAACAGTATTTAGACCTAAAACACTTCAATTTTTCATTACGTTTTCATATTTTCTCTTATAACCACTGCAATTACAATCAAACTACTTCTTCTTCGACAATCAATTTACGTTCAAGGCGTCTTCTTCTTCATCTGATTCGACTTTGAGTGTTTATGAGGAACACAATATGATCGCTTTTCTGATGAAACCCTCAAGTGCACAGAAATTCATACAGATTATTAATTTTCTTCGTTCAAGTTATATATTTCATACGCTTACCGTATCTCCAAGGGTTTCAAGAGGTCATTTAAACGAGTTTTGGAAAAATGCCAAATTAGAAGTGGTTTCGGGCAAAGATCAAATAGTTTCAGAAGTTCAAGAAACTAAGGTGGTGGTTACAGAGGAAGTGTTACGAGAAGTTCTTCTTCTTGATGATGTCACAGGTATATCTTCTTTAGATGACACAGTTTTGTATGATAATTTACGATTAATGGGGTATGAAGGTGATTACACACGCTTTACATTTTTTAAATCATTCTTTAGCCCTTAATGGAAGTTTTTAATTCATACAATTCTTCACTGTGTGTCATCTAAGAGAACTGCATATAATGAATTTGGAACACAAATAGCCTATGCACTTGTGTGCTTGGCTACGGGTCAAAAATATAATTTTTCCAAATACATACTTGATGGAATGATTAGAAACATAACCAAGGGAAAAAATGATATGTTTATAATGTATCCAAGATTTGTGCAACTTGTTTTAAATAAACAGGTTACTAATTTGGTTGCACAATCTTCTGTTATTAGTGTTGGTACTCTTTCTGCAAGAACTTTTATAGAAATGAGTAAAAATACCAATAAGAGATTTTCTGGGAAGGAAACAGCATTGTTTTCTACAATGCTTCCTGCTCCTTCCACCACAAAGGTAGTACCACCAACTACATCTGAACCACTTGGTGACAGGCCAGTAGAACCAACTGAGTCTGAACACACACCTAGTGGGGGTACCAAAAGAAAACAAGGGACCACCAAGCCTACCCAATCAAAGCCCAAGAAAAGAAAATTTAAACAGACAAGTGAGGATCCTACTGCTCATTTGTCTCAGCCAAATGTACCACAGCAGGTGACCACATAGGGGTTGGATGGTCATTCTGGAAGGGCTGCTACTACTCCTACTAGTCCACTGACAGAGGAGGGCAGTGGTAATATCAATAAGACCCAACCAGAGGCAACTTCTAATGCTGAACCTATGGGTAATGAAGCAGGTGAAGGTCCCAGTACCAAGAAAAAAGGGACTTCTGCTGATCATGCTAGGCATGAGGCAGATGATGATTTTGTCTATGATTCATCTAGGAGGTCACACTATGATGATGATGATGAGGCTAGAAATACTATTGAATTGACGAATGTACAATTGACAGAAGCTGTGGATTTATTGTGGGATAAGTTGCTAAAGGAGAAAAGGGTAAATAAATCTCAAGATGCAAAGATAGCAGAGCAGGCTGCTAAGATTGTAGAACAGGAACAAGTGATTGACAATTTGAAAGACAGAATCAGTGTTCTTGAGAATGTGGTGGTGAAGTATTTGAAAGATAATAAGGTTGATGTGAGTGTTGAAAACCCTTCCAACAAGGGGGAGAAAAATAGAGAAGATGAGATCAGAGATGATGCAGATAATGATATATTTATGGCTGAGTTGAGTGATCATGTAAATGATAACAGTGAGAAGATTGATGAGACTGATAAGGATGCAGAGGTGTCAATGGATGATGTGCAGAAGGGTGTTGAAAGTGTTGTTCAACAACATGAAAAGGTAGTAGATGAAACAGAAGCAAGTGTGGAAACAGAAAACATGGAAGCTGGTAATGATGATGGTGAGATTTCAGTGGATGATAATGGTGCTAAGACTGAGGGGGAGTCAAGTTTTGTTAAGCAAGAGCATGAAGTTGAAAAGCCAAAGGTGACAATGGGAATGAAAAAGTCAATTCCATTGACTAGTATGAAAGCTGCAAGATTTGAGTCACCTAAGAAAACTAAGTCAATAAAGAAAGCAAAATCTGTAACTCCCACTGTTAGACATAAGGTTCTACCCACTGCTACTGCAAAATCAACACCTACCACTGCTAGTAGTAAACCTAAGTCTACCACTGCTTCAACCACTGTTATACCAACTACTACCACTACTACAGAACCTACCACTGTTAATACAAAACCTCAACCCACTGCTACAACCCAATCAACCACTGTTCAAAGACCTCCTGCTGCAAGACAACTTGAGGTACCATTTACCATTAGAGAAACTTCTAATTTGCCTAAGGCTGATTCTAAACTTCCTAAGATTGATCCAAAAGATAAAGGTAAGGGTAAATTGGAAGAAAAGCCAAAGAAAAAGGAGAAGCTAGTACCACAGAGTATTGAGCATGATCATGAGCTGGCTTTAAGAATGCAGGCAGAACTAGATGAACAGGAAAGAATTGAAGCTGAAAAGAGAAGTGCAGCTGAGATGAAGAAATATGTGCCTATTCAGACATCTGTACCAGAGATTGATGAAGTAGATGTATTGCTTACATCTGGACAGGTTGTGAAAATGACAAAGGAAGCAAGCAGAATCTATACAGAGATGAAAGCTAAAGGTTTGGAAGATGATTCTGTATATAATGCATACATTGAAAAGAAGAAAGGCAATCCTCTGCAAGTATCATTGAAACGGATAATTGAAAGAGGTAAGAGAGAGAAGAGAGAAAAAGAAGCTGCTAAAAGAAAAGCAAAGAAACCAACAAGGGCAGAATTGAAACATCAATAGGTATGTAAATTGAGAGGAGATAGGATTCCAACCATGAGATTTGAAACACCCTGGAAATTTTGAACCATTTTCTATTTAAAACATTGTATAAGATAAAAATTTAAAATATCAATATATTGACTTTGACTTGACTGATTCTTGTTGACTTTCCAGTCAAACCTTCATTCAACCAATTGAGCAAAAACTTTCTCATAGTTTTACTATTTGATTGGGTGAATTGTACAAGTTTTGCCACAACGATAATTTAAAAGAAATAGGAGCTTATCTAACCATATAATAAAGCTCCATTCCACGTGTCACTTAACGATCATATGTAATCAATCCATCCAGTACTACAGTTAAGCCAATTACCTACAAAAATAAACAACCGAAAGGGGTAAGCTACATTGCTTAGTGAGTATATAAGTAATCAAATGAATATCACTTAAACACATAATACAAACAATATTGTACTTTACCAAGAACACTTAACACAATAATCCTACTTGAATCACTTTCTTGAATCACATTAGCACACTTTAACATAATAATTTACTTTATCACTTTCTTTACTTCTTCCACAATGTTAAGGATCCTTAACCACTTCCACTAGTGATACCAAATCCATTCCTTGGCTACCATCAAGCAAATGACATGGTAATCACTACTTTAACCATACTCCCATTACTTAACAAGTAATGGACGCTTAAACAACTTTAACACTTCCACAAGTGATGTCATGACCATCACTACTTAAACAATTCCTCCATACTTATTTAATAAGTCATGGAGACACTTTACCATATCCATATAACTATATAATAAGCAATGGAAACAACAATTAAATATATAATAACTTTGCCAATTCTTTACCAAGAGCTTGTACCAATTATTTTCGTCATCACTTACCAATGATCATATAATTAACACATCACATGCTAAAGTAACCACATAATCATTCCACAATATATATCTTTTCACTTTAACTTAAAAAGAACACAATTAGCACTTTATCCGGTTATATGAATCTTTTACGTAGAAAGATATAACCGTTATTCATTCAACTCCTATATACTCACCTTAGCCCTTTTTAGCCGATTATACAATTTCACCCTTGATTAGAGATGTTCCATTTCTTGATCACCTATTACACCATATATACATAACAACACATTTAGTAATTTCAACCTCATACTCGACTACTCAAAATCATCAATCCATCACCTCCATTGGATTGATCATATTAACTCAATTATCCGATTTCCCACTTTATCACTCGCTCATGATTAATTATCATGATAATCCTTTTTCTATTACAAATCAAATAAGTTATTACTAATTCACATGGTTAGACCATTAACCATGTCATTACCCTCCACTATTAACAATTCATCAAAACTCAAATATTAGGTCTAATGAATACTTAGTCAATTAAGTTCTAACTTCATTCCTTAATCATTAATTAAGAGTATTTCATCAATAACAACACTAATTCTATCATATAACCCATTATAATCGTCATGCTCATCATCAATCTCATGAATCCTAATTAACTTTATAACTTTTAGCTTGAAGAACATTAACCATTATCACTAACAAGCTTTACTAACATCAATTTAACTAATTCAAACCCTAATTTTGGAGTTTAACCCATCAATTAGCTAAAACCCCATAAACCCATTTTTAGGTCATGAGAAATTGAAGAACACAATTACCTTATGATAAAGAAGATTATGAGGTGAAGAATCATTGATTTGTAGCTTCAATTCCATGTTAGAGCATGATTCTTGGAGATTAATTTAGGATCTAGGGTTTCATGTTGTAAGTATGTATGTACCGTACGTATATATGTATGTATATAGATATGTCTGAGAAAAGAAAACCGACTCATATGTTTTTACACTATCAATTTCATATAAACCCCTCAACTTTTAGCACTTGTCACTTTATACCCCTCCTCTAACAAGTTATTTAATGACAAGTCCTATGGACACAAAATACTTTACGTAGTTAGTCCCACTAACCAATTAATTTAAAATTGTATATTTTAAGGTTCTAAACTTACAAAATTTGGGGTGTTACAACTCTCCCCCACTTGTCTCATTTGTGTCCTCACGAATGTCGCTCATATAGACTCATATTAATACTTTCTTCGTGTAAGCAGAAACACTTAAGTGTATATATCTAATACTTTACTTATCCAACTAATTCATTACATGAATGTATATCACTCACATATCTACTTAATCCGTTATATGGTTCCAGACACTCTTAATATCCCACATGTTGTAAACATCTCATGATCACTTGGTGATATTCTGTCAGAGCTCAATCGTTTCATAACATCTGTGAAGATTTAGTTAACAATCCCATCAATAAAACTCCCATTTCTTTCAAATATGTCAAGTTAATTCAAATCTATAAAATATTAAATATCCAGCTTCAACCTGAAACAATATATCACAATCCATTTTCATGATAATCCATCAATACAATGGGTTCAATTAAAATCATCTCTCGAACATCTCAGTCAAAGGTATTAAAATACCAGTCTGAACAGTCTTTAATCTTTGATAATGGTTCCATCAATATCTCAATATAATAGTTCTCGGTCAATCCATTAAGTTAGGGAAATCTCCAATCATGTATAAGGCAATCCTGTCACAAATCTTGCTCGAATCAGTCAAATCCATCTACACTAAATCAGTTTAACAACTCCTCGTGGGTATATCGAAGACTTCGATAATCTGTTCCAAATGATTCTTCACAAGACAATGATTATAAATCCCAGGTCATAATTAAGATAATCCTCTTATATATCGCAAGCTATCATGAATCAAAATCAATATCCACTCTTATTGTACCAACAGAATTAATTCCTCTGAAATGTATCGCAATACATTATAATCATCAATTCTAATGATTTGTACCAAAACAATAACCTGTCTCAAAACTGTTTCAATGTTAATGTCAAAAGACTAATCACTCCAAAATCAATTCAAAAGAACTCTTTAAATTTCAGAATCACCATCTCAACTCTAGATAATCCATGTTAGTTCAATTGATAATACCATACAGGTGCCACACACAAGATTAGATATATCATCTAATTGCAATATCCAACATAAAGGGTAGCATCATCAATTACTTAATTATAATAGGTACACACATCATACGTTACTCCCGTGAGCAACTTATAAATATAAATACATGTTTTCGATTCTTTCCACATGCACATATCCAATTGTACATGCTTCTATCTTTTCCTCAATCATATAACAATTAACACATTTAAGTAAGCAATATGTAGAGGTAAATCTTAAAATAACACAATTCTTTAGCACTAAATCACATCTGATTAAATGCTAAACCAACACCACTTAGTACCATGCTATACTAGCATAAGTACTTCAATCAACACAATGTGCCATTATTAAGCACTTCTTTAACAATATCAATATCATGCTAACCATAGTCAGCTGAATTCTACATTAACTTACTTCACCTTTCAATTATGACTAGTTGCAATTTAGTCACACATATATCTCCTTCACATTAGGTACCACATTAAAACCATAGTTTTAGTGGTTTAATACTACATTATATCGACAAGCATCTCAACTTTCTCTAGTATTTGGTAGCCTCAATAATTCCATGTGAAATGACAAAATATAAATACGTTGATCAGGCGTCTTCATATTATGTCAGTTACACTTCATTTTCAGGCCACTTCATACTATCAATCATTACTATCATATATATCACAACAGTGATATCAACAATTTACACACATATAATAAATAAACCTTACCAGCATGCACAATCAAATATCAAGTTGCTAAACTCTTCCAATTATCACTTTAAAAGTGACACGAATCATATAATTAAGTAGGTATAAAAACCATATATATTTTAACACCATTTTCGCCATCTCATTAGCATAGGTTAAATATCCCACACAATTACATTGACTAATATATTTATTACATGATTCCATAATCAAGCACTAGTGTAACAATTACATTAATTACATTACATCGTATTTAGTAGCAAGTACTTTGTCAATATTATGTGTAACATTTAACACATATTTATCACTAGATACTTTATTAGTTGAATCACAAATGAGCTTTTCATGTTCAATTATCAAATGGATGTAAGCTCATATACTTATTCTTCAAACTCTTATAATGCTTAATTCAAATAATTTGTAACACTCTACATTATTCAAATACTTCCTCATATTTCAATTAGTCCACATAACTCAATAATGTATGTTGACCAACAATAACAGTTGGCAACAATTAACAATACGACGTAGTACACAACATATAATAACTCATACCCGATAAGAGTATGTGAACCTCTTAGAATAAGTTTTAATATTATCTTTAGTCATAATAATGACCCCTGAGCTGAAAGAAACAAAAGTCTAATATAAAAAGTAAGCTAAAGGTCCAAAATAATGTTCGAAAAACAATACCAATACACTTACACATAATTTATTTATTTGAATCAATACAAATTTCATCAAAAGGACATAACCATCAAAAAGTAGACTCCCTCACGTTTCCGGCGATATAAAGTTCGTAAAAAACGGAGCTACGGTTCATCTTTTATGATCATTTTAAAATACCCTCCAGTTACAGCAACGAATCCGCCGGATTCACTTTGAATCCGCCGGATTCACCCCGATTTTGACAAAAACTCGTTTACAGAACCATTTTTAACCAATCCGGTCCACCCAATCCGTCGGATTCAGTCTGAATCCGCCGGATTCACTCTAAATCCGCCGGATTGAACCCAGAACAGCAGATCTGCACAACTTTTTACAAAAATAAGAAATTCAAACGCGCATATCTCTTAAACCGTAAGGAGTTAGGTTCTTAAATTTTGCAGGCACCTCCACTATGCCAAAATAAAACTTTCCCTTTTTACACTTTTCAAAAATTCACGTTTTACGAGGAAACGGACCTATGACCCCTTTTTAACCATTTTAAACCAATTTCGTTGACACGCCATATTCCAAATGGCTTGATTTCTGACTTCAACCTTTTACCAACATATTCCTATACACATTTGTGACGTGTAGGCATACTCATCACTCTCGTACACTTGTTCTACCTCTTTTTCACTCTTTGACCCGTTTGGAGTCCAAATGGACAATTTTACCAAAATCGCCCACAACAATCACATTAACTTTCTATTTTAATCTAAATTGACTCAATGTCAACATTGAAGACTCATAACCACATAATTGGACCAAATTACAACTTTTGACTTCTTGATCATACTTTCACCAAAACTATGACCAATACCATTCAAATGAACACCTAACTACATTTACCCCTTTATAATATAACCATTACCCAAATTGACACTACCACATTCAACTTTGACTTTACCAAGTCAAATGCACACTTTTCTTTACTTTCCATAGATGTGCCCACATTATAAACTTTCATGTTTTCTTTAACAATTTCAGACATACTTATGTTCATCTAAAACTACTCATAAATCCAACTTCTTTCGTATACATTTCTAAATACTAACGATCTTGAACACCCGAATTAAACAATATGTATGCAGGTTTAATATTAGCAATTAAGGTACCTGTCCATACATCGGGGTTCTTACCTCCTTCCAACAATTTAACACTTTCTATTTTAACTAATCATATGACTCCAATCAAATTATTTGAGATACATTAGCATCTCCTTTAACTTCATATTACTACTTTAATACATAGTAGCCATCAAACACTTCATGATAGAGAGTCATATCAATTTACTTTACCATACTTTACTGCTACATATAATTACCAAATAAATCATGCATTTCATATTGGTTTAAGTTTAGGAATCCTATCGTGGATTACCTAATTCTCTCAAACCATCGCTCTGATACCAACTTGAAACACCCTGAAAATTTTGAACCATTTTCTATTTAAAACATTGTATAAGATAAAAATTTAAAATATCAATATATTGACTTTGACTTGACTGATTCTTGTTGACTTTCCAGTCAAACCTTCATTCAACCAATTGAGCAAAAACTTTCTCATAGTTTTACTATTTGATTGGGTGAATTGTACAAGTTTTGCCACAACGATAATTTAAAAGAAATAGGAGCTTATCTAACCATATAATAAAGCTCCATTCCACGTGTCACTTAACGATCATATGTAATCAATCCATCCAGTACTACAGTTAAGCCAATTACCTACAAAAATAAACAACCGAAAGGGGTAAGCTACATTGCTTAGTGAGTATATAAGTAATCAAATGAATATCACTTAAACACATAATACAAACAATATTGTACTTTACCAAGAACACTTAACACAATAATCCTACTTGAATCACTTTCTTGAATCACATTAGCACACTTTAACATAATAATTTACTTTATCACTTTCTTTACTTCTTCCACAATGTTAAGGATCCTTAACCACTTCCACTAGTGATACCAAAGCCATTCCTTGGCTACCATCAAGCAAATGACATGGTAATCACTACTTTAACCATACTCCCATTACTTAACAAGTAATGGACGCTTAAACAACTTTAACACTTCCACAAGTGATGTCATGACCATCACTACTTAAACAATTCCTCCATACTTATTTAATAAGTCATGGAGACACTTTACCATATCCATATAACTATATAATAAGCAATGGAAACAACAATTAAATATATAATAACTTTGCCAATTCTTTACCAAGAGCTTGTACCAATTATTTTCGTCATCACTTACCAATGATCATATAATTAACACATTACATGCTAAAGTAACCACATAATCATTCCACGATATATATCTTTTCACTTTAACTTAAAAAGAACACAATTAGCACTTTATCCGGTTATATGAATCTTTTACGTAGAAAGATATAACCGTTATTCATTTAACTCCTATATACTCACCTTATCCCTTTTTAGCCGATTATACGATTTCACCCTTGATTAGAGATGTTCCATTTCTTGATCACCTATTACACCATATATACATAACAACACATTTAGTAATTTCAACCTCATACTCGACTACTCAAAATCATCAATCCATCACCTCCATTGGATTGATCATATTAACTCAATTATCCGATTTCCCACTTTATCACTCGATCATGATTAATTATCATGATAATCCTTTTTCTATTACAAATCAAATAAGTTATTACTAATTCACATGGTTAGACCATTAACCATGTCATTACCCTCCACTATTAACAATTCATCAAAACTCAAATACTAGGTCTAATGAATACTTAGTCAATTAAGTTCTAACTTCACTCCTTAATCATTAATTAAGAGTATTTCATCAATAACAACACTAATTCTATCATATAACCCATTATAATCGTCATGCTCATCATCAATCTCATGAATCCTAATTAACTTTATAACTTTTAGCTTGAAGAACATTAACCATTATCACTAACAAGCTTTACTAACATCAATTTAACTAATTCAAACCCTAATTTTGGAGTTTAACCCATCAATTAGCTAAAACACCATAAACCCATTTTTAGGTCATGAGAAATTGAAGAACACAATTACCTTATGATAAAGAAGATTAGGAGGTGAAGAATCATTGATTTGTAGCTTCAAGTCCATGTTAGAGCATGATTCTTGGAGATTAATTTAGGATCTAGGGTTTCATGTTGTAAGTATGTATGTACCGTACGTATATATGTATGTATATAGATATGTCTGAGAAAAGAAAACCGACTCATATGTTTTTACACTGTCAATTTCATATAAACCCCTCAACTTTTAGCACTTGTCACTTTATACCCCTCATCTAACAAGTTATTAAATGACAAGTCCTATGGACACAAAATACTTTACGTAGTTAGTCCCACTAACCAATTAATTTAAAATTGTATATTTTAAGGTTCTAAACTTACAGAATTTGGGGTGTTACAAGATTGAGAAGAATGGCATTAGAGGAGTTGCAAAGAATATATGATAATGATCCTTTAGTGAATCCTAAAGCAAGAGAAAGGTTGGAAAAGAAAAAGAAAGAGGATGAGGAAATACAGAGAAGGTTGAAAGAAAGATATGCATTGATAGATGAAGAGCTTGAAAAGAAGAAAGAAGAAAAGACAAAGGCTGAAGAGTTGAGAGTGAGAGTTGAAAGTCATAAAAGAACTTTTCAAATGATTCAAACTTCAGATGATCAAGTGATTGATTTAGACAGAGATGAGGAGATTTTGGATAAGATGATAGTGGAAAAGCCTGATAGATCTGAGAACATCAGTATGGGTGATGAAGATTTTTCAGAAATTGTTAAATGGGAAGGAATTTGTTTAAGAACTCCTAAAGTGTCTTATGAAATCAGAATTGAAAGAAGAAATGGAGTTGTAACATTTCATAAGTCAATGGGAGAGATTCTGAAAAGGATAAATAACTTTGATGTGTATGATATGTACAAGATAGCTTTGGAAAAGGATGTGAAGCTGATTACAGTTGCTCTTGAAAGGAATGTGTGGGAATGGTTAAGAATGATGTTTGAACCAGAACTTTATGGAGAAATATTTATGTGTTCTGAGATGATTGTCAACTGGAGACATTATGCTAGAGCAGGGGTATACTGTATTGCAGTAAAGAATGGTAAATACTTGTATATGCTGGAAGAGAGAGATTATGTTCTAAGTTTAGCACTTTTGGAACATTTAGTCAAAAAGAAATTACAAGTGGCTGTGAAGACTGATAAAGGCAAGGATATAGTGTATAAGATTTTGAATCATTATCACAAAAGGTGTCAATCAAACAAGAAGGGGTCCAAGTCTCCTACAAAAGATTGAAGTAAACTGAAGAAACTTAATGCAATGCAAGATTGATTAAGTTTAGTGGGAGACTGTTGGGATCTGAGCAGATTTGATCAAGTGTTGAGTGGAATGCTTGCCACTGTTAGTGTTGATGCTTGCCGGGGTTAGAAGAATTGAAAACTAGCCACTGCTAGTATGATTGTGTTACTGCCACTGTTCGTTATATACTTGGAATTTGTGAAGTATATTTTGTAACCACTGTTAGTGGAGAATACACGTAGCCACTGTTAATGTAATTAATGAGTCGGTTAGTTTGTTAGAGTTATTTATGGGTGATGTCGCCTATGAAAGCGCGTCTAGTTTTACAATTTATAAATAGAAATACCTAATAAATACTTTCAAGCAACCAGGCAAGAATACCCGATCAATTGTAAATATAGATTTGGTAAGTCAGATTCGAACACAGGGAAAAAGGTGAAATATTTAAAATAGAAATTAACAATTAACTATTAACTAGAAAACAGTAAATATGGGGGGCGTTTTAGTTCCGTACGAACAATCTAGAAAACATTTAATTAAAATAAACAAACGTAAATAAAACTTTTAAATTAAAATAACAAATAAATAATAACGATAAATCCTAATTGGAAGGAATAAGTAATTGTATAGTTAATGTCACTTAGATTCATATTTCCCGATTTATTACGTATTGATTATCTAATTGTGATTCTTTTAAATCAACTTAATACCAAATTCTTCAATGAATACTAAGTTGAATATGAACTAGCCAACGTTTCGGGTCCAACTAATTCCTATAATCTAGGGTCCAACATGAAACACTGGTTCCAATGTCACAAGATGATCAGTCAATTGTGTGCCTTTCCCTAAATTATGCATTAAACATTCACAACGCGTTATAATTAACTCTATTGGTATGACTCAACAATACCCAATAATTAACTTATTGTCTTGCTCATCTTAAAGTAGATTATTATTGTATACTCGACCTATCAGACTCAACGTATTTAGTGATAGTCCAAAACCCTAAGGTAGTACTAGCAATAATCAATAATCTTAAAGGAACTCAATCTCATTAAAATTATTAATCACGTGAAGCAACAATAATAACTAGTTACCAATAAACAAGTGTCCACGAGCAATATAACCGTTTTCAATCAAATAACTTATTCAATACGCAATTATAATCGTTCAATAATCATAATCTAAGTTAAATCAACTACACAATCACTTTAAATACTCAATTCATCATCAAAACAATATATATCAGATTCAATAAATCAAATTCTTCAATGAAATAAGGAAACGAAAATATACCGAATCGATTAACGATAAACTACGAGAGATTAGAGCGAATTATCCTCGTTCTTCACCTTTCGTACCTCCAAACTAACCCTAAATTACGAAATATAAACCCTACAGTCGTATTCTAACTACTGAAAACGAAAAACAATTAAAAACTCTCGAAATAGGGTTTTTTCGCGAATTTATACTTCTGTGGTTTTTGATCCATACGGCGTATGGATTTTCATACGGCGTATGGATTGATTTCAAGCCCAGCCCAAGTCCGCGTAACCTGGGCCTCCACTGCAGCAATCCATACGGCGTATGGATTCCATACGGCGTATGGATGCTTTTTCCAGCCGATTTTTTGACTTTTCTTCATTTCTTCTTTTCTTCGACTTCGGCTTTACTTTATTCTTTCAATATGTATCATTTAGCTTGATTATTGACTGTTTTCCGTTCCTTTTCCATAAACGCTCCATTTCCACATCTAATTACAAATATGAACGAAATCAATATCTATTATAAACAAAATGCAATAAAAACATTCAAGATTAGGGATAAAATACTACTAAAATATAGTATTTTTGAGCGTTTATCAAACATCTCCCACTTGAATCCTACTTGTCCTCAAGTAGACTATCGATTCAAAAATCAAATTCTTAAGAAAACAGTCATCTATATTAATCTAAATAACTAAAATAGGAATTACACAACATCACCCATCTTCAACTCAAATGTTTAAATTTAAAAATCTGTTAATTCTAAAAACAATTATTAAGAAACTATGAGATTTACAAAAACTGATCTACACATAGAGTTATTATTCTTAAACATCAAATATTTCACAATGATTACTGATATTGTTATCCACTTAAACAATCTATATTTGAATACTCGAGCTCAACTTATTATTATTCGTGTAAATATTCCCTTAGACTCCCAAAAACTATATACTTTCATACTCATAATATGCCAATATTACATATCTTGAAATTTAATCAAAACAGTCATTTTACAAATCAAGACAGAGGTGACAGGTCTGTGCCTCAACACAATAAAGCAACATAACTTGATTTTAGTTTAGCAATAATGTTTTTAGTCAAACCATTGGTGACAGGTTTGTACCTCAGTACAACAAAGCGACATAGTTTGACCACATTTTTAAATCATGAGCTTTTAAACTCTTTTGCTATTTTTCATTAGATATACTGACGGAGACCAGGTCTGTACTTTCGTACAACAGAGGAAACAACACCCAGTATATCCCCAAATGATGTTAATTAAATTCCCAAAAATATGGCATATCACACATTACTAATATGAAAATTAAGACATACGTCATACATAGCTAAAGTTCATCTACAAGTAACATTTACTCCTTAATTATCATTTCTTAACAGCTCAAACATTCTCATATAAATCGCCTATCAATACATCATATAATGAAGCTAAATAACATCTTTAATAGCTTTAGTATTTAATTAAAAGTGTAGAAAATTTTAAGTTTAACCTACATAGTTACAAAATAATTATCTCTAGAAAACAAAAATTTTAATGCAAAAATTTGCTTGAAAAATGGGCAACTCATAACCTCCTAGTTACTTATCTTAATAAAATAACTATTAATCAAATTACAAAATCATCTACTTATTAACAGAACAATTATGTGGGAATTAAACTTCTTTTCTCTCCCATCCCTCACTTAAAGATGTACAATGCCCTCATTGTACAAATAATGAAATACTTAAAACGGGAAAAAAAGAAAAGAACTTAGAACAGAAAAACTCCCCTGGAATAGTGTGCAGTTTAATGACAAGGATGATACGAATTTCCCACATCCTCACGATTCAATTATTCGTTGCGCTGAACTTACTGCCAGCATGACACGTACTCACAACACACTTCTGAGGGAACAATCAACAAACATAATTAAATAATACCAGATTAAAACAACCGAATTAAAAATAACTACTACCAAATCCTAAAACTACCAGTCCAACACAATTAATAAAACCTACAAATAAAATAATAAAACAATAATAATAATAGTGTCTGGAATCATAAACCAAATAGGATGAACATCATCCTAGTCACTGTCATCGTCCTGACGATACTGGTACTGATGAGAAGGCGCTCCATACTCTGACTGCGACGGTGGTGGTGGTCGCGGCATGAACTCTGGTGGCATCTGGTACTGGAATGGCAGATACGCGGGTCCAGAAGGAAACTGACCAAACAGCTGCTCAAACAAGCCATCCTGGTAGTCCAAGTGTGCACTGGTCTGATGGAAATGCTGTCTCTGCATAAGGTCTATCTGATCAAACCTCTGAGTCTGCTGTAACTGCATCTGGTGCATCTGCTGAGACAACTGATCAAACTCCGTAGCATAACCTCTGTTACGGCCTCGTGCCGTACCTCGACCTCTATCACTGCCACTCGTATCTCCTCTAGTCCTAGCCTGCCTCGACTGCAAAGTCTGTCCTACCGGAGTAATCGGAACCCAGTAATACATCTCTGCAGGACCACCATACGTGATGCATGGCTCAATGAGAGCAAACGCCTCCAACCGGCGTGCAGTCAGCCAACCCATACTAGGCTGAACAATCGTGCATGAACCCATCTCATCCTGAGTAGCTAAACCAAAGTATCTCGCCAATCGAGTAACAAAGTGACCTCCACACAAACTACTACCATCTCTAGTACCAGTAGCTCTCTTCGACATCCACTTAGCCAACCTCCAAGGTACATTCACTAACCTCTTCCTGATAATCGAACTCAAATAAAACAAGTCAGGCCTCGAAACTTTCTCAGGCCCCTCCTTGCGACCCACAATGGTGTAAGTCAACAATCTGTGAATGAGTCGATGACGAGGATCTCGAATACGCGTGTAAGAAGGTGTCGAACTGCCATAACTACCCTGGGCAATAAACTGCCACTCCTGCTCAATCTCCAAATCAGTGAGCTTCTTCACAGCACCTGCAGAAATGTGGTTTAGAAAGTGAGGGTTATCCAACTCATTGGGCTCATAAAGCCCCAATCCCAAAGCAAACTGAACCAAGGTCATCTGTCTGGGCTGTCCCCCTAGCTGGAAGAAAATGGAGTTCTCAGTCCATTGGGTCGACCTGGCATCAAACCTAAAAGTGCTATAAAACTCAACAACCAACTCTCTGTAGATATCCTCCCTGATACTGAATAACCGGGACCAAGCATAGGAAACAAATCCAATGTTTCCATCCTCTAGTGCATATGGAACAGCAAGTAAATTCCTAATGGCTTCAGCACCATTAGTAAACCCCTCTCTAGCAATCACATGCTCCAAAACATTCCAGTTAACAGCATCAAACACCTCAATAGACTGGCCAATATTGGAAGCCAGACGATCTATAAACTGTGATAGTCCCGCACACGTGAGATCTGATCGGATCGTATAAACAATGAATAACAAACGATAATGATTCACGAACACACAAACGATTCTCTATAATCTTTTGTATATATTCACAATTGATAATATACGATTACAGACTCAAACTCGTTTCTCTGTCTCCTCTCTCACACAAAACGGCCCTCTCTCTCTCTATATGACGTCCAACCCTAAAACTAACTTGTAACTCGCTATTTATATCGACCTACTGGACCCTGCGACGTTAAGCCCAACGTCGCAGGCCCAGACCCTTGCGACGTCTGACCCGACGTCGCAGGCCCAATTACAATGTCACCATTCTATGTATATTTCATTTACAGACTCGAATACACACTCTAAACACTATACATTCGTAGACTAATTGACTTTGACAATTACAATAGTTTGACCAACTGACTGACACACAAAATGCACCAACAAACTCCCCCTTGTCATCAACTTGGTCAAATAAGTCTTCAATTAGTCTTCATTAACAAACTCTTTCATGTCTTTGACAATCAGAAACTCCCCCTTTGAGATAGCATGGTCTTCCAAGAAATCTTGATGTCCAAATTCATGTGACTGACACAAATTTATCATACAATAAGATCTTCAAACTCTGTGACCATCTCTCAATCATCAGCAGCTTCTCCGATAGAATTATCTTCACAATCTTTGGAGAATAACCGACATCCATTACATCTTCAATATTTGACTTTAACAAGATATGTGATGTTTGAAGAAAATAACATAGAAATAAAATCTTTTTGTATTTTCTTTTTAAAGGAAAAGTAAATAACAAAGATTAAAATAAATTTGGGGATCGGATTGTTTTAAGTCTGCTTAGGGATCATATCAGGCCAACATGCAATTATTAGCAAATAGTAAGTGTTATTTCGATCATCAGTATATTTGTCCACTTTAAATTTACTTGACATATTTAAAGCACCTTTTATAAAAATTAGTTCAAGACGATCATCGGTATTGTTTGTCCACTTAAACATGTTACATCCGTATCTGTGAGCTAACCTTTATTGTTAGTATGAATATTAATTTTGAGAAACCTATTATATGATATACTGATAAACTTCAGTAAAACAAACACTGCATATTCACACAAGGTAGAGATTACAAGACCAAGTTTATCTCGGTTTTCTCGTAACATACACTTGATATTTATATTTAGGCATACATCAAACCGACTATGAAGATACTAGTGGCCCCAGATCTGTACTTAGTACAACAGAGGGTCCCTTAGTATGAACATAACAAGTTTGAGACTATTTGCATAACTAATGGATTCAGGTCTGTACGTGAGTACAACAATAGTCACCATTAGTTAGGCGAATAATCATATTATCACTATATGCCCATTTTACATTTACATAATTATGACAGTGTATGATAGTACTTCCATTTATCAATTAAGACTTATGTCATACATCATATAACATTTTTCTCAAAGTAATAAACAAGTTTTATTATTACTTCTTACTCACTCACAAACCGGTGTGTACCATGCCTACCAATACATCATATGATGAAGCTAATGTTTATAAAAGATGTGTTAAATATACCAGATAAACCTACTGACACATCAAACATAAACCTTAAAATTTCCATTTTTATGCATGTCACCCGATGTACTATCATATCCCAAGTTGTTTTACAGACACACAATCCAACATCTTTTCAAGACTTAAGAATCTTGCTATTCACATTTCTGAATTAAATAATCAAAATTTTTAATATTCAGAATTACTCCCCCTGAACAGCAAATTCTTATATCCAATCCAAAAAATACTCCCCTTAAACATTAAACATATTTTTGTATTTTTTTAATTGAATAAATTTCGCAACATTGCATTTCTTTAATACTAAAAAGTATAAAGAATGGCTGTTGCATTTATAATAAAATTTAAAAGAAAAGTATCAAAATCACATATCAAGTCAAATCAAATGCCTGTTATCACTTTTACCACCTCGTAACATCGAAAATCTCATCCAATCACAATCATAAATAATCACACACAACCACCTTGAAAACAATCTTCCAACAAATATCCACATCCTTGCAATCACAAAAATATTAGCTAATAAAAACCTGACTGCACCACCACAAACAATTAAACGTTAGTACTTATGGGACACCCAATTCTTGATAGACTTGGGTTGTCCATGATCATCCATAACCATCACATCAATGAGTTTATGATATTTTAAAAACTCAAAAGATTTCATTGATGTGTTGTTTGTGGATTTTGGTTTCCAAACCTTTGTAGATTCAGATGAGTTGTTTTCAACAATGTTGTGCTGTTGAACTTGAGGTTTACTAGACACAACTTTGTTTACTCTAGCCACGGGTTTTGGAGAAGAGGATGCATATCTTGATATAGGCGAATATGAAGCACGCCTAGAAAACGAATTTGAATAAGAATTCCTAAAGGAGGAAGTTCTTGGCATCCCTCTACCAAACCTATCTAGGGATAATAACCGACAATCCCTAATTATATGTCCTTGTTGTCCACAATGGAAACAAGAACGTCGTTCAATGTACGACCTATTCCAATGATTACCCACAAAAGGTTGAGGTGGAGAATGAACTGTTGGAGGCTTAGAAGATGAGGCATTTACAGGACGTGAACACTTATGTGTACACGTTGATGTAGAAGCCTCAGAAGTTGAACAAGTTGATGTTGAAGGTTGTTCACTTTTAGATTTTACATTTGAATCCTTCATTTGATATTGAACCCTTTTGGATTCATTTTCAACCTTGTTTTTACCCTTTGTATTTGAAACCTTTACAGTTTCATTGGTAAGTATATGATTTTCTGGCTTTACATTAACTTTTTCAACTTTGATTTCAGCCTCTTCCGGTAGATCCTCTATCTCAACACCCTCCTCTACACTAACTGGAGGTGTATTATCAGACTTAACAAAAGTAGGCAAGGGATACTCTGTCCGTTTAGTTTTCTCCTTTGCCTGCCTTTTGGGATTGGATGTAGCTTCTTTAGACTTTGTAGCTGACCATGATGAGTAGTCAGCCACAAGTTCTTCGGTGCCTTCCTTAACAGGCTTAGGATAATAGTTAGTGGGAGGTGGATACCCAAGTCCCGCTTTACTTTTATCTGTCCTCATCTTGTCAACCATTTCATCGAAGAGTTTATGAGAATTTTTTAAAATTGTCAGACTCAGACTTTAGCTCAGAAAGTTCTTTATTCAAAAGTTCCATTTCTTTAAGATAGCTATTAATAGCATCCTGTTGGCTAAAAACTTTAGACTTGTATTTTTCAGTGTCTAACTTATAAGCCTCAATTTGTTTTTCATAAAGAAATTCATTAGCTTTCAAAAACTTGTTTGACTCGGTGAGTTTAACAACTTTTTCTCGCAACTCTAAATTGTCATATTGATAATTCTTAAGAGATTCAGTCAATGTTAAACAAGAAACACAGTTTATGGGTACCTTAGGTTCATCATGTACCGCATGTATCTTTGCCAAAAGCGCACTGTGTTGAACCTCTCCTTGAAGTGCACTAAAATCAAACACTCCCTGAGAATACACCGTCATAGCCTGTGATGTTGTATTCTTCTCTGGAGTCGTTGGAGCTGTAGGAGTAGTGAATCCAGATGAAGGATATTTTACTTTCTCACACTCCTTAGCAAAGTGCCCATGAATCTGACAGTTCTTGCATTTCACTTTGCTTTTATTAAAACCAAGACCTGTATCACCATCATCATCCAGGTCTTTTCTACCCGTTCTCTGAAGAAACTTCTTGGTTCTTTGGGTTATCATGGCCATGCTCCATTTGATGTCCATTTGCTCGAGATCATCAGAATCGATCTGTTCAAAGTCTTCCTCAGTAAGCTGTAGAGTACTAGCCTTCTTTGAAAGGAAAGTCTCATAAGAGTTGAGGAAAGCTGCAAAGATTGTAGCATGATCCTCAGTAGCCTTTGAAGGAGCTGTATGATCTGTATGAGAAGTATAGGAAGCATATGAAGTGCTAGTAGAAGTAGATGCTGCTGAGTTGGAAGTAGATCTGGAAGTATCATTTAGACTAGGAACTTGAATATTAGCCTCTGACTTCTTTTCCTTTTGATCGTAAGCCACTATAAGAGCATCCCATAAACTTATAGAAGTTGCTTGATTTTTAAATTCATTAATCACAACTTCTGGCAAACACTTGGTAATCATCTCATATGCTCTATTGTCTTTATCAAACTCTGCTCGTTCCTTGACGGACATTTGTGCTCTTGATTTAAGCACCCCATCGAGTCTTGGTTGCTCATATAGATCAATGGTGTTAAACCAATTCCACAGATTTGGATCTTTGTATTCAATGAAATTGCATAACTTAATCTTCCAACTAGCAAAATCACTATAGAACAAGGATGTAGAAGGAGGCACTTTGTTACCAAAAGCCATTTACGAATGTTCCCTCCAAAATTGAATTCGAAAATTTCGAAAACCGACAGAGTGTAGCGAAACTTTTCCGACACTAAAATAAAGCTATTCTAAGCCTAAAAACAAAAGTTGAAATTACAAAATTTTCGCGTTTTTCCCGCCAAAATTTCGTCCGAAAACGTCAAAAAAATGGCCGGGTAAAATGAAACTTTTTCTAGCCTAAAATTGAACACTTTTAAGACTATGGAAAAAATTTGAAAACGCAAATTTTTTTTTTTTTTTTTTTTTTTTTAACGAAACTAGAACGAGGTTAATGTCGCAGAAAAAATAGCAACGTCGCAGCGGTACGTCGCAGAAGTCCGATGACTCAATTAAGAATCGAAAATGCGACGTTGAGAGTTACGTCACAGAGGACGTCGCAGAATCACACTATGCGACGTTGAGAGGTACGTCGCAGATGACGTCGCAGAGTACGTCGCACAGACTAATTAAAGTCCAAATTACTACGTCGCACGCAACGTCGCAGCTGACGTCGTAGGTAATGTCGCAAAACTTAGCGACGTCGCAGGTGACGTCGCACAATCGGGCTGCAGCGGCCAAAACCCCAAAAAATCGAAAATTTTCGAAACCCTAACGAAATTTCGAAAACCAAACGTCGATCTAACCCAAAAACACCTCCAGAAATCGATCTTAATCAAGCAAATCAACTTAGAAACGATTAATAACAATTAATACCTTCGCGAATCAATCGAGAACACCCAAAATAACGATCCGAAACCGACGAATCCTTGATTCTTCGGCTCTGATACCAGTTGATAGTCCCGCACACGTGAGATCTGATCGGATCGTATAAACAATGAATAACAAACGATAATGATTCACGAACACACAAACGATTCTCTATAATCTTTTGTATATATTCACAATTGATAATATACGATTCAGACTCAAACTCGTTTCTCTGTCTCCTCTCTCACACAAAACGGCCCTCTCTCTCTCTATATGACGTCCAACCCTAAAACTAACTTGTAACTCGCTATTTATATCGACCTACTGGACCCTGCGACGTTAAGCCCAACGTCGCAGGCCTAGACCCTTGCGACGTCTGACCCGACGTCGCAGGCCCAATTACAATGTCACCATTCTATGTATATTTCATTTACAGACTCGAATACACACTCTAAACACTATACATTCGTAGACTAATTGACTTTGACAATTACAATAGTTTGACCAACTGACTGACACACAAAATGCACCAACAAACTGCATCCTAGCAGTCTCAGAATATGACCCATAAAAAGTGAGGTATCTATGTGATCTAATCAACGGGTTTCCCAAAGTTTCACCTCCTCGTGCTCTCCTGCTAGACATGATAACTGCTAAACAAAACAATTGTTAATAATACTGAATAAGCAGTTAATTGCAAAAAGGTCACTAAAAATTTCGGCAGCATTTCGGCTTAAAATTGAATAATCCACCATAAAGGTTTAGCCTAAAACTACCGCAACAACCAATTTCATGAACCTAAATTGCAACTTTTAGACAAAAACTACTCAATATGCATACATGTATATACTTAATTAAATATCCCTGACAATTGCCTAATCAAATGTATTATAATAACTTGGTACCATTATGAATATACGAAATTGCACAATCACTAAACTCGAGTATTAGCAACTAGCAAACATCCATACAATCTCAAAATGAATTATTGTAACACAATTAATCAAAATAACAACTTATCACATAACCGTAATCACAAACACTTGTGTACCAAACAAATATTTGCATTAATCATTATGTGGTCAGAAAATTAATAAGCACTAAATTAAAACATAGCATAATTGAGTTTCTTATATTCACATTTAATCATCACTAACGAATAATTCGAATAACACCAAATATGCAATACAATAGAAAAACGAACATAACATTGCAATGCATATAGCAACTAGAACATAAATCAATCAAAACATGCTAATAATCATACGCATATCCGGAATACCCAAAAATTTACAATAAACCCTAACTTCCAAACGAGTGATTTAACCAACGAAAATGAAAACAGGAAGTTATACATTGTAGAGGAAAGTGCGTGTAACACGAATATCCAAAAATGGCGATGAATGCGTGGCCGGAATTTCCGTTTGGGGGTTGTGGGTGTGAAAGCCGTAGGTGGTTTTGAGTAAAAGGGTTTTGGAATGAAAAATGGGGAAGAAAGTAGGCTGCTGGCGGTTTTCTGCATTTTTGATCCATACGGCGTATGGATTCCATATGGCGTATGGATTAAACAGGCCCAGGTCAACTCATTAAACCCAGTCAACGGCCCGGTCCAGCGGTCCAATCAATCCATACGGCGTATGGATTCCATACGGCGTATGGATTGAAAAATCGGAATTTTTTCAAAAACGATTTTCAACCCATTTTTAACCCAAAATCATCACTAACTTTATATAATTAAATCTCAAACCTGGATGATAATCACGAATTCAAAATCTTCACAATTCCACACTATAAAATAAATAACAATAATTAACAAACATTAAAAAGAATAATATTCAAAATAATACTTAATATTCAAATCACACATTCAAAAACAAAAATCCAAAACAAACAAAAGTCTAGCATAATCCAAAACAAACCAAAATGTTAGAAACAATCCAATCGCATAAGAAATATAAAAAGGATGATACGATGAAATTAGTTCAATGGATAGAGGACAAGGAAGCTCTTCATCATTTCAGTGACTACATTTTCAACCCCATTACCAAAAGTCGCAAAACTTTCCAAGTGTCCATTGGCAACATGTTGAAGATAGACCAAGTCCCAGCTGATTCCCTTTATCACTTTATTATTTATTCCCTCGGGTGCCAATACTAACTTGTCACCTACCAGCTTGTACTCACGGTCGGGATGACTCTTCTCAAACTCACTCATAAACTCCAAACACTCTGCCACTATCCCAGCATGCTTACTCAGAAACGGTTCTTTCCTTAAACTTCTTATTCTAGTTTCAATCCTTGCAATTACCTCATTCTGAACACAAGTTAGTTCTAATCCTGAATCCTTGAAGATTTCAACCAATTTAGTATATATTTCCACCATCCTATAGTGGAAATGCTCCCTCATAGTTAGAACCTTATTGTTATCAACTAAAACATCCAAGTTCAGTACCACCTAAGTAGCCAAATCAATATCGAAATGAGGATGAATGAAATCCGGGTGTGGCCTTTCTTCCTCTTCCTTAGCAAAGCGATCCATTTTTGTCACCATTTCATGAAGATAGTAATGAATAGTACTTGTAACAATGAACCGATGAGATGTAATATCCGTCAAATGGTCATCTGAATGTAGCAATCTAACCAACTCTCTTAAACCAAACCTAAATTCCTTATCTGCTTCTGCCTTTGGATGACCAGTAGCCTTGTACAGAGCCCTAAGCATACGGCTAAGACACGCGGTCTGATTTGCCGAATAAGGAAATGCAGAATGCCTCAAAATCTCATAAATCTCCGTGTATCTTTTCTTCTGAGCTGTGTAGAATTTCTCTTCCTCCTTAATCCTAGTTTCTAGAGATTCCCCAAAAGTAGTGAGGGCAATATAGAATTGCCTATCAATCCCATACTGACTCTCAATCAAAGCTGCCTCTAACACATCATTTACCAAAACCCTCTGACTATCAGTGAAATCCACAGTGGACCTGCTAATAATCTCAGAACTGAAAGGTATATCCCCTCTAAACTCCTCAAGTGCCGATAGCAACCCCTGATAAGATGAAGTAATAGGAACGGGAATACGGCCTAATTGGGTATAAGGAGGCACCCTCTCGGCGGAACTAGCATCCGAAGTAACAGAGTGATCCCTCTTAACCATGTTATTATCATTTGCATCACTTTCAAAACTCCTCGCCATTGGACAAACCTAAATAAAAATAAATCTGAAAATACAAAACACCACTAACGAAAAACAAGTTAGTTCACACAAAATAAACAAAAATTAAATAACGTGTACAATCTTAAATGAATGGAACTCCAACCGGCGGACGGATTTCCATCTGCCGGTTGAAACTAAATCCCCAAAAGTTTAACCAATTAAAGGATAATTAGTTTCAACCAGCGATGTATTAAAAACTTTTTACAAAATTAATTAGACTAATTAAAACAACTTTACTGAAACTTAATTAACAAAAGTTACTTTAAAAAAAACGAATTAAAAATTACTAATTTCTATTTAAATAAACACAACCGCTTTCCCCGGCAGCGGCGCCAAAAACTTGATGTCGCCTATGAAAGCGCGTCTAGTTTTACAATTTATAAATAGAAATACCTAATAAATACTTTCAAGCAACCAGGCAAGAATACCCGATCAATTGTAAATATAGATTTGGTAAGTCAGATTCGAACACAGGGAAAAGGTGAAATATTTAAAATAGAAATTAACAATTAACTATTAACTAGAAAACAGTAAATATGGGGGGCGTTTTAGTTCCGTACGAACAATCTAGAAAATATTTAATTAAAATAAACAAACGTAAATAAAACTTTTAAATTAAAATAACAAATAAATAATAACGATAAATCCTAATTGGAAGGAATAAGTAATTGTATAGTTAATGTCACTTAGATTCATATTTCCCGATTTATTACGTATTGATTATCTAATTGTGATTCTTTTAAATCAACTTAATACCAAATTCTTCAATGAATACTAAGTTGAATATGAACTAGCCAACGTTTCGGGTCCAACTAATTCCTATAATCTAGGGTCCAACATGAAACACTGATTCCAATGTCACAAGATGATCAGTCAATTGTGTGCCTTTCCCTAAATTATGCATTAAACATTCACAACGCGTTATAATTAACTCTATTGGTATGACTCAACAATACCCAATAATTAACTTATTGTCTTGCTCATCTTAAAGTAGATTATTATTGTATACTCGACCTATCAGACTCAACGTATTTAGTGATAGTCCAAAACCCTAAGGTAGTACTAGCAATAATCAATAATCTTAAAGGAACTCAATCTCATTAAAATTATTAATCACGTGAAGCAACAATAATAACTAGTTACCAATAAACAAGTGTCCACGAGCAATATAACCGTTTTCAATCAAATAACTTATTCAATACGCAATTATAATCGTTCAATAATCATAATCTAAGTTAAATCAACTACACAATCACTTTAAATACTCAATTCATCATCAAAACAATATATATCAGATTCAATAAATCAAATTCTTCAATGAAATAAGGAAACGAAAATATACCGAATCGATTAACGATAAACTACGAGAGATTAGAGCGAATTATCCTCGTTCTTCACCTTTCGTACCTCCAAACTAACCCTAAATTACGAAATATAAACCCTACAGTCGTATTCTAACTACTGAAAACGAAAAACAATTAAAAACTCTCGAAATAGGGTTTTTTCGCGAATTTATACTTCTGTGGTTTTTGATCCATACGGCGTATGGATTTCCATACGGCGTATGGATTGATTTTAAGCCCAGCCCAAGTCCGCGTAACCTGGGCCTCCACTGCAGCAATCCATACGGCGTATGGATTCCATACGGCGTATGGATGCTTTTTCCAGCCGATTTTTTGACTTTTCTTCATTTCTTCTTTTCTTCGACTTCGGCTTTACTTTATTCTTCAAATATGTATCATTTAGCTTGATTATTGACTGTTTTCCGTTCCTTTTCCATAAACGCTTCATTTCCACATCTAATTACAAATATGAACGAAATCAATATCTATTCTAAACAAAATGCAATAAAAACATTCAAGATTAGGGGTAAAATACTACTAAAATATAGTACTTTTGAGCGTTTATCAATGGGATAAGTACGTATACCATAATAACTACAGATTGTATAGGACTCTATGTATTATAAATAGAGATCCTGGTAGCCTAAGATTTTTACAACATAGGTTACGATTAGCTTCAAGGTGTAAACCCTAATACTTAAGTGTATTCGTATTATTCATATAATAATATTGAAGCTTTTGGTGATAATAGTTTAAGTGCATGTTACTTAAACAATCTTCTTGATAGTTGTTAATTGTTATTCCGCAACATATTAACAATTTAATTCAAAACAATATTATAAAGATCATTAAGGGATTATCAACGGTCTAGGGTGTCTTGATTTACAATCCACACACCAAGCAATCCTATCCCTTGTATCCTCAATAAAATTTACCCTCCTATTTTGCGGACTTCCTTTACTCCCAGATGAACTGCTCTTAGACTGATGCAAAGTCTTATCCTTGTTCAACGTTTCTCCTGCTCGAGTATCACTATCCACCGATCTAGCTAAAGTAAAAGCTTGAGTAAGGGTATTGGCCAATCTTACAGACGTCCGATAGTTTGGTGGTAAAGTCCCTACAAAATGATTAATCCTCATCCTATCGTCTGGGACCCATTGCTGAACAAAACGTAATTTCTCCGTGAATTGATTAATAAGATCATTAATCGACATATGTTCAGTCAACTTCAAAGCCATAAACTCCTGTCTAATCCTAATCATATCAAACTCAGAACAGAATTGCTTGCAAACCTCATTATGAAAATCTGCCCAACGGATAGATGATCTCTGTTCAGGTGTCAGAGATGCAGTTATTGTGTCCCACCAAACCATGGCATGCCCTTTCAATAATTGCACAGCATATCTAACTTTTAATTCCTCTTCACACTGACATACATCAAACTTTCGTTCCATATCCCTTAACCAATTCAAAGTCACTGCAGGATCAGTACTTCCCTCAAATTCTTTTGGACCACTAGCTTTGAATGTCTTAAAAGAACACATCTTTCTCGGTTGCTGAGATGATGGAAACTGATAACCAAAATCTCTTTGTTGAGCCGACCTAGCTGTTCTATTTTCCTTAACCTTATCACCTCATCCTCTAATTGCATCTGATAATCATCTCTCTCAGTATTCCCCTGATTTGCATTAGAAGTACGAGTTTGTCCATTATTGTTATTTTGTGTTCCTGGAAGTGGAAGCTCATTTCTAGAAGCATTATTGGGAGTCGAGTTCTCGTTATCTGCCATTCCTGTACTCAAAACAATAACTCACAACTTGTTAATCGTTAGTATCACCTACACTAACCATCAACCCCCCATTCAATAGCTAATTCCACTTACCAGAATGTTTGACTAAAACCAAATAGATTTGGGATTGAACATTTACCAATGTCCAATTCATCCAAACCTATGCTCTGATACCAACTTATAACACCCTGCTTTTTTTATCAAACATATAATATATTATAAACCTTGGAAGCGCATCCCAAACATTTACCATAACGTATTTACAAATACCAAAAGATGATACTTTTCAAAATTTACATTTATACATATATAATTACAAAACATGTTCCAAGACTGGGTGTTATATTACTATCCAAAACTTGACTTTTATTTCCCAAAAGGTCAGAGTATGCACGATCCCAGTCAAACATTCCATCATATATCTACAATACCGATCCACAATCTAACCAAAACCTGCAAAATATTAAACATGGTGGGATTAGCTCACAGCTAAGTGAATGAAACTGTATCCGACAGTTCAATTCCGAAATAACAAGCCTTGCATCAAACAAACACATCAAACAATGTTTACATCTTACAGCATCGTAAACATAAAGTCACGTATCGTCAAAGAGGACCGACAGTTCCTGGTTAGCCAACCAAAGAACCCTTAAACCACTGTCGGCCATAACAGTGATTTACCGATAGTTTGAAGCTATCTTCACTGACTAGGGTTCATCCATCAACTATATGTATCGGAAACCCCGTCAGCCAAACAATAGCAACAAACCCAACCAGTGTTGACCTTTGAATCCAAATATGCCCAATGGCCCAAAATTACATATTGCATAATCGTCATGCCAATACAAATAGTAACAACTAATTAACCCAATTCCGCAATATCAATAAGCATAACAATATCTCAAATGATTAAACAATCAAGTCCAATAACCAATGTTCATTCGTTGCACCCAAACTTGTTACAACAGAATTGAACCGAGGAATACAATTACCACTCACCGATAATCCTATTGTTGCAACAGAGTTGTCGTCCGTTTATCTGAGAACACAAATAATAGCAAGTCAATAACTCGTCCCAAATAATTAACCATTGCTATTATTATAAACATATTTCACTAAATAATATCAACTATCATACAACACTTTATAATCACAATTTATACTATCTTACAAGTTTGTTACAACAATAAGTACCCTTCAGTTAATTTATTAATTATCTAATATGGATGCATTGCAAGTACAGTATACTATCCAAACTAAGTTGTTTCTGTTTTTACCCATAACCGATCGGTTTCAGACCGTAGCCGATCGGCAAACACACACAAACCGATCGGCTCACCACTAGCTGATCGGCTAAGCCAGTTAAAACAGTATTATTCGTTCCAAGGGTGAGCTGCAGTGTTGACTTTGTTCTAAGATAGCCGTTCGGATCAAACTAACTGATCGGCTTAACACATAACCGATCGGCTTAACCTTAGCCGATCGGCTTAGCAGTCCAGACCCAGAAACCTGCACTTGTTTTCCAGCTTCAAACCCCGAAAATTATACCCAAAATCACATACCCAGATCTCAACTTCAATTTAAAAACAACAAAAACGAACTATAACCTTTAGTAACCTTACTAGCACTTAATAAACACTTTGCATATTCCAAATCATAACATTTTATGAACTTGAATGATTTAAACCCTAACTTTAGTTCAAAACATATCTTCAATCTTTCCAAGTTAAACTTGAAGATTCAACAAACAATCCAACATATAAACATCAAGTAATCACTAATCAATCATATCACAATCATATCAAGCTTCAATTCATACCACACAACAATTTTACTTCAACTCATTATTTAGGTTAAATAAGAACGTTACCTTCAAGAAGAAACAAAGAAGATTACTATGATCATCTGATTCTCACAAGTTTGAATCCACAAAGTTTTTTTCTTAATTTTTTCTTTGAAAGAGTTTGAAGTTATTGGAACAAAATGAGAAATGAAATTAGGTATGAAAAATGTCAGTTCATTCCCACCGCCCCAATCTTTTATTAGTGTTATTATTATACCCCTTCTAAACCTATTGTCTGGAACCCGAAAATAATCGCGAGACTAAATATTTTATTTTACCGTCAAGTTCAACTATTTAAAACAAATACGATTTTATTAGTCACAATAAATTCTGTGACTCCTTTACCTATTTTTTTTCAAATAAACCAATTAATTTAGTTCACATTATTTAAATAATCATTTATATCTAGGCCCAGAAACCGGGTGTTACACATATCAACCGTAATGTTGAAAGCACAACTGAATTGTGTTGTTGACCAATAATCAGTTAAATTAAATTAGATAGTTTACATTTTTAGCGCTTCAAGTTTTTAATATTTACACAAACAGTCCCTCGTTATAACTAACTACACGGTTTCATCTGTACAATTTCACAATAAACTCGCATATAAATCAAACACCCTTTCATAGTCCCAAACCGTTGAATCCATCCATCATTTTCATAAAATAATAAAACTATGGAAGCTTTTGGTCTATAAACAAGAACACTGGTAGATAACTTTTTGAAGCCTTTTTGAAATGGAAACAAAAAGAATATTGAAAAAGGGAAGAATATAAAAAGATGAAAGTGGATGTACAAATAAGCTACTGTTGTTGCTACTCACCGCCCCAATACAATCTTTCTACGGTGTAAAGCATACTCTCGTGCACTTTGGTAATTATTAATTACTACTTATTTTTTTTTTTTTTTTTTTATTTTTTTATCTATTTTATAACTATGAAAGCTTTTTATTTCTACATATTCTTAAATGGGAAATTAGGAATGTCGTGCAACCCTTTTAGGAATCATCTTTTCTAATGCATACATATCTGAATAATTTATAAGAACAAGGAAATCGGATTACAAGCTAATCAGTTTGGTTAGGTTTCTAACATAGATCAATCACAAAAGAACAAATCTTGAAAAAAAAAAAAAAAAAGAAAGAAAAAAAAAGATGCAAATTTGGGAATTTAGTTTGAAACGTATGAAAATTATAAACCAAAGTTGTCACGATCGAAATACCATATAGAATTATGATTACGTTTGTAAGATCGTAATTGTAAAAGAAAACCTGAATAACAAAATCCTACTTAACTTGACTTTAAGGTTGCTCTGTCTCTGATAGAAATGAGAACCAGGACTCGCTAGATTGTATATTACTATATTTAAATCTTAAATGGAACTGAATTAGTTTATTCTAGTTCTAGGTCAATTTATGTGAGTGTTACAATTGTTCAACTCGCTTTTGTCGATCTCTATAAGCAATGCCTACAAATCATGTTCTGCGCTCGCTCTCAAATCCAGAACGCGCGTGACCATAGGCACGCTCCGTATAACTCGCGTCGTGTGTTTCCGTTATAGGTAATACATCTAAGAGGGAATAGCAAGGAAGATAATTAACTAACAATTAAAAAATGTGAACATATAAGAGAAACATAACAAAAAAGTGTTTAATGCTAAGTATTTAATGTTAAGTTATAGAAAGATGTTGTTTAATAATGGTATGTATATTAGTAGCTACCTAAGTATTTACATTATCTTTTATTAACACTATTAATTAATAAATTCAAAAAGCATAAAGAAATATTTATATACAGAACGCATGCATATGACCTATAAAGCAAATTCGCCATTTTATAGAAACAGAAATAATTATTATAAATAATACGCCTTATCCAACTAACACCTCACCCAATATAATATACTAATGTAAAACAGTCGCCATTACTTTTAACTTTCTTATTCGTTTATCAAACGGGTTGAGGAGGTTAGGGTGTGTGGGAATTGGGAATGGAAAAGGGAAATGAAATAAAATATTATAAGGGAATACAAAGCAATGTAATGAGCATTTCCTAATAATATCTTTGTTATTGATGTTTCTTGATTTCATACAAGTAATAATCAAGAGTAAGGGTGACAAAATCTAATCAAATGGACGGGTCTAAGGTAACAAACTCAAATAAAACATGATTTGAGAAAATGGGTTGGTGGGTCAAAGGTACCCAATCAGAACACAATCTTCATAACTCGTTTAGGTAAATGGGTTAACGTGTTGGCATGTTGGTTTCGGGTTAATATCGGTTGGTGGATTGTTTTCACATCAAACGGGTCAAACTTAATGGGTTACCTTAGGATTGATGGGTTGACCCGTTAATCCTAACCTTGATCCGAGCCCCCCAACCAAAAAAATTAAACGGGTTGGTGGGTTTCGAGTTGATATCGATCGGTTGGTGGGTTGGTTTTTTAACGAAACGAAATTCATGGGTTACTTTTAGGTCAGTGGTTGACCCGTTAACCTGAACTTTAACCCGAGCCCGACCCAAATATTATTTGGTTGGCGGGTTTCGGGTTAACAAGTTGCTAGTTGAAATAAATATATAAATGTTATATGTCGAAATAATGATAGGTAACGATGATATCCATTACTCCCAATTTAGTGAGGAATGGGTGATTATTCACTAATGAGTAATGAAGCATTGCATTATAGGATATCAAACACTACCATTCATTACATTTCTCATTCCTCACCTCTTAATACCCTCAACTAAGCATCCTCTTAGTTTATATTACTCCGTATCACTCGTAAACAACGTTATGTTAATTTGATACATGGGTTATGTCTAATTGAAATTGATAAGTGATAATTTGGTATATCAAAACTTGTAGGGGTATTTGATTAAAATCGAACAACCGTAAAACTGAGTCGACATGCTTGACCCGGATCCAAAAAAATCGTAACCTGAAAATCCGAATCTCCAAAAACCCAATTTAATACGGGTGAGTTACGATTTTTAATTATAAGAATTTATAGGTGCCTGGATTGGCTATAAATTGTTGTTCTTTCAAACATATAATATTAGATGAATTCAATCAATCTTTCATAAATCATCTTTAGACAATTTTACAAAGATAGCCCGTGAATTTGCAGGTTATAATCAAAATATTAGTAATTAGTAATAATAATAATAAGTAAATTTATACTAATCGTATGTAGACTCTATTTTCCTTACTATCTTATGAGTACAAAAGACTAGTATTCAACTTATTTCAACCATATTACTAGTGTCATCTTAAGCTTCTTATTAAAAAGGTTGTATATTTTTACCTAGTATGATTATTATTTTAGTTTATTGTTATACTTAGGCAATTTTAGTATGATTTACTCTTTCACATCGTACTGAAATTCTTCTTTTTAGTTAGTATGATTATTATTTTAGTTTATTGTTATGGGAAATTAATCAAAATGCCACTTTTTTGGAACGTATTTTTCGTTTTGTCACTTTTTTAAAAAAATTGCCGATTTGCCCTACCCGATCGCAGGTCGCATCATGCGACCTGCGACCCGACCAATGCGACCCGCGACCAAAGTGGTTACCGAGTAAAAGACAAGCCAAGCTGCAACACGACTCGTTCACCGATCGCAGGTCGCATCATGCGACCTTATCACGGCGACCTGCGACCTGTTTACGATGAACGAGTAACGATTAACAATGAGCGAGTTACTAGTCGCAACTTATGTTCACTAGTCGTAACTCTTGTTCACTGGTCGTAAGTCTTGGTCACTAGTCGTAAGTCTTAGTCACTAGTCGTAAATTACCATTTTCGGATTTTTCAAAATAAGATTTTTTAGATTTTTCAGATAAGCTTTTATGACATTTTTAAGATTTTCTGGATTTTTTTGTACTTTTTGGATAACGATCTGGATAACTTATTATCTTTTTGAGATAAGATATCTTATCTTTTTGGATAAGATTTTCCTTGATTTCCATGATTTCCTTATCTGTTTATTTATAAATAGTGTAACTATAAGATAGAATTATCAACACTTCACATTCTCACCACATTCTCAACTTTTTCATATATCTTCGTCATTAGTTTTCTGAAAATGGTTTTGAATGAACATTTTTGGTATTTTCGGTCTCCAAATGAAGAACCATCAACTGAGAAAATATACGCAGAAGTACCCTCGATGTTTAGTGTTGCTTTCCGTCACGCCGGACATTTTCAGGGCGCTTACAGAATGTACACTCAAGGTTTGTTGACGTTTATTGACTGCGTTGATGTCGCACCCCCAAATTCATGATTAGCGGAAGCATACATCGGGTGCGACTAATCAAGAAAATCAAAGCACACAAGATATATAATGAACGACTCTATATGCGTCGTTTACAAGTTACATTAATATAATGTAAAGTTTTACAAAGTTGTAATGTTTACAAAAGCTCGTAATTAATGTTTAGAGATTCTAAGGCATATCTAATTTACAAAATGTAGAAATGCAGGGGAATCTCCTGGTGTCTGTATGCGACTCGAGCTACATAATATCCTGAGCAGTCCTACTACTGCTGAGTACCTGAGAATACATGCTAAAATGGTCAGCTAAAAGCTGGTGAGCTCACAGGTGTAATGTTGAAATAATATTGTATGAACCACAAGATTTAATATAGTGATTTGAAACCAAACAAATAAATATGTATATTACGGCCATGAGCCCATAGTTCGAGCTTAACTGAGGGTGTCAGGATCCACATTCAAGGACCTGAGCGAGGTGCCTCCTGCATGTGCATAATCAACACACGTGTGAACAAATGATAATTTGCCCGTTTGACATCACAGTCATGGTAGCGCGACTACCCCGGACAGGGATTGTCAATCCCATATGGTACCATACACTAACATTCACGCTAAATCCATATTAACAAACTATGTGGTGGAGGACTTCATGATTAGTGAAAACAAACTCATGCAGTCAATATATTGAGTTTTGTACTTGTGTTCATATGTAAAATAAATCTGAGCATGTATTCCTACCCCAGGAGTAAAAACAGTAAAAGTCGGGGCTATGAGACTCACCTGAGTCTGATGCGTTTGCAAATAGCAAATAATGATGGTGCACAAAGATGTGAGGTCGTCCAAGTGACTGTAACCTGCCGGGCGTCCTAAACGCGCAAGGTTATAATGATGAGTAGGTATCTTAAAAGATCACCTATGCTAGTTGATCACACAATTAGTAATGTCCAAATACATTTGGTTTGTTTGTTTGATTGATTGCGTTTTGAAAATGTGTACGGCCCGTTGGTGAGTTTTCGTAATAATAATTCAAGGTATTATTATTATGTGCTTCGTTATTTTGTATACTTATAAAAGTTCATACATATGTAAAGGTACGTATTTGTTTGTAATATTATTTCTGGAGGTATATATATATATATCCGAATGTATATACGTATGTGTCCGAATGTGCTTATTATCCGAAAGTATGATTATTTATCCGAAAGTATGAAGGTCCGAATGTACGTATGTCCGAATGTATGGTTTAGTCCGAAAGTGTTGATCCGAAACTTCAAAAATCCGATTTTTGCATAAAAGTCCGAAAGTCAACGAAAGTCAACTCTGAAAGTTGACTTTCGGAGTCAAAACTACTGTTCATCAGAAAGTTAAGGGGCCAAAGTTACTGTTCATCCGAAAGTCAAGGGGTCAAAGTTACTGTTCATCCGAAAGTCAAAGTTCGGAGTCACTATTCATCCGAATTTGTGATTTTTATTTAAAATAGAAAACTCTATTGAATCGTTCCGAAATTTTTACACAGCGTTACTACATGTCTTATGTACTTTTTGTATTTTTTTTCATGAGTTTTGGAGGTCGTTTGATATTTTTTAAAAATTCATAAAGTATCTAGGTGCAGTTTAGTCCGAATTTAGACTACTTCTTACAAATCTAATTTTCTGGAAAAATGGGTGTATTTCTGGAATAAGCCAAAGAAGAATTTTTTGTAGATAACAAAATTACCAATATTTTTCAAGTGGTCTCACACGTTTTTGAGGTCTAGAACTCGAGATATAGTCCCGAGAAGTTACTGAAAATTCCTGTCCGCCGGAATAGTTAACCTATGTCACCGGAGAAAATTGTTTTCGAGTAGTAAACGGAGTTGAAATGTCACGAGACTAATTTTGTTGGAAAGATAACTTCCTGTGCTTCATTTTAGGCTTAAGAAACATTTAATTTCATGTTGAAATGATTTTTATATAATTTGTTGAAGTGAGAACAGAAATCTGGGCAGAAAACAAAACTCAAGATTTCAAGTTTTAAAATGCGATTCGACTTATATTTTGGACATTTTCTAGTTATATGAATATACTAACATGTAAATAAAGTTGTTACAAGTATTTTAAAAGAGAAATGAAGTTCTTACAAGTGTATGAAGAAACGGAGATGGCAAGGTTGATGTACACGCGTGTATGATCGTTTCCTTGCTTTTCTTTCTTCAAAAAGGTGGCGGATGAGGGAGGTGATGGTGGTGGCCGATGGTGGCTGTGGTGATGATGTTCTATCAGTTTTTAGAGAGAAGTGCAGAGGGTTTTAGAGAGAGATAGATTTGATTGAATGATGGAGAGTGTGGTATGGTGAAGAAAGAAAATGGGTGACGGTGTAAGGGCATGGGGCTGAGGATTTGCTGCAGATTTTCAGTGGGTCCCACCCCATGTGGGTGCTTAAATTATTTCCTCAAAGTTGCGTTACGTGCGGTGTTTGTTTACCCGTTCGTTTAAACGTTAAACATTTATTTTAATACGTTTGGTTATCGATTTAAAAACACGATATTTTTAATAAAAGTGTTACTCAAATTAATATTTCGTTCGGTGTTGGTTGCGAATTGTACGTTTATTTAAACCGTGTAACGTTTTTAAACGTTTTATTTGTATGCGTGTAATCGCAATATTTTTACTTGAAGTATTTTATCAAAATACTTAATATTGAGTTATAAAAATATAACTTGAGGTTATTTCGTTTGTCGGACGCGTTTTACGCGTTTAATTCGTGTCAGTTACGTTTTAAACAGAACGTATATTGTTTCGTATATTATTAATTAATAATAATATGATGTAAATAACTACTATTTAAGTATCAAATAGATTTATGTTATTTATTAAAAAGTTTTACCAACGTCCGTATTTTGTCTTATTTCATCCGATGTAATAATGCACGATTTAAATAAATCGCATACGGGTGTATATATTCCAATATACATAATGATACACATAATTAGCCCTAAACATAACTAATTACACGTATTAACATGGTGATTAGGACCTAATTACTAGCCCTAATTTGTCGGGTGTCACAGTTGAGGCCGATGAATTTTCAACTAAACTTTTGAAAACGGCTTTGAACGAGCTCGGTTACTTGCCTCCACCGAAGTGGTATTTTTACTTTAAAGAACATGAAAAAGACCTAGATAATGGTTTACAATTGATAACAAATGATGTCGAGCAACTCAAGCAAATTACTGACTATGCCAAAATACATAGAGAAATTGAGGTGTATGTTACACGCAACGATCTATCACATTTCTCGAATTCTGATCCAACAACGCCGTTTGCAATGTCTAAGGTTATTACCGGCTCTTTTGCCGCTAGGCGTTTATTCGATTAGTTATTGGTTAAATCTTGTAATTCGTATCTTTCTTTCAATAAATTGGATAGTTGGCCAATTATGTACGTTGTGTTGTTAATGTAATTTTATGATTTTTAATCCTTATGTAATGATAGGTTTAGTAATGTTCAAACAAAGTAAGTTAATCAAATACACCACAATAATGCAAACATAGATAACATTGCTAACAAGTACATAACATAGTTTTTTTCATTACAACAATTCCAAATGTGACTCAAGGTTGACTCAAATGTACACTCGGATAAGTTTGAGTAGCCTGGGATGGCTCTCCTTCATCCTCCTCGAACTGGCTTTTCGTTGATTTTGTGGACGTCTGCTGCAAGTCAAATAATGACGATTGTATTAGTAATACAATGTAAATTTTCTGTGTTAATATGAATAAATTTAATAACTTACTTTCTTCGATCTTGATTTGGATCTTGATTTGGACCTTGAGTTTGATTTTGCGGTGGTTCTTGATCGGGTTGGCTCATCGTATCTATCGTAAGGAGCCGTACAATTAACTCGACTATGACCGCGTTCCTTGCACCGACTACATTGATTTTTTTATTCCCGTTTCTCCTCTCCTTTCGAAGGAATACGAGCACGGCCAGGTGGGCGGCCAGATTGCCTCTTCACAAGTACCGGCGGTAAGTAAATCTGCAGATTACCCGGATCTTCCCATTCTAAAGGATGAGGTGTTAGATTTATAGCCTCCCTGTAGGCTGCCAGATATGTTTCCGTGGTAAATACCTCTCCGCAAAGCAGCTCACATTGTCCATTTTAAAGTGACGTGTCACTGCCATACGTGTCCGCAAGGTAAACCAGACAGTTGCCATTGCTTACAAGTGCATGTTCTTGCTTCCAAGTTGACTGTTCCATTCTTTTGCCGATCCACCACCTCACATATCATGTTTGTGGATGGGTTGACCTTCCAGCTGAGTGATTTGCCAACCCTCTTACCAATTTTGTGTTCGGCATATGGCGTGACAGGTGTTTTAACGGCCGCGGCAGTGTTTCGATGTTGAAATACCATTGTTGTACTGAAGATCTAAAAAACTCCAATAACATTGTCACCGGGAGTTTTCTTGCATGCTTGGTCATAGCGTTAATGGACTCTGCACTATTAGTTGTGAGGTAAGCATATCGTGTCTTTGTTGAATGATGCCTTGACCATCTTTCTTTCCCCACCTCTCTAAGAACATTAGCTGAAGTTGGTAAATGTCTAGAAATGACATCAAAATGTTCATCGAAATTCAACTTTCGATAAGCCTTACACATTTTCCAGTAATGCCATTCAAAGTGCTTGACTTTTGCAGATTTGCTTTTCAGGTTCATCAACAAATGACGGCTACAGAGGGCATGAAATGCCTCTTGGAATACATCTGAAATACCGGCTGCAATTGCTGGAGCCCTATCAGAGATGAATGTGAGGTTGTCAATCCCACCAGCAGATTCAAGTGCGTCACGTAAGTTTCCCAAGAACCAGGTCCACACGTCGGTCGTCTCTCCCGCACCAATGCCATAAGCCAGTGGCAAGATGCCATTATTACCATCCATCGCCACAGTAATTAAGTTAGTACCCAAGTACCCACCCTTCAAATGTGCCCCATCTACGATTATTATTGGGCGTGTATGGTTGACAAATGAACGTATTTGCAAATTCAGAAAAAAATATATGTAAATTATATAATAATGTACGTATGTCTTTGACTAATAATAATTACTTACAGCTGCTCCGATGGACATGTAACACATTACAAATTTATCCTCATCGTCTGTACAGAGATTCGTAGTGCTCCCCGGGTTATGTAGTTTTAGGTTGTGCAGGTAAATGGAAAGCTTCTTAAACGATTCAGCGGGACTACCTCTCAACAGCTCTATAGCATAACACTTTGCTTTCCATGCTTGGTTGTATGTAAGGCTGATTTTAAAGCGTTCAGTCATATCAAGTTTGATCTCTTTGCCTCTGTATACACGACCTTCCAAAGTCATCGCCTCCTTCAATAGGTTACCAAGCACTTTCTTGGTTGCATGACGATTATTTGCCAAGATTTTAGTGCGAGAACATGTGTGAGCGTCACGTAACTTCCTTACTTGGAAGTTGTCACAATATTGGATACACGTTGCGCTTATCTTCCAATCACAATCAGGCAAAATACATTTTGCTGTATACCTCTTTTTATCTGACTTTATTAGTTTAATCTGAAAACCCTCTTCTAGACACTTGGTCTGCAATTGAAGTAGAAATTCCTCTTTACTTACGAATGTTTGGCCCTCTCGAATCTGACAAGATTTCTCATACATTGTAACTGGTCGTTTAGGAACTTCTTTTTCTTCCTCTCCTAACGGCGTTGGTATATTCCAGAATATATCAGGTTCGGCTAATTTTACTGGTATGGGTTTGTCGTACATATCTCTTGGATCAGGCTCTTCCTCCTCATCATCCTCATCATCTTCAACAATGTGATTATAAAATGGATGGTCATGATCCTTTGTTGGATTGACATTTTCCTCATCATAATGATCATAATCATGAGGATGTGGGTCTGGATCTGGCTCCTCCACATAGTAATTTGAATGAGATTGATCATATAGAACATCCGAATCAAATTTAGAATTATCTTGGGTCTCTTCAACTACCCTAAATGAAGGGTTCATCGGGTGTTCTGTTGGATGGAAAACTGTATTTTGTGGAGGAGCATGATAATGAAATTGATATTGTGGTTGATAAGGAAACGGAAATTGTTGAACAGGCTGTTGAAATGAATGATATTGAGGTTGTTGAAAGGGTTGTTGAAATGACTGGTATTGTGGTTGTTGAAAGGGTTGTTGAAATGACTGATATTGAGCTTGTTGGTAATATTCAGTACTCTGTTGTTGGTGAAACTGTGGTTGAAAACCAGAACTACTACTACTAGGTTGATTGCTACCCTTACCAGAAACATTTTGTGCAATATCAACAATGTAAATTTCTATCGGAGCATTGTTAATTGCATGACACAGAAAATCACCAAAATCATCAATATCATCATTTATATCAACAACATATTAACCGAGCTTATATTTTAGACAAACCGGTGAATCAAGTGGTAGACCTAACTTTTTTAAAACGTTTTTCAACAGAACTTTGCACGTCATGGGCTTTTCTGGTGCCACTGGAAGTTTTAACGGCACTCTACTACATTCTATTGGCAAATACATTGGTATGTTGTTAACATATTCAAAACTGTAACACCCTCAAATTTCGGTTTGCGGAAGCGGTCGAGTCGGGTGTTACCAAATTAAATATCACAGCATAAGATACATAATGAACGACTCTAAATGAGACGTTTGAAAATAATTATACATTCACCAAATAGAACGTTTACAACGTGGCGAGTTTAATAGAAATTTCAAATACATAATGTGAAAATACAAAAGTGAATGCAGAGTAGTCCCAATTGTTTGAAATCATGCGACTCGAGCTAGCATAATCTTGTAGTAATTCCTAATCCTGCTGGGCACCTGAGAGCACATGCTAAAACAGGTCAGCTATAAAGCTGGTGAGTTCATAGGATAGTTGATTGGAAACGTAAAGTGTAAATCCAATGTGTTTTGAAAAGTAGCTCAGAATCCACGATTATGACTTGTTTTATGTTGGAGTTTTGTAATACAAATGTGTATACGATGGACGAGGTATCTAATACCTAAGTAATAGAGATATGTACCTAAGTACCTAATAATTGAGGCTATTCGAGCCTGAATACCTTTCTGGTATTACGTAAATTTAACAGAGTAGGGCAATACCTGCCTAAGTTTGAAATCAAGTAATGTATGACCACGTCATATGATGTTGAGTAATATTTGATAGCGTGTTGCATCCAGCAACGAAATCGTAATCCCACGGATTATTGTTGTATGTTCGTTTACCCGGCTAGCATGAGCTAACCCGAACATGTTTGAGCTAACGGCCTCACGTGGGAACTCCACCGACCCGTTAACTTATTGTGAACCCCGAGTATAACTCGCTGATCCATTGATTGTGTTGAAATTGTGCCCACTGCAATACCGTGGTTTCGTTTTGTGCCCACTTTACCGTGGCATCGTTTGGTGCCAACTGCAATACCGCGGCATCGTTTTTGGATTGCTCGCAAGCAATTTGTAATTGAGCCGGCAGTACAACGACATGCCCGACTAAGTTGCTTGAGAGCCAGCAGTACTCGACATGCCTGACTAAGTAGATCGTATAATTGTATGTATACTAATATACATATGTAAATTGTAGGTAGCACCGAGTGCTCGAGATGATATATCAGTATGTAGATATATATATGTATCTGTCGAAACAGCAAACATATTTAACAATCATGCAACGCATGAAAATAGTTGATTGTATCTAATTATGTATGAACAAATACTTATATGTTAAAAGTACGTTGAACCTAGGTATGGATACTCATCACCTAGTTGAGCTGTATTAGTATAAGGAATTTATACTAACGTGTGATAATATCGTATACTCCTAGCCTAAAGCCTAGCAAGTATATATATATCGGAGTCTCGGGAAAATGTTCACGTAAGTCCAGTTCCCGTTCTAGTGATAATGAAGAGTGTCGACAGTTTTAGTTCCCGGAGAATAACTAAACTTGTAACAGTATAGATATTGTCCAGTGTATGTAGAACTAACTAGTTCTAATGTATTCAATGATATCGTCCCGCGACAATATGGCCAAAGGGTTTTGATAACTAAATCAAGTTATGTATTGGTAATCGTTTTCCAACACCCTAACAGGGTACGATTGCAACCTATCTAGGTTAAGCATTGATATTGTTCTAAGATAATATTAAGGGTGTAATTCCTAAGTATTACACATTTCGTATTACATGTAGTAATATAAATAGTTGTGAATTATAAACGATTATTAATATAATTCGAAAACAGTAATTGAGCATGTGTTTCACCCCGAAAACAATAAAACGATTGAAAGAGTGGGGCTATGAAACTCACCTGAGAAGCTAGCGTCCTAGTGTAACGAGTCGTGCCAAGTATAATCTCCTAGTGTCCTAAACACGAGAGATTTCGTATGTTTGTAAGTGCGGTTCGTTATTGATGATTCGTAATAATAATTCATATTATTATTAGGTTTGAGCTTTCGTATACTTTATAAAGTATATTTGTTTTGAGTATAAGTCGTATCATATTTAAATTGTCATTTGAAAACGTTTCCCGACACTTAGAAAGATGTGGCTGTTTTCTGTTTTCTGCGACATAACTTGCGACACAAAAATTGGTCATGCGACACAAGGGTTGTGTCGCATAGTGTGCGACACAAGAGCTCTGCGACACAGTGGTTGTGTCGCAAAAGCTTGCGATGCTGATTTAACAGCGACATAAGGGTTATGTCGTATAAGGTTTACGACACAAGATGCGACATAGCGTACGACATAAGATACGACACAAACGGATTTATGCGACACAACATGCGACACAAGCGTTGTGTCGCAAAGATGAACACCAGCCCAGAAACCAGCGACTGTCGCGTTTTTCCGATCAAAATCACAAATCAAACGCATTTTTGAGCTGTAAAATCATGTTTTCTTTGTTATTTAGATTATAACTAAGTTGTGTAAACACTATTACACCAAAACATTACACCAAAATGATTAAATCTAAAAATTTAGAAATTTCTTACAAATGCAAATCGAGGCCAAACGAGGAAGAAAACGAGGGTGTTGTCTTTGTTAATGTTGTTCCACTCTTGATGGTGATTCCGAAAATGTATGTTGATGGTGGTGGCGGTGGAGTCCGGTGGTGATTATTTTTAGAGAGAAAATGAGATGGAGGAGATGATGGAAATGAGATGAAATGGGGAGGGGATTTGGGTTTTGTCAAACTCAGATCCCCATTGCGTGGACTGTGGTCTCCAACCACAATACAAAATATCCGTGTTTAATTTGTCCGATGTAATTTAAAATAATATTTTAAATTCTAAAATTTATTTATATTATCTTGAAATGTTTATCAGTGAAAGTATTTTATAAAAATACTATTTGGAAAGGAAAGTTTAATTGTTTGTTTTTCGAGCGGTCACGAATAATTAAGATGCGTTTTAAATTAAAACGACTTATATTTTCGAATGATTAATATTTTTGTCCAGATGTTAAATGTTAAATCTTTATGATTAAACATTATTTACAAAATTTTGATTACTTGGTTACAATTGCATATAATAATACAATTACTTAAAATTAAAGTTTGGCGCGAAATTTGACTTTTTGACGAGGTGTTACAAAAACGACCCCCATAACAGATAAAAAGTTTAAACTTATCCATCACAAAACGCAACACTAACTGAGTTGGTGAAAAATGTTACCTGGAGAATGATATGTTAAACGGATGATGAGAGGAGTGCAGATTTTGTGAGTGATTTTGGAGATGGATGTTAAAATGGAAATTATTGGAACTACAAGAATCTGATATTGTTAAAAAGGAAGTTATCCAGATTGTTATCCAAAAAGTACAAAAAATCTAGAAAATCTTAAATATGTCAGAAAATCTTATCTAAAAAATCTGAAAAATCTTATCCAAAAACATACTCCCTCCGTCCCGAATTTATAGTCCATCTTTCCATTTTGGGATGTCCCAATTTTATTGTCCACTTAGTACTTTGAACCAATCAAAACATTTGAATGTGGTGAGAGATTAAATCTTATTGGTTGTATAGTACGACTAGTACACTTTTCTTAAACTGCGTGTTTTTTGTCTGGGACAATAAAATTGGGACGGATGGAGTATTTGGAAATCAAGGAAAATCTTATCCAAAAAGATAAGATATCTTATCTCAAAAAGATAATAAGTTATCCAGATCGTTATCCAAAAAGTACAAAAAAAATCCAGAAAATCTTAAAAATGTCATAAAAGCTTATCTGAAAAATCTGAAAAATCTAAAAAATCTTATTTTGAAAAATCTGAAAATGGTAATTTACGACTAGTGACCAAGACTTACGAATAGTGAACAAGAGTTACGACTAGTGAACATGAGTTGCGACTAGTTACTCGTTAATCGTTAATCGTTACTCGCTCATCGTTAATCGTTACTCGTTCATCGTAAACAGGTCGCAGGTCGCCGTGATAGGGTCGCAGGTCGCATGATGCGACCTGCGATCGGTGAACGGGTCGTGTTGCGGCTTGGCTTGTCTTTTACTCGGTAACCACTTTGGTCGCGGGTCGCATTGGTCGGGTCGCAGGTCGCATGATGCGACCTGCGATCGGGTAGGGCAAATCGGCAATTTTTTTCAAAAAGTGGCAAAACGAAAAATACGTTCCAAAAAAGTGGCATTTTGATTAATTTCCCTATTGTTATACTTAGGCAATTTTAGTATGATTCACTCTTTCTCATCGTACTGAAATTCTTCAAATTATACGACTCTCATCATATGACTATGATATTAGTTTATATTTCTTGTTGATAATTATAAACTATAAACTAATAACATAGTCATACGATGAGAGTCGTATGATTTGAAGAAGTTTAGTACGATGTGAAAGTGTGAATCATACTAAAAATTGCCTAACAGAGTAACCTCCCCACATAGAAGTATAGAACGAGTCAAAATTTAGCTACGATCCGAATGTACCCTAAAACATCACTAGTTTTGGTTTGTTTGTTCAAACATCGTTGTACAGAAAGTTTCTTGAATCTTAGTTTTAAATAGAGTTTGATCCATATAAATGTAGTCCACTAAAAGTTAATCACTTTTTAGTAGATTGTATAACGACAAAGTATAATAATATTTATATTATTGAACTGCATTTGATTATTTTAACATCAAAAAGTATATACCACAATTATTAGACTTTTTAAATAAAAGATCCAATAATATAAGTTGAAAAGCTCAACTATAAGAAACCGTCACATTAAATGCATGTACTTAAACACTACTTATTGAAACACTTCTTCATTTATTATCGTATTACACAAAAAGATATGAAGCATTTGTGTGTTATTCTTGTGTTCTTTTGTCTTTTTACAATATTACCCTTTGGGGAAGGAAGAAAATTCCATAGCAGTTGCAAGAAACATCACAAGAGTTACAAAGATTCTTGTAAATCTGCAACCATTTTCAACATCTTGTCATTTGGAGCTAAAGCTAATGGAGTTTCTGATGATTCCAAGGTAAACAAACCTCTCTTTGTTAAATTTTCTATTAGTATACAAAAATTTATTCCTTATCGTATAAGATATACCCTTTATACATGATATGTGCAGAAACTCGTGGCTGCATGGAAAGCGGCATGTAAAACTCCCGGAGGAGTTGTACAAGTTCCATCAAGCCACAAGTTTTCAATCAAATCCGTGACACTTCAAGGTCCGTGTGTGGGCCATGTTACTCTTCAGGTAACGGTTTGTTTTTTTTATTTTTTTTATTTAACGAGTCGGAGTAGAAAACAATGATAACATTTTTTCCGTATCCTCTAAAATTATATTAGATAGATGGAACTCTATTAGCACCGTCGAAGATCGGATCCTGGTCAAAGTCAAGCTTATTTCAATGGATAAATTTCAAATGGGTTCATAATCTTACAATCCAAGGAACTGGCACCATTAATGGACAAGGCTACAATTGGTGGGCTCCGGTGAAATCAAAACATGTTTCAGACATAAAACCTACTGTAAGATGTATTCAAGTATATAAACTATGTGTTACGAATTTAAACATTAATTTCTTACATGTAAATGATTAATTTTATTGTTTGTTAAACTAGGCTTTGAGATTTTATGCAAGTGAAGATGTCATAGTTCGTGATATCACGATAAAAAATAGTCCACAAGTGCATTTGAAATTTGATAACTCTCGAGGAGTCAAAGTCGACAGCATTACCATTTTAGCACCCGGAAATAGTCCTAACACCGATGGTATTCACCTTCAAAACACTCGTGATGTAGAAATCATGCATTCGGATATTGGAACTGGTACGATATATGTTAGTTTTTTTTTATCGTATGTTAATATAGTAGTCGATATATGTGACATTCACATATATTAATTCTATATATTTCTTCTTATGCAACAGGAGATGATTGTGTCTCCATACAAACCGGATGCTCTAATGTTCACATTCATCATATAAATTGTGGCCCTGGTCATGGTATAAGGTATTTGGTTTAATTAAAAATTAGTGAATACTAAACTAATTTAGTGACTTTTTCCATTATTATGTATTTAAACATAATGGTCATAAAATACTACTGTACTTACTTTCTTAACCATCATCTGATCCTATAAATTGTAATCATACATATGACATATGATCCTAGTTAGACAATATTTGCTTTTGCAACATCTATTTAGCCATTTGCTTCTTAATGTGCATCCTACAAAGTTATACTGATTTTCTCCCACTTGTTTTATACTCAGTTTAGGAGGATTAGGAAAGGATAAAAGTATCGCTTGTGTGTCAGATATCCTCGTAGAGAACTCTAACATTCAAAACGCTTTGTACGGAGCAAGGATCAAGACATGGCAGGTAAATAAATATACTCTATTCGAGATTTCTTTTTTGAATGACTTGTATCGTACAAATGATTAAAAAATAATAATTTCATACTGTGATAGGGCGGAATAGGATTAGTCAAGAATGTTACTTTTACAAACATTCAGGTGGAAAATGTTCATTTTCCGATAGTTATCAACCAATACTATTGTGACAATAGTCAATGCCAAAACCAAACAGGCGCCGTTGCGATAAAGGGAGTGACATTTGATAGAATAATTGGGACTTACTCAACTCAACCTATTCATTTAGCCTGTAGCAATGATGTTCCGTGTACTGATATTGATCTATCTGATATTCAATTAAAACCTTCGAGAGGACCTCTAGGAGGATCTCAAGTTCAGCAACTTTTGTGTTCTAACTCTTATGGGGATTCAAAGGGTTCATTGGTACCATCAAGCATAAAGTATTGCTTAAATAAGGGTGGTGGTGGTCGTTCAGTTCACCAAGTCTCAAGATCTTATAATGAAGTGTGTTAGTTGAGGGGTTGTTTTGTAAATTGTAAATGTTGAAGGACCAATAGAGTAACTGTATCGACTTTGGGCCTGAACCACTTGTTGGGCCAAGTCCTTGCTTTGATTTATGGGCCAGGATCCACAATGACTTTTTTTAAATACATTGACTACAAGGAAATAAAATGTATTCTCGGTGTACTTGGTAGATTATTTGGTTTGCAAATAACTTTCGTTTTAACTTTTACTAGTATTTATGCACCAATCATGGAACACAAACCCTCTACTCACTCAAACTGTGGATGTACAACTTTTTTACTTTATTATAACATAAGACACAAAATAAAGTTAGATTCTTGTTTATTATGTCTATCATATGAGACAATGAGACAATATTATGGTACCAAAACATATGTAAAAGAGCATACGGAGTGGTAGTGTTCAGTCGCCGTTCAAGATCGAGAACGCCGTCGGACAACGTTCCGCCACTCCGGAACGGCATTCCCGGTAGCGTTCCCGAGCAACGTCCGGGCTAGAAGCTGTTCAACCCTTTTTTTTCTTTCTTCGTTTTCTTTTGTTTAGAAAATCAAATAAGAGTGTTTTGGTATGTGTGTCAGTGTGTGTGATGTGTGTACTTCGTGAAGAAGAAGTAGAAGTAGATGTAGGTTTTGATTTTTAATGGGCCAAGCCCATGGGCTATTTAATCTTAATTTCAAATATATAATGAGCTCATTTAAGATGGAATTTTATATTTTTTTTTAATTAAAATTGTAAATATTAAATAATGTTTTTTATGTTAATTAAATATTTTGTAAAAAGTTTTATTTTTAGTTTTTAATTAATTCACTGTGTTTTATTTATTTTAATTCGTTTAATTAATTAAATTTGTAAATTAAAAATAAAAAAAAATAAAAACTTCAAAAAACTGTCCAGGACACTGTCTCCCACTCCTCTACTTTTTCAGCATAGTGTTCTGGACAGTATTCTCCCAGAACACTGTAACAATGTCACAACTCCTCGTGCTCTAATACCATGCAACCCCAAAAGGGCCTACTTTGGGCCTATGAACGATGTACGAATGAGACTCTTGAAAGCTATTCAAGTGGACGATAGAGTTTCACTTGTACATCCATCTAAGTGATTTGATGGGTAATCAAGTGGATATATAACAACAACATGTGGTTATCGGTCTTGTTTATTTGTTATCAAAAGAAATAAAGATGATATGTGAAAAGAAAAAGACTTCGGTCATTTCTTAATACTATGTTAAGGATCTCATTACCAAACATTAAGACTAAACGGGGTGAGAATACTAATTAAACGTTTCGTGGGAAAACTTTCAAGAGTGAACCCTACATGGTACTGTAAATCTTTAAAATGTATAAAGGTACAAATTAAATGTGTTTTACATGTAACAAACTTGAAAAAAAAAATACAAGAACCATTAAACAATGAACATATTAAAAGTGCATTTACAATTAATCACATCCAAACGAAGAGTTAATTCTTTAACCCACAAAGATTTACAACTTTTACTCCATAAAATACAAGTAATCACTAAACTCCCAATATGAAAAAAAAAACAAAAAAAAAAAACATCTTTTTTAACATACTTACCCAAATATTGAATAAAAAGGGTATAAAACACAATTATACAATAGTTGGAGGGGTTTCCTTATCAGATGGAATTGGAGCAGCAACACTTCTTTTGCCTCTTTCTCTTCTACTATTTTCTGAGAATTTCATGCTCATTTTATGAAATCCTTGATCTTTTTCTTCTTTGGACCATTCAGACAAATAATAATCTTCTTCAGTGCATCCTTTTTTAGGGCCACAAAATAAACCACCCCATTGTGGGAAGTAAATAAAAAGGATTGCAAGTGAACAACACATTATCATTACTCCCATTAAAGTTAAACCTTCTTCTGTTGAGTATCTTGACCCCCTGAAGAATATCACTTGTGTCAAAACTGCCCCTACATTTCCTCCACCACCCGTCATCCCTGATATCACCCCTAATGACCTGAAAATACAATCAATCACATTAGTTTTCCCTAAAACAAATGATAACGGCCATGAACTTAAGAAGCCATAAAAGTGACACGGATAACATGTGTCAACTTAATAACAGTTACGGCTGTCAACGCGACGAACTAGTTAAAAACTCACATTTTTGACCGTTTAATGTAACTTGATAGATACACACAAACGATCCCTACTTACACACAGTTTTGACCGTTTAACGTAACTAGATTACTAGAAGTATGTAACTTGATAGATACACACAAATGGTTCATACTTACACACTATTAAATTCCTAGAAGTACATACTATCGATTGCTAGATACACACAAATGGAAATGACATTGGTGCTGTTAATTACACAAAAGTTTGATATTATTGACTAATCATCGACTAGATAAGTCGTTATATTTTATATATTTTACCCTTGAACTTTCTTACTAACACGTAATTAATCATTTTTTTAATGTCACCAAATATGTGATATGTCACACTAAGACAAGTAAAGTAAACTTTCATAAAGTTGTACATAAATGCGAACAAAAAGTTAAAAGTTCACTATGAAAATCAAGGTGGGGTCGATATTGGGATCTTTTTGTAGACTTTAGTGTGTAACGTGTAACAAGCAAATTCGTATTAGCGATCTTCTATTTAGTCAAACATGTGGACCATATTAGATTGTTGACTTTTTCATTGAAGAATATTCGATAACTTCCAAGTACACGAGATTCCTTTCCTTTTAAAAAACGTTACCTTTAATTGATCCGTTGTACTGTATAAAACGAAACTCCAAACTATACAGAAGTACTTAGTTTAAAAAGCAATATATATATATATATATATATATATATATATATATATATATATATATAGGGAGGGTTCAAGAGGGAAGCATTTTTTTGAGGGAAGGAGGGAAGTGTAATATTCATCACCAAGCATCTTAATTTTGCCAATACATATATCAAAGATAAAATTAGTTTTACTCGTATATAGTAATCAAAATCGATGTTATAAAGAATATATTCATAGATGAAATTCAATTTTAAGTCATAACATTAGTTTATGAATATTTATTTAATAAAGCGATAATATTCATCATGGTGAATGTTAACATTTATCACGATGAATGTTAAAAAATAACATTAATTTAATTTTAACATTCATCGTAATGAATGTTAAGTTAACATTCACCAAGACGAATATTAACAATTTTGGATATAAAATTCATCAATTGATATTATAGCCTACAAAAAGAATCTATCAAGGAAGCTTAACATTCATAGCATCGATTTTGATCAACATTTATTAATTTTCACTTTTTAATTTTTGACAAATGTATTGACGAAAATTAAGATGCTTCGTGATGAATATTGCACTTCCCCCTTCCCCCAAAAATAGTGCTTCCCCCTGGATCCTCTCAATATATATATATATATATATATATATATGTATATATATATATATATATATGTAAATAAATATGTAAATAATTATTATAAACATAAACATTATGAATATGTAAAATTGAAATTAAAATTGTAACTCATATTGTGTTGGAACAGAGAAACAATTACAATTTGAGAGGAACACAACAAAATTAAATTGTTAATCACATAAATCAACGACTGAAAGGATCTGAATCTCCTTCCCTTCATAATGTAGTTATACCCTCAACCTTACTCTTAGTGTAAAATATATAAAAATAAATGTTTTATGGCCTAGGATAGGATATGAATCCTTCTTTTCCTATATTTTATACTATATTTATTATAACTAATTATTTTAAGTTATTAGTATCTTTCACATAGCTCATTCGTTCGGCAAGTCAAAAGAAATTAAGAATACAGACGAAAAATATCAAAATAATCAATTTAACATCATTGTCATTTGATGATATTTTCCTTATCAATAGTTACCTATGTTGATAAGCAATTATATCACTAAAATAAAGAGTAAATGTGTAACTTGACTCTATAATTTCTCAATACATAAAGCCCAAAAATAGTGTAGATCTTTTTTTTTTTTAATCATAGGGGAATTTTTACGCAAAATTAACACAAAACGTAAACATTTAACAATATGTACGACATACCTTCGGGAAACGAAGGGAACAACACCAAACGTAAGTCCACAAGCAGCTTGAACAAAAACCGAAAACACAAGCATAACTGCAATCGAACCACTTAAAGATCCAATTTTTCCTAGTAACAAACACAACAAACCACCAATCATTTGTACTATCCACAATGTCCACAATCTGCCCCTCATTCCGTATCTCTTGGCTACCAAATCCGATAATATCCCACCCCCGGGCCTCGAGAACAAATTCGCTAATCCAAAACTCGCGGCAATTATTCCCGCGGTATGTAAGTTCACGTTAAACCTATCGTAGAAATATTGCGCGATGATATTGTCGATGGTCAACTCTACCCCGAAACAGTACCCATACGTTAACGCCAATATCCATCCTCTGTTGAACAGTGACGGATCCAGAAAATTAGTGTTCGAATTGTGTTACCATAAATTATTATTTATTTTTTAAAAATAAAAATGAAAAAGAAAAAAACTTTATGAACATTCACATATGTAACAGAGTTCCCAACAACAAAAAATGTTAGTTGACTTTATGTAAATAATAATTAGTGCAATTTAACTAGATTCAGCTATACCTGTAATTTGAGATGGCATTATAGAAGACTTTTGAGAAACTATCTTTATGTTTATCGCCAGATTTTTCAAGTCTAACATAATTTCCATCCGGCAAATCTTGTCCCAGGAAGAAGACAGCAAACGCACATAATGTTTGAAACAATGCCGGAATGAAAAACGCAATTCGCCAAGCAGTAAACTTAGTCGAACCGATATTCGTGTGAATTAACGAGTACACAAGTGGCATGATCAGCTGTGTTGCACCTCCACCGAGGTTACCCCACCCGCCCGAAAGTCCATTCGCAGTTCCAACTACACCCGGAGAAAACATGGAACTCATCCAAAATTGGGTAGAAACAAAGGTGGCTAATGAAAATCCGGTAAAAAACCGGACCATTAAAAAGCCGGATGGCGAATTTATTATGGAGCTAAGAAATACTGCGGGGGCTGTTAGGAGGATAAGCGACGATGAGGCTAAACGAGGACCAAATAGATCACATGCGGTCCCCATCGCCACACGAGCAAAAACCGCCCCTGACACAGCTGCAATTCCTGCATTGCCTATGTCAGTGGCAGTCAGATTAAGATTATCGCGAATTATAGGAAGGAGCGGGGGAGCAGCGAAAGTGGAGACGAAACATGAAAAAAACGATATCCACGAGAGGTGGAATGCTCGCATGTGTGGAGTTGCGATTGAGAATAAGCGGAATTCAGTCGCTTTGTGTTCAGAATCGACCGGAAGGGCGAACTTCCGAACACTAGGGTCGGAAGTGTGAGACACTTCCATTTTTAAGATAGAAAGGAAACGACCGTGTTATGAGTAATCGTATAGTGACGGAACTTGAACGTTTTTATATAGTGAATAGAATGGAGTTGTATAAGGTACAAAGAGAGGCTTTTTTTGCTAGAAATGGAAAAGGTGAATTTGGGGAAGAAAACAAAGAGTATGGTGTTTTTTTTGAGGTAGTTGTTTGTTGTGTGCGGAATTCGGCAGAGGGATAATTAGGGTTTAAGTACAGAAAGATTTGAGAATCGGAAAACGGTTGGTGACTTGGTGGCTTTTGAGAATGGCGAAAGTTAATTTATGGGAGTAATTTGTCATATTTAAGTTGTATGTATCCGTAGTCACTTTCACATGTGGGAAATCAACTAATAACTACTCTGGGAATTCAGCTGGGAATTAACTCAAAAGTCTTTTATGGTAACCATAAATGTGTGTATTTATTATACATGTAATCGTAATCAGATAAATGGAGGGAAAATCTCGTATATAAGACAAGAAAGATCGAAAAGTCAAAATTTTCGAAAGCACACTCATCGATCTTCTCAAAATCTCATCAAAGAAGATGATAAAGAAAGTATCATTGACTTATGAAATCTCAAATCTCTCTCGCTTCCTCGGTCTTTTTTTGTTCAAATCACCTAGAAAGGACAAGAAGAGTGCATTTCGTATTCGTATACCCGATATCGTTCAATAATTTCAACCGATAGTGGCAAAATTCATATACCCGTTAATCGTGATCGTTTTCTCGACCACCACTAAAACATTTATCTAAATAACTTCAAATGTATTAACAAACATACGTGCGCATTCAAAAATCATGTAACCTATTTGAGATAGATGATCATAAACTATCTTATGTTCTACCCTATTCGATAAAAGAAGAAATTGTGTGTCTATATTGCAACAAACATTATCTCAATTTTCACTGTATAAATTGACAAATATAAAATACGGGTAATTTGGAGGGTACCATTGACCCCCATACCATATTTCAATGGTATGCGTCTACCCCATCCGCAAAGAGCATCAACGCCGAGGAAATCACATGTCCACAAATCAATAACATATGCAGAGACACGGATTCAAACTAGGGATGGCAATGGATCGGATATGGATCAGATGATCTCATATCCACATCCATATCCATTTAAATATTTTCGTCCATATCCGTATCCATATCCATTTAATTTCAATTCATCCATCCATATCCATATCCGATGGATTAAGCGGGTTAATGGATGTCCATTGGATATTCAAAAAATGTTAGAAAAAATTTCCTAATATGAAATGAAACTGACAAATATTGTAAAAAAATAAATATAACGTAACATACAAAAATCTATTCACAAAAGTGTTCAAACATTGTCAATCAACGAAACATAATTTATTACACTTACAAGTAAACATATATTTAGACAAATGTAAATGTACGTGTTCTCCTTGTTTATAGGTTAATCACACGTGTTTTAATTGTTATATATCGTGGATTGTGACTTCAATATATGGTTGTAAGCAGAACTCCGCTCAGCACGATATATTCATGCATTAAGATTTGCTATATAAATCAAAATACAAAATAAAACCCCTCAAATATACATTAGATATTTAAAATTTACGACTTTATATATTCAAAAACACCTTAATTGTTTATGGTTTATATGTTTAATAACACCAAAATAATTGTTTATGGTTTATATGTGGATATGTAAATTTACATGTGTATATATATGTGTATTATTAAGGAGTGTATATATATGTATATGTATTTCGGGTGAAATGGATAAATCCATGGATGATAAATTTTCATCCATATCCGATCCACTATTCATCCACATCCATATCCATATCCACTATTCATCCATTTAGATCGTCCATATCCACCATTTAGTGGATGGATCGGATGGATATCCATCGGATCGGGTGACCATTGCCATCCCTAATTCAAACCCCAGACATATAGGTCACACATGTATAGTCTTGACATTTGCGGAGACGGTATTGCTTGGGCATTACCGAATTGGTAAATTGGCTAATATTCAACGTTCATCCGAGTCAAAGTGTCACCATTCAAAACTCACGGAGTCTAAGAAAGTACTCATTACATTGTCATCTAATAAAATTTATCTTTACCATCTGTAAACCTTTTAGATTAGTTAACATCAACGATGATACTTATTATGAAACAACACAAAATAGCAATCAATAACACCTTTAATTGTGAAGGAGTAGCAACATTCTTTAATAGTCGATGTTGTTTTTGTTTCCTTCCTTTGTTTGTTATTTGAATAAGTATACCAAAAGGGGATCTAATGATGATCTTTTCGACCATTATGATATTTATCTTTTTAAACTTAAACTGTTACTGAACTCTAGATGTGGCAATTTTTGATCAACCGGTTATTTATGGGTCAACTTGGTTAATATTTATAAGGGGATGGGTTTGTTGGGTCTCTCCATTTTTTGGATGGGTCTAAATGGGTATTTAATATAACCTCCAATTGTATAACAATTAACCAACGGGTTTAGCGGGTAAATTTTTTTTTCACCTCATTTCATTTTTTTCATTTTTCACTAGTGGAAACCCGATGGGTCGACCCGACTCGAGACAAGAAGAAATAAAAGTTTATTTTTTGGCTTTACCCAAGAAGAAAAATTAATATACAATGGATGATATTAACAAATTTAATACATACAATATAACAAATAAAAGTATGTATCATACAGTAGTAAAATATGTAAAATTTAATATACAAACGAAATAATAAACCCTTTAAATGTTGATGATTTACGACATAACTATATGTTTATCTAACTTGGGGGTGATTTTTTAGGTTATGTCATATTGACGGACTTGAATTAACAAGTCAAAATTACTCAACTTGAACCCGACCTTACTAAATAATTGTGCAATCCTAACTTGAAACCTTCGATCTTATCTGGATCCGACCCTAAAAGCCCGTTTAAATACAGGTTGACACGTTAGCGGATCAATTTCAGGTTACATTGAGATTACAATGTTATTCATGATCCGTTGAGATTAAAATCGTAAGTTTGATTGAGTAATAATATAGTCTTTTTACAATATTTTCTGAATTATCAATGGCCAAACATAAGGAGAAAAAGAATCATAAAAACCCAAATACAATATATTCATTTGGTTATAAACTTACCAAAGATTTAAACATTTAGATAAAATAATCCCCTTCTAGTATATAATACCAAGTGTATATATGCCCGTATGGGCTTGAAATGCATATTTTGTCAAACATTTGACCTTCTGAGATCGATATTGCTTACTGCTTATTAGATTCTGTTTCCAAGGTTCAAGCTCCATAGATTCTTCTTCTGCTTCAATTCTGAGATAGTACACAGAGCATTCAAATTATTTTATTTTTATAAGTTACATATACACAGAGCATTTATTCATTTATATTTTAGTTGAAATATTTAAGAGCTGAATACTCCACAAATATTATTTGATGATGACAATTAACAAAACAAGGATAATTGATCCACAACAAACTCAACTGCTTAATAAATCGAACGACAAATTTATAGTAATCATAATATTTTTATTTTTGTCATAAGACCAAACTAGTACTTAGTAAGATAACAACACATTAGATATGAAATTTTTACTCCTGTATAAAATAAGCGTTCATTTTCAAAATTAATATATTAACTTTTCCATTTTACGCTTAATATATTTTTTCACAAAACTAATACATAGCAGTCTAAGCAAAAAGTAAGATAAAAGTGTCAAATTTCTACCAGATAATGTGATTTTTTTAAATTTTCTGATAATTGATTGTTGACATTTATTTTGAGATGGATAAGAGGAAGTATTATATTTTAAATATCTTTATAAGATTGCCGGTTAGAAGCAAAATATATGAACCAATGCTAATGGTTTGCTGTGCAATGTTGATTGTGATACTCTATAAAGTCAACTAATATAATAAAATCCGATGGTAATTGGTGTTTCTAACACTCCTCGTATCATAACTTTTTCAAATACAATAGTTTTTAAGATTATTGGATTTTTGTGAACATTAGAACATATCTAATGGTTACAGAGACTGACAGACTTCGACTGGATCACGTCAGTATCACATCAGTTTTTTTCAAAACTGACGGATCTTTAACTTTTGGGTCCCACATTTACCAATTTACCTTTATTTCTATACACTAAACAAAAACAAAAAACATTTAAATAATTAAGTTGGCCTCACGCAAACCAACCGACCTCACGTCGGTCTTTTGACATACCGAACTGACGGGTCGGTACCATCGGTGTCGGTTCCGTCGATTTTAACCGACGGAAACCGACCATCACCATTGGGAGAGCTCTTAGAGATTAACCAACTGCAAAATTATTATTATTTTATTTATTAAAACGAAACTATATAGGAAAAGAAAATGCGATATCATTTCTCGATTACGAGAAATACTACATTCACAAATAATTATACATATAAATACTCACAAAGTAATGTTAAATCGATTAAATTTTTTTTTTTTCAATTTCATCATCCTCTCTCATAACAAAATCTTGATGATACAAGTCACTTTGTAAGAATTTTTTTGAAAATTTTTCGTGAAAATGGCAATTCAACTTGGACTTTGTTATTCCGAAATGCTCAAACGAGTTGCTAATTCGCAACTCAAGGGTCAAAGGCTAACAAATTTGACTAATTGATCAAGGGTTATTTTGGTCCTTTTGTAAGTGGATCACTTCTTTAATTAAAATGAATATTCCAACTACAAGAATATTCAACTGTGTACTGTACACTATACTAGTTGATGCATATTTAAATTTATACTATATACGTAAGAAATACTCTATTGGCATTTTATACTCCGTAGTATACAAGTAGAGTTGTTTATTTATATGTAGGGAACATCGTTAATACATTTTTATAGTACCGTAACCTTTTATTTATTATCTATATTAATTTCAAAGGATATATATTTATAGAGCAAAATGCATATACTTTCTAGCTTTTGTGAACTACTCGCTTCGTCCCAAAATAATTATTATCAGATAAGAAACACAATTTAAGAAAAGTGCATATATTACTGTTGACCATCAATAAAATTTTATCGTTATCATTTTCACACATTTTGATTGGTTGATTTTGGAATAAGACAATTGTTTTGGGAATGAAAAGGTGGACAAATAAATTGAGACGGAGGGAGTAGCTACAAATCATAGTAACAAAGAAATGACAAATAAATTAAGCTAACTATTTGTTGTAGATGAGATTGGTAAAAGAGTGTTCTAAGTATAACGTTTCTTTTTTAAGTTCTACCTCGATTTTAGTAAGCTTATATATACGTAGTATATGGTATATGATAGCAATATTAGTCACTAAAAAGATATATCTAATGTCTAACTTTGCGTTTTGAATAATACTCTGAATTTCAAATATTGATGTTGTATTGTGTTGTAAAATCTAAATAGACAATGATATATGTATCGTTAACATCTATATCTATATACAGTATTATATAGATAGGGAAAAGTACATATTATATATTGATATTTTCACTCAATATTATTTATAATTGATCGAGTTATACTAATCGATTAAGTAGATATGATACTTATAAAGAAAAATTTGATAACAACTCGTCATTTGTGCAATTTCACGTAAATACATCCCTAACTTGATTACAAATTGAAAGTTTGATACCTTATATTGAAAATTTTAATTTTGTGTACCTTAAATCGAAATATAGGTGAAAGTATGGTACATTTTTCCGTACTTTTCCATGTTAGATACTACGTGTATTTTGTACCTTTCAACTTTTCTTAAATTATCAAAATTTACCTGTTCATCTAAATCTAATTAGGGGCCGAGCTACTGAGCTAGGATTAACTCGTTCGGGGGGAATTCGTTGATATTTTTTTTGATTTTGGAGGGGGACAAAACTGATTAATTATTAGTACTCTTTTATGAATTTCCTTTTTACTTAATTTCAACTGCCTTTTCTACATACTCCTCCGAATTTGATATTGGACGGAGAGCAGGTTTACACGGTTAACAAGATGTCGAAGAAAATTGATGATGTGGTCTATGTGAATGGGCAGACAGGTAAACCAACACAGCAGGTTAAGTTCGTACCAAGCAAGGTCAACATCTTTGTTTGGAGAACGAGAAATTAAGAAAAGGATTCTTGTGCTTGTAGAATTGGATAGAAAAGGTATTGATTTGAATTTGTTATTATGTCCGTTTTGTGAAGAGAGCATCGAAACAATTGACCATTGTCTAGTGTTATGTTAAGAATCTGTGTTAGTATGGTTCAAGATTTGGAGTTGGTGGAAATTGGGTAGATATAGTGTTCTGGATTTGAATAAAATATTGTTTCGGCTAATATCATTGACGGGAATAAACTGGTGAAAGAATATGGTTAGGGGTTATTTGGGTCACGAATTATTTGGTTTAGAAAAATAGGAATGTAAAGGATTTTATGGGGAAAGTTTTGAGGGGGGCGGCCGGGTGTGGATGTTAGTTTGTATTCACACTACAAGAAAAATGCTCATTAGTGATCAATTTTGTAGTGACAACTTATAATTTGGTCATTAATCTCTTAATTAGTTACCACAAAATAAGTAGTCACTATATTTTGGTCAATGCTGCAAAAATAGTGACCAACGATAAACTGTGGTCACTCGCTTGCATTAAACTTAAAGAAATGAAATGGCTAGAGACCAAAAGAAATTGTGGTCACTTAATTTCAAAGGTGGAGACCAACAAATATGGTCACTTAGTTTGGATCAGAGACCAAAAGAAACCGTGGTCACTCATTTGGAAGTTAGAGACCAAATAATAAATAATAATGATCACTTTAGTTTGAGAAAGAGAGAAAAATATAATAATGATCACCTAGTTTGGAACAGAGTGCTGCAAAAATACTGATCACTTAACTAAAGATTAAAAATAGTGATTACTATATTAATAACAACCTATTATAATTATTTTAATTTTTAATAATAAACAAAGAAATAAGAAATTAATACACATTACAGGACATTCTGACTGTTCTTAACACCTATGTCTAAATGTTATTACCTAATTGTGTACTGGTTGTTTACGTTGTTACTCTAAACTATCGGCTAAGTGGAATTAAGGGGTTTAAGCATCTTAGACTACTGACGAGTCTTCGCTTTCTTTTCAGAATTTCTTTCTTACTTATTTTAATCTCAAATCCTTCCGTCATGAAATAGACCCTCCTTTACGATCAGACGTTCATCCCGGATCCATCTTTACGGAATGAGTAATGCTAAAGGGACCTAATTATACAGACCTACAAATAGACCTAATCTTCTGATTGGTTGAATTTTTTCTATCTCCTAATCTCATCCAATTAATTTTTCAAACCAGCCAATCATATTTTTAGGCCTACATTTAGGCTTACCTTATTAGTCTTACTAATCATTTTCCTTACGGAATGTATGGTCAATATTTATGGACATGTACAACTTACAATGCAGCATGTACAAATAGTTAAAAAACAAAGTACTTACGCGAGAACTCGAGCTTCATATAGAAGTAGAAATAGACTGTGTTTAATTAAACCCTAGCCGCAACCGCAACCGCAACCGCAACCGCAAATAGCGAAACCCTATCCTCAAAACACGAACTCTCGGCGAACTGCGATGAAATAACGGAGATTCTTTTTCTCCCTGTCCATTCATAAAATCTCCGGCCAGTTGCACCATCTCTGTCTCACTGCTCCGGCCGATATCGTTACTCATTGTAGCCATATTGATTTGCCTCTTTCTCTGTAAGTTCTTTTTTATATGAAAGGTATCGCGATTGAAATGTGTGCTTCGTGATTGAAAATAAATTGATGCTTATTCATGTGTATTTCGGGATTCAAATCGATGCGTATTCATACGTGCTTCGCGATTGAAATTGATGCGTATTCATATGTGCTTCGTGATTGAAATGTATCTGTTGATGCTTATTCATCTTTTATATGTAGGATTTCATTCTTTTACAGATTGTCTAGTTTTAATTTGATTAATTGAGTTATGTTTTTGGTGCAAATTGATGTTAAATCGATAACTAATTGAGCTATATTTTTGGTGCAAATAGAGCCATATAAGCATCTATGTGCTTTGATTAGGAACATATTGTAGGCTCTGGTTGCATACTTATATGCTAATGTCAAGAATGCAAATATGCTTACTGTGAAATTTTGGCTTTCACAATGGATTTACCCTTTCTGAATTGATTTCACTTATCAAATTTAGAGGAAAAGATGTGCGATTACAAGTGACTGATTTGCAGGTGGTACTTAATTAAGGAGAATATACACGTCACCTGTGTATCTTATATAAAATGGTGATGTTAGATGTTAGTATAATTCACATCTTAATTATCATATTTTCAAGTCATATGTAACATATGTGCTACAATGCTAAATGTTTGATGCAGGTGGATCATCTATGTGCTTCATCTAGGAAGGGCTAATCATGTATGCAAGGGTTGGTACTCTTTTACAACATGTTTTGGTAGTTTGGCCTATGTATCAACATGTATTTCATTATTTCAAAAAGGACACTCATGTTTTAATGCTTTTGATGGTCTATATTCCGATCAGAAATGAATCCACAAGAAGTTGCACCACCGAGATCCTCTATGAATGGATGAACCAAGTGATGAGAAATAAGTAAGTTAAAATTCATCTGAATAGTTATTATCTTCTAAACTAGATAACATGTGCAGTTATGGTGATTAAATGTGTCCGTAATAATGCAACTTAGGGATCATAGTGCTGTGGTATTGGTGTTGATAAGGCTTTTGGGCCTGAAATCATGGATGCCCACTACAAAGCTTGTTTTTATACAAGTATTAACATAGGTGGAATCAGCGGTGAAGTTTTGCCCAAACTGATAAAAATCTTTACACTTTAAATTTCAACTAATTTGGTTAAATCATTTGGAAATTTTTAAACTCACATTTTATGCAGTGGGAATTTCAAGTTGGACAAACGGTTGTTATTGCCTCTGGTCATTAATTGTAGGCTGCTTTCTGCATTCTTGAGGTAACCATGATTACTTTTATTGAGAAAGATATTAAATATATTATTCGGTCAAAGCTTAGTGGATGTAATTTAATGGGCTAATATGGGCTATGTGTTCTATGTTTAGTCAAATAGGTAAATTCTTGCAAGTTTATCTCAAATGGTTCAAACGAGTTGCATGACAAAATGAGTTGAACAGGTCCAAGTGTCGGTGCTGATTAGGCGAAGCTTTGTGAAGGGTTTGCAATCAAATTTTCAGGTTTCATCTTTACTTATGATTCTCATTAATATATCCTTGATAAGAAAACAATGTTTGCTTATAATTTATTTCACTTCTTAACTTCGGAATAGTACATGAGCATTAAAATCAGGAAAACTGATTAGAATTGTTATAAGGTGAGTAGCACTCCAATACTTATACATGTAAGTTATTATGCATATATTGATATCTTATATGTTATTCAATCAATTCAATAATTGTTGTTCTAATGATCAATATAATATCCTCTCTCTTTTTTCCAGTAATTTATCTAAAGGGAAATGATTGAAGAAGTTTTGATGGGAACACTTGAGAGAATACACTTCGAGATATGGATGTTCGTGGCTCGTGATTGCATCAAACATACCATTCGAACATTTGGACTGCTGTATTTTCTTTTAGTTTTGTGGTTATGTCAAATGATTTCGTTGATAAGTGGTTGACTTAATAGGCGTCTTATTGGTTTTATTTTGGATCCATGAATCTTACTTTTATTGAATTTTACCTTTATCAATTATTACTATGTTCTTATAATTGAGTTAACGTCTTAGCATGTGGTATTACAATAGCAAGAAATATGCAAAACAATAGCTGAAAAATCTCGTAGCAGGTGACCATATTGTTTGGTCACTGACAGGATGTTGAAGTGACCACTTTTAGTTTGGTCACCATGTACCAAAGTGAGTGACGCCTTTTCTTGGTTTAGTGACAAAATTTGGTGACTAAAATATGTCGTCACATGATTCGTGACCACTTTAGTTTCGTCACTTGTCAGTGACGAGTTGCAGATTTTGGTCTCTATTCAAAATTAGTGACGGATGGTGACCACTCAAACTTTGGTCTCTAATGGATATTAGTGACCAAATTTACACGTTAGTGACCATATTACGTTCGTCACTAATTAGCTTTTTTCTTGTAGTGTCAATTAGTGCTGTATATTGCTGCTTACTGTGAAGTAGTCTTTGAGATATGTTGACTGTAAATATATAATCTTCATGCATGTCTTTTAGAGTAGCATCATATTGTATAAGCATGCATGATAACATTGTATAGAGTGGAAATCATCAATAATATTTATCTTTTTCTAAATTAAAAACAAAAACAAAAACAAAAAACGAAAAACAAAAAAGAAAGAAAGAAGGATAAATGATTTTCCCATAATAAATATATAAGCTTAGTTGATATTTTTAAAAATTACACAAACGAGTTGCTACTTGCTAGTTCACGCTAACGGAAGTTGACTATTTGAAGGTTAGATTCGTCATTTGGTACAAGGGATTCTTTGTGTACCACATGTATCTGAATGAATATTCCAACTGGATGCAGAACAATTGGCAATAAAATACTTTAAAATGTATCTTAACACAAATTACATAAGCGTATAGAAGTATCTTATTGAAATTAATAATAATTATTTTTACATTAAAAAAATCGTAATGTCAGCTGGAGTTGTTGATATTAAGCAAACGTCGTGCGTGTGTTTAAGATAAGTCGATGAAGACTTTGATGCTTTATTTATTTCCTATGAATAAATAGAAGAAGAAAATGAATTGGTCAAATACAATTTCTTTAGATCTTGCTTTTGAGTTTAGTAGTAAATCAAGTACTCTCTCCGTGTCACCGTAAGTATTTACATTGATATATTGAGTTGTCTCAAATAAGTGTCAACTTTCATGTTTCAATTAATCGAAAAAGACTTTAGTGGATAGATATATTATTTGATTTGTGAGAAATATAGTGGATAATTTTAAAACTGTGTGCAAAGTCAATGCGTGCATTCTGACTCAGACAGAAGGAGTAATTGTTAGGGTTTGTGAAAATTCACCTTGATTGGTGAGTTGATCATTGACTAATATATATAGTACAAATTTACAATTGAAAAGATAATAACAAACTAACTTACTATACGGGATCTATACAACTGTTTCCTATTATTTTGGCTTGGAGCATATATCACTAATACCCCCCTCAAGCGAAGAGATGGTGGACCAACACGAAGCTTGGCACGAAATGTTTCAAACAAAGGACTCGGAAGACTTTTAGTGAAGATATCCGCTAACTGAAGTGTAGTAGGAACAAACTTGGTGTATAATCGTCCAGATGAAACAAGCTCCCGTACAAAATGGTAATCGATGTCGATGTGCTTAGTACGTTTATGAGATATAGGATTTTGACTGAGAAAAAGGCTTTTGTTGTCACACAGAATTGTTGGTCGATCAGGAGGTAAAACATGAAGTTCACTAAGAAGATGTGTAACACCCGCCAAATTAGGACTATTAATTAGTACCTAACCATATATTAATACATGTAATTAGTTCTGTGTTAGGCTAATTAATGTATCGAATTATATATATTGATGAATATATACGAAAATGCGATTTGATTAAATCGTACGCAATTTAAATCGAATGAATTCGATTCAATCTAATACGGACGTTGGTGACCAATTTTATTAAATAACGCTTTTATATCAAAAATATTAGTATGATAATATTTCGTATTCATTCGGATCATACAAACAAAACTTATACGATTTAAAAATGTAAAACGCGCAAACAAACAAACTTACATTTTATAACTCAAATATAAATGGATTTGTAAAATAATTAAATAAAATATCGCGTGAGATTTGTATTTTAAAACGCGCCATTTAATATGTAAAATGATTATTTAACGCTTGAACGACGGAGCGAACGAACACCACACGGAGCGGGAACGCGGGGCGAAAAATGGGAGTTTAACCTCCCATTCCCCACCTTTTCTTTTCATTTCATCTTTTCTTTCTCTCTCTCTTCCATCTTTTTCTCTCAAAATTTCATCACCACCAACCTCACTAAATCGCAAATTACCACTATCAAACGGCCTTGGATTTCATTACTACTTTGGAAGAAAACGTTCACCACATCTCGATCTATCATCCTATCTTTTCGGATTTTTGATCCGACACTTTGTAAGTTTCCGACAAATCCCGACATCTCTCGATTTCTAGTGTTTTCACCTTCTAGTTGTTTGTTTATGCTTATAATGTCCATATTTGGGTTGGGTAAAAATATTGGACCGAACGGTGGTCGGGAAACTCGTTTTCGACACAAAATCCGGCCAACAGCCCGTAACGTCGCATCTGGCCTGGAGCATTTGCGACGTCGCGTATAACGTCGCACATAACGTCGCATTGAATTGCGAAGTCGCACATAGCGACGTCGCCTACTACGTCGCTAGAATCAACAACGTCGCGTATAGCGACATCATCCTTAACGTCGCATTAAATTGCGAAACGTCGCCTTTAGCGACGTCATGCTCAACGTCGCAATCCTTACCTGCGACGTCACACCTAACGTCGCACAAACCAGGACTTGAAAACTCAGATTTTTACTAAGTGTCGAGACCTAAAATTTTAACACCTGATTTTACCCAAATTCGGTTCCAGATGCGTTTTTCGTCAAAGCAATATAGTAGAAATAAAAATTTTCCAAGCTGACCTGGCAGCTCGACCCCAGCCAGGGGCTCTGCCCCTTGGACTCCGCCAGGGGCTGCCGCCCCTTGGACCCCGCTACCAGGGGCGCTGCCCCCGGACCCCCGTACTTAGATTCCGTTCTAAAACACAATCAAAACATTTTTTTTTTCAAGTAAAACGCCACGAAATCAAAATAATAATAGTTGAGATTATTATTACAAATCCGTCACCAACGGGCCGTACACTTTTCAAATACTTAAACTTATCAACCAAATAGTAGAAATTTGGACATTATAGTTGAACGAACAACTACAAGGGTGATCTGTTGAGATACCCAATCATGATTATAACCATCGCGTGTCGTGGACACCCTCAGGTTACAAGTCTTTGGACTTCATACTCGGCTAATCAACTTACGTTTGTTTAAACGCTTTCAGACTCAGGTGAGTCTCATAGCCCCTCTTTTTACTATTTTACTCAGGGGTGTGATATATTGCTCATTTTAACATGTGAACGCAAGTACAAACATTTCATATACTACATGAGTTTTTCACAACTAATCATTTAAAGTCCTCCGTCAGCATAGTTGTTAATACGTTGTATCGTGAATATTAGTTATGGTACCATATAGGATTGACCCTCCTCGTTCGGGTTAGCAAGCACTAACCGGGTAAACGGACGTACTAATATTTGGGAAGACGAGTGTTGATTAGGCACTCGTGGAGGCACCTCGCCCGGAATTCTCTATTGGGGACCCGGCCCTCGAGTTAAGCTCAACTATGTGCTCATGGCTGTATACACGATTACTATCATTTAATTGCTGGATGCAATTCATTATTTAAATCTTGCGGTTCATACGATATTAACTGATTTCAAACCTGTGAGCTCACCAGCTTTTAGCTGACATTTTAGCATGTATCGCAGGTACCAAGCAGTAGGATGTTTCTGCTTCAGGACTTTTAGCTCGAGTCAGCATACAGACGATTGAGATTTTCTTGCATTAGTATATTTTGTACAAGTACTTATGTACTGAAATCTCATTTTATTTAAACTTGAGCTATGTAAAGCTTTAAATGTTGTAAACATTTCAATTATCAATATATTTTGTTAAAACGACGCATGTAGAGTCGTTTACTATATATCTTTGTGCTTTGTTATTAATTTAGTAACACCCAAATCAAGCTTCCGCAAATCATCAAATTTGGGGGTGTTACAGATTGGTATCAGAGCCTAAGGTTATAGTGAACTAGGTTGCATTTAGTGGGCCTAGACTATGACCATTAGGCAGTATTCCTTATTAGGTATAACTGGTTCAGTGATTACATCATACGAGTTTAATTTAACATAGCCTGATCAACTATGTACAATTAAGCAAAGATGATGTAAGATCTGAAAGTAGTTATGGCTGAACAGGGTACAATAGAAGACTCTGACCTCGAGAGAACCGAGACTTAAACATGTTTATGCTAAACACTCAATAGGCTATATTATATAGGAACTATATGAATATAGGCCTCAATCTTACTAACGCTTTGTCTCAGAAATGGCAAACATCCCATCAAATTCATCTCGCTCTCAATCCGGGTCGCAGAACCCAAGGGTAGCAAGGAGGAACAACAGGTTGCCTCGAGCTGGCCCGTACCCCACTCACTTCACCTTGCCGGCTTTAGCCGCTAGGGTAAACCAACACGAGCAGCGACTTCGCACCATGGATGTCGTGTTGCAAGAAACCAACGAGAACTGGAGATTTACATCTCTCGAACGCATCGAACAAGTCACCGAGGATCACGAAACCACCGTTAATAATGTAGACGTTCTTTTCAACAAAGTGGTGGAGATAAGCGTGGAAACTGCTCTTTTGAAACACCGACTTGATGAGTGTGAACAACGCGCACGGGTATCAGATGAATACATTGGCAGTTTGGTTCAACGACTGGCCTTGGCTGAAGACAATGCCCGACAGGCCAGCAGACTTGCCAATACTGTGGATCGTCTCATTGAAATGATGGAGCAGATTAATCTACGTTAAGACTAGTATAGTCTTTGTCTTGTAATCTATCCTGTAATTTAGTAACTATCTAAGCGCTACTCTATAATTCAGTCGGATGTAACAATTCCCGACGCCTTTTGTAATACATCCGTAGGATGTAACCTTTGAACTCGCATCATCTATCAAATATTCCTTACTGTTTCGACTCATATTAATTGCCATAATTCTTTTCATATTGATGTTATGTATTACCACCTTTATACAAGTACATCTGAGATAAATACAACTTTCTTACAAAATCTCATGTATCTTCATTTCTTTTATTGAAGAATCATGCCGCCAAAGTCAAGACCATACACCGATGCTCAGCTTACATCCCTCATAACCCAGGCTGTGACTGAAGCCTTGGCTCGGAATACTCCACAGAATTCCGCAAGAAACAGCGATGCCGCTGAAACCCCTGCTGCTAAACCTTGTTCTTACAAGGACTTTCAGAGCTGTAAACCCTCAAGCTTCAAGGGTTCTGAAGGAGCCATCGGACTGATCAGATGGTTCGAAAATATGGAAACTGTTTTCCGTGTCAGCAAATGCGCGGAGAACGACAAAGTAAACTTCGCCACCTGCTCTCTCGAAGATGATGCCCACTCTTGGTGGAACTCATATACCCAATCAGTGGGTGCTGACACTGCCTACCAACTAACTTGGGAGGAATTGAAAGCAAAACTCACTGCCAAATATTGCTCGATCGCCAAACTCCAAAAGCTAGACGAGGAGTTCTGGAACTTAAAGGTTCAGGGTGGTGATATCGATGGTTATACCACCAGATTCCAACAACTAGCTGCTCTCCGCCCAGCTATGGTGAGCACAGAACCTGATAAAATCAGGAAGTACATCCTTGGTCTTCCTGAGCCTGTTCGGGGGCATGTCGCCTCTTCCAACCAAACCACCATTGACGGTGCAATCCTATTGGCCCAAGACTTGATGTCCATGAGCCAAGATTCTGAACCACCCACTTCCTCCTCCCACAACAACAAAAGAAAGTGGTATGACTACCACAACAACCACTCAAACCAACCAAACAAGAAACCCGACACCATCAAAGCCTACAACACCAGACCACCCAAAGTCTGCTTTGAGTGTGGGAAACCCGGGCATTTCAGGGACACGTGCCCAAAGCTGAAGAATAACAACAACAACAACAACCGCAACAGCAACAATAACAACAACACCCAAAGCAGAGCCTTCGTCATCAAATCTGGGGATGCCCGCCAAGACCCGAATGTGGTCTCGGGTATGTTCCTCCTCAACAACTTAACTGCTTCTGTTCTATTTGATACTGGTGCTGATAGAAGCTTTATCTCTGATGACTTTTGCCCACTACTTGACATCAATCCTGTTGCCTTAGATGTTAAGTACACTGTAGAGCTAGCAAATGGGAAACTTATAGAAACCAATAGTGTGATACCTAATTGCACTTTAAACCTCGCTGACGAAACCTTTTCGATCGATCTTGTACCCATTGAAATCGGAAGTTTCAACGTCATCATTGGAATGGACTGGTTGTCCAAACACCGAGCTGAAATCGTTTGTTACGATAAGATCGTCCGCATTCCACTCGCCGTCGGTAGAACCTTGATCATACAGGGGGAGACCGGTGGGACGAGACTCAATATCATCTCTTGCTTAAAAACCCGAAAATTTCTGAGAAAGGGTTACCCTGCAATACTCGCACACATCACAGAGAAGAAGTCGGAGGAGAAGCGACTTGAGGATGTGCCAATTGTTAGAGACTTTCCCGAAGTCTTTCCGGAAGAACTACCTGGTTTACCTCCATCTAGACAGGTTGAGTTCTCAATCGATCTCGTGCCGGGTGCCGCACCGGTGGCCCGCGCACCGTACCGTTTAGCCCCATCCGAACTTCAGGAGTTGTCCACCCAGTTACAGGAACTCCTGGATAGAGGATTCATTAGACCGAGTTCTTCACCTTGGGGAGCTCCGGTCTTATTTGTTAAAAAGAAGGACGGTTCATTCCGAATGTGCATCGACTATCGAGAGTTGAACAAATTGACCGTCAAAAACCGATACCCACTTCCTCGCATTGATGATCTATTCGACCAACTTCAGGGTTCAAGTTTCTACTCAAAAATCGACCTGCGATCAGGCTATCATCAGTTACGAGTTCGCGACACCGATATTCCAAAAACTGCTTTCAGAACTCGTTACGGGCACTACGAATTCCAAGTGATGCCCTTTGGTCTAACCAACGCGCCGGCTGTATTCATGGACCTCATGAACCGGGTGTGTAAACCTTACCTCGACAAGTTTGTCATTGTCTTTATCGATGACATACTCATTTACTCGCGCAACGAGCAAGAACATGCGCAACACCTCAAGACCATCCTTGAACTACTTAGACACGAGGAGCTTTACGCCAAATTCTCTAAGTGTGAGTTCTGGATTCAAACCGTTCAATTTCTTGGTCACGTGATCGACAGTCAGGGAATTCACGTTGACCTATCAAAAATCGAGGCTATCAAAGACTGGCAAGCACCCACCTCTGCAACTGAAGTACGACAATTCTTGGGTCTTGCTGGGTACTATCGGCGATTTATCGAAAATTTCTCCAAAATAGCTCAACCACTCACGGTACTGACTCAGAAGGACAAAAGGTTCGATTGGACCGAAAAACAAGAGTAAGCGTTCCAATTATTGAAACAAAAGCTTTGCAGTGCTCCGATCCTATCCTTACCCGAAGGCACCGACGACTTCGTGGTATACTGCGATGCTTCTCACCAAGGTCTCGGTTGTGTGCTGATGCAACGAGACAAGGTCATTGCCTATGCCTCACGACAGCTGAAAATTCACGAAAAGAACTACACCACTCATGATCTCGAACTTGGAGCTGTCGTTTTTGCTCTTAAAATCTGGAGACATTATCTCTACGGCACTAAGTGCACAATCTTTACCGATCATAAAAGTCTCCAACATATATTCGGTCAGAAGGATCTCAACATGAGGCAACGCCGATGGGTCGAGTTGCTTACCGATTACGATTGCGAGATCAAGTACCATCCAGGGAAGGCTAATGTTGTAGCCGATGCCCTCAGTCGAAAGGAACGACCAAAACCACTTCGAGTCCGAGCCCTCAGTATGACCATTCACAACGATCTTACCGTTCAGATTCATACCGCTCAGATCGAAGCCCTGAAACCTGAAAGCATCAAAAATGAAGCCTTACGGGGCATTGACAAACAATTTGAAACCAAATCTAACGGGATTAGGTATTTCTCAAACCGAATCTGGTTGCCCAGTTTTGGGAACCTACGAGACTTGGTGATGGATGAGGCTCACAAGTCCAAATATTCTATCCATCCTGGATCCGATAAGATGTACCACGGCATCAAGGAATTTTATTGGTGGCCAAGCATGAAAGCCGAAATCGCCACTTATGTCAGCAAGTGTCTTACTTGCTCGAAAGTCAAAACTGAACATCAGAAACCACCTGGTCTACTCCAACAACCTGAAATCCCTGAATGGAAATGGGAACAAATTGCCATGGATTTCATAACTAAACTACCCAAGACGTCGAGCGGTTGCGATACCATTTGGGTGATCGTCGATCGTCTCACCAAATCTGCCCACTTCCTGGCAATCAAGGAAAACGATAAAATGGAACACCTTGCACAAATCTATATCAAGGAAATCGTTTCTCAACACGGTGTTCCAATCTCGATCATCTCCGACAGAGATGCCCGTTTCACCTCTCACTTTTGGCAATCACTTCAAAAAGCATTGGGTACTCGTCTCGATATGAGCACCGCGTACCATCCTCAAACCGATGGCCAAAGTGAACGAACCATTCAAACACTGGAAGATATGCTAACCGCCTGCGTAGTTGATTTCGGTACAAACTGGGAAAGACATCTACCGTTGTGCTAATTCTCGTACAATAACAGCTATCACGCCAGCATTAAGGCTGCACCTTTTGAGGCACTGTACGGTCGTAAGTGCCGATCACCGATTTGTTGGACTGAAGTGGGAGATAGTCAACTCACTGGTCCTGAACTCATTCACGCCACCACTGAGAAAATTGTGGAAATCCAAAATCGACTCAAGGCCGCACGTGATCGTCAGAAAAGTTATGCCGACGTGAGACGCAAACCACTCGAGTTCCAAGTTGGGGATCGAGTACTCTTAAAAGTATCACCTTGGAAAGGCGTCATCCGTTTTGGCAAACGCGGGAAATTAAATCCCAGGTACATCGGGCCTTTTGAGATCCTCGAACGGATTGGCCCCGTAGCTTATCGATTGCAGCTGCCATCCGAACTCAGCAGCGTGCACCCCACTTTTCATATTTCAAATTTGAAGAAGTGTCTGTCTGATGAGACACTTATTATCCCACTAGATGAAATTCGTGTTGACGATAAACTTCACTTCGTTGAGGAACCCGCTGAAATTATGGACCGTTAGGTCAAACAACTGAAACAAAGTCGTATTCCCATCGTCAAGGTCAGATGGAATTCGCGGCGTGGTCCGGAATTCACCTGGGAACGGGAAGACCAAATGCGACTCAAATATCCTCAACTTTTCACTGATTCTACATCAAACACGACTTCGAACTAAATTTCGGGACGAAATTCTTCTAACAGGGGGAGAATGTAACACCCGCCAAATTAGGACTAGTAATTAGTGCCTAATCATATGTTAATACATGTAATTAGTTCTGTGTTAGGCTAATTAATGTATCGAATTATATATATTGATGAATATATACGAAAATGCGATTTGATTAAATCGTACGCAATTTAAATCGAATGAATTCGATTCAATCTAATACGGACGTTGGTGACCAATTTTATTAAATAACGCTTTTATATCAAAAATATTATTATGATAATATTTCGTATTCATTCGGATCATACAAACAAAACTTATACGATTTAAAAATGTAAAACGCGCAAACAAACAAACTTACATTTTATAACTCAAATATAAATGGATTTGTAAAATAATTAAATAAAATATCGCGTGAGAAACGCGCCATTTAATATGTAAAATGATTATTTAACGTTTGAACGACGGAGCGAACGAACACCACACGGAGCGGGAACGCGGGGCGAAAAATGGGAGTTTAACCTCCCATTCCCCACCTTTTCATTTCATTTCATCTTTTCTTTCTCTCTCTCTTCCATCTTTTTCTCTCAAAATTTCATCACCACCAACCTCACTAAATCGCAAATTACCACTATCAAACGGCCTTGGATTTCATTACTACTTTGGAAGAAAACGTTCACCACATCTCGATCTATCATCCTATCTTTTCGGATTTTTGATCCGACACTTTGTAAGTTTCCGACAAATCCCGACATCTCTCGATTTCTAGTGTTTTCACCTTCTAGTTGTTTGTTTATGCTTATAATGTCCATATTTGGGTTGGGTAAAAATATTGGACCGAACGGTGGCCGGGAAACTCGTTTTCGACACAAAATCCGGCCAACAGCCCGTAACGTCGCATCTGGCCTGGAGCCTTTGCGACGTCGCGTATAACGTCGCACATAACGTCGCATTGAATTGCGAAGTCGCACATAGCGACGTCGCCTACTACGTCGCTAGAATCAACAACGTCGCGTATAGCGACATCATCCTTAACGTCGCATTAAATTGCGAAACGTCGCCTTTAGCGACGTCATGCTCAACGTCGCAATCCTTACCTGCGACGTCACACCTAACGTCGCACAAACCAGGACTTGAAAACTCAGATTTTTACTAAGTGTCGAGACCTACAATTTTAACACCTGATTTTACCCAAATTCGGTTCCAGATGCGTTTTTCGTCAAAGCAATATAGTAGAAATAAAAATTTTCCAAGCTGACCTGGCAGCTCGACCCCAGCCAGGGGCTCTGCCCCTTGGACTCCGCCAGGGGCTGCCGCCCCTTGGACCCCGCTACCAGGGGCGCTGCCCCCGGACCCCCGTACTTAGATTCCGTTCTAAAACACAATCAAAACATTTTTTTTTCAAGTAAAACGCCACGAAATCAAAATAATAATAGTTGAGATTATTATTACAAATCCGTCACCAACGGGCCGTACACTTTTCAAATACTTAAACTTATCAACCAAATAGTGGAAATTTGGACATTATTGTTGAACGAACAACTACAAGGGTGATCTGTTGAGATACCCAATCATGATTATAACCATCGCGTGTCGTGGACACCCTCAGGTTACAAGTCTTTGGACTTCATACTCGGCTAATCAACTTACGTTTGTTTAAACGCTTTCAGACTCAGGTGAGTCTCATAGCCCCTCTTTTTACTATTTTACTCAGGGGTGTGATATATTGCTCATTTTAACATGTGAACGCAAGTACAAACATTTCATATACTACATGAGTTTTTCACAACTAATCATTTAAAGTCCTCCGTCAGCATAGTTGTTAATACGTTGTATCGTGAATATTAGTTATGGTACCATATAGGATTGACCCTCCTCGTTCGGGTTAGCAAGCACTAACCGGGTAAACGGACGTACTAATATTTGGGAAGACGAGTGTTGATTAGGCACTCGTGGAGGCACCTCGCCCGGAATTCTCTATAGGGGACCCGGCCCTCGAGTTAAGCTCAACTATGTGCTCATGGCTGTATACACGATTACTATCATTTAATTGCTGGATGCAATTCATTATTTAAATCTTGCGGTTCATACGATATTAACTGATTTCAAACCTGTGAGCTCACCAGCTTTTAGCTGACCTTTTAGCATGTATCGCAGGTACCAAGCAGTAGGATGTTTCTGCTTCAGGACTTTTAGCTCGAGTCAGCATACAGACGATTGAGATTTTCTTGCATTAGTATATTTTGTACAAGTACTTATGTACTGAAATCTCCTTTTATTTAAACTTGAGCTATGTAAAGCTTTAAATGTTGTAAACATTTCAATTATCAATATATTTTGTTAAAACGACGCATGTAGAGTCGTTTACTATATATCTTTGTGCTTTGTTATTAATTTAGTAACACCCAAATCAAGCTTCCGCAAATCATCAAATTTGGGGGTGTTACAAGATGTGTAACCCAAACAATCTCAGCAGCTGTGTTTGCAAGAGCACGGTACTCGGACTCACAACTGGAGCAAGAGACGGTGGGATGTTTCTTTGCACTCCAAGAGACTAGATTGCCACCGAGAAAAATAGAATATCCGTAGGTCGATCGTCGAGTTTCAATGCACCGAGCCCAATCGGCATCTGAATATCCAACAAGTGAGGGTGTTGGAGAGTGTTGAAATGAGAGACCATACGAGAGGGTACCTTTAACATATAGAAGGATCCTCTTGACTGCTTGAAAATGATCTTCAGTTGGAGCATGAAGAAATTGACTTACTTGATTCACTGCATAAGATAAGTCAGGTCGAGTAATCGTGAGGTACTGCAGTGCTCCAACGAGAGATCGATATAATGTGGGATCCGAAAAAGACGAGCCAACTGTAGAAAAATTCTCGGCAGTGGAAAGGGGGGTGGCCACAGGTTTGGATTCATGCAATCCAGCAAGAACAAGGATATCATGAGCGTATTTTGTTTGACTAAGAAATAAGCCAGAGTCCGTGTAAGTGACTTCAAGACCCAAGAAGTAACCACTTGCCTAGATGGCTGTAACCCCCCGCAAATTTAAACACGATTAATTACGTTAATCACTTGCATTATTAGGCTAATTCCCTACTTGAGTGAATTCACAACACATTTTAGAGGTAAGTCTAGCAAAGCCCAACTAGTTAGTACGCTTAGTATTACGTATTCGTAATTAGTTATAATTACGTACTGAACAATCTGAAAACAAACGCGACAAAAATATACGACAGTTGGTGAACAAAAATAAATTAATAAAACGAAATTATTAAATAACGTCGTAAACAATTAAATATTATGTCGATAATATTTACATATCAATTTATAACGCAAAACGTCAACTTGTATAATTAAAATAAAACAAAGTTTGAAATTTATAAAATTTATTAATCTGGTTTCATAAAAAGAGCCTAATTAAAATATAATGAAATATGTAATTTAAAAATGTATTAGTTAAAATAAAATAACATGTAACGATCGGGTAAACAAACACGGAACGCAAACACGGAGGCAGAAAGTGGAACAAAACCACCTTCCACCTCCCACTTTTCTTTCATTTTCTTTCATCTTTCTCTCTCTCATCTTTCTCTTTTCTCTCTACTACAACCACCACCAACCGAAAACTACCACAAATCACCACAAAACTACGTTAAAACGACGCCGAATCACCATACTTCTTTGGAATAAAACGACCACGAGACCACGATCTATCTTTCCATCCTTTCGGATTTCAAATCCGACACTCGTAAGTTTCCGACAAATCCCGTCAATTCCTATTTTGTAGTTTTAGTTAATATTTTATGTTTAGTATACTTAGATTATCATGTTTTAGCGTTTCATACAACCAAAAACGTCCAAAATCGCCCAAAAAACTCGTTATTTTTGATATGTTCGTCGAACAGGCGACTACGTCGCATTTTGCCCAAAAACAGTACTGCGACGTAGGCCTTTACGTCGCATAATCATCCCCAAGTCGCAGATAGCGACGCAACCCGTTCCGTCGCATTAAATTGCGAACGTCGCCTATGCGACGCAACCCATGACGTCGCAAAATCCGAATGCGACGTAGACCCGTACGTCGCACCCTACGTCGCACAAGTCAGAACCCTAAAAACACACTTTAAAAAGTCAAAGTTACTGTAGAAAAGTCAAATTTTACTGTAGCAGTACTGTAGCAGATGAGATAATAACATTTTTGAACTATTGTTTCAAAACATCACCAACAAGTCGTATACATTTTCACAAATACGAAATACAAACATAAACGTTTAAACGAACGATTTGGACGTGACTTGGTTGTACAAACACTAGCATGGATGTTTAGTTTAGACATCCACATACTTATTAAATCTCATACGTTAGGGCATTAGGAGATTTCGGACTGTACTTGGGCTTAGGTTTGCTAGCGCTCGCACAACTACTTAAACTCAACAGGTGAGTTCACAGCACTTACTTCTACTGTTTTTAACTTCTTTTGGGGTGGAAAACATAGTCAACTGCTTTACTGATTTACAGATTGCCATAACTGCTTTTACTATATGATTATTTATCATACTGTTTACTCGAACAATTAGAGTACTTGAACCGTTAAACTGTTATACAAACTATCACATAACTACCCTTGGTACATTTATACAAAACTGCTTATAACTGCGGTCAACTACTACAACTGTCCGTACGAATTGGTGTTCCACACAAAAACTATTATCACTATGTGAAACTATTTTGGTATCTTACCGGAGAACGACCGGTACATATTGGTAACTTGTCGGAGAACGACCGACACTAACATGGTATCTTGCCGGAGAACGACCGGTACTAACAGTGTATCTCGCCGGAGAACGACCGGTGCTAACTTGGTATCTTACCGGAGAACGACCGGTACATTTGGTACTTAGTCGGAGAACGACCGACTCAAACTTTAGAAACTACTGGGGAACGACCAGCAACACGGTTTCAAACATATAATTTGGGTAACGTCCCAACGCAACTATTTTTGGGCAACATCCCACATGAACCGCATTTTGGGTAACGTCCCGACAAAGAACGAAACTTTTGGGCGAATAACCCACTAAACTAATACCTTGGATGACGTTCCACTAAACATTACTCGACTTTTATGGCAATCACTATTTATGAATGTATTTGGTCCAACAACTATGACTGCAAAACTTGAAACAACAACATACAACATAAAACCTGTGGATTCACTCAACCTAGTTGTTGACTTTTACTATGTTTTTCAGGGAATTAGCTACGCATGTAAGAATCGCCAACACATGGAGATTTAGGCGACCCGTGAAGCTTTAGGATGCCAACATTTTTGGAAAAAAACATATGGATTTCTCCAGTATAACTGAAATTATTTTGTCATATTCTAGAAATCCACTTTTGTATACTTATTACTTTTAACTTGTACGATTCGATGAATCGTAAATCATGTAATTAACATTTTGGCATCTTAATATATTATGTTCTGTTGTAATCATAAGCTCTGATACGTATGCATGCTTTATTATTGTGACACCCCAGTACTTAAACTAAACGCTTCCGCTAAACAAATTTGGGGGTGTTACAGATTGGTATCAGAGACATTGGTTATAGCGAACTAGGAAACTTTAGGTGACTTAGAAACCTAGAGACCTAGACTATAGCCTTGGCTAGAACGCACGTGCATACACACATTTGCATACATCTAAACTATCGTTACGATACCTCGATACGCGTGAACTGTTCACCACATTCGACTCGTTCATTGTACTCAGATCTCATATGAACCTGATCGTATTAAACGGTTGATGGAAAGAAGTATGTATTTAGCATCATATAATGACGCCTGGCCAACGTGATTATATTATACCAAGTACATATGGGTGTTTCATAGTCGTAAGATACGTGATGGGGATCCGACAACTTTTCTTGATACTTTAAAACTTGAAATATGTGAAACTTCATTCCTCACATATTTTCCATTGGCATTGACTTCTGCATCTTTTCATCGCAGAACGTCAGCATGCCGCCTAAACAAAGAAAGACTCGAAACAGTCGACGAAATTCTCCACCTACACCTCCAGAAACAACCGAACAAATCATCGAATGCCGCGTGGCTGAAGCCATCGCACAATACGAGGCCAGTCGAAATCGTGAAAACCTGACCAACAATAGTGGAGCCACTCCAGTCATTAGCGAAACCCCAAACAATACCCAACAGGGGTGTTCATACAAAACATTTCAAGCCTGCAAACCCAACACCTTCACCGGGACTGAAGGGGCCATTGGCCTAGTCCACTGGATTGAGAAAACAGAGTCAGTGATCGACATCAGTGACTGTGCTGCTGACAAAATTGTGAAATACGCCACCTGCACTCTAGCCGACAAAGCGCTAACATGGTGGAACGCTCAGGTGCAAATCATGGGACGCCCAGCTGCTTACTCTATCTCATGGGAGACACTGAAACGAATGCTGATGGAGGAATTTTGCCCTCCCAACGAGATGCAAAAACTTGAAACCGAATTCTGGAACATACAAATGTTCGGCGCTGACATTTCCGGTTACACAACTAGATTCCAGGAGCTTGCACGTCTTGTGCCCCACATGGTAACCCCCGAGAGCAAACGCATTGAGCGTTACAACAGGGGTTTGGCACCACAGATCCGAGGCATGGTTATGTCCTCCAAACCCGCCACTTTTAGGAGCGCAGTTGACCTGGCTCAAAGCTTAACCGACGACGCGGTCAAGATTGGAACCCTGAAAGCTATCACAGGGAAAACAGAACCTACCCATACTGATGCGGGCGACAACAAACGCAAATGGAACAGCGATGATAACGACCGCCATGTTCAACAAAACAGAAACCAGGGAAACACCCGAGCCTTCGCCGCGATCACCAACCCTGGACCCAAAACCTACCTTGGCAACAAACCGAGGTGTGACAAGTGCGGGAGACACCACGATGGTGATTGTACATTTTGCCAAAACTGCAGACGTCCCGGTCATTTAGTACAGAACTGTAGGACAAACCTACCTCCTCAAGCCGCTCCCGAGGGACAAAACACCGGCTGTTTTAGGTGTGGTGATCCTGGACATCACCGAAACCAATGCCAACAACCGAACAACCCCGGGAACAACAATCAGAACAACAACAACCGCGTCGCTAACAAAGGCTATGTTCCAAGCCGCGCATACATTCTCCGTGCACCGGAAACAGTTGCAGATCTCAACTAGCACGGTACGTCTTAGCGACTATTGCTACGAATTAACATGCGCTTTATTCGAATATCGATTCAAACACAACACTTGGTAAACTTTGACCACGAAACGAAACACACGACTTATTGAACTATGCCGCGAGCATACTTAAACTGATCGAACTTCTATGGCAACAATTGAACGCCACACAAACTATTACTATTGTTAACAACATGACTCATCGGAGAACATACGCCGCGGGCAATCCGACTTGATTTTAAATCTCGGGACGAGATTTCTCTAACATGGGGAGAATGTAACACCCCGCAAATTTAAACACGATTAATTACGTTAATCACTTGCATTATTAGGCTAATTCCCTACTTGAGTGAATTCACAACACATTTTAGAGGTAAGTCTAGCAAAGCCCAACTAGTTAGTACGCTTAGTATTACGTATTCGTAATTAGTTATAATTACGTACTGAACAATCTGAAAACAAACGCGACAAAAATATACGACAGTTGGTGAACAAAAATAAATTAATAAAACGAAATTATTAAATAACGTCGTAAACAATTAAATATTATGTCGATAATATTTACATATCAATTTATAACGCAAAACGTCAACTTGTATAATTAAAATAAAACAAAGTTTGAAATTTATAAAATTTATTAATCTGGTTTCATAAAAAGAGCCTAATTAAAATATAATGAAATATGTAATTTAAAAATGTATTAGTTAAAATAAAATAACATGTAACGATCGGGTAAACAAACACGGAACGCAAACACGGAGGCAGAAAGTGGAACAAAACCACCTTCCACCTCCCACTTTTCTTTCATTTTCTTTCATCTTTCTCTCTCTCATCTTTCTCTTTTCTCTCTACTACAACCACCACCAACCGAAAACTACCACAAATCACCACAAAACTACGTTAAAACGACGCCGAATCACCATACTTCTTTGGAATAAAACGACCACGAGACCACGATCTATCTTTCCATCCTTTCGGATTTCAAATCCGACACTCGTAAGTTTCCGATAAATCCCGTCAATTCCTAGATTTTGTAGTTTTAGTTAATATTTTATGTTTAGTATACTTAGATTATCATGTTTTAGCGTTTCATACAACCAAAAACGTCCAAAATCGCCCAAAAAACTCGTTATTTTTGATCTGTTCGTCGAACAGGCGACTACGTCGCATTTTGCCCAAAAACAGTACTGCGACGTAGGCCTTTACGTCGCATAATCATCCCCACGTCGCAGATAGCGACGCAACCCGTTCCGTCGCATTAAATTGCGAACGTCGCCTATGCGACGCAACCCATGACGTCGCAAAATCCGAATGCGACGTAGACCCGTACGTCGCACCCTACGTCGCACAAGTCAGAACCCTAAAAACACACTTTAAAAAGTCAAAGTTACTGTAGAAAAGTCAAATTTTACTGTAGCAGTACTGTAGCAGATGAGATAATAACATTTTTGAACTATTGTTTCAAAACATCACCAACAAGTCGTATACATTTTCACAAATACGAAATACAAACATAAACGTTTAAACGAACGATTTGGACGTGACTTGGTTGTACAAACACTAGCATGGATGTTTAGTTTAGACATCCACATACTTATTAAATCTCATACGTTAGGGCATTAGGAGATTTCGGACTGTACTTGGGCTTAGGTTTGCTAGCGCTCGCACAACTACTTAAACTCAACAGGTGAGTTCACAGCCCCTACTTCTACTGTTTTTAACTACTTTTGGGGTGGAAAACATAGTCAACTGCTTTACTGATTTACAGATTGCCATAACTGCTTTTACTATATGATTATTTATCATACTGTTTACTCGAACAATTAGAGTACTTGAACCGTTAAACTGTTATACAAACTATCACATAACTACCCTTGGTACATTTATACAAAACTGCTTATAACTGCGGTCAACTACTACAACTGTCCGTACGAATTGGTGTTCCACACAAAAACTATTATCACTATGTGAAACTATTTTGGTATCTTACCGGAGAACGACCGGTACATATTGGTAACTTGTCGGAGAACGACCGACACTAACATGGTATCTTGCCGGAGAACGACCGGTACTAACAGTGTATCTCGCCGGAGAACGACCGGTGCTAACTTGGTATCTTACCGGAGAACGACCGGTACATTTGGTACTTAGTCGGAGAACGACCGACTCAAACTTTAGAAACTACTGGGGAACGACCAGCAACACGGTTTCAAACATATAATTTGGGTAACGTCCCAACGCAACTATTTTTGGGCAACATCCCACATGAACCGCATTTTGGGTAACGTCCCGACAAAGAACGAAACTTTTGGGCGAATAACCCACTAAACTAATACCTTGGATGACGTTCCACTAAACATTACTCGACTTTTATGGCAATCACTATTTATGAATGTATTTGGTCCAACAACTATGACTGCAAAACTTGAAACAACAACATACAACATAAAACCTGTGGATTCACTCAACCTAGTTGTTGACTTTTACTATGTTTTTCAGGGAATTAGCTACGCATGTAAGAATCGCCAACACATGGAGATTTAGGCGACCCGTGAAGCTTTAGGATGCCAACATTTTTGGAAAAAAACATATGGATTTCTCCAGTATAACTGAAATTATTTTGTCATATTCTAGAAATCCACTTTTGTATACTTATTACTTTTAACTTGTACGATTCGATGAATCGTAAATCATGTAATTAACATTTTGGCATCTTAATATATTATGTTCTGTTGTAATCATAAGCTCTGATACGTATGCATGCTTTATTATTGTGACACCCCAGTACTTAAACTAAACGCTTCCGCTAAACAAATTTGGGGGTGTTACAGATTGGTATCAGAGACATTGGTTATAGCGAACTAGGAAACTTTAGGTGACTTAGAAACCTAGAGACCTAGACTATAGCCTTGGCTAGAACGCACGTGCATACACACATTTGCATACATCTAAACTATCGTTACGATACCTCAATACGCGTGAACTGTTCACCACATTCGACTCGTTCATTGTACTCAGATCTCATATGAACCTGATCGTATTAAACGGTTGATGGAAAGAAGTATGTATTTAGCATCATATAATGACGCCTGGCCAACGTGATTATATTATACCAAGTACATATGGGTGTTTCATAGTCGTAAGATACGTGATGGGGATCCGACAACTTTTCTTGATACTTTAAAACTTGAAATATGTGAAACTTCATTCCTCACATATTTTCCATTGGCATTGACTTCTGCATCTTTTCATCGCAGAACGTCAGCATGCCGCCTAAACAAAGAAAGACTCAAAACAGTCGACGAAATTCTCCACCTACACCTCCAGAAACAACCGAACAAATCATCGAATGCCGCGTGGCTGAAGCCATCGCACAATACGAGGCCAGTCGAAATCGTGAAAACCTGACCAACAATAGTGGAGCATCTCCAGTCATTAGCGAAACCCCAAACAATACCCAACAGGGGTGTTCATACAAAACATTTCAAGCCTGCAAACCCAACACCTTCACCGGGACTGAAGGGGCCATTGGCCTAGTCCACTGGATTGAGAAAACAGAGTCAGTGATCGACATCAGTGACTGTGCTGCTGACAAAATTGTGAAATACGCCACCTGCACTCTAGCCGACAAAGCGCTAACATGGTGGAACGCTCAGGTGCAAATCATGGGACGCCCAGCTGCTTACTCTATCTCATGGGAGACACTGAAACGAATGCTGATGGAGGAATTTTGCCCTCCCAACGAGATGCAAAAACTTGAAACCGAATTCTGGAACATACAAATGTTCGGCGCTGACATTTCCGGTTACACAACTAGATTCCAGGAGCTTGCACGTCTTGTGCCCCACATGGTAACCCCCGAGAGCAAACGCATTGAGCGTTACAACAGGGGTTTGGCACCACAGATCCGAGGCATGGTTATGTCCTCCAAACCCGCCACTTTTAGGAGCGCAGTTGACCTGGCTCAAAGCTTAACCGACGACGCGGTCGAGATTGGAACCCTGAAAGCTATCACAGGGAAAACAGAACCTACCCATACTGATGCGGGCGACAACAAACGCAAATGGAACAGCGATGGTAACGACCGCCATGTTCAACAAAACAGAAACCAGGGAAACACCCGAGCCTTCGCCGCGATCACCAACCCTGGACCCAAAACCTACCTTGGCAACAAACCGAGGTGTGACAAGTGCGGGAGACACCACGATGGTGATTGTACATTTTGCCAAAACTGCAGACGTCCCGGTCATTTAGTACAGAACTGTAGGACAAACCTACCTCCTCAAGCCGCTCCCGAGGGACAAAACACCGGCTGTTTTAGGTGTGGTGATCCTGGACATCACCGAAACCAATGCCAACAACCGAACAACCCCGGGAACAACAATCAGAACAACAACAACCGCGTCGCTAACAAAGGCTATGTTCCAAGCCGCGCATACATTCTCCGTGCACCGGAAACAGTTGCAGATCTCAACTAGCACGGTACGTCTTAGCGACTATTGCTACGAATTAACATGCGCTTTATTCGAATATCGATTCAAACACAACACTTGGTAAACTTTGACCACGAAACGAAACACACGACTTATTGAACTATGCCGCGAGCATACTTAAACTGATCGAACTTCTATGGCAACAATTGAACGCCACACAAACTATTACTATTGTTAACAACATGACTCATCGGAGAACATACGCCGCGGGCAATCCGACTTGATTTTAAATCTCGGGACGAGATTTCTCTAACATGGGGAGAATGTAACACCCCGCAAATTTAAACACGATTAATTACGTTAATCACTTGCATTATTAGGCTAATTCCCTACTTGAGTGAATTCACAACACATTTTAGAGGTAAGTCTAGCAAAGCCCAACTAGTTAGTACGCTTAGTATTACGTATTCGTAATTAGTTATAATTACGTACTGAACAATCTGAAAACAAACGCGACAAAAATATACGACAGTTGGTGAACAAAAATAAATTAATAAAACGAAATTATTAAATAACGTCGTAAACAATTAAATATTATGTCGATAATATTTACATATCAATTTATAACGCAAAACGTCAACTTGTATAATTAAAATAAAACAAAGTTTGAAATTTATAAAATTTATTAATCTGGTTTCATAAAAAGAGCCTAATTAAAATATAATGAAATATGTAATTTAAAAATGTATTAGTTAAAATAAAATAACATGTAACGATCGGGTAAACAAACACGGAACGCAAACACGGAGGCAGAAAGTGGAACAAAACCACCTTCCACCTCCCACTTTTCTTTCATTTTCTTTCATCTTTCTCTCTCTCATCTTTCTCTTTTCTCTCTACTACAACCACCACCAACCGAAAACTACCACAAATCACCACAAAACTACGTTAAAACGACGCCGAATCACCATACTTCTTTGGAATAAAACGACCACGAGACCACGATCTATCTTTCCATCCTTTCGGATTTCAAATCCGACACTCGTAAGTTTCCGATAAATCCCGTCAATTCCTAGATTTTGTAGTTTTAGTTAATATTTTATGTTTAGTATACTTAGATTATCATGTTTTAGCGTTTCATACAACCAAAAACGTCCAAAATCGCCCAAAAAACTCGTTATTTTTGATCTGTTCGTCGAACAGGCGACTACGTCGCATTTTGCCCAAAAACAGTACTGCGACGTAGGCCTTTACGTCGCATAATCATCCCCACGTCGCAGATAGCGACGCAACCCGTTCCGTCGCATTAAATTGCGAACGTCGCCTATGCGACGCAACCCATGACGTCGCAAAATCCGAATGCGACGTAGACCCGTACGTCGCACCCTACGTCGCACAAGTCAGAACCCTAAAAACACACTTTAAAAAGTCAAAGTTACTGTAGAAAAGTCAAATTTTACTGTAGCAGTACTGTAGCAGATGAGATAATAACATTTTTGAACTATTGTTTCAAAACATCACCAACAAGTCGTATACATTTTCACAAATACGAAATACAAACATAAACGTTTAAACGAACGATTTGGACGTGACTTGGTTGTACAAACACTAGCATGGATGTTTAGTTTAGACATCCACATACTTATTAAATCTCATACGTTAGGGCATTAGGAGATTTCGGACTGTACTTGGGCTTAGGTTTGCTAGCGCTCGCACAACTACTTAAACTCAACAGGTGAGTTCACAGCCCCTACTTCTACTGTTTTTAACTACTTTTGGGGTGGAAAACATAGTCAACTGCTTTACTGATTTACAGATTGCCATAACTGCTTTTACTATATGATTATTTATCATACTGTTTACTCGAACAATTAGAGTACTTGAACCGTTAAACTGTTATACAAACTATCACATAACTACCCTTGGTACATTTATACAAAACTGCTTATAACTGCGGTCAACTACTACAACTGTCCGTACGAATTGGTGTTCCACACAAAAACTATTATCACTATGTGAAACTATTTTGGTATCTTACCGGAGAACGACCGGTACATATTGGTAACTTGTCGGAGAACGACCGACACTAACATGGTATCTTGCCGGAGAACGACCGGTACTAACAGTGTATCTCGCCGGAGAACGACCGGTGCTAACTTGGTATCTTACCGGAGAACGACCGGTACATTTGGTACTTAGTCGGAGAACGACCGACTCAAACTTTAGAAACTACTGGGGAACGACCAGCAACACGTTTTCAAACATATAATTTGGGTAACGTCCCAACGCAACTATTTTTGGGCAACATCCCACATGAACCGCATTTTGGGTAACGTCCCGACAAAGAACGAAACTTTTGGGCGAATAACCCACTAAACTAATACCTTGGATGACGTTCCACTAAACATTACTCGACTTTTATGGCAATCACTATTTATGAATGTATTTGGTCCAACAACTATGACTGCAAAACTTGAAACAACAACATACAACATAAAACCTGTGGATTCACTCAACCTAGTTGTTGACTTTTACTATGTTTTTCAGGGAATTAGCTGCGCATGTAAGAATCGCCAACACATGGAGATTTAGGCGACCCGTGAAGCTTTAGGATGCCAACATTTTTGGAAAAAAACATATGGATTTCTCCAGTATAACTGAAATTATTTTGTCATATTCTAGAAATCCACTTTTGTATACTTATTACTTTTAACTTGTACGATTCGATGAATCGTAAATCATGTAATTAACATTTTGGCATCTTAATATATTATGTTCTGTTGTAATCATAAGCTCTGATAAGTATGCATGCTTTATTATTGTGACACCCAAGTACTTAAACTAAACGCTTCCGCTAAACAAATTTGGGGGTGTTACAATGGCCTAGTGGTAGGATCTTCCCCAGGCTTCCTAGAGGTCAGGGGTTCGATCCTACCCTGGGTAAACATTTAGCATGTTAGGTACCGCCACCGCAAATCCACAGGGCACACCCGGGTTCGAGTCCGATAAAGGACTGCCTGTATAATTTCGTGGGCTAACTGTGGCCAGGTGCTTTGCCGGGCAGATGTCTCTTGCGGGTGGGACGCTGCGGATCTCAAAGAGATCCGGGGTCAGGGGTACCCTCCAACTACCCTCTTTTTTTTAAGACCCAAGAAGTAACTAAGACGTCCAAGATCCTTGATGGCAAATTCAACATTTAGGCGAGATATATATTTGCGAATAATAGCATCATGATTTCCAGTGAGAATGATATCATCCACGTAAACTAAAAGATAGAGGATACATGAGTCTCGTTTAAAAACGAATAAGGAAGGATCGGCTCGACTACAAGAAAATCCAAGGTGAATTAGAAAGTTACTAAGCCTTTGGAACCAAGCTCGAGGAGCTTGTTTAAGGCCGTACAACGCCTTCTTTAGTCAACAAACATGAGTGGGAAAGCGGGAATCAATAAAACCTGGAGGCTGCTCCATAAAGACTGTTTCCGTGAGATGACCGTTTAAAAACACATTTTTTACTTCTAGTTGATGAAGTGGCCACTTATTAAGAATGGCAAGGGAAAGGACAATGCGTACTGTAGTAGCTTTAACAACTGGACTAAAAGTGGCTGAGTAATCCAAGCCAGGAACTTGAGTGAAACCTTGGGCGACTAAACGTGCCTTTAATCGATCAACAGAACCATCAGAGTGATATTTAGTACGAAACACCCATTTCGAGCCAACAACATTTGAAACTTTTGGACGTGGAACAAGATCCCAAGTCTTATTTTTTTGTAATGCATCCATTTCATCATGCATGGCATTCAACCACGATGGGATTTTAGAAGCTGATTTGAATCCTTTTGGTTCCTTATTAGCAAAGAGTGCATGATGAAGGCCAGTACGCGATAAATGAGCGACATCTGCAAAATGTTTCCGTTTAGAAATACCTGATTTTGCACGAGTAACCATCGGATGACCCGAGGGCGTTTCTGAGGTAGAGGTAGTTGAAGGAGCCGTAGTGGGTTCCGAAGGCGGTGGCTCAACTGTGGTTGGTGTTGATGGCGCATGACAAAGACAACACGGATCATGAAGAGATTGTGGCTGATGTGGTTCAGAATTAGAAGATACATTGTTATTATTAGACATAGATGAACCTGTTGAGGGTGCTAAATGAGTAGCATCATCATAATTCGAAAATACGAGTTTGGAGAGGTCAACTGTGGACATTTGGCCACAGAATGGAAAAGAAGACTCGTCAAACTGAGCATGTCTAGTGATATAGATGCGCCAAGTAGATGGATCCAAACAACGATACCCTTTGTATTGATTGCTATATCCGATGAAGACACACGAGATGCTACGAGGGGCAAGTTTATGTGGTGAGTAGTCTCGTAAATAAGGAAATACCCGACAACCAAAAGTGCGAAAGTTGTCATAATTTGGTGTAGTAGAGAATAGCATCTCAAACGGAGTTTTGTATTGCAATACTTTAGATGGCAATCGATTTATGATGTAAGTGGCGGAACTAAATGCATCGGGCCACAATGATGCAGGAGTGTGAGCATTGAACATCATGGCAAGTCCTGTTTCGGTGATATGGCGGTGCTTTCTTTCAACACGCCCATTTTGTTGAGGGGTGTGTGGACAAGAAAGACGATGATGCGTGCCATTTTCCATAAGTAAGGTTCGAACACGATGATTTATAAATTCGCTGCCACCATCACTTTGGAATGTTTTTACTTTGCATGAGAATTGTGTTTGTACAAAACTCAGGAAGACATTAAATACTCCAAAGAAATCTGATTTTGCCCTTAGAGGATAAAACCAAGTAAACCTGGAAAAATCATCAACGAAAATCACATAATAACAATAACCATCTGTAGAGGCGATTGGCTCCGGTCCCCACAAATCACAATGTATCAAATCTAAAACATGAAGAGATCGTTTTTCATTATTAGCAAAAGGTAAACGTTTGCCTTTTGAAATCTGACAAGATGAACAAATACTCGGTTTTGGTAAAATAGAAGTAACAGATAACCGTCCTAATTTATTAAGTAATGAAATAACATCAAAAGAAACATGTCCCAAACGGTTGTGCCAAAGCTCATACGATGCACGCAATCTGTTGGATTTTAACTGTGACATGAAAGCCTTTTGTCCTCGCTCTAGCACATAAAGATCATGATCACGTCGACCCGTTGCTAGTACTGCCTTTGTGTGTCGGTTCTGAATAATAAACATATAATCAGAAAAAAGTATATCAACCGGATTATCCGCTGTGAGCTTGCTAATAGATAGTGTTGAGTCACTGGTCGCTGACCATGATGAAGTCACTGGTCGCTGACCAACTCAACTGTTCACTACTCAATGAAAAAATGGATTGTATCGAAGCTGCTGTTGCTAATGATTGGTTTCGCTGATCGTCATTCATTCTGTTCGATCTTCTGAGGAAGATTTAAAGCTCAACATTGGTGTGTCGCTGATCTACGTCAGCGAGAGCCTTACTTCTTCAAATCAATAAAGGCAAAAGTCACTGCCAGAATAACAGCTAGTCACTGAAGATCTTTGGTTCAATTCATTCTACAAGAGCATGTTAGCTCGCAGTGAATGAGGAGGATTGCTGCATCTTCAGTGACTATTCAATAAAGCCTCTCAATCATCAAGTACCAAAAAGTACTGTACTTATCTATACAGCAGCAAGAGTGTTCCAGTTCGAAGTATGTCCGAAAGATTACGTGGCAGCAAGTGATTGGTTTTAAGGTAACGAGATATTTGCGGTAACAGAATTGGGACCCGCAGAATGTCGGTTTATCAGAGATCAGGACCAATCAAGCAACAACACGTGTCCTTCCAAGATCCTATTTTGTAGGCGATATTTTAGGAACTCTTGTAGTATAAATAGTTCAGTGTTTTGTACTATTGAGGCTAGTCGTCATATGCACCGTTCTTCTGTTTGTCAGAGAACTAGTTTGTCTAGGTGTGTATTAAGACTCAGCGAGGTTAACTATCAGCGTGTATGTCCACTGTAGTTAATACTCTTCATTGTAATAATTTAGCTAAGTGTTTGAATTGGATTAACTTTGGTTAATCCATTCCGCATTCAACACTTCATGAATTTAATCAATACAATTCACTTTCAGCTACTATTACTTGTCGTTCTTTGATACTGTTATATCTTTAATCTGTTATTTCAATACCGTCATACTCTGTTATAGATAATCAATTTAAAACAAACTGAAACACTTGGTAAAATATGAAATTGTTTTAAATTGTATTCAACCCCCCCTTCTACAATTAAACTTTACACTTTGTGATTCCAAATCACTAACTAATAGTGATTACGGGACTATCAATTGGTATCAGAGCAGAGTTGGTTTAAATTCAATTAACCAGGTCTGCTATGGAATCAATAAAGTACAGCTGTGTTGACTCTGATTATCAAAAGGGAAATGGTTCCACAACCAAACCTCCAGCTTTTGATCCTTCAAGGATTGAAACCTGGATGTCCCGGATGATGATGTTTTTGGACTTAGTTGATGACCGTCTTTGTAATATCATAACCAATGGTCCACATATCCCAACTACTATTGTTCCTGCTGTAATTGCAACAGCTACTACTCCAGCTATACCAGAAATGGTTTTACCTAAAAGAGAGGAACAATGGACTGATGAGGATAGGCGATTGGTTAGACTTGATAAACAAGCTAAAATCTACATAGGCATGGCACTTCCTGATGAAGTGTTCGAATCAATCAGGCTTTGTAGAACTGCTAAAGATATGTGGGATACCCTTAGGAATATATATTGGAACTCCTGATATTATTCGCTGCAGGGAAGTCAATCTCACTCGCCAGTATGAGCTGTTCGCAATGGAACCAAATGAATCTCTGTCTTCCACTTACACCAGATACCAGTCACTGATGAACAAAATGGAGAAGGCTGGTATAGGCAAGGAACAGAGATTTGTTGTTGAAAAGTTTCTTGAGTTGCTGCCAAGGAAAATATGGGGAACCATTGCAACGTGTACCAGACAGAGAAATGATTATTCAATACTGAATTTAACTCAGGTCTATGGTATTTTGCTCAATTGGGAGCAGTCTGAAAAGAAAGCCGATCAGAGTGAGCATATTCGTGCTACTCTTGGAAGTCAGAAGATATCCAATGCCCTTGTAGGAGAGCTCGATGAAATCGATCAAAGACAGAAGTCAAAAGTGTCTAAGAAAAGCTCGAAGTCACTGATAGCTGAAGAAGAAGGTGGTCTGAATGAAGAAGAGTCAGAATATGAGTATGATGAAGGATTGGAGAAACTTGAGAAGGATATGGCCATGATGGTTGCTAATTTCAGAAGGAACACCAGATCAAGAAGATTTGCTGGTGCTCCATCATCTGATAAATTTCAATCTAAAGGTGAATGTGTAACAACCGCCAAATTAGGACTAGTAATTAGTGCCTAATCAGATGTTAATACATGTAATTAGTTCTGTGTTAGGCTAATTAATGTATCGAATTTTATATATTGTTGAATATATACGAAAATGCTATTTGGTTAAATCGTACGCAAATTAAATCGAATGTATTTCGATTCTATTTAATACGGACGTTGGTGAATAATTTATTTAAATAACGCTTTTATGTCAAAAATATTATTATGATAATATTCCGTATTTATTCGTGTCGTACAAACAGAAATTTCACAATTTAAAATGTTAAAACACGCAAACTAAATAAACAAACTTACATTTTATAACTCAAATATAAATTGAATTGTAAAGTATTTAAATAAATTATCGCGTAATAATTTGTATTTTAAAATGTACCGTTTAATATGTAAAATAATTATTTAACGTTTAAACGACGGAGCAAACGAACACCGCACTGGATACGTAGACGGAGACTGAAAATGGGATAAAACCCCACTCACCCCTATCTTCTTCTCATTTCTCATCTAATCTCTCTCTCTCCTCTCTTCTTTCCTCTCAACCAACAAACCACCACCATCACCATTAATCCACCAAATAACACCCTTAAACGAGCTTGGATCACACCCCTCCTTTGGAAGAAAACGTTCACCGTCACCCGATCTACATTCCTATCTTTTCGGATTTTCAATCCGACGCCGCGTAAGTTTCCGACAAATCCCGACACCTCTCGTTTTTGATTATTTTTACTAGTTTATGGTTTAAATAGGCTTAATATGTTCATATGAGGGTTGGGTAAAAATATTGGAACAATCGGAAACCCGAAAACATGTTTTTGGCTCGAAATCCGTCGAACAGTCTTAAGTGTCGCTAAAATGCCAAAAACAGTGCTAGCGACACTAAGTGTCACTATGCCTCTCTGTCACCCTTATAGCGTCACTCCTTAAGTGTCGCTATGATCTTGATACCGACACTTCCTTAGTGTCGCCTATGACCAATTACTGACCCCTTAACGTAACTAAGTGACGCAGGAACCTATACCGACACTTCTCTAGTGCCGCCATACCTGTTACCCGACACTACTTAACGACACATCATTAGTGCCGCTATACTATTTTACCCGACACTCCTTTAGTGTCGCTATGATACCCGTCACTTCTTAAGTGACGCCCAAATGTCCGAAATCATTATTTTATACGACACTCCCTAAGTGCCGTCGTTATGTTGAACCCGTCACTCCTTAAGTGACGCATACTTTTTCACACGACACTAGCCTAGTGACGCATGACTTCATACTGACCCAGGTACCCGTCACTCCTTAAGTGACGCATGACATTTTACACGACACTACGCTAGTGACGCTATCCTTTCAAGATCAGACACTCCATGCGACACTTCCTAAGTGTCGCATAAATTGCCTTAGTGACGCCTATAAGTGTCGCATAAAACAGCAGCTTTTCAACTAATTTTTACACTAAGTGTCGGACTTATACAACTTCAAATACTTATACTATACGACTTAACAAACATAATAAAACATACTTTTCTATTTCAATTACTCTAAATTGCGTTTTGAATGATAAAACTTTAATTTTAACAATTCACCAACGGGCCGTACACTTTTATACAAACGATAACGAACCAACAATTGGACACAACGGGTTGTATGAACAACTAGCCTAGATGATCTTGCGAGACATCTACTTACTTGACATTACGTGTTTAGGCATTTGGAGGTTACGGGTTCGGAGAACCAACTGTTGATATTACTTACTCGTTTATTGATATAAACACACTTGCAAAGACTCAGGTGAGTCTTACGGCCCCACTTTTACTGTTTTAACTTATTGGGGGAGATACATGCTACTTATTTTACTGAACACAAGTACTAAACTGATTTCTATACCAAACGGAATTGCATGAGTTAATTACTATTTACTGAAGTCTCTCCATCATATATCGTTAGTTATGTACTTAAGCGCGAACAGTAGTTAATGGATCCATTAGGGAAATGACCCTCCCTGCCCGGGGTAGTAGCGCTACCACGTACTGATTTACACGTATAAACGGGTGACTATTATTTCGTTACTTATGCTTGCTCAATTACGAGCATGTCACGGGAGCAACTGATTATTTACGGGTTAAGCTTCGATTATGAGCCTCATGGCAACGGTATAACTTGATTACTTTACTTTTACGAGTTTTGCAAATACCTGATATACGCCTACGGGCACTACTGATGAAATCTTGTGTTCAAACTGATTTTTACTGATAAACCTGTGAGATTCACCAACCTTTTGGTTGACCCTTTTTAGCATGTATTCTCAGGTACACTTACGGAGTAGGATCACTCCAGGATCACTAGCTAGAGTCGCATGATTTCCAAACTGCATTTAACGGAGATTCTTTGGCATTATCTTTTGTAGCTATGGTTATGTAATAGAATCTCCCGCCATATACGCAGACTCTAGGCTTACATATTTTTTTAAAAGAAAACTATATGTTTTCAAACGATTTAATTATGAAATGTAATTATTTTACAAAACGTCTCATTTAGAGGTCGTTTGCTGTATATCTTGTGCTTTGTATATTGATTAGTAACACCCAAAGTATGCTTCCGCAAATCACTAAATTTGGGGGTGTTACAGATTGGTATCAGAGCCTAAGGTTATAGTGAACTAGGTTGCATTTAGTGGGCCTAGACTATGACCATTAGGCAGTATTCCCTTACTAGGCATGATTGGTTCAGGAATTACATCATACGACTTTAATTTAACATAGCCTGATCAACTATGTACAATTAAGGAAAGATGATGTGAGGTCTGAAACGGTTATGTTGAACAGGAATGCGTTAGTTGACTCTGACCACGAGAGAACCGGACCATTACTTGATACGTGCTAGACTTTAGGCTGGATATTATATACCTATATATATTAGCCTCGTCTTACTTACACTCTGCCACAGGAATGGCAAACACACCACCTAATCCGTCACACTCTCACCCACGTGGGTCACGAAACCCACGAGTAACCCGGAGGAACACGAGGACACCTCGAACCAGCCCCTATCCCGATCATAACTTTCAGAACTCGGCACATCTCACGGTGCCAGTATTGACTACCCAACTTCGCCGTCAGGAACAAAGGCTCGAACATCTTGAACGGGAACAACACCGAATGACCTACCTACTTCGCCAGGCACTGGATCACATAGCCCAACTCCAGCAAGAACAAGAGGATACAAACCTCTCTGTAAGCATAATTCAGGATTCAATGACCGCTGAATTAGGTGCGGATGAACTCGTAAGGAACCGACTAGAGGAATGTGAACAGCGTTCACAGGAGACCGAGGAGCACTCTCGAACACTAGTACAACGATTGGCCTTGGTCGAAGACAACGCCAGACAAGCCAACAGACTAGCAGAAACTGTTGACCGCCTTGTCGCACTGATGGAACAGATTAATCTGCATCAAGATTAGATCAGTCTGTGATTTGTAACCAGTTAACTACTTAATTAGAACTTATGTAATTCAACCGGATGTAACAATTCCCGGTACTTTTGTATTACCACTACTCTGTAATCTTTTGAAAACCCGTACTTTGTATCCAACTTGTCTATCTAAATGGAATGTGATTATCAACTCGTACTGTTATCGTGTATCTCATTATATACACTTGTGATATATCATAAATTTCATGCAAATATCTTATTCCACTTTCCTTGTGCTTTTCGTGATCAGCAGCATGCCTCCTCGTCGACAGATCACTCTCACTGAAGCCGAGGTTGCGGGCCTGATTGCCCGTAGTGTGGCACAAGCTCTAGCTACCCGGACCTCAACTCCTGGTAGTGAAGACACCGCTAACACTGGACCACAACCGAAGCCCTGCTCATACAAGGACTTCCAAAACTGCAAACCACTGAACTTTGCAGGTACTGAGGGGGCGATCGGTCTAATACGCTGGATCGAGAAAGTTGAGTCCGTATTTCTTATCTGCAACTGTGCGGAGGGGGACAGGGTTAAGTTCTCCGTTAGTACTTTTACTGACACCGCACTTACTTGGTGGAACACCTATGCCCAAACTGTGGGCGTTGCTAATGCTTACAAACTCCCATGGGAGGAGTTGAAAGAGATGTTGAGGGGCGAGTATTGCCCCAGGGATGAATTGAAAAAGCTAGAGTTGGAATTCTACAACCATAAAATGCAGGGTGATGACATCACTGGTTACACCAATCGTTTCCACCAACTGGCACTTCTGTGCCCAACCATGGTCGATCCTGAGTACAAGAGGATCGAGAAATATGTTGATGGACTGCCCGAGAAACTTCAGGACCTGGTGACTTCATCCAAACCAGGTACTATCCAGAACGCCATCCGTATGGCCCATGAACTTACGGCAAACGCTGTCCGCCATAACACCACCTCAGCCCCACCTGCAACCAACAAACGAAAGTGGGAAGGAAACCCCAACTCATCCAACCAAATCACCAACCGAAGACCCGAGCCTATTAGAGCTTATTCATCCGGATCTTCAGAAAAGAAAGGGTACAGTGGAAGCAAGCCCTACTGTCCCAAATGCAATCGTCACCACGACGGTTCCTGCCCTTGCACAAACTGCAAACGTTTTGGGCATCTGGCCAAGGATTGTCGAAACACCAGTGCCCCGAAGACTTGTTATGGGTGCGGAAGTCCTGGGCATTTTCAGAATAATTGCCCTAAACAGAAAAACAACAACAACAACAACAACAACAACAACGACAACAACAACAACAACAACAACAACAACAACAACAACAACAACAACAACAAGCGGAACAACAACTCTGCTCGCAGCAGAGCATTTGTCATCAAAGCTGGGGAAGCTAGGGAAGACCCGAATGTTGTAACGGGTACGTTTCTTCTCAACGATCTTACTGCTTCAGTATTATTTGATACCGGTGCTGATAAAAGTTTCATATCTGATGAGTTTTGCCCACTACTTGACATCACCCCCGCGGCCTTAGATATTAAGTACACAGTAGAACTTGCAAATGGTAAACTCATAGAAACCGATAGTGTGATACCTAATTGCACTTTAAACTTAGCCGACGAAATCTTTTCAATCGATCTAATGCCTGTTGAACTGGGAAGTTTTGATGTCATCGTGGGTATGGACTGGTTGTCCAAGCACCGGGCCGAAATTGTATGCCATGATAAAATCATCCGAATTCCTCTCGCCGCCGGTAGTACCTTGGTCATACAGGGGGAGACCGGTGGGTCGAGACTAAACTTAATCTCCTGTTTAAAAACCCGAAAATTTCTGAGAAAGGGTTACCCAGCAATACTCACGCACATCACGGAGAAAAAGTCGGAGGAGAAGCGACTTGAAGATGTGCCAATCGTTAGAGACTTTCCCGAAGTCTTTCCAGAAGAACTACCTGGTCTACCACCACCTAGACAGGTTGAGTTCTCGATCGACCTCGTGCCGGGTGCCGCACCGGTGGCCCGAACACCGTACCGCCTAGCCCCATCCGAACTTCAGGAGTTGTCCACTCAGTTACAGGAACTCCTGGATAGAGGATTCATCAGACCGAGTTCTTCACCTTGGGGAGCTCCGGTCTTGTTTGTCAAAAAGAAAGACGGTTCATTTCGAATGTGTATTGACTACCGAGAGTTGAACAAGCTAACCGTCAAGAACCGATACCCACTTCCTCGAATCGATGATCTGTTCAATCAACTTCAAGGATCAAGCTGTTACTCAAAGATTGATCTTCGATCGGGTTATCATCAGTTGCGTGTTCGCGATGCTGACATCCCAAAAACCGCATTCAGAACCCGTTACGGGCACTACGAATTCCAAGTAATGCCCTTTGGCCTAACCAACGCACCGGCTGTATTCATGGACCTTATGAATCGGGTGTGCAAACCTTACCTCGACAAGTTTGTCATTGTCTTTATCGATGACATCCTTATCTATTCACAAGACGAACATGAACACGCTCAACATCTCAGAACCATCCTAGAAGTACTTAGACACGAGGAGCTTTACGCCAAATTTTCTAAGTGTGAGTTCTGGATAAGCACCGTTCAATTCCTTGGACACGTTATCGACAGTCAGGGAATTCATGTAGACCCATAAAAAATCGAGGCAATTAAGAACTGGAAAGCGCCAACCACCCCAACCGAGGTACGCCAATTCTTGGGATTGGCCGGTTACTACCGCCGTTTCATCGAAAACTTTTCGAAAATTACCAAACACCTCACGGTGCTGACTCAGAAGGAAAAGAAATTCGATTGGACCGATAAACAAGAGTCGGCATTCCAGCTGTTGAAACTAAAGCTTTGCAGTGCACCCATTCTATCTCTACCCGAAGGCACCGATGACTTCGTGGTATACTGCGATGCTTCTCACCAAGGTCTCGGTTGCGTGCTGATGCAACGAGACAAGGTCATTGCTTACGCCTCCCGGCAACTTAAAATTCATGAGAAAAACTACACTACTCACGACCTCGAGCTAGGGGCCGTGGTATTCGCCTTAAAAATCTGGAGACATTATCTTTATGGTACCCGCAGCACTGTATTCACAGATCACAAGAGTCTCCAACACATTTTCAACCAGAAAGATCTCAACATGAGGCAACGTAGATGGGTTGAATTACTCACCGATTACGACTGTGAGATCAAATACCATCCGGGCAAAGCAAACGTGGTTGCTGATGCTCTCAGTCGTAAGGAACGAACGAAACCACTTCGAGTCCGGGCACTCAGTATTACCATTCATAACGATCTCACCACCCAAATTCACATTGCCCAACTCGAAGCCCTGAAACCCGATAACTTCAAGAATGAGGCCTTGCGAGGGATGGATAAACAATTCGAGATCAGACCCAACGGAGTTAGGTATTTCTCTAACCGAATCTGGTTACCTAATTTCGGAAACCTGCGGGACTTGGTGATGGATGAAGCTCACAAGTCCAAATATTCTATCCACCCGGGATCCGACAAAATGTATCACGGCATCAAGGAGTTTTATTGGTGGCCGAATATGAAAGCTGACATTGCTTTGTACGTCAGCAAATGCTTAACTTGTTCCAAGGTCAAGGCCGAGCACCAAAGACCTTCCGGATTGCTCCAACAACCTGAAATTCCTCAATGGAAATGGGAGCAAATTACCATGGATTTCATAACCAAACTACCTAGATCGGCGAGCGGTTGCGATACCATTTGGGTGATCGTCGATCGCCTCACCAAATCGGCTCATTTCTTGGCAATCAAAGAAACCGACAAAATGGAACGCCTTACACAAATATACATCAAAGAAATCATTTGCCAACATGGTGTCCCTATCTCGATTAACTCTGACAGGGATGCTCGATTCACATCTCACTTCTGGCAATCACTCCAAAAATCACTGGGTACCCGTCTCGATATGAGTACCGCGTACCATCCTCAGACCGATGGCCAGAGCGAACGGACTATTCAGACACTGGAAGACATGCTACGAGCCTGCGTAGTTGATTCCGGTACAAATTGGGAAAGACATCTACCTTTGTGCGAGTTTTCGTACAACAACAGGTATCACACCAGCATTAAAGCTGCACCTTTTGAGGCACTGTACGGTCGTAAGTGCCGATCACCGATCTGTTGGACTGAAGTGGGAGATAGTCAACTCACTGGTCCTGAACTCATACATGAAACCACGGAGAAAATCGTTGAAATCCAAAACCGACTCAAAGCCACACGTGATCGTCAGAAAAGCTATGCTGACGTGAGATGAAAGCCACTCGAGTTCCAAGTTGGGGATCGAGTACTCTTAAAAGTATCGCCTTGGAAAGGCGTAATCCGATTCGGCAAACGCGGGAAATTAAACCCCAGGTACATTGGACCTTTTGAGATCCTCGAGAAGATAGGTCCAGTGGCATATCGACTGCAGCTGCCCTCTGAACTCAGCAGCGTGCACCCTACTTTTCACATTTCTAACTTAAAGAAATGTCTGTCTCACGAGACACTTATTATACCACTTGACGAGATTCGCATCGATGACAAACTACATTTCGTTGAGGAACCAGTCGAAATTATGGACCGTGAGGTCAAACAACTGAAACAAAGTCGTATTCCAATCGTCAAAGTCAGGTGGAATTCTAGACGTGGTCCGGAATTCACTTGGGAACGGGAAGACCAAATGCGACTCAAATATCCTCACTTATTCACCGATTCTACCCCTAACGCGACTTAAATTTCGGGACGAAATTCTTTTAACAGGGGGAGAATGTAACAACCGCCAAATTAGGACTAGTAATTAGTGCCTAATCAGATGTTAATACATGTAATTAGTTATGTGTTAGGCTAATTAATGTATCGAATTTTATATATTGTTGAATATATACGAAAATGCGATTTGGTTAAATCGTACGCAAATTAAATCGAATGTATTTCGATTCTATTTAATACGGACGTTGGTGAATGATTTATTTAAATAACGCTTTTATGTCAAAAATATTATTATGATAATATTCCGTATTTATTCGTGTCGTACAAACAGAAATTTCACAATTTAAAATGTTAAAACGCGCAAACTAAATAAACAAACTTACATTTTATAACTCAAATATAAATTGAATTGTAAAGTATTTAAATAAATTATCGCGTAATAATTTGTATTTTAAAACGTACCGTTTAATATGTAAAATAATTATTTAACGTTTAAACGACGGAGCAAACGAACACCGCACTGGATACGTAGACGGAGACTGAAAATGGGATAAAACCCCACTCACCCCTATCTTCTTCTCATTTCTCATCTAATCTCTCTCTCTCCTCTCTTCTTTCCTCTCAACCAACAAACCACCACCATCACCATTAATCCACCAAATAACACCCTTAAACGAGCTTGGATCACACCCCTCCTTTGGAAGAAAACGTTCACCGTCACCCGATCTACATTCCTATCTTTTTGGATTTTCAATCCGACGCCGCGTAAGTTTCCGACAAATCCCGACACCTCACGTTTTTGATTATTTTTACTAGTTTATGGTTTAAATAGGCTTAATATGTTCATATGAGGGTTGGGTAAAAATATTGGAACAATCGGAAACCCGAAAACATGTTTTTGGCTCGAAATCCGTCGAACAGTCTTAAGTGTCGCTAAAATGCCAAAAACAGTGCTAGCGACACTAAGTGTCGCTATGCCTCTCTGTCGCCCTTATAGCGTCACTCCTTAAGTGTTGCTATGATCTTGATACCGACACTTTCTTAGTGTCGCCTATGACCAATTACTGACCCCTTAACGTCACTAACTAAGTGACGCAGGAACCTATACCGACACTTCTCTAGTGCCGCCATACCTGTTACCCGACACTACTTAACGACACATCATTAGTGCCGCTATACTATTTTACCCGACACTCCTTTAGTGTCGCTATGATACCCGTCACTTCTTAAGTGACGCCCAAATGTCCGAAATCATTATTTTATACGACACTCCCTAAGTGCCGTCGTTATGTTGAACCCGTCACTCCTTAAGTGACGCATACTATTTCACACGACACTAGCCTAGTGACGCATGACTTCATACTGACCCAAGTACCCGTCACTCCTTAAGTGACGCATGACATTTTACACGACACTACGCTAGTGACGCTATCCTTTCAAGATCAGACACTCCATGCGACACTTCCTAAGTGTCGCATAAATTGCCTTAGTGACGCCTATAAGTGTCGCATAAAACAGCAGCTTTTCAACTAATTTTTACACTAAGTGTCGGACTTATACAACTTCAAATACTTATACTATACGACTTAACAAACATAATAAAACATACTTTTCTATTTCAATTACTCTAAATTGCGTTTTGAATGATAAAACTTTAATTTTAACAATTCACCAACGGGCCGTACACTTTTATACAAACGATAACGAACCAACAATTGGACACAACGGGTTGTATGAACAACTAGCCTAGATGATCTTGCGAGACATCTACTTACTTGACATTACGTGTTTAGGCATTTGGAGGTTACGGGTTCGGAGAACCAACTGTTGATATTACTTACTCGTTTATTGATATAAACGCACTTGCAAAGACTCAGGTGAGTCTTACGGCCCCACTTTTACTGTTTTAACTTATTGGGGGAGATACATGCTACTTATTTTACTGAACACAAGTACTAAACTGATTTCTATACCAAACGGAATTGCATGAGTTAATTACTATTTACTGAAGTCTCTCCATCATATATCGTTAGTTATGTACTTAAGCGCGAACAGTAGTTAATGGATCCATTAGGGAAATGACCCTCCCTGCCCGGGGTAGTAGCGCTACCACGTACTGATTTACACGTATAAACGGGTGACTATTATTTCGTTACTTATGCTTGCTCAATTACGAGCATGTCACGGGAGCAACTGATTATTTACGAGTTAAGCTTCGATTATGAGCCTCATGGCAACGGTATAACTTGATTACTTTACTTTTACGAGTTTTGCAAATACCTGATATACGCCTACGGGCACTACTGATGAAATCTTGTGTTCAAACTGATTTTTACTGGTAAACCTGTGAGATTCACCAACCTTTTGGTTGACCCTTTTTAGCATGTATTCTCAGGTACACTTACGGAGTAGGATCACTCCAGGATCACTAGCTAGAGTCGCATGATTTCCAAACTGCATTTAACGGAGATTCTTTGGCATTATCTTTTGTAGCTATGGTTATGTAATAGAATCTCCCGCCATATACGCGAACTCTAGGCTTACATATTTTTGTAAAAGAAAACTATATGTTTTCAAACGATTTAATTATGAAATGTAATTATTTTACAAAACGTCTCATTTAGAGGTCGTTTGCTGTATATCTTGTGCTTTGTATATTGATTAGTAACACCCAAAGTATGCTTCCGCAAATCACTAAATTTGGGGGTGTTACAGAATGCTACAAGTGTGGCAGAATTGGTCATTTTGCAGCTGAATGCAGATCAAAATCAGTGAATCAAGTCCCTGAACCCATGCCAGATGTCAGAAACGACAAGTACAACAAATACAAGGCAAAATATAAGAAGCTGAAAGAATTGTCGAAATCTGGAAAGAAGAAGAGAAAAGGATTTGTTGCTGAAGAAAGTTCACTCAGCGACTCTGATTCATCCTCTTCATCTGATGATGAAGAAGCAATGCTTTGTCTAGACAAAGATTATTGTTTAATGGCTAATGATGCTGAATTCCATGAAAATATCAAGGAAGTAGCTCAGAAATGTTCAGCATAAGGATGGGACTCTGACAGCATCTACAAAAGCATTCTTAGAGAAACCATCTGGTATTTGGACAGCGGATGTTCCAGGCATATGACAGGATGTAAGTCGCTGCTCAGTGATTATTAGGATGAAAAAGGTCCTGATGTAGTTTTTGGTGATAACAAAGTTGAGAAAACCAAAGGGTACGGTGTCTTAACCAATGGTAACGTAATGTTCAAACGAGTAGCATATGTAGAAGGTTTGAAGCACAATTTATTAAGCATCAGTCAGTTTTGTGATTCCAAGAACAAGGTACTTTTTGATCATGAAGCTGGTGTTGTTTACAACAAAAAGGGAAGTGCTGTTCTTGCTGCAAACAGGAAAGGGAACACTTATGCGGTCAATATGGATTCAGCACAATCAGGAACATGTTTTTACTCCAGAACCGTTTCAGAAGAAAAATGGTTATGGCATAAGCGACTTTCTCATCTGAACTTCAAAGCAATTAACAAACTGAGCAAGAATGGTTTAGTCACTGGACTACCAAAGATGTCTTATGACAAAGACAAGCTTTGTTCAGCATGTGAAAAGGGAAAGCATCACAGCTCGTCCTTCAAAAGCAAACAGACTTCTTCAGTAACAGAATGTTTTTACTTGCTACATATGGATCTGTTTGGACCAGTGAGTACATCAAGTCTTGGAGGAAAAATGTACTGTTTGGTGATAGTAGATGAATACTCCAGATACACTTGGGTATTTTTTCTCAAAGCCAAAAGTGAAGCTGCCAGCGAGATCATATCCTTTGTCAGGAAAATGGAAAATCTAAATGATGTCACGGTAAAACATCTGAGAAGTGATAATGGTACTGAATTTCAAAATTTTGACCTTGAAAATTTTTGTGATTCAAAAGGTATTTCTCAAAATTTTTCAGCACCACGAACACCCCAACAAAATGGGGTGGCAGAAAGGAGAAATAGAACCTTGATTGAATCTGCAAGGTCAATGCTCATTGATGCTGGTCTTAAGACCTATTTCTGGGCTGAAGCAGTGAGTACTGCCTGTTACACTCAAAATAGGTCACTGATTGTCAAAAGGCACAGTAAGACAGCATATGAGCTATTAAGGGGGAGAAAACCTGATATAAGTTTTCTTCATGTTTTTGGTAATACCTGCTACATTCTAAACAATAGAGATCACTTAGGAAAGTTTGATCCCAAAGCTGATGAAGGAATATTTGTTGGTTACTCAATCATCTCTAAAGCTTTCAAAATTTATAATAAACGAAGAGAATGTATTGAGGAATCAATGGATGTTACTTTTGATGAATCATATGATAAGTCACTCACTGATCCAAAAGAATATGAAAATCTTGTTTTTAAAAAAATGGATGGTGACTTATCAAATGAAATCAAATCAAATGATAAGGAATATAAAAATTTCTCATCTGATTCTGAAGGTGAAGATAATGTTCCTGAATTCAATTCCAGTCCTATTTTAGCGGTGAATAATTCAGGAACATCATCTTTACCTACAGATGTCCCATCATCATCAACTCAATGTCCAAACCAAAACTCGCATAACAACAATACTCATGCTACAGATGTTGATTTGCCCTCTGAACCCTCACAAGGTAATCAAGTCACTGCTGAACCTCAGCGAATGACCAAGTGGACAAAACATATTGATAATCAATTGATTATTGGTAATCCAAAATCTAGGGTTCAGACAAGATCAGCAACTGCTAACTTTTGTTTGTTTGTAAGTTTTGTGTCTCTAATAGAACCAAAGAAGGTTGATGAAGCACTTACTGATCATCACTGGATAGCTGCCATGCAAGAAGAGCTATCTCAGTTTGAACGAAATAAAGTTTGGAAGCTTGTACCACATCCCACTGGTAAATCAGTGATTGGAACACGATGGGTGTTCAGAAATAAAATGGATGCTGATGGTGTGGTTACAAGAAACAAAGCTAGACTTGTTGCACAAGGTTACTGTCAGCAAGAAGGCATCGATTATAACGAAACCTTTGCACCAGTAGCTAGGCTTGAAGCAATCAGGCTATTTCTTGCTTATGCAGCTCACAAAAAGTTTAAAGTATATCAAATGGATGTGAAAAGTGCCTTTCTGAATGGCAAGCTACAGGAAGAAGTGTATGTCAAGCAACCACCTGGATTCATTAATCCAAAACATCCGGGTTATGTTTACAAACTTAATAAAGCCCTGTATGGACTAAAACAAGCTCCCAGAGCGTGGTATGATACTCTCTCTGTCTACCTGATAAAATGTGGCTACGTCAGAGGCAAAATTGACAGCACATTATTTATCAAAAGAGATAAGAGAGATGTCATATTAGTCCAGATCTATGTTGATGATATCATTTTCGGGTCTACTAACAGTGACATGTGCAAGGAATTTTCTGATCTCATGACCAAAAGTTATGAGATGAGCATGATGGGTGAATTAACATTTTTTCTTGGTTTGCAAATAAAACAAACCAAAACTGGAATTTTCATTAGTCAAGGAAAATATGTTAAAGATCTGTTAAAGAAATTTGAATTTGCTAATTGCTCAACCCTTGCTACACCCATGTCACCTGCAGTAAAGCTATATGCTGATCCTGATGGTAAATCTGTAAACATTACTGCTTACAGAGGAATGATCGGGTCGCTGCTGTATCTAACTGCTAGTAGACCAGACATTATGTTTGCTACATGTCTCTGTGCTAGGTATCAAGCTGATCCTAAGGAATCACATTTTCTCGCTGTCAAAAGGATATTCATATATCTGAAGGGTTCTCCTAATCTTGGTCTCTGGTACCCATCTGGTTCAGACTTCTCCCTGAAAGGATACTCTGATTCTGATCATGCTGGATGCAAACTGGATAGAAAAAGTACATCTGGTAGCTGTCAATTTCTTGGAGAAAAGCTAGTAAGCTGGTCCAGCAAGAAACAAAACTCAGTCTCAACTTCAACAGCTGAAGCTGAATATGTTGCTGCAAGTGCATGTACTGCTCAAATTCTCTGGATGAGAAATCAGCTTGTTGACTATGGTTTTGACTTCAATGAAATACCAATCTACTGTGATAGTCAAAGCGAAATCGCCATTGCCAACAGTCCAGTAATGCACTCAAGGACAAAGCACATTGATGTCCGATATCATTTCATCAGGGACCATGTGATGAAAGGTGATATTGAATTACATTTTATTCCAACTGATTACCAACTCGCTGATTTATTTACAAAACCTTTAGATGAGAAAAGATTTAATTTTCTTATCAGCGAGCTTGGCATGTTAAACTTAAATGACTAGCTCAGCTATCAAGCTCAGTTATGTTATTTTTGTTTAACGTTTTTTTTTCTATAAAGTATCTATTATGTCTCTATATGACCTATTTTGTTATTTTCCTATATTTTGTTTTACTGATCGTGTTAGTATTCTAAGTTGTAACTAGATCAGTGAAAGATAAATATAGTAAAATAATACATAGTTCATATCAAACATAATCAATACTCTGTTTAAAAAAAAAAAAAAAAACCTATTCTTTAGCTGATCTTGTTAGTATTCTAAGATGTAACTCTTTCAGCGAAAGATAAGTCTCTATAAATTTTATTTTAAAACAACACTCATACTCAATGAATAAAAATTTATGTTTCATAGTTACCAAGTGATAAATCTCTCTGACTTAGTTAGTATTCTAAGTTGTGACTAAATCAGTGAGATAACATCTCAGGCAAATTGAAACTTATGAGTGTTATTTTTTTTTACATTCAGGGTCTCCCTGATTCTTTCATCATTATTTGAAGGGATGTGTCACAAAAATTGCATCTCTGACACTATTTCTTCCTTACGTCACATATACTTTTCCGGCGCACCTTTCAAATCACCATTAATACCACCAAGCTCCACAATCATCACCCCTATTTCATTTAAACATCATAAATTATCACCCCTATGCTGCCCCTACTTACCATCACCATCAACCACGTTTTCCCAATCCTAACCACTTGTTTAATCAAGAGTTTCTATAAATCAAACAAAATGATTTCATTTTTCAAATCAAAACAAACTCTTGATTTTCATAATCCTTTTCAAATACCCAAACCAATAAAAGTCTTTCCGATTTCTGTAACGGAAAATTCAAACGTTTTAAAATCTTCATACATCACTGGAAATCTTCTACTTCTTTCAGTTGATAAGGAATTTTGTCATTACAGCATTCAAAATCACTTTCATCACCATAAAATCTGTTTTTCATAAAAACAGAGTATGAAATTAATCTCATCACTTGATAGATTAGGGTAAATTTTTTTAAAAAAAAAAAAAAAATCAACTTGGTCTATAATCGCCTTGCTTTTTACTTAGTCTAGTGACGCCATTTTTATCTACTCTGATGGGATTACAAGGTTTTCTTGTAATCCAGTATGAAACTGTTGTACACCTGTCTGATTCTCCCCCCCCCCCCCCATCTATCACGTCACTGCTTACACCCCGAGTGACCAAAGCTGATCATCCTCCATCCAAGAAAAACTCAAACTCTTCTACCAAATGTTTGAAAATAAAGGCCCTGTTTCTAACAAATCAAGGGATCAAGAGTGAAATAGTCACTGAACGTTCAGTCTCTATGGGCACTCTTGCTAAAACCAAAACTTACTTATCGAGTCAACCCATGAGCCACTCATCATCCTCACAAAAGGATGCTGATTCATTCAAAGGGCAAGTGACATCAGTGGGTGATAACACACTCTTATCTGGTGTCACATCACTGGCTACAGACCCGGGCCAACTCTCTTCTATCACCACACCAGCTGTCAATGTCGCTCTCCAGTCACAGAGAGTGATACAGGCTGCACTTTCTGTTTTTAAAGATCCATCAGTTAAAACACAAGCTGATGATGAGAAAACCAAAACTGATTCACAACATGATCACATAGTTACTATCGCATTTTCTGATATCATCAAGGGGGAGAGATATCTACATGACGAAATTGCTGATGCTTACAGAAAAATGTTAATCTACTTTCTGATATCATCAAGGGGGAGAAAACGTGCAAATGAATGCAAAAACCAATGGTGCTCATATAAAGAATTGTTGCTGATTGGAAATCATCTATTTGGTTCCTATCGCAGAAACAACATATCTACAACTCATGTAGAAAAGTTGCTGACGCTATTAGAACCATATAGAAAAGTTGCTGACGCTATATGGAAAAATTGCTGACGCTATAAAAGTTACTGATATTTTCTTGGCAATTTTTATTCCATATCAGCTTAGCAACGAATCCTTCTCCATCAACTGCAGCTCAGATGTGTCTCATTGATTTTCAGTCGGTTAAAGCTGCATGAGAAGGATATTTGCATATAAAATTTCCTTCACTAGTGTCTTCTCTCTGATGACAAGTGCACTGTGATGATGTATATTCTCACTGATGAGTTGTGTTCACTGACGCCATCTCTATATCTTTCTCTGATAAAACTTTGAATCATATGCCAAGAAGAATGAATTTTTGGCCTAAATTCACTCTGGTTGAAGGTCTTCCCGTGATTTCACTCTGGTTGAAGGTCTTCCCATTCACAAAATGACTTCTATCAAAGGAATGTGAGTCAAAGCTGAAGATATCAAAAGTTGCTGAATCTCTTGATCGCTGAAGAAGATTGACTTATCTAAATCAGATTAGAGTATTGTAACTAAAAATGATCATGTACTTTATATTTTTAGTTTTAATAATATTTGAACTTTAGTGCAAAACTCAGATCAGATCAAAAGAATCCAAAAGAAAAATGAATGGATCACAAGTATAAAGTCACTGAATGTTTAAATTCTTAAACACTGACTATAAACTTTCACAGCAACAAGTTTGTCTAGGGAGCTTCAATCACAATCATTTAGGGGGAGATTGTTGAGTCACTGGTCGCTGACCATGATGAAGTCACTGGTCGCTGACCAACTCAACTGTTCACTACTCAATGAAGAAATGGATTGTATCGAAGCTGCTGTTGCTAATGATTGGTTTCGCTGATTGTCATTCATTCTGTTCGATCTTCTGAAGAAGATTTAAAGCTCAACATTGGTGTGTCGCTGATCTACGTCAGCGAGAGCCTTACTTCTTCAAATCAATAAAGGCAAAAGTCACTGCCAGAATAACAGCTAGTCACTGAAGATCTTTGGTTCAATTCATTCTACAAGAGCATGTTAGCTCGCAGTGAATGAGGAGGATTGCTGCATCTTCAGTGACTATTCAATAAAGCCTCTCAATCATCAAGTACCAAAAAGTACTGTACTTATCTATACATCAGCAAGAGTGTTCCAGTTCGAAGTATGTCCGAAAGATTACGTGGCAGCAAGTGATTGGTTTTAAGGTAACGAGATATTTGCGGTAATAGAATTGGGACCCGCAGAATGTCGGTTTATCAGAGATCAGGACCAATCAAGCAGCAACACGTGTCCTTCCAAGATCCTATTTTGTAGGCGATATTTTAGGAACTCTTGTAGTATAAATAGTTCAGTGTTTTGTACTATTGAGGCTAGTCGTCATATGCACCATTCTTCTGTTTGTCAGAAAACTAGTTTGTCTAGGTGTGTATTAAGACTCAGCGAAGTTAACTATCAGCGTGTATGTCCACTGTAGTTAATACTCTTCATTGTAATAATTTAGCTAAGTGTTTGAATTGGATTAACTTTGGTTAATCCATTCCGCATTCAACACTTCGTGAATTTAATCAATACAATTCACTTTCAGCTACTATTACTTGTCGTTCTTTGATACTGTTATATCTTTAATCCGTTATTTCAATACCGTCATACTCTGTTATAGATAATCAATTTAAAACAAACTGAAACACTTGGTAAAATCTGAAATTGTTTTAAATTGTATTCAACCCCCCTTCTACAATTAAACTTTATACTTTGTGATTCCAAATCACTAACTAATAGTGATTACGGGACTATCAGATAGTAAATTTTTGGTGACATGTGGAACATCAAGAACATCAAGTAATTCGATATCCTTAGAAATAGATGAAGAACCGATATGAGAAATGGGTAAAGCATTACCGTTACCGAAAGTTACTTGCTCGTTACCTGAGTAAGATGCAACAGAGTCAAGGTTTGCGGTTGAGGCTGTCATGTGAGCAGAAGCCACGGAGTCAACATACGAATCTGGAGAGCTGTTAGTGACATGGCAATTAGCATGAAAGGCATGAGCCAAATTTGCATCGATAGAAGGCGTGCGTTGAGCAAAAGAGGCCAGATCTGGACAAGTAGTGGCATAGTGACCTTCTTTTCGACAAAGTTGGCAATGAGGGAGACGGTGGCCACGACCTCGACCATTTGAGTAATTTCCACGGCTAGAGGAACGACCACGACCTCGAGAACCATTGGAGTTCCCACGATGAGAATCATAGGATGGTCGATTCATATTAGCTGTAAAGGCCGCAGGTGGAGTAGGAGAACCATGGACTGAGTTGAGAAACAATTTGTGGCTCTCTGCCTGGGAGAATGAATCACGAAAAGTAGGACGGGGTTTGATAGCCCGCTGAGTTGTTGCAAAAGTCTCAAATGAGGAACCAAGGCCACATAGAAACCAATGACTTTTATCGATATCATCAACCGGATGACCAATGGCGGCAAGCTGGTCACATATCAATTTGAATTTTCGACCGTAGTCGGAAACAATAGAGTTGCCCTTTTGGAGTTGTCTGAGAGAATCACGAAGTGTGTGCATACGATCAATGGAGTCATGGCTGTATGAATCCTCAAGTGCACACCAAACTTCACGAGCAGTTTTTAGGCCAAGAACCACCAACATGGCTTCTTCAGAGAGAGAAGATTGAAGGATAATTAGAGCGCGTTGATCAGCCTCTTGCCAGGTGACGTATGCAGGATTTGGTGAGGATCCGTTGGCTGTATTTATTGTTGACGATGGTGGATTATGAGTGCCATCTATATAGCCTGTAACAACCAGCAAATTAGGACTAGAATTAGTGCCTAATTCCTTGTTAATACATGTAATTAGTTCTGTGTTAGGCTAATTTATGTATCGAATTATATATATTGTTGAATATATACGAAAATGCGATTTGGTTAAATCGTACGCAATTTAAATCGAATGTATTTCGATTCAGTTTAATACGGACGTTGGTGACCAATTTTATTAAATAACATTGTTATGTTAAAAATATTATTATGATAATATTTCGTATTCATTCGTATTGTACAAACAAAACGTACACAAATTTAGATATTAAAACGCGCAAATTAAATAAACAAACTTACATTTTATAATTCAATATATAAATTGATTAGTAAAATATTTAAATAAAATATCGCGTAATAATTTGTATTTTAAAACGCACCATTAATATTTAAAATAGTTATTTAACGTTTAAACGACGGAGCAAACGAGCACCACGCGGAACGCGGGGCGAGAAAGCTGAAAAGTGGGGATAAAACCCCCACCTCCCATTTTCTTTCTTCACTTTCATCTATCTCTCTCTCTCTCCTCCTTTTCTTCTTTCCTTTTTCTCTCTAAATCACCACACCACCACCATCAAAAATCCTTAAATACTACGTCAAAACGAGTTTGGATCATACACCTCCTTTGGAGAAAAACGCTCACCACATCACGATCTACAACGCTATCTTTCCGGAATTTCATTTTGGCGTTTTGTAAGTTTCCGACAAATCCCGACATCTCTCGTTTTTGATCATTTTTACTAGTTTATGGTTTCTATAGGCTTATTATGTTCATATAAGGGTTGGGTAAAAGAATCGGACCAAACGGAAACCCGAAAACATGTTTTTGGCTCAAAATCCGTCAATCAGACGTAAGTGACGCACTGATGAACCCAGATATGCGTCACTTCGTGCGACACTGACTAAGTGTCGCATAAGCCCTCTTTTCCCGTCACTACCTAAGTGACGCATTTTCAATATCCGTCACTACTAGCGTCACTTGCTTTAGTGACGCCTATGATCGAAACCTAATTTTTATACGACACTCTTGCCCGACACTACTCTAGTGACGCCTAGAACCTTAAACCGACACTTGTTACCGTCACTGCCTAAGTGTCGCCACCTTATGCGTCACTTACCTAAGTGACGCCCTAAACTCATATTTCACAATTTTATGCGACACTTCCTAAGTGTCGCATAAACCTTAAGTGTCGCTATAAGTGACGCTAAAAACAGAGTGTTTCAAACCATTTCTACTAAGTATCGAGACCAAAAATTTACCACTTGATTTCACCCAAATTCAAGTCCAGATGCGTTTTTCACTATAACAATATTATAGAAATAAAAATTTTCCAAGCTGACCTGGCAGCTCGACCCCAGCCAGGGGCTCTGCCCCTTGGACCCCGCCAGGGGCTGCCGCCCCTTGGACCCCGCTACCAGGGGCACTGCCCCCGGACCCCCGTCATTAAATGTTGTAAATACTTTTCACACTAAGTGTTGAACACTTACAAATAACGAAACCTGATTCAACGATACATATAATGATAACACTTTGAATCATTATTACAAACCGTCACCAACGGGCCATATTTGCTTTCAAACTACAAACGGATTACTAAACAAACACTTGGACATAACGAGTTATGTAGACAACTAGCCTAGATGGTCTTGCGAGACATCTACTTACTTAACTTTATATGTTTAGGCATTTGAAGGTTACGGGTTCGGAGAACCTACGGTTCATATTACTTACTCGTTTATTGATATAAGCGTACTTGCAAAGACTCAGGTGAGTCTTACGGCCCCACTTTTACTGTTTTAACTTATTGGGGGAGATACTTGCTACTGATTTTTCTTGAACACAAGTACTAAACTGTTTACTATACCAAACGGAATTGCATGAGTTACTTACTATTTACTGAAGTCTCTCCATCATATATCGTTAGTTATGTACTTAAGCGCGAACAGTAGTTAATGGATCCATTAGGGAAATGACCCTCCCCGCCCGGGGTAGTAGCGCTACCACGAACCGTTATGTATAAACGGGCGACTATTATTTCGTTTACTTATGCTTGCTCAATTATGAGCATGTCACGGGAGCAACTGATTAATTACGGGTTAAGCTTCGATTATGAGCCTCATGGCAACGGTATAACTTGATTACTTTACTTTTGCGAGATTTGCAAATACTTGATATACGCCTACGGGCACTACTGATGAAATCTTGTGTTCAAACTGATTATTTACTGATAAACCTGTGAGATTCACCAACCTTTTTGGTTGACCCTTTTTAGCATGTATTCTCAGGTACACTTACGGAGTAGGATCACTCCAGGATTTCTAGCCAGAGTCGCATGATTTCCAAACTGCATTTAACGGAGATTCTTTGGCATTATCTTTTGTAACTATGGTTATGTAATAGAATCTCCCGCCACATACGCGGACTCTAGGCTTACATATTTTTGTAAAGAAAACTATATATTTTCAAACGATTTAATTATGAAATGTAATTATTTTACAAAACGTCTCATTTAGAGGTCGTTTGCTGTATATCTTGTGCTTTGTATATTGATTACTAACACCCAAGTATGCTTCCGCAAACCGTTAAATTTGGGGGTGTTACAGATTGGTATCAGAGCCTAAGGTTATAGTGAACTAGGTTGCATGTAGTGGGCCTAGACTATGACCATTAGGCAGTATTTCCTTACTAGGCATGATTGGTTCAGGAATTACATCATACGACTTTAATTTAACATAGCCTGATCAACTATGTACAATTAAGGAAAGATGATGTGAGGTCTGAAATGGTTGTGTCGAACAGGAATGCGTTAGTTGACTCTGACCACGAGAGAACCAGACCATTACTTGATACGTGCTAGACTTTAGGCTGGATATTATATATATTAGCCTCGTCTTACTTACACTCTGCCACAGGAATGGCAAACACACCACCTAATCCGACACACTCTCACTCACGTGGGTCACGGAACCCACGAGTAGCCAGGAGGAACACAAGGTCACCTCGAACCAGCCCTTATCCTGTACATAATTCTCAGAACTCGGCATATCTCACGTTGCCAGTATTGGCTACCCAATTCCGCCGTCAGGAACAAAGACTCGAAAATCTTGAACTGGAACAACACCGAATGACCTACCTGCTTCGTCAAGCTCTTGACCGCATATCACAACTACAGCGAGAACAAGAGGATACCAACCTCTCTGTAAGCATAATTCAGGATTCCATGACCGCCGAACTAGGTGCGGATGAACTTGTAAGAGACCGACTAGAAGAATGTGAACAGCGTTCACAGGAGACTGCGGATCACTCTCGAACACTAGCACAACGACTGGCCTTGGTGGAAGACAACGCCAGGCAAACCAACCGACTAGCAGAAACTGTGGACCGCCTTGTCGCGCTAATGGAACAAATTAATCTACAAGAAGACTAGCGTAGCCTTTGTCTTGTAATATATCTTGTAATCTAATGACTATCTAGCGCTACTCTATAAACTAGTCGGATGTAACAATTCCCGACACCTTTTGTAATATCCCTGTAGGATGTAACTTTTAAACTCACTTTATCTATCAAATATCACTTGTTATCTCAACTCACATTAATTGTCATTTTCCATGTTGATGTTATGTACTACTGCTTTCATACATGTACATCTGTGACAATTACAAGTCATACAAAATCTCATGTATCTTCATTTCTTTTATTGAAGAATCATGCCGCCAAAGACACGACCATACACCGACGCCCAGATTACCTCCCTTATAACCCAGGCTGTTACTGAAGCCTTAGCTCGGAATACTCCACCAAATTCCTCGAGAAACAGCGATGCCGCTGAAACCTCTGCTGCTAAACCTTGTTCTTACAAGGACTTCCAGAACTGCAAACCTCTAAACTTTGCAGGTACCGAGGGAGCTATTGGTCTGATACGTTGGATCGAGAAAGTTGAATCGGTATTTCTTATCTGCAACTGTGCGGAGGGGGACAAAGTTAAGTTCTCTGTTAGTACTTTTACTGACACCGCACTCACGTGGTGGAACACCTATGCCCAAACTGTGGGCGTTGCCGATGCTTACAAACTCCCGTGGGAGGAGTTGAAGGAGATGTTAAGGGGTGAGTATTGCCCCAGGGATGAACTGAAACAACTGGAGCTGGAATTCTGGAACCATAAGATGCAAGGTAATGATATCACCGGTTACACCAACCGTTTCCACCAGCTGGCACTTCTGTGCCCAACCATGGTCGATCCTGAGTACAAGAGGATCGAGAAATATATTGATGGATTGCCCGAAAAACTCCAGGATCTGGTGACTTCATCCAAACCAGGTACTATCCAGAACGCCATCCGTATGGCCCATGAACTCACGGCAAACGCTGTCCGTCGTAACACAACTTCAGCCCCACCTGCAAACAACAAACGAAAATGGGAAGGAAACCCCAACTCATCCAACCAAATCACCAACCGAAAGCCTGAGCCCCTTAGGGCTTATTCATCTGGCACTTCAGAAAGGAAAGGGTACGTTGGAAGCAGGCCCTACTGTCCCAAATGCAATCGTCACCACGACGGTTCCTGCCCTTGCACAAACTGCAAGCGTTTTGGGCATCTGGCCAAGGATTGTCGAAACACCAGTGCCCCGAAGACTTGTTATGGGTGCGGAAGTCCTGGGCATTTTCAGAATAATTGCCCTAAGCAGAAAAACAACAACAACAACAACAGCAGCAACAAACGGAACAACAACCCTGCTCGTAGCAGAGCATTTGTCATCAAGGCTGGGGAAGCTAGGGAAGACCCGAATGTTGTAACGGGTACGTTTCTTCTCAACGATCTTACTGCTTCAGTATTATTTGATACCGGTGCTGATAAAAGTTTCATATCTGATGAGTTTTGCCCACTACTTAATATCACCCCTTCGGCCTTAGATGTTAAGTACACCGTAGAACTCGCAAATGGTAAACTCATAGAAACCAGTAGTGTGATACCTAATTGCACTTTAAACCTCGCAAACGAAACCTTCTCAATCGATTTAATGCCTGTTGAACTAGGAAGTTTTGATGTCATCGTGGGTATGGACTGGTTGTCCAAGCATCGGGCCGAAATTGTTTGCCATGATAAGATCGTCCGAATTCCTCTCGCCGCCGGTAGTACCTTGATCATACAGGGGGAGACCGGTGGGTCGAGACTAAACTTAATCTCCTGTTTAAAAACCCGAAAATTTCTGAGAAAGGGTTACCCCGCAATACTCGCGCACATCACGGAGAAAAAGTCGGAGGAGAAGCGACTTGAAGATGTGCCAATCGTTAGAGACTTTCCCGAAGTCTTTCCAGAAGAACTACCTGGTTTACCTCCACCTAGACAGGTTGAGTTCTCGATTGATCTCGTGCCGGGTGCCGCACCGGTGGCCCGAGCACCGTATCGCCTAGCCCCATCCGAACTTCAGGAGTTGTCTACTCAGTTACAGGAACTCCTGGATAGAGGATTCATCAGACCGAGTTCTTCACCTTGGGGAGCTCCGATCTTATTTGTCAAAAAGAAAGACGGTTCATTCCGAATGTGTATTGACTACAGAGAGTTGAACAAACTAACCGTCAAGAACCGATACCCACTCCCTCGAATCGATGATCTGTTCGATCAACTTCAAGGATCAAGCTGTTATTCAAAGATTGATCTTCGATCAGGTTATCATCAGTTGCGTGTTCGCGATGCTGACATCCCGAAAACCGCATTCAGAACCCGTTACGGGCACTACGAGTTCCAAGTGATGCCCTTTGGTCTAACCAACGCACCGGCTGTATTCATGGACCTTATGAATCGGGTGTGCAAACCTTACCTCGACAAGTTTGTCATTGTTTTTATCGATGACATTCTTATCTATTCACGAAACGAACAAGAGCACGCACAACACCTCGGAACCATCCTAGAACTACTTAGACACGAAGAGCTTTACGCCAAATTCTCTAAGTGTGAGTTCTGGATAAACACCGTTCAATTCCTTGGGCACGTTATCGACAGTCAGGGAATTCATGTAGACCCGTCAAAAATCGAGGCAATCAAGAATTGGCAAGCACCAACCACTCCCACCGAGGTACGCCAATTCTTGGGATTGGCCGGTTACTACCGCCGCTTCATCGAAAACTTTTCAACAAATGCCAAACCCCTCACCGTGCTGACTCAGAAGGAAAAGAAATTTGATTGGACCGATAAACAAGAGTCGGCATTTCAACTGTTGAAATCCAAGCTTTGCAGTGCACCCATTCTATCTCTACCCGAAGGCACCGATGATTTCGTGGTATACTGCGATGCTTCTCACAAAGGTCTCGGTTGCGTGCTGATGCAATGAGACAAGGTCATTGCTTACGCCTCCAGACAACTTAAAGTTCACGAGAAAAACTACACAACTCACGACCTCGAGCTAGGGGCCGTGGTGTTCGCCTTAAAAATCTGGAGACATTATCTTTATGGTACCCGCAGCACCATATTCACCGACCACAAAAGCCTCCAACACATTTTCAACCAGAAAGATCTTAACATGAGGCAACGTAGATGGGTTGAATTACTCACCGATTACGACTGTGAGATCAAATATCATCCGGGCAAAGCAAACGTGGTTGCTGATGCTCTCAGCCGTAAGGAACGAACAAAACCACTCCGAGTCCGGGCACTCAGTATTACCATTCATAACGAACTCACCACCCAAATACATCTTGCCCAACTCGAAGCCCTGAAACCCGATAACTTCAAGAACGAGGCCTTGCGAGGCATGGATAAACAATTCGAGATCAGACCCAACGGAGTTAGGTATTTCTCTAACCGAATCTGGTTGCCTAATTTCGGAAACCTTCGGAACTTGGTGATGGATGAAGCTCACAAGTCCAAGTATTCTATCCACCCGGGATCCGACAAAATGTATCACGGCATCAAGGAGTTTTACTGGTGGCCGAACATGAAAGCTGACATTGCTTTGTACGTCAGCAAATGCTTAACTTGTTCCAAGGTCAAAGCCGAGCACCAAAGACCTTCCGGATTGCTCCAACAACCTGAAATTCCTCAATGGAAATGGGAGCAAATTACCATGGATTTCATAACCAAACTACCTAAATCGGCGAGCGGTTGCGATACCATTTGGGTGATCGTCGATCGTCTCACCAAATCAGCTCATTTCTTGGCAATCAGAGAAACCGATAAAATGGAACGCCTTACACAAATTTACATCAAGGAAATCGTTTGCCAACATGGTGTCCCTATCTCAATTATCTCTGACAGGGATGCTCGATTCACATCTCGCTTCTGGCAATCACTCCAAAAATCACTGGGTACCCGTCTCGATATGAGTACCGCGTACCATCCTCAGACCGATGGCCAGAGCGAACGAACTATTCAGACACTGGAAGACATGCTACGAGCCTGCGTAGTGGATTCCGGTACAAATTGGGAAAGACATCTACCGTTGTGCGAATTCTCATACAACAACAGCTATCACGCCAGCATTAAGGCTGCACCTTTTGAGGCACTATACGGTCGTAAGTGCCGATCACCGATCTGTTGGACTGAAGTGGGAGATAGTCAACTCACTAGTCCTGAACTTATACATGAAACCACAGAGAAAATCGTTGAAATCCAAAACCGACTCAAAGCCGCGCGTGATCGTCAGAAAAGCTATGCTGACGTGAGACGCAAGCCACTCGAGTTCCAAGTTGGGGATCGAGTACTCTTAAAGGTATCGCCTTGGAAAGGCGTAATCCGATTCGGCAAACGCGGAAAATTAAACCCCAGATACATTGGGCCTTTTGAGATCCTCGAGAGGATAGGTCCAGTGGCATATCGACTGCAGCTGCCCTCTGAACTCAGCAGCGTGCACCCTACCTTTCATATTTCTAACTTAAAGAAATGTCTGTCTGACGAGACACTTATCATACCACTTGACGAGATTCGCATTAATGACAAACTTCATTTCGTTGAGGAACCCGTCGAAATTATGGACCGTGAGGTCAAACAACTGAAACAAAGTCGTATTCCAATCGTCAAAGTCAGGTGGAATTCGCGGCGCGGTCCAGAATTCACTTGGGAACGGGAAGACCAAATACGACTCAAGTATCCCTACTTATTCACCGATTCTGCCCCTAACGCGACTTCGACTTAAATTTCGGGACGAAATTCTTTTAACAGGGGGAGAATGTAACAACCAGCAAATTAGGACTAGAATTAGTGCCTAATTCCTTGTTAATACATGTAATTAGTTCTGTGTTAGGCTAATTTATGTATCGAATTATATATATTGTTGAATATATACGAAAATGCGATTTGGTTAAATCGTACGCAATTTAAATCGAATGTATTTCGATTCAGTTTAATACGGACGTTGGTGACCAATTTTATTAAATAACATTGTTATGTTAAAAATATTATTATGATAATATTTCGTATTCATTCGTATTGTACAAACAAAACGTACACAAATTTAGATATTAAAACGCGCAAATTAAATAAACAAACTTACATTTTATAATTCAATATATAAATTGATTAGTAAAATATTTAAATAAAATATCGCGTAATAATTTGTATTTTAAAACGCACCATTAATATTTAAAATAGTTATTTAACGTTTAAACGACGGAGCAAACGAGCACCACGCGGAACGCGGGGCGAGAAAGCTGAAAAGTGGGGATAAAACCCCCACCTCCCATTTTCTTTCTTCACTTTCATCTATCTCTCTCTCTCTCCTCCTTTTCTTCTTTCCTTTTTCTCTCTAAATCACCACACCACCACCATCAAAAATCCTTAAATACTACGTCAAAACGAGTTTGGATCATACACCTCCTTTGGAGAAAAACGCTCACCACATCACGATCTACAACGCTATCTTTCCGGAATTTCATTTTGGCGTTTTGTAAGTTTCCGACAAATCCCGACATCTCTCGTTTTTGATCATTTTTACTAGTTTATGGTTTCTATAGGCTTATTATGTTCATATAAGGGTTGGGTAAAAGAATCGGACCAAACGGAAACCCGAAAACATGTTTTTGGCTCAAAATCCGTCAATCAGACGTAAGTGACGCACTGATGAACCCAGATATGCGTCACTTCGTGCGACACTGACTAAGTGTCGCATAAGCCCTCTTTTCCCGTCACTACCTAAGTGACGCATTTTCAATATCCGTCACTACTAGCGTCACTTGCTTTAGTGACGCCTATGATCGAAACCTAATTTTTATACGACACTCTTGCCCGACACTACTCTAGTGACGCCTAGAACCTTAAACCGACACTTGTTACCGTCACTGCCTAAGTGTCGCCACCTTATGCGTCACTTACCTAAGTGACGCCCTAAACTCATATTTCACAATTTTATGCGACACTTCCTAAGTGTCGCATAAACCTTAAGTGTCGCTATAAGTGACGCTAAAAACAGAGTGTTTCAAACCATTTCTACTAAGTATCGAGACCAAAAATTTACCACTTGATTTCACCCAAATTCAAGTCCAGATGCGTTTTTCACTATAACAATATTATAGAAATAAAAATTTTCCAAGCTGACCTGGCAGCTCGACCCCAGCCAGGGGCTCTGCCCCTTGGACCCCGCCAGGGGCTGCCGCCCCTTGGACCCCGCTACCAGGGGCACTGCCCCCGGACCCCCGTCATTAAATGTTGTAAATACTTTTCACACTAAGTGTTGAACACTTACAAATAACGAAACCTGATTCAACGATACATATAATGATAACACTTTGAATCATTATTACAAACCGTCACCAACGGGCCATATTTGCTTTCAAACTACAAACGGATTACTAAACAAACACTTGGACATAACGAGTTATGTAGACAACTAGCCTAGATGGTCTTGCGAGACATCTACTTACTTAACTTTATATGTTTAGGCATTTGAAGGTTACGGGTTCGGAGAACCTACGGTTCATATTACTTACTCGTTTATTGATATAAGCGTACTTGCAAAGACTCAGGTGAGTCTTACGGCCCCACTTTTACTGTTTTAACTTATTGGGGGAGATACTTGCTACTGATTTTTCTTGAACACAAGTACTAAACTGTTTACTATACCAAACGGAATTGCATGAGTTACTTACTATTTACTGAAGTCTCTCCATCATATATCGTTAGTTATGTACTTAAGCGCGAACAGTAGTTAATGGATCCATTAGGGAAATGACCCTCCCCGCCCGGGGTAGTAGCGCTACCACGAACCGTTATGTATAAACGGGCGACTATTATTTCGTTTACTTATGCTTGCTCAATTATGAGCATGTCACGGGAGCAACTGATTAATTACGGGTTAAGCTTCGATTATGAGCCTCATGGCAACGGTATAACTTGATTACTTTACTTTTGCGAGATTTGCAAATACTTGATATACGCCTACGGGCACTACTGATGAAATCTTGTGTTCAAACTGATTATTTACTGATAAACCTGTGAGATTCACCAACCTTTTTGGTTGACCCTTTTTAGCATGTATTCTCAGGTACACTTACGGAGTAGGATCACTCCAGGATTTCTAGCCAGAGTCGCATGATTTCCAAACTGCATTTAACGGAGATTCTTTGGCATTATCTTTTGTAACTATGGTTATGTAATAGAATCTCCCGCCACATACGCGGACTCTAGGCTTACATATTTTTGTAAAGAAAACTATATATTTTCAAACGATTTAATTATGAAATGTAATTATTTTACAAAACGTCTCATTTAGAGGTCGTTTGCTGTATATCTTGTGCTTTGTATATTGATTAGTAACACCCAAGTATGCTTCCGCAAACCGTTAAATTTGGGGGTGTTACATAGCCCGCAAGCTTTTGATAAGAGAGAAGCGGAAGCACTTGGTTTCGCCATAGTAGATAATTGGAAGAAGTGAGTTTTATGGTGAGCATATGAAGTATAGTGGCAAGTGGAAGGGAGGCATCTGTGGTTGTAGAGGTGCCAGCAGCCATTGGAGATGCTTAAGAGAAAATAACAGATGGAAAAGAATAGAGAAAGAATGGAGATGGTAGAATAGGATCGGAGGTATTAGGCTGATACCATGTTAGGGTTTGTGAAAATTCACCTTGATTGGTGAGTTGATCATTGACTAATATATATAGTACAAATTTACAATTGAAAAGACAATAACAAACTAACTTACTATACGGGATCTATACAACTGTTTCCTATTATTTTGGCTTGGAGCATATATCACTAATAGTAATTAACTTTGGTTAATGTTTAAATTTGTATAGACAACTTAATCATTCAAGTTATTTTGCTTATAAAGTTAATTGCATATCTTTCACACACTTTTAAAATACAGAGAAACAATCTTAATTATCACTCGATCTTCTACATCGATCATAATCAGTTAATCACCATCCTCACATTTTACCTTTAGAATTCCGTCGTATTGCACAGATAAAATGTTAATTTTCTAATTATTGTGATTTTTAAGATTTCATTATTAAAATGATCTAACACATGAAAACTATATAACTTAGTTGTACACTTAAATCACATGATGTAATCTGTGATCAAATGAACTTTCCTATATATGGTAAATAAATAAATAATTACTTAGAGCACTCATAAATCACATGTATTCAAGTGCTAACTACTTTTTATGATTCTCTGGTTTTTTCTAAATCGTGTTGGATCTATCTGACATTCAATGACCATCAATTTGAGGTGGCATTTGTAAGAAAAATTTGATTTGATAAATGATTTGGATTTTATAGATATGAAGAAAATCAAATTAAAAATCTTTAAATATATTCCTTCAAAGTAAATACGTAGTACGGAGTAATAAGGAAGAGAAAAATTTCAGTGTATTGTTGAAAAAATGAGAGAAATAAAGAAAGGTTAGGAGCGCATTTACTTACTGAAAAATTCTTCCATTTTTTCCAATTTTTCAAATGAATGAGAAGTGTTTTACTTCTTTAAAAAAACAATGAAAATTTTGAAAACATGTTCAAATGTGTGAGATGGAGTTTTCCTTTTTCAAGAGAGAGTGGAGATGAAAACTAGAGAACCATGGGGCGCGTTTAGTCACAGAAAAGTTTCTCCATTTTTCTTTTTCCATTTATTTGGAGAATGAGAAGTGTTTTACTTATCTAGAAAAGCTTGAAAATCTAAAAAATGTGTTTAGTTGTAAGGGGTGAAGTTTTCCTTTTCCAAGGAATAGTAGAGATAGAAAAGAGTGTTCTAAGTATAACGTTTCTAGCTTTTTAAGTTCTACCTCCATTTTAGTAAGCTTATATATACATAGTATATGGTATATGATAGCAATATTAGTCACTAAAAAAGAAATATCTAATGTCTAACTTTGCGTTTGAATAATACTTTGCATTTCAAATATTGATGTTGTATTGTGTTGTAAAATCTAAATATATAGACAATGATATATGTATCGTTAACATCTATATATTGCAGTATTATATAGATAGGGAAAAGTACATATTATATATTGATATTTTTACTCAATATTATTTATAATTGATCGAGTTATACTAATCGATTAAGTAGATATGATACTTATAAAGAAGAAATTTGATAACAACTAGTCATTTGTGCAATTTCACGTGGATACGTCCCTAACTTGATTACAAATTGAAAGTTCGATACCTTATATTGAAAATTTTAATTTTGTGTACCTTAAATCGAAATATAGGTGAAAGTATGGTACATTTTTCTGTACTTTTCCATGCTAGATACTACGTGTATATTGTACCTTTCAACCTTTCTTAAATCATCAAAATTTACATGTTCATCTAAATCTAATTGGGGGCCGAGCTACTGAGCTAGGATAAACTCGATGAGGGGGCAAAAAATTTCGTTGATATTTTTTGATTTTGGAGGGGGACAAAACTTATAAATCATTAATACTCTTCTATGAATTTCTTTTTTACTTAATTGCAACTGCCTTTTCTACATACTCCTCCGAATTTGATATTGGACGGAGAGCAGGTTTACACGGTTAACAAGATGTCATAGAAAATTGATGAGGTGATCTCTGTGAATTGAATGGGCAGACAGGTCAACCAACTCAGCATGTTAAGATTGTACAAAGCAAGGTCAACATTTTTGCTTGGAGAACGAGAAATTAAGAAAAGGATTCTTGTGCTTGTGGAATTGGATAAAAGAGGTATTGATTTGAATTCGTTATTATGTCCATCTTATGAAGAGAGAATCGAAACAATTGACCATTGTCTAGTGTTATGTTGAGAATCTGTGTTAGTATGGTTCAAGATTTGGAGTTGGTAGAAATTGGGTAGATATAGTGTTTTGGATTTGAATAAAATATTGTATTCGGCTAATATCATTGACGGGAATAAACTGGTGAAAGAATATGGTTAGGGGTTATTTGGGTCACGAATTATTTGGTTTAGAAAAATAGGAATGTAAAGGGTTTTGTGGGGAAAGTTTTGAGGGGGGCGGCCGGGTGGGGATGTTAGTTTGTATTCAATTAGTGCATTATATTGCTTACTGTGAAGTAGTCTTTGGGGCTGTTTACTTTTTTTATCATTAAGTATATTGCTTACTGTGAAGTAGTCTTTGGGGTAGTTTGCATGTGATGTCTGTTTGGATAAACATATCTGTTATAACAAGTGTTGTTTGAGTAAATGTAATTTTTTTTTACCAAAAATATGAAGTTAAATGATATAAAGTTTGAACAAGAAAGAGCTTGTTCAATTTCTGTTGGAAAAAAAATGGTGAAAAAAAATATATATTTATCATTAAGTGCCTCTTTTTAATAAGGGCTTCATTTTTTTACCTATTTCAGAAACAGACATTCATTTCAGATTAAGTAAAAAAGAAACAACAATTTATCTGTCTGGATTAAGAAATATACAGACCATTAAGAGGAAAGTAATCAGACCCTTTGAAAAGGATAAATGATTTTCCCAAAATAAATATATAAACTTAGTTGATATTTTTAAAAAGGGAGTTGATAAATACAACACAAAAATTGTTTAGTACAACAAATTGTACAGCAGTCACAGCTCGCAGTACAACTCACTATAGCATAGTTTTGGTGTATTTATCACTTCCCTTTTAAAAATTACACAAACGAGTTGCTAGTTCACGCTTGAAGGGATAACAGGTTAACGGAAGTTGACTATTTGAAAATTAGATTCGTCATTTGGTACAAGGGATTCTTTGTGTACCACATGGATCTGAATGAATATTCCAACTGGATGCAAAACAATTGGCAATAAAATACTTTAAAATGTATCTTAACACAAATTACATAAGCGTATAGAAGTATCTTATTGATATTATTAATAATTATTTTTACATTTAAAAAATCGTAATGTCAGCTGGAGTTGTTGATATTAAGCAAACGTCGTGCGTGTGATTAAGATAAGTCGATGAAGACTTTGATGCTTTATTTATTTCCTATGGATAAATAGAAGAAGAAAATGAATTGGTCAGATACAATTTCTTTAGATCTTGCTTTTGAGTTTAGTAGTAAATCAATTACTCTCTGCGTGTCACCGTAAGTATTCACATTGATATATTGAGTTGTCTCAAATAAGTATCAACTTTCATGTTTCAACCAATCGAAAAAGACTTTAATGGATAGATATGTTATTTGATTTGTGAGAAATGTAGTTCGTGTAGAATTTTAAAACTGTATGCAAAGTCAATGCGTGCATTTTAACTGAGACGGAAGGAGTAATTAACTTTGGTTACTGTTTAAATTTGTATAGACGACTTAATCATTCAAGTTATTTTGCTTATAAAGTTAATTGCATATCTTTCACACACTTTTAAAATACAGAGAAACAATCTTAATTATCACTCGATCTTCTACATCGATCATAATCAGTTAATCACCATTATCACATTTTACCTTTAGAATTCATTCGTATTGCACAGATAAAATGTTAATTTTCTAATTATTGTGATTTTTAAGATTTCATTATTAAAATGATATAACACATGAAAACTATATAACTTAGTTGTACACTTAAATCACATGATGTAATCTGTGATCAAATGAACTTTCCTATATATGGTAAATAAATAAATAATTACTTAGAGCACTCATAAATCACATGTATTCAAGTGCTAACTACTTTTTATGATTCTCTGGTTTTTTCTAAATCGTGTTGGATCTATCTGACATTCAATGACCATCAATTTGAGGTGGCATTTGTAAGAAAAATTTGATTTGATAATGGATTTGGATTTTATAGATATGAAGAAAATCAAATTAAAAATCTTTAAATATATTCCTTCAAAGTAAATACGTAGTAATAAGGAAGAGAAAAATTTCAGTGTATTGTTGAAAAAATGAGAGAAATAAAGAAAGGTTAGGAGCGCATTTACTTACCGAAAAATTCTTCCATTTTTTCCAATTTTTCAAATGAATGAGAAGTGTTTTACTTCTCTAAAAAAACAATGAAAATTTTGAAAACATGTTTAAATGGGTGAGATGGAGTTTTCCTTTTTCAAGAGAGAGTGGAGATGAAAACTAGAGAACCATGGGGCGCGTTTAGTCACAGAAAAGTTTCTCCATTTTTCTTTTTCCATTTATTTGGAGAATGAGAAGTGTTTTACTTATCTAGAAAAGCTTGAAAAATCTAGAAAATGTGTTTAGTTGTAAGGGGTGAAGTTTTCCTTTTCCAAGGAATAGTAGAGATAGAAAACTTAAAAAACCATCAAAAGTAGTTTTCAACTTTGTAGTTACAAAAAGGAAAACAATGATTTTCCTTTTCTCAGAAAAGTTTTTAAGAAAACTCGAATTTAAACACGTTTTCTAATTTTCTTGTATTTTTAAAGAATTTTTCTAGAAAAGTGGAGAGTTTTTTGTAACTAAACGCACCCATATTAGAAAGTAGTTTTCAACTTTTAGTTATAAAAAGGAAAATATTAAAAGTTTTCTAGAAAACTCGGATTTGAACACGTTTTTTAATTTTCTAGTTTATTTGAAGAAGTTTTCTAGAAAAAATGAGAATTTTTCCATAATTAAACGCGCCTTAAGCTACTAGAGAGAGATGTGTGTCAGAGATGCATGTTTTGTAAACTTCCATGTTGAATGAGTTCATGATTTACAGTTTTGTTAAAACCTCCCGACCAAACACCACCATCTTACACTTAACATACCTAAATTAAGATTAAGATTTTGTTCATTAAGAGCCTTATGTTTCCTTACATCCAACTAGATTATTTACCGCACGGGTTACGCCAACGGCCAACACAAGAGTATCATTAAGGAGTTATTGGAAAACAAATCTTATAATTGTTTGAATAGAAAACTATCCGAATTAAGTTACACGCATACCCAACGAACATATACAAGTGTATAGAAACCACTTGTTACGCTGAACCAAAAGTTATATTACTAACTTTTAACGTTAAATTCATAAAAACGTTTAATTCAAATAAGATTGAATCTTGATGGAACATAATTGGATTTGAACAATCAAATGTAAATACATCGAAAATTAGACTATATCGTCTCACAATTCCAAGCCAAGTCAGCCACGACTGCTTATCGTGCTACGACTACTCGCATTATTGACTATCACGGATTCACGGCTACTCATGACTACAATCTGGGCCCTCACTGTTTTATTTCATTTTCATTTGTTTTAGAAAAATAAGTACTTTTAATTAAATAAAACTAATGCACTAATTAAATACAAAATACTTTAAAATTTAACCATTACATTAATAAAAATATAATTATAAACAAAATATTAAACTTATAAGATGAAACTTGATAACTGATAAGTAGGTTAGGTGTTACATTCTATATAGGCAAGAACAAAACCGGGTATTCGCCCAACCTGACCCAACCCGAAACCCGAACCGGGTTTTGGTCAAACCCGGTCAAACCGGGTTTTGACCAACCTGAATCGGGTTTTTTCGGGTTTCAACCGGGTTTTTTACCGGGTTCAAACCGGTTTTTCGGGTTTTTTCCGGGTTTTCAACCGGGTTTTTGATGTGTTGAATCCAGTTATAAAATTTATCGTTAATAAGTAAACCAAAAAGTACCGAGCTAGACCAAAACACAACCGAGCAGTGGACCCTGTCGAGTGGTAGTATAGTTTGGTAAGTTCGGGTTCGAACACAGGGAACTTGGTTTATACAATCAAGATAAGTGTGAGCAATTTAAAGAGAGAAAAGAAAATGTGGTTGGTTTGTGTGACCGAATTGTCACGATGCTTAAAAACTACAATTTTAGCTAATCTAGGCAGGTGGACTCTGAAGAGTCGGATTGATTGTTTGGAACTTTCAAATATTAAAAAAAACAATGCTTGCTTGGATTATTTCACTAGTGATTTCGGGGTGTGAGTTATAACCGGTTAAGACATATGCTAAGGTAGCATTCATCAAAAATAAGCTCAACGTTCGCTAAGATCTAATGTTTAACTTCAATTAACAAACCTATTATTTAATCAAGTAACGGACGTTCGCCATGGTTACCAACTTACACAATTTAGCTAAAATCATTTGACACATTCCACAACCACATTCGCAATTTTGTTCAATCATTTATAGAAAAATGATCAATAGTAATTTACTTGGTTGAAAACGTTCGCTATATCAATTAGTAAATTACCAAATGGCCAAATTCTAGAGATTAAGCTCAATCACACAAGGTTCTCCGATTAAATATAAATTTGGATTTTTGTGAGTTTGCAAATCATCCACACGACAAACATTCGCTATAATCGCTAACTTGTATTTATCTAACTAGTGTTGTTACAATCATCAAATGCTTTGTTCCACAAATGACAACAACTTAATGAGGTATTTTTACTAAGCAAAGAACATTCGCTATAATTGTTTAGCTAAAATGCCGAAAGTTTTGTAACAACAACCAACTAAATGCATATAAATCTATGGATGATTCACAAACTCAAGCATAAACTAACATCCAAAATATACACCCCTAATCATCTAGCTATATCATCCAAACAAGCACAAAATCACTAGCCACTCATAACAACCATAATCAAACAACAATCACAAATAATTAAGGAAATCATTAAGAACTTGAAATTAGATTAGATAGAGATTATACCAAAGTTATTACACCACAAATGAAACAAATGTTCTTGATGAAATTGTTGCTTGCTTGATGACCTTCTCAAATTTCCAAGTGAAAATCCTTAAGAATTAATGAGAGTAAAATGGTGGTTTTTGGTTGGTGAAGATGAAGTGAATGAGAGTAAATGTGTGTGTTTAATGTGGCTGATGATAATGAATGTGTAGAGAGAGAGAGATAGATAGTCGATGGTGATGATATGATTATGATATGTGAAGCATCAGCCACTCCCATCTCATGCCCAAAAACTCCTCTTTTTTTCTTTCTTTTATTTTATTTTAAATGGAGCTGAAAAAGGGCAAAAAACGGTTGGGCATTAAATGCCAACCAATCAAAAACGCACAACACAACTAACAACCTCGGACCTCGTTCAGATCCAACACCAGCCGATCGGCTGAAAGATGAAAGCCGATCGGCTTTAGATGATTAGCCGAACGGCTTGTAGAGAGAAACCGATCTGCTCTGCCTTTGAAATCCTCAGCTTCAACAAGGGCAACATTCGGTAACGAGATTGAACTAACAAAACCGATCTTCTATATTTAGCCGATCTTCTGGGTCAGGAAAGCTGATCGGCTGAGAAACTGAAGCCGATCGGCTTTGGTCTTTTTCCAGCCCAGCCCAGATTTGTTCCAACTTGATCAAATCTTCACCAATCGCATGCGTTTCCAGCTTTTTACCTGAAATGGATTTCCAAACAAAATAAGTATCGAAAGTTCCGGAAATCTACTCAAATACAAATGCAAAACAATGATATCGCGATAGATTTACATAGCCAAAATGAGCGATATCAAATATCCCCACACTTAAACTTTGCTTGTCCTCAAGCAAACCATCATTTTACCATTTCATAGCCCACTCTTGCAACATCATAAATAAAGATTAAGTTTACCAAAACAATACTAACACTAACTACCAAAGCAATTAGGCTAGCAACATATGTAAAAGCAATGTAAACTCGAGATGTTTAGTTTGTCAAGCCCGAATGCACGACCTAGCACCTCACATAAGGATAAGTGTTTAGTCACTCACTCTCAACCTATAAAACTACAAGGTAAGGAAGTAAGTAATGTAACACTCAATCAAGCCAAGTCGTGATGCATTGTTACCATAGGCTTGCAAAAGGATCAAATTTCCACAGACTTGGCGTGAGCACCAAGTGAGATCTCAAAGGAGGTATTCTAACATGTGATGTAACAAATGTAGGCTAATTATGGAATGGGGTATGATAGACACAATAATTGGTGATAAATGATAGTCAAGACCCGTGAAAAAAAATGTGGAAATGTTACCTATTGGCTTAAACACGTGACAGTAATGAAATTTAGGATTCTTGCTTAATCAATTCAAATTATTATTTGTTCTCATTTATAACTTATACTTCAACAATTGAACACAAATAACTCAAATTGATTTTTCACATTTGATTGGAATAATTGCATTCTATGACTTTCTATGAATCCTGTGTAACGAACTTTCGGACCAACCATCCTAGATCGGATAAAGGCCTTCGGTGGCTAGGTGTAGAACACCCCTCGAGAACTACTTGTTCAGGAATTCAAAGGCCATTTAGTTGACTACAATCATCCAACCATAAACTTTAAGCATATTAATTAATTTCTATTCATTTAATTGTTTCCAACCTCAATCATAGAATTTAACACTAGAATCCCAATTCAAAACAATTTAAGTCACATTTTGGTAAATTCATCATAAGTTCCAACTAGGCAACATCTTAGAAAAGTGATGGTTCGGGAATTGACTACACAAAAATAAGGCTAATATTTAGTGGATTGAATGTGGAAGTTTTCTAAGGGTTTCTTAGCACTAAAAATGAGTGCTAACGACCTGTGTAAACTGGATATAAATGGTTTTAAAGGAAAATAAGATCAAAAATCCTAAGAATACCTCCTCGTCTTCGACCTCACCTATATCACATTTCTGTGATCCCACAGCGGTCTCAAAATGCATCACTAGGGTAAGTTCTAGAACAAACTACAATCACCGGCACACTCATAGCAACAAACAATATAAACACTAAAGGTAAGTGTTTTTCTCAAATAGGCTCAAATTTCTCACAATTTTCATAGTGGAGGCTACAAGTGTGCTAGTCATGCAATTCACCCTATTAGGTTGCTTTTTATGACACATCTCAATAGGTTAAGTTGCAAGAGGGAAGATTAAATCACTTCTAATTAATTTTCAAAGTTTAAGATTTTCAAAGCAATCAATCTTTTAAGGACAAGCACATTCCTAATAAATTATCATTTCTCGGCCTTTCATTGGAATTTGCAAAAAATCTATCGGACCCAAGATCAATAACAGACCCAATAAGTGACCAATAGCCCGTTAATGGGATTCGTAAAGTTCGATTGGACAGCCAATAGACTTCACAAACCCAATAAAAGGTAAGAAACAACAATTCACTAGAAATGGAAGTCAAGTGAATACCTCCCCACACTTGAGATTTGCATTGCCCCCAATGCAAACATAATCAATAAATTAGCAAAAGTGTGGAGGTAAAAAGGAACGAGAACTTCCCTGGGGGTTTTGCATGAAGGCGAGGAAGGAGGAGCTGGCTGATGATAGACGTGTAGATATCCACTCCAGCTCCGCATGCTACAAATAGGCAACAAACAAACAAACACCAAACACAAGCCCACAATGATAATAAAAATAATAAAAATAAAAAATGTCAATGAATGCTAGTCATCCAAAGAACCAAAAAGAAAAATAACACAGAATAAAAATATTGTTTAGAGTTTTACAATCCCAGAAAAAATAACAACACCCAACTACCGATCCCCACCATGGGGCGGGTCCTGGGTGGGATCATCCTGCTGATGCTGATGCTGCTGCCCATAAGGTAATGGGGCTCCAAATAACCAGTGATGGTGAGCCTCTTGTTGCCAGTTGGAGGGCTCAGGAACTGTCCAGGTGTGAGGCTAGGATGGAGCTGAGGACCAAGGAGTGCCCCAATCCTGCTGCTGTTGGTGGTAATCAGATGTGTGCATATGCTCCTGATGTCGCTGGAGCTCCACTAAGGCAGCATCACTATCATAGATAGGGGCAGGGAGAATGCCTCCCGGTTCGCCCCAACGAGGTGGTTCATGATAAGGGACAGGCACATAGTCAGAAATGTGACGGCCCATCCGCTCATGATCATGAATGAGCCAATCGTTTTGGTACCGATTGACCCCCCACTCGTACTGGGACTGCTCCTGAAATCTCTGCTGATCCAAACGCATTTCTCTAAAATCACTCATAAAGTTTTTCCAATAAGCAGGCTCCCCAGAATGAGATGAATAACCATGACCCGGTTGCACATTTGCTGCAGCTTCTTCTTCTTCTTCTTGCTCCGCCTCTTCTTCCTCATCAGAATCTTGAATTGTAACGGGCCTTTTTCCCCTAGCCCCGACCCGATACAGTGGCCGCCTCCCTAGGAGTGGGATTATAGGCAACATACGTACCTCCTTTCTTTCTCAAGATCTGGGCCGTGGCATAGGATTCAGCCCCAATTGGAAGGGTATCGTTTTCCACCAGGGTATAGGTGGGAACGCCCCGGGGCTTCAAACTGACCTTTAAGCCCTTGGCGATCCGGGTGATAAAATGACAACCACAAAGCTTGGAATTGGGCTTATGCCCACTAGCATATGCGTGAAGGTATTTTCCAACAACATATGGAACATTGATCATTTCCCTACTTTTCAACTTATCTAAAAACCACAAGTCGATCAAGGTGACCTTCTCCCTATTGCTCCCCCGAAGAGTGAGTGTGTTTGCCAACATCTTATGTATCACCCTATACTTGGGGGATGTAAGGTGTTTATTCAAATTCTTTCCCCCAAGATATGGTGACGTACTGAGCGTTGCCCAAACTTCAGCATCACACTGCCCCTCATCCAACATTGCCCCAGTCATTAATACCGATCAATCCAATGAGAAGAATATTCCTCGTCAGTATAAATCCCCAAACAACCCGCAAGCTCTTTCAAGGATAAATTTCTTGGAGCCCCTCCGAGTTTGAAACTCAAAAACTTATCGTTGACATTGTTGATAAGGAACATTTCTAAAGTTGCTAAGAATTCCATCACCAACTCTTCGTAGATATGTTCTTGAATCCCGAGAAGCTTCTCAAAGTCATTCACACCAAAAGCCTCGTCATCAAATTTTACAGTTTGAGTAAAAGTCTTTCGAATATCGTGAGCAACACCAACAACCTCCAACGGGTTCCAGTTGATTTCCCGAGGGTATTCACACTCCATTTTATGAATTTTAAATAAGGCTTCAGTGAATTCCAGGTAGTGATACGTATGGCGCCCAAAAATTAAATGAGGGTGGCGGTCTCTAGGAAGTAAACCCTCATAAATACTTTCAGGATACTGAGGTTCATAAGTGTCGGGTTGGGTATTCCTGCCTCTCTGCACAACACAACACAACAAGATACAAAATTTCCAAGTTTGTGTTAGAGTTAGCAAAAATATGACAAAATGAGCGATCGATGTCAAACACAACCACACCTCCTAAAAACCAAGCATAAAAGCCAATAACCGCATCACAAAGCAAACAACAACAAATGCAAAGCATAGCTCAAACCGACAATTACCGACCATAACCCAACCCTTACAAAGAATAGCATGTAATACAATATCAAACAAAGCCTGAATAATGCCTATGACATATAATTCCAACTCAAGCAAGCCTTACAATCAAAATTCCATGCTAAACAAGTGACTTTCAAATAAGCAAATAACTCTAATATCAAACATAACTTGAATTAAGCAAAAAGGATCACTCAATTTGAATCAAGGCATGTCTTATAATCAAAAGTTAAATTCGAAAAGTCAAAGTCAAAGTAAAAGTTTAACAAGAAAAGTCAACTCTTTCTACCCCAATTTTTCACATAAACCCTAATTTTCTAAATCAGCTCACAAATGGAAGTCAATCAACCAATCAACTACATTATGCTAGCAAACACGAATTACACTCCAATTAACACCAAACATCAAGCACGAATCACTAAATTCGGATTACCCCCAAATTAGCATATGAACCCTAATTTGCAAATCATCTAAATCGAGCAATTTAAGCAAGGAATCATGGTATAAACTAAGTATTACGTATGAACCAAGCATAATAAACAACAAAATCACAAAGGAATTCATCCCCACCCTTGAATCAAACCAAACCCGGATTCAAGATGTTCATCTCCAAAAATCACTAGTGGAAAGATTAAATGGAGATATGAAATACCTTAGGTTGCCTAGACATGATTAAATGTTGATTTCTTGACAGATTTGAAGATTAAATGATGATTTAAGTGAAGAATGGTGTGATTTTCGTTTTTTGCTTAGAGAGGAGAAAAGGGAGCAGTCGGTTGTTGCTTTTATGTGGTAGGAGTGAAAGAGATAATGTTTTATCACTTATAAAATTCGCACAGAAATTGCATAAAGCCGATCGGTTTTTAACCATTAGCCGAACGGTTTCTCTTTTAATTATTAGCCGAACTGTTGCAACCCCCTAGCCGAAAGGCTTCAATAGTTAAAATGCACCATATATTAAAGGGTCAAGTTCTGTAAAAGTTTTTCACTACGGTAGCCGATCGGCTAAAGAAAGCCGAACTGTTTGTCACACATAGCCGAACGGCTAACCTCAAGCCGAACGGCTTTTTCAGTTAAAACGCACCCTAAGCTTGAAGATCAAGTTCTGTAACGATTTTACAAAGGAATAACCGATCTGCTCTACAAAGCCGAACGGCTAAATCACCAGAACCGAACGGCTTTAGATAGCCGATCGGCTTATCCTTTTAAAATGCAACACATACAGCAGCAGCACACAAGCACGTAAACACTTAATTAACACATAAACGCAGCAGCAACAATCAGTTCTAAATCATCAAAAATGCAGGCAAAAATTCTGAGTTTATCAAAAAGGATATAAACACGAGTTTCCTCATGCACGGGCTTCATTTATTAACGAGTCCAAGCTAGACTCGACCCCGAATTCATTTGTCCTTGGGGTAAGTTGCGAGTTCCTCCCACTCGCCATCAACTTCTTCCTCATGGTAAAGCTTTAACCGGTGACCATTGACAATAAAGGTTCCTCCATCCGAACCGAAAAGTTCAACATATCCGGACGGATAACCATGTTTTACCATATAAGGACCGGTCCAACGTGGTTTGAACTTCGGTTGCTTCAATTTAAACCGAGATTGGAACAAAAGCACTTTGTCGCCTGCTTTAAATTCTTTTCTTGTTTTGAGCTTTCGGTCGTGCAACACTTTTGTTCTTTCTTTGTAAAGGCGAGAATTCTCATATGCTTGCAACCTGAGCTCATCCAACTCATGGAGTTGTAACATCCTCTTCTCACCGGCTTCTAACAAATCCATGTTACAATTCTTGAGCGCCCAATATGCTTTGTGTTCAACCTCAAGTGGTAGATGGCATGTCTTTCCATAGAGTAACCGGTACGGCGTTGTGCCAATGGGTGTTTTGTAGGTGGTGCGAAATGCCCACAAAGAATTCTCAAGTTTCTTTAACCATATTGCCCGGTTATCTTTCACCGTCTTCTCAAGAATTCGTTTCAAGGCCCGGTTAGTATTCTCAACTTGACCACTTGTTTGCGGGTGGTAAGAAGTTGAAAATCGGTAATTGACCCCATATCTTTTGAGCACCTTCTCTAATTAGGCATTTGCAAAGTGACTTCCCCGGTCACTAATCAATGCCTTTGGCATACCAAACCTACAAAATAAGCTCTTTAAGAAGTCGATAACCACTCTAGCATCATTCTTGGGCAAGGCTTTGGCTTCTGCCCATTTGGACACATAATCTACCGCAACCAAAATGTATTCATTTTTGATAATGATGGAGGGAAAGGACCCATGAAATTAATACCCCATATGTCAAAAACCTCACAAACTTGGATGCTTGTTTGAGGCATTTCATCTCTTTTGGAGATGTTTCTGGCTCTTTGACAAGCATCGCAAGTTTGACATAGGGTGTTAGCCTCTTTGAAGATTGTTGGCCAATAGAAACCCGCATCAAACACCTTCTTAGCGGTTACCGATGGGCCATAATGACCACCGTTGGGTCCATGATGGCAAGCATCCAAAATTTCTCTCGTTTCACCACCTGATATACATCTCCTAACCATCCCATCCGCACACACCCAGAATAGATGCGGCTCTTCCCAAAAATAATACTTGAGGTTCGAGAAGAATTTTGTTTTCTCTTGATGGCTCATCCCTTTTCTCAAAACTCCATCAACCAAATAATTTGCCAAATCGGCATACCAAGGTGCTTCATCTTCATCCTCCTTGCTTGTACCTACCTGTTGGTATTTGAATGATTTTATCAAATATGTGTCCATAAATGTGTGAGCCTTTGGGAACGCACACATCGAGATTGAGATATTGCTTATTTGCCTAAAGTTATTAATTATTAAGTTAAATGTTAAATGTTAATAATTGAATAACTAGAGGGATTAATGTGTAAATTATAAACTTGGGGACCAAGTTTTACCTATCTATAAATACACCTTTATAAATTAGGGTTAAGGTTAATCCTAATTAATCCCTAATATATTCACAAAAAAATCTATCCATTTCTCTCTCTTTGTTTACGTTAAAAAACCAAAAAAACTTCTAAAGGGTTTTTTGGTGGTTTGTGTTGTACGAAAAACAAAGAAGAAAAAAACAAGACACAAAAGGTTGTGTGGTTTTGTAAAAGGGCAAGTACTAGCATACAAGCATATCGATAAGACGGTGTCGTGTACGTGACCAAAGGTAGATCTTACATTTAGATCTAAAGGTTTTCTTGCAAATAATTCAAGGCAATAAGGTAATTCTTATCCGATTTAATTATTCCTATGTGATCCTATTTTCCGCTGCCATGTGTTGTTTGACAATCTGATTTGAGTTATTTACCTTAAGTGGTGTCAGCCATAACATAGGTTAATTTTTATTTTGGATTTAAAACATCAAAGATTGTGGGGGATTAAGGGTTGGTTTAATAAAAAAAAATATATTATTTTTTCAATAAATCCTTTTCTTGGTCTATGCAAGGACGAAACAGCAAATAAAGATTGCCCACCGACGATTTTTATTTTAAATTCAATGGACACTTGTAAAGTTGAAATATAAAACACAATTTTTTTGTTCTTGGGTTTAGTCAACAAGAAAAAAAAAACCCACTGTCTAAACAAAAGTTGTTGGTTTTTGGGTTTCTTGGGTTTCGGTCGAGTGGTCGACAAAGAAAAAGAAAAAAACCACAAGGCCACAAGGTTTATTGTATAAACATAAAAGATCTCGCAAAAAGTGATTATTATTTTTTTCCGATTATATAACATAAAGGTTAAGTTAAAAGTGTTAAAAACTAATTGGTTAAAAGTTAATAGATAATTAGTTTAAACCTTTATGTTTATAAAATTAAGGAGTTAATTTGAAACCAATCTACCTTGCAATATTTGATGTTTTAATTGTTACCGTTTTGCCATATTTAATTTTTATGCAAATTATGTTTGTAAAGTTACATGCATAACTTTATGGACATAATTAGATATATTGATATGTTAAGAAAATTAAAATTGAATTATTGACATAATATTAATTGTTAATTGATTATGTGCGACACCTAAAGATTTTGGATTAATAAAAAGTTGTGTGTGGTTTATTTGATATATGAATTGTTCACATATTGATAGCTTACGCAATCCAAACTTGTTTATTTGAACGGATGTATGTGGTCCGTTTCCTTAGAAACGGGAGTTATTCAATATGTGAACAATGACCATAGAGACTTTTTGTTTTAGGGCTCACCCAATTTGTTGCGTAGATTAATTCTTATTTCATATTATTATTTATGTCAAATGATTTTGAAAGAAATAATTTTTAATGTGACTAAAGAATTATGTAACGGATTTAATAAAACGTGTGATTGGTAATTCATAATTAAATGCACATCCTTAGTGTATATTCCCAACTAGGCTCACCTACATAAAGGACGATGTCTAGGAAAGTAATGCGGGTGTATTTTACTCCAAATGAGGTCAGGTTTTAAGAGATGCTTTGTCGTCCCCTACCCTCACATGCTTACCTGGTCGTACCTTTTGTAGAGCTACCGAACGGGTTTTATGATGACGATGGTACATTTGATTATTATATACACTTGGTGTATAGGAATTAGGCAATCATAGAAACACGTTTAAAAACCAGTAATAAAACTGTTTTGTTTTAAAACACCAAACTTATGTAACGAAGTTGTATGCATGCCTCTTCGTACATAAATATTTTGTCACCCATGGAATTAAGTCATATTGCTATCCATATTGTTTAGACAACTTGTACTTACTCGTCATTCTGCGTGAGACGTGGGTGAAGGGTATCCAAGGTGGATTACCACTCATCGTGAGACGGTGGTGGACTATATGCAGTCTTCAGTTGGACGACTTAAATCGGGTTATGCAGTGAGACTGTAAACGCCGATGGCAATAAGATGCGACGAAACATGATTAATGTCACGATCACCATTTTTGATGCTTGATTGAGCCATGACATTAAGTTTCATAATCTAGGAATTGCATCGGTAAATGCAATTACTGAACGTCACTTACCTTTTGAGTATCATTTAGTTCCTAGCAGATCAACTGATGGAACGGTGATATGTCATTTGGATCCTAGACTTAATGGAAAGTAAACCATGGGTTTTACATTTCTATTAAGATATTATATGTCGAAAGTACTAATGAGAACTTTCTTTCTGTTTTGTAGAAATGGCACAAAAATCCACTACCGATGAGATTTTAAATGAAACCAAAACAGCGTTAAGAAGCAATAAGCTTTCTGGACCAAACTTTAACGATTGGTATCGATCACTGAGAATTGTTCTAAGAGTGATGGAGAGACTTGATATCGTTACTACACCAATGATCGCTGAGCCAAATGCCACTGCTTCTCAAGCAGAGCGTGATCAGTATAGGGCAACCTATAAGGTTCACAATGAAGTTGCTTGTGTCATGCTAAGCAGTATGACTCCTGAGTTATGTAAGCAATTCGAGAATAAATGGCCCGATTAGATGATCACTGAGCTGAGTGCATTGTATGAGAAACAAGTTGGCCTTGAGCTAAATGACTTGATTCGAGATGTACATGCATGTAAACATGTATCTGGAACACCAGTGGGGACTCATGTTCTAGTCATGAAAAGCTTGTTTGATCGCTTGGATAGAATGCAATACTCATATCATGACCCTGTGGCTGTAAGCATTGTCCTCAATTCTCTTTCACCGGAGTTTGATGAGTTTACACGCAGCTATAATATGCAGGGTATGAAAAAGTCAATTAACGAACTCCATGCTATGCTAGTGGAATTCGAAAAGAGCATTTCCAAGAATAAGGTGAAAGACAACCAAATCCTTGCGATTGGTGGTGGTCAGGCCCAGAAAAAGAAGAAAAAACAACCGCTACAAGCTAAGGGAAAAGTTGCAAAGACTAGTAAAAATAAGCAAGCTATTGTTTATTCTTCCAAGCCTAAGCAAACCCCTCCAGCTAAAAAGGTGCAAGTCTCTAAAGATGATGGGTGTCACCATTGTGGTCAGATTGGACACTGGAAGAGGAATTGTCCAAAGTATTTATCCGAGGTGCAAGAAAAGAAGAGAGTCGGCAATGCCGGATCTTCAGGTATCTTGACTATCGAATTATTTTCTCTCTAAAACAAATACTTGGGTATATGACACTGGATGTGGTACTCATATTTGTAATACCTTGCAGGGGTTTAGAGCAAAGAAGAAACTGAAAGATGGATCCTTGTATGTGTACATCGGCAACGGCATACGTGTAGCAGTGGAAGCCATTGGAAGTTATGACTTACATTTACCCTCGGGCATAATTCTTGTATTAGACAATTGTCATTATGTTCCTTCTATTGTTAGGGGAATTGTTTCAGTTTCAGTATTGAAAGATTGTGGTTTTAAGAATACATTTACAGATTTTGGTATTTCAGTTTCAAAGAATAATGTTCATTATTTTAATAGTATTGCTATTAATGGAATTTTTGAAATTGATTTGCATGATCGTCTTTCATATACTAATAATTCAATGTATAATATAAGCACTAAACGAGCCAAGTGCAACTTGGACTCATCCTACCTATGACATTGTCGTCTTGCACACATAGGCAAACACCGCATTGAAAGGCTTCTGTAACACCCCCAAATTTAATGATTTGCGGAAGCACGATTTGGGTGTTACTAATCAATAACAAAGCACAAAGATATATAGTAAACGACTCTATATGCGTCGTTTTAACAAAATATATTAATATTGAAATGTTTACACCATTTATAGCTTTACATAGCTCGAGTTTAAGTAAAAGGAGATTTCAGTACATAAGTACTTGTACAAAATATACTAATGCAAGTAAATCTCAAACGTCTGTATGCTGACTCGAGCTAAAAGTCCTGAAGCCGAAACAACCTACTGCTTGGTACCTGCGATACATGCTAAATGGGTCAGCTAAAGCTGGTGAGCTCACAGGTTTGAAATCAAGTAACATAGTATGAACCGCAAAATTTAAATAATTGAATTGCATCCAGCAATTGATAATGTATATGTATACAGCCATGAGCACATAGTTGAGCTTAACTCGAGGGCCGGGTCCCCTATAGAGAATTCCGGGCGAGGTGCCTCCACGAATGCCTAATCAACATTCGTCTTCCCAAATATTAGTACGTCCGTTTACCCGGTTAGTGCTTGCTAACCCGAACGAGGAGGGTCAATCCTATATGGTACCATATACTAATATTCACGCTACAACGTATTAACAACTATGCTAACGGAGGACTTTAAATGATTAGTTGTGAAAAACTCATGTAGTATATGAGAATGTTTGTACTTGCGTTCACATGTTAAAAATGAGCAATTTATCACACCCCTGAGTAAAGTAGTAAAAAGAGGGGCTATGAGACTCACCTGAGTCTGAAAGCGTTTAAATAAACGTAAGTTGATTAGCCGAGTGATGAAGTCCAAAGACTTGTAACCTGAGGGTGTCCACGACACGCGATGGTTATAAACATGATTGGGTATCTCAAAAGATCACCCTTGTAGTTGTTACACAACTATATATATGTCCAAATTACTACGATTTGGTTGATTTGTTAAGTGTTTGAAAACGTGTACGGCCCGTTGGTGATTAATTGTAATAATAGTCCTGATGTTATCACATTGATTTCGAAGTGTTATACTCGAAAAGTATATTCCATTTTGTTTGAAAAGTTGTATCGTATAAGCGTTTTGAAGTCATACAAGTTTGACACTTGGTGCGAAATGTGCTTACGGAATCTAAGTACGGGGGTCCGGGGGCGGCGCCCCTGGCGGGATCCAAGGGGCTGGCCCCTGGCTGGGGTCGAGATGCCAGGTCAGCTCGAAAAATTTTTATTTCTACTATATTGCTTTGGTGAAAAACGCATTTGGGATCTGAATTCGGGTAAAAATCGAGTGATAAATTTTGAGTCTCAACACTTAGTAAAAATCTGAATTTTCTGTGTTTTGCGACACAATATGCGACACAAAAGCTTGTCATGCGACACAAGGGTTGTGTCGCATAGGAATGCGACACAAGAGCTTAGCGACACAAGGGTTGTGTCGCATAAGCGTTCGATGCTAAATTAATAGCGACATAAGGGTTGTGTCGCATGGTATTTGCGACATAAGGTACGACACAATATTGTGTTGCATAGGATACGACATAACTGGCTTCATACGACACAACATGCAAAATACGACATAACATGCGACACAAGGCTTGTGTCGCATTGAAGAACACCAGCCCAGAAAGTTTCGACTGCCGAGATTTTTCCGGCCAAAACCCAATTCAAACTCATTTTTAAGCTATAAAATCGTGTTCTACTCTTTGTAATGGACACATATAAGTTATATAAACGACTATCAAGTGAAAATACTAAGAATCGAATGGTTTCGGGATTTTGTCGGAAACTTACAAAGTGTCGGATGAAAAATCCGAAAAGATAGGATGATAGATCGTGATGCGGTGAGTCTTTTATTCCAAAGGAGTAGTGAAATCCAAGTGCGTTTGATGGTGTAATTTAAGGATTTAAGGTGATGGTGATGTTGGTGGTTTTAGAGAGAAAAAGGGAGGGAGAGAGAGAAAGAAAGGTAAGAAAATGAGAGAAAGAGAAAGAGAGATGGAGGTTATCCTCCATTTTCAGTCTTCGCCCCGCGCTCCGTGTGGTGTTCGTTTTCTCCGTCATTTAACGCTTTAATAAATATTTTGCGCGTTAATTAACCATTTTAAAATACGAATTTTTGTTTAATAATCTAATTAAATTGTTTTACTAACTATCTACTAATTTAAATAATTTGTGTATTTTGTTTTGAATTACGTAAGTTTTAATTGTGCAAAACGGGACAACACTGGGAATGTAATTTAAACATTAGTTGGGACCCAGTAATGTTTTCAGATAATGTTTTATACTTAAATATAAATTGTGTCACCAACGTCCGTATTTATGGAACCGAAATACATTCGATTTAAATTGCGTACGATTTAATCAAATCGCAAAGTTTGTATATATTCATCAATATATAATTCGATACATTAATTAGCCTAACACAGAACTAATTACATGTATTAATAGGGAATTAGGCACTAATTACTAGTCCTAATTTGGCGGGTGTTACAGCTTCAACGTGAAGGGCTTTTGAAATCAAGTGATGATTCATTTGATAAGTGTGAGTCTTGTGTATCGGGCAAAATGGCAAGGAAACCCTTCTCTCATTAAAATCAAAGGGCGACCGACCTACTAGGAATCATACATAGTGATGTATGTGGTCCCTTTAGGCATATGTCTAGGAAAGGAGCTTACTACTTCGTAACATTTACGGATGATTTCAGCCGTTATGGTTATGTTTATTTACTTAAACATAAACATGAGGTGTTTGAAACATTCAAGGTGTTTCAAAACGAGGTAGAAAATCAACTCGGAAAAACCATCAAGATTCTCCGATCGGATCGAGGTGGTGAATACTTAAGCCTAGAGTTTAAGGATCATCTTCAAGCGCGTGGAATTGTCCAACAGCTTACTCCTCCCTATACACCACAACATAATGGTAATCGAACCTTGCTTGACATGGTACGATCTATGATGAACCTTACAACTTTACCATTATCTTTTTGGGATTACGCCTTAGAGACTGCTGTACGCATTCTCAACATGGTTCCCACTAAGAAGATTGATAAGACACCATATGAAATATGGCATGGGAAAGCTCCTAATCTGTCTTACTTAAAGGTCTGGGGATGTGAGGCACTCATTAAGCGCAATACGCCTGACAAACTCGAACAAAGATCTGTTAAGTGTATTTTCGTAGGATACCCAACGGAAACGATGGGTTACTATTTCTATAATCCTTCTGAGAGTACTGTGAAAGTTGCTCGGTATGCTGAGTTTTTCGAAACCAGGCTTATCGGTGATGGAAACAGTGGGAGGGTTGTGGAACTTGACGAGGTTCAAGAGGAAGATACATCACCTTCTACTCATACTGGCAATCAACAATTTGGGGGGGATAAAATTGAGCCTAAAATCATGCCTCAATTTGATCCTCAAGTTGCGATTGAGCCTCATGATATGCCTCAGTCTCAAGCTCAAATTGCCGATGTTCCAATTCGTAGGTCCGAAAGGACGGTACGTGCACCTAATAGATTGAACTTAAATGTTAATCTAGAGGAGGATGGCCTATCCGGAAGTCTTGATGAACCTCGAACCTTGAAAGCTGCATTATCATGTCCTAATGCTGAAAAATGGCTTCAAGCTGCGAATATGGAGATGCAATCCATGAAAGACAACGAAGTTTGGGATTTGGTGGATAAACCCCAAAATGCTAAAACTGTCGATTGTAAATGGCTCTTTAAAATAAAGACCGACATGGATGGCAACATACACATCTATAAATCTCGTCTCGTGGCAAAAGGATTTACTCAAGTTTATGGTATAGACTATGAAGAAACCTTTTCCCCAGTGGCAGACATTAGGGCTATTAGAATTCTCTTAGCCCTAGCGGCGTTCTATGACTATGAGATATGGCAAATGGATGTCAAGACAGCCTTCCTGAATGGTTATCTAGACGAAGACGTCTATATGAATCAGCCAGAAGGTTTTATTGATCCATTACATCCAAACAAAGTGTGCAAGCTTAAAAAATCCATTTATGGACTTAAGCAAGCATCACGGAGTTGGAATAAAAGATTTGATGAAGAAATCAAAAAGTTTGGTTTCGTTCAGAATCTTGATGAGCCATGTGTATATCAAAAAGCCAGTGGGAGTAATGTTACTTTCCTAGTCTTATATGTAGATGACATATTACTAATGGGAAACAATATTCCAATGCTTGAAGATGTAAAATCTTATCTTGGAAAATGTTTTGCCATGAAAGACTTGGGAGAGGCAACATTTATTATGGGAATCAAGATCTCGAGAGATAGATCTAAGCGGTTGATAGAGTTAAGTCAGAATGCTTACATTGATAAAATACTGAAGCGTTTTAATATGGAAAATTCTAAGCGTGGGTATTTACCAATGCAAGATGGACTTAAACTTAGCATCAAGGATTGTGCTTCTACACCTCAAGAGGTGGAACGTATGCAAAGGATACCTTATGCTTCGGCAATAGGGTCTATTATGTATGCGGTTAGATGCACAAGACCTGATGTTGCTTTTGCTCAGAACGTTGTTAGCAGGTTTCAACAGAATCCAGGCGAAAGACACTGGATTGCTGTAAAGAACATACTGAAGTACCTTAGGGCTATGTCGCAGCCTCTATCGGACGGACGGATTTGATTCCGGTCGTTGTTCCAACAGCAATAGAAGCGGCGAACAGTGGGTTTTAAATTTGTAGAGCAGGGGAATCCTAAGTTGTATACTACTGACAGAAATAAAAAGGCAGCAAGTGGTATGTATGACTCAGGTGTCGTTCTTCAAACTACAACGGGCATGAGAGTCTAGGAAGTTTTATTATCTTTGGAGATTCAGCTAGGGTTTTTAAAAGTTTTTGGATAGGTTTGGTTTTTATAACTAAATACTAATATAAATAAAGAAATAAAACAAAAGAGGTTTGTACGGAGACTCGGTCAACAGAGGATAAGCGAGTGTTTACTATGATTTCGTTAAGTGTTATTGATGAATAGTCAAAGGTAAGGCTACTAGATGTGATGACTAATCCGGAGAGGATAGAAACATAATTAATGTAAAGTATTATACCTACGACCGTTCCGCGGATTCCAAACGTTTGTACTCCACCAATTGGTGTTTCCAGCACTATACCGAGTAATAGGGCGTTTTACGGTTTTTCCGTTACATTAATTAGGGTTCCACATTACTCCCGCAGATTTCCTATATCCTAATGAGCTACAACTACGAGCCTATTAAATATCTAACGTAGAGTTTTCCGCAATCAGATAAATAACATGTCACGTGGATAGCAGTTATAGAAGTCAAATACACCGGAAGTTCTCCCAAATGTACAGACCAATTTAACCGACGACTATCCTCGAATCCTGGTCCCCAGTCACAGTCATCAGAGACGTCTGTATCGTAGCGTGAATTGTTGATTGAACAAGAACACGAACGGGGATAATCCCGCGGACCAAGTTGATATAATCGGGCTAACGATCAGTTAAATTGTTCAGCATTACAGATATAAATCATCACAACTATTCCATGCATGTTAATCTACTGTGTAAACCAATATTCTGAGTCTGAAAACCTAATTATACAGTTACTGATATGAACCAGGGGGATAACTCTAGCATGCATTATTCCTAAGGCAACAATCAAACAAGAACATGCGATAGGGTAACACATAATAGAACACCGTAATCCTAGCATGGCAGATAACCAGTAATCAGATCATAGATATCCCGAAAGTTCTCTCAAAGATATATAACAGATAAACATGAATCTAACATATCTCTAATCCTATGCTATGTGTCTCTTATGATTTGTTTCAACCTAGAGAACACAGCCATACCAAGTTCATTGATCATCAAGTATAGAATAGGTAGAGAACGTACCACTAGTAATTGGCCAAGTTCTAGCAGGAAGCTTCTAACCACAGCATAAGTTGGATAGATAAACATTCGAGATTCAGTTTACGAGTTCATACACAGTTTAAAGTAACACGGGCAGAGTAACAGCATGGCATAAACATATTGACTATTCTAACATAACTACATCATAGTAAACACAAAGAAATGTCTAGCCTAACATCATATATCTAGCATACAATCCTAAACAAGCATAAACAAAGCAACACATGTTTAAAACTGGAAAGTAAGAGATATATAAATAGAACCTGATACGAATTTATTACAGACAGATCTTCGCAAATACAATGTCTTGGAGTGACTCCGTACAAAAGCTAAAAGCTACCTCTACCTAACTATCTCTCTAACTAGCTCAATTCTAGAGAGAGAAAATCCTCTAGAGAGAAAAACTAGAGAGAGAGTGATGTGTGTGAGAGAGAAAGTGTAAGGAAGAAATGAAATGAGAAAATTGGTATGAATGAGGTGTTGGGGATGTCCACTATTTATAGGCAAACCATCAAATCGCACGTACAACTCACGAAGCAGCACGTACAAGCAAACGGAGCACGATATGGGATAGGGGGCCGTATACGGCCTTGCAGGGGCCGTATACGGTGTAGTATAGGCCGTATACGGTCTTATATGGGCCGTATACGGTGCCTGAGGCCGTATACGGTCTGCGTCTGATTTCGTTCGTTGCTTAAAATGTCCGTATCTCCTTTGTTATGCGTCCGTTTGACTCGATTCTTTCGCCTGTGGTTTCGTAATTCCGTTACGCTTCTAATGATGCCAATCTCACAGAAATTGGATGTGTAGAGCTTAGGCGTAGCCGAAATGACTTTTAATGGCTCTGAAAGCGTAGTGGTTTCTCTGTCCTTTGGCCGTTTCACTTGATTCCAGGTTTTTCCGTCTCGATTTTACCTGTACAACAGATGGTAGAAGTTAGGAAGTGCGTCTTGACAGGAAAATGAGATCGGAGGAATCGGCCTGTATTAAAATGCTGTGTTTTGTGCATTTTTAGAGTGTTTTCAATGATTTTTATCACAACGTCTACTTTTGAACCACTTTAGTGTATTTTAGTAAATAATCAATGTTTTGGAATGTTTTCACTAAAGAAAGGTTCAAAATGTGAGGAATAAAGCTTCTAAAAACATGACTTTTTACGTCACATCAAGTTATCCCACACTTAGACGTTGCTTGTCCTCGAGCAACAACTCTCTGAAAATATTTTTAGATCATGTTTTTAGGGGCGAGTCAGAGAATATGTTCTGAGATTAGCATTTCCTCATATAAGCAAGTTACTTCTAAAAGTGTGGAGGAGGATAAGATGATCCTTCCATAAACAAGAAGAGATTCTCTTAGGCGTACATCCAAATCTCATGATCTTGGAGTACACATGACTAGGCGATCTCACTATAGGTGGTCACTCAATTCACTCAAAGTGTATCGGGTTTCCTATCAATCTAGCTCAAACGAAATCGCTCAAAGTAGCCAGTCATGCTGCACTCATCGTCATAGGCTTGATTGAGAATCGGATCTCCACCACTTAGGTGAGGACGGTGCTAATTATCTCAAGACATTCAGAGGGTTGTAATGTTTGGTGAGGGTGAAGGATATGGATAGTGGTTTGTGAGGGTGTTTAGCTTATCCTAAAATTACTGAGATCATGAACAACTTTATTTAGAACGGAGGGGAACGGAGAGTTGGTAGCTGTTTATGAAGAGCTATGCTTTGAAACTTTCAGCTTTATTTGCGGAGCTATTTTCTTTTCTTTTCTTTTCTTTTTCTTCTTTTGTCTTTTCTTTTTCTTTTCCTCAGAATTTCTTTTAGAGAATTTCCAAGGAATTTATATTTTGAATCCTTTAGAAATCTTTTCCTCTATCTTGATCATTTTGATTCTTTTCCAGGTGCTAATTTTTCCCACACCATCGTCCTTCCAGTTCTCTTGTATGCTAATTTTCCCGCACCATTTGTTGAGAAGCTTGATTTTGGAGAATGCGAATGAGTAGGATATTTGAAACAGATATTCTAAACGGTTGTTCTTCATAACCTCAGGAATTCCAAGATAAGTTTGGGGGTAATTTTTGGGAAGTGGGTGAAAATTAGGGTTTTGAAGAAACGAAAGGTTTAGGCTCAACAGGGTATACTAGGCGGATCTTCGATACTAAAAATGAGCATCGGAAAGGGTTTTGGGGCTTGAAAAGATATGTAAGAAATGGGTTAAGTCCTAAAGAATGTCAAGGTCATTTAATTGCACCTATGCCGCGTACGGTACACACCAATATGGTCTCGAAGCGTATGTCAAGAGCAAGTTCTAATTCAGAGATACAGACATCGGCACACACACAAGAAATGAAAGTGAAGCATTAAAGATGAATGCTTTTAGGCTCAAGATACCTCACTGCAAAGGGTTGTATGTGTCTAGTCATGTTCCTTTGATTATTACTTCTTGTTTAAGCAATTTCTACCTTATTTCCTTTTGGCTTTTAGAAATATCATACTTATATTTTGAAAATGGTTTCTCTCAGTAGTATCTGAGACTCAAAAACTGAGTTAGACTCATTAATTTTGAAAAAAATTTGACCTTATTTTTGAAAAATTTTGAGAGAAAGATTACTATTGGACATAAAAATCACCTATTTAAGGTATTCTATACCTACCATCCCACACTTAGAGGAACATTGTCCCTAATGTTCTCTTGAGTAGAGATTTTACTAGTAAAATCCCACACTTAGAGTTTGAACATGTAAGTAGATGTTTCTCAAGTGTTCAATTTGGGCTGGAATCCCACACTTAGTGACAAGTTTAGGATGAGGCACAGAAATTAAACGCACTAACATAGGCATAGTAAAACGTAATTGAAACGGGGAGAAAGGAACAGAGAGACTCCCCAATTGTGTTTACTGGAATAGACCAGGTTTGTGCAGGAGTAGTGCTAGTGAATTGCTGGATTTTAAGGACCAGGCTCGTTTAAGATCATCCATTCCACACAAAGCTGAATTCTGCATAAATAGCAACACACATATCACAGTATCTCATCTAGGTAGCAGGTTTAAAGCGTAAGTACAGAGTCATAATACAGAAAGTAAATAATAAAGATAAAATCTAGTAATCATCAAGTAGGTCGTCAGTGTCAGGATCAAACTCTGCCTCAACATCCCTGTCGAAAACAGAAGTCGGAGATGGAATGGAGAAGTCCATAGCAGCCATAGCCTGACTCACGATCTCGTCAGAGGAAGTGACAGAAGTGTGAGCATTAAAACTAGCCAGAAGCTGCTCTGTGAAGTTGTGATCTAGTGATGCAAATTCTGTGGGCAATGCTGGATCAAGATCAGTAGCTGCAGTAGTGGGGCCAGTGGAAGGTCCAGCAGTAGAGAGAACAGGTGGATCAGCAGGAGGACAGAAGAACCATGGAAGTCGAGATGGTCCTGGATCTGGGCCCAGCCTATAGGGAATGGCATCAGGTCTCGGAATCTCAAGCTGCTCACAGATAGAGGACATGATGTCATGCTGGATGGAGAGTGTCCGAAAGAGGGCCCACGAAGCAGCTGGGTCAGCCGTAGTGATACCGTACTCGAAAGTGGGTACGGGGGCTGGCAAAGGTGATGAGGGCCCCTCATCGGGCAACTCCTCGTAAGTGATTGGGACATCAGTCAGGTCCTCCTCAGTGATAGTAAGCATAGCCGCTCTCTGTGCTCTGCGTCTACGGGGTCTGTGTCGTCTGCGTGGTCTCGCGGCTACATGATCAGTGTCAACATCGTCCATCCTGAAACAAGATAAAATAAACAGGTAATGCTAATAATGATAGTAAATGAATAACACTTATCTCAGATTTTGAAATTCGAAGTCAGATAAGTGGCAAGCCTGCAATTTTATTAGTTCAGAGATAACCATACTTAATAAAAATAAACTAAGAAAAAAAATGACAGAAATAAAGATAGGCTTGGGGTGCCTCCCAAGAGCGCTTGTTTTACGAGTCTCTAGCTTGACTCTTTGTACCTTTTTGTCGACTCACGGTGGTTCAAAGATAAAGACATCTTCCCTGATGGGAAAGTCTTCGAAGTAATGCTTTAAGCGATGACCATTAACCTTAAAATTACCTTCTGGTGCCTCAAGTTCGACTGCACCGTAAGGAAATACCTTTGATACTATGAATGGTCCGCTCCACCTGATCTTAAACTTGCCATAGAATTTCTTGAATCGCGAATTGAAGAGCAGCACTTTATCTCCTGTTTTGAATCGTGAGGGCCTCAGCTTAGCATCGTGAATTCTCTTAGTTCTTTCCTTGAAGCTTATCGAACTATCATATGCCTGATCCCTTAGTTCGGCTAACTCATTCAACTGCATTCGTCTATTTGCTCCAGCTGTAGAAATATCTAAGTTGCAGTTCTTCAAAGCCCAGTATGCTTTATATTCCAGCTCAATTGGTAAGTGACATGCCTTGCCATAAACTAGAAGATATGGTGTGGTTCCTAATGGTGTTTTATAGGCGGTTCTGAATGCCCACAATGCATCATCTAATTTTTCAGCCCATTTGTACCCATGATTACCAACAGTTCTTTCCAAGATTCTTTTCAAAGCTCGATTTGTTGCCTCAGCTTGCCCATTTGTCTGGGGGTGATAAGCTGTTGACGTCTTGTGAGTGACACCATACTGTTGCAGAACTTTCATGAATTGAACGTTGCAAAAGTGTGTACCACGATCACTAATTATTGCTTTTGGAGTTCCAAATTGACTAAATAGCTTTTTGAGAAATTTGGTTACCACTTTGGCGTCATTTGTTGGGAGAGCTTGGGCTTCGGCCCACCTGGAGACGTAGTCGACTGCAACCAAGATGTACTCTTTATCGTTAGATTTAGGGAATGGTCCCATGAAATCTAATCCCCAGATATCGAAGATTTCCACGGCCTGGATGTTTGTGAGTGGCATTTCATTCCGGGCTGTTATATTGCCTTGTCTTTGGCAGATATCGTAGCGTCTCACCAGATCGTATGCATCTCGAAATATGTTTGGCCAGAAAAAGCCGGCATCGTACACTTTTCTTGCGGTCATGTTGGTACCGTGATGTCCTCCAGTAGGTCCATGGTGGCTTTGGTGTAAGATGCGTTCTGCCTCTTTCCCGTCAACGCATCTTCTAATGATCTGATCAGGGCAAACCTTAAAGAGGAAAGGGTTGTCCCAATAGTAATATTTTATATCGCGGAAGAATTTTTGTCTTCGAGAGGTTGGCATTCCTTTAGGTACAACTTTTCCCACCAAATAATTGGCATAGTCAGCATACCAGGGATCATTGGTAGATCGTGACCCTTGATGGTATCTACCAATATGCATGAGTTGTTCTTCTGGAAACTGGTCTTGAATGTCTTTTTCGTGCAACTTATCCATTGAAGGATTCTCTAATCGGCTGAGATGGTCCGCCGCGACGTTTTCTGCTCCCTTTTAGTCTTTGATCTCGATGTCGAATTCTTGAAGGAGTAAAATCCATCGTAGAAGGCGAGGTTTAGCATCTTGCTTCTTAAAAAGATATTTCAGAGCTGAGTGATCTGTATAGACAATAGTTTTGGACAAGATTAGATAAGAACGAAATTTATCAAAAGCAAATACTACCGCTGGCAGCTCTTTTTCTGTAGTTGTATAATTTTCTTGGGCATCAGTGAGCGTTTTGCTGGCGTAGTATATTGGTTGAAACTGTTTCTCCTTCCGCTGTCCCAGAACTGCTCCGACTGCGAAATCACTGGCGTCGCACATGATTTCAAATGGGAGACTCCAGTCTGGAGCAACCATGATCGGTGCATGAACAAGCAGATCTTTCAGATGATCGAAGGCCTTGAGACATTCGTCTGTAAAGACAAACGGCGTATCCTTTTCGAGGAGATGAGTCATTGGTCGGGATATCTTAGAGAAATCTTTGATAAAGCGACGGTAGAACCCAGCGTGTCCTAGAAAACTGCGGATGGCTTTGACAGAGGTGGGTGGTGGAAGCTTTGAGATAGTCTCGACTTTTGCTTTGTTAACTTCAATTCCAGCTTTGGATATACGGTGTCCTAAAACTATGCCTTCTTTTACCATGAAATGGCATTTTTCCCAATTCAGAACTAGGTTCGATTCTTCACATCGGGTGAGCATCCTGTTCAAGTTAGAAAGACAAGTGGTGAACGAATCTCCAAAAACCGAAAAATCATCCATGAACACTTCCATGCATTGTTCAATCATGTCGTGGAAGATTGCTACCATGCATCTTTGAAATGTCGCCGGTGTATTACATAAGCCAAACGGCATACGTCGGTAGGCAAAGGTTCCGTATGGACAGGTGAACGTTGTTTTCTCTTGGTCCTTTGGATCGAGAGGTATCTGAAAATAGCCGGAGAAACCGTCGAGGAAGCAATAGAATTCGTTTCCTGACAATCTTTCAAGCATCTGATCAATGAACGGTAGAGGGAAGTGATCTTTGCGTGTAGCTTCATTTAGTTTCCGATAGTCGATACATACCCTCCAACCGGTGACGGTTCGTGTTGGAATCAACTCGTTGTCTTCGTTAGCGATGACCGTCATGCCTCCTTTCTTTGGGACGACTTGAACTGGACTGACCCATGGGGAATCTGAAATAGGGTAAATTAAACCAGCATCCAAGAGTTTGATAACCTCCTTTTTCACCACGTCTTGAATCTTCGGGTTAACTCTCCTTTGCCTTTGAATGGAAGGCCTGAAGTCATTTTCCATTAAGATCTTGTGAGTGCAGTAATTTGGGCTGATCCCTTGTATGTCAGAGATTTTCCATGCAATCGCTTTCTTATGTGACTTTAGAACTTTAATGAGTAGTGCTTTCTCTTCAGGCTTCAGATCTTTGGATATGATAACTGGTAAGTGCGAAGTTCCTTCGAGAAAAGCATATTCAAGGTGTGAGGGAAGTTCCTTTAGCTCCAATTCGGGTGGTTCTTCAGTGGAAGGTTTCATCCTGGCAATCTCGTCTCTCTTTAGCTCATTGTATGTTGTCTGATAATCTGACTCAACTGCAGGTGCCTCTGGAATGTCGGCTGATGCTATTTCAACCCATTCTGTACTGTTGTAAAGCTCATCTTTTCTCAGCTCATATTTTACTTGGGAAGATTGAGAGATTGCATTATCTTCAGTGATTATTTCTTTGTTGTCCTTTGTGTTTGCAAATCTCTGAAACTGAGCTGAAGAAGATGTGGTAAAAGTAATCTCTGGTTTCAAGTTTTCACAACTTTTAGAAAGTTGCGGATCGGATGGTTTAAGCATTGACTCCATTTCCTTGAGAGTCTTCAGACTTTCTTCTTTTGAGAGAGATGAATCAGGAACTTCAGAAGTAGGGCTTCTTCTCAAGAGAGTGACCGGAGTGCCTTGTCCAAGTGGTACAGCAGTGATAAATCTGTTGGGCTGTAAGTTGGAATTCTTTAAAGGTAATAGCACTTCCTTTGATGCAATGGATGGATCCGAGATAGCTGAGCATAGACCCGCCCCTTCTTCACAGATTTTTCTTGTTGCGATGACAGTGTTTGGAAGGGGATTAATGCTGCTTACTGCGAGGATTTCTTCCAAGTGTTCTTCAATTATTTCCTGCATAGAATCTACAAGACCAAGGTCTTCTCCCATAGGAAGTTTCATTAGTTTATCGACATTGAAGGTGACTTCCTCAGTTCCCACTCTAAGTTTTAAAGATTTTTCATTCACGTCAATGACGGCCTTGGCAGTATTTAGGAAAGGTCTACCAAGGATGAGTGGTACCTGAGCGTCTTCCTCAATATCCATAACAACAAAATCAACAGGAAAGACGAATTTATCAACACGCACCATAATATCTTCAGCAATTCCTCGAGGGAGTTTAACTGATCTATCAGCTAATTAGATGGTCATACGGGTTGGTAAAAGTTCGCTTAATCCTAGTTTCCTATAAAGCGAGTATGGCATAAGGTTTACACTAGCTCCTAAGTCAGCTAAGGCGTTACTTATTTGAACATCCTGAAGGTAACAAGGAATAGTGAAACGGCCAGTGTCTCCTAACTTTGGGGGCAGTCCTTGTTGCATAATTAAAGAGCATTCTGCGTCTAAGGGCAAGTTAACTATTTGTCTGAGTTTTTCTTTGTTGGATATAAGTTCTTTAAAGAATTTGGCACAACTAGGCATTTCAACTAAAGCATCTAATAATCGAACGTTTAAGTGTAGGCTTTTGAACATCTCTAGATATTTTCCAAACTGGGCTTCTTGTTTCTCTTTCTTAAGCCTACCAGGGAAAGGTATACGTGTTGGTTTAACTACTTCTGGGGCTTTGGAAGATTCTGGTTCAGGAGAGGTGACAGGAGTGTCAACAGGTACTGAATCAGTGGGTAGAGAAGAACTAGAAGGCTTGTCTGAAGGAATATTTTCTGATTTCTCATTCTTAGTCTCCTTTCCGCCTCTAGTGACAACAAGGATATCATCATAATCATAAGATGAATGACGAATAGCTTTGCTAATCGCTTCTTCTCTTTGCTTCTCCTCAACTTTTAAAAACAACCTTTTAACATTATCCTCCATGTTTTTAATTAAATCGTTTGAAATCATGAGCAAACAATCAATTTGGTTTTGAAAATCAACAATTTGTTTGTTTCTATTATTTTGCTCAACCATGAAGTTATTGAAAATCGCATTGTTTAGACGAGAAGACATTTGAGAGGAAGTAGAGGGTGTAGAGGGAACTAACAAATGAGAGATAGGTTGTTTGGATAACCGCTGAGTGAAAGATTTTGAATGAATGATTTGATCAGTGGCTCCAGATGTGGCGAGAACATCTTCCTTGGGCTTCGAGTGTGAGAAGAGCCGTTGAGGTTGCTTCTTAGATTTGGAAGAGTCTTGCATATCCTTAACAACTTTAGAGATGGATTCGAGTTGAGCTTTTAAAGTGTCGAACGCTTGAGTAGAAGAGTCTTTGTCTTCTGAGGTTGATTCATCAAACTCCAAGTCATGTTGGTGCATCGTTATCGTTTCAATCAACTTCCAGGCTTCTTCTGAAGTATGTAGCATGAAATTTTCGGATGAAGCAGCATCGAGGGTTTGTTGGTGATGAGGATTCAGACTGTTGTAGAATGTGCAGACCAGATTCGTTTCAGCCAACTGATGATTCGGACATCTTCCAAGCAGATTCTTAAAGCATTCCCAAGCTGAGCTTAATGATTCAGTAGTTTCTTGACGAAAGTTAATGATTTCATTTTTGAGCTTGGTTTGTAGGGATGGAGGGAAAAATTTAGCTAAGAACTTAGTAGCCATCTCCTCCCATGTATGAATCGAATTGGGTTCGAGTTCATAAAACCATGTCTGAGCTCGGAAAGTTAAAGAATAAGGAAACAGGTGAAGTCGGGTGACTTTGACACTGGATCCGGTTTGTTCGAAAGAGTCGGAAAGGTTGATGAACTTGTTAAGATGGGCGTTTGGATTTTCAACCGAAAGACCATGAAACTGACACTGAGATTTAAGTAATTTAATGAAGTGTGGTCTGATTTCAATGGTTTCGTTGGTTGGTGATACGATTGGTCCTCCTCGTCCCTCTAGCAGTGGTTGGGTTGATGAGGCGAGAGTGATACGATTTGCCATAACTTGTTTTAAGAAGAAAATAGGGTTTTGGAAATGATAGGTTTAACTAAGGACGGGAAATTAAAAACTAACTAACCTAGGGATAAAAACTGTAACTTCCGGATGATATTGATCTTCCGTAAGGATCGCTAAATAACTAAGATAACAAAATTCCTAAAATCGGTCGTTGTAGTCCCCGGCAGTGGCGCCAAAAACTTGTCGCAGCCTCTATCGGTCGGACGGATTTGATTCCGGTCGTTGTTCCAACAGCAATAGAAGCGGCGAACAGTGGGTTTTAAATTTGTAGAGCAGGGGAATCCTAAGTTGTATACTACTGACAGACCTAAAAAGGCAGCAAGTGGTATGTATGACTCAGGTGTCGTTCTTCAAACTACAACGGGCATGGGAGTCTAGGAAGTTTTATTATCTTTGGAGATTCAGCTAGGGTTTTTAAAAGTTTTTGGATAGGTTTGGTTTTTATAACTAAATACTAATTTAAATAAAGAAATAAAACAAAAGAGGTTTGTACGGAGACTCGGTCAACAGAGGATAAGCGAGTGTTTACTATGATTTCGTTAAGTGTTATTGATGAATAGTCAAAGGTAAGGCTACTAGATGTGATGACTAATCCGGAGAGGATAGAAACATAATTAATGCAAAGTATTATACCTACGACCGTTCCGCGGCTTCCATACGTTTGTACTCCACCAATTGGTGTTTCCAGCACTATACCGAGTAATAGGGCATTTTACGGTTTTTCCGTTACATTAATTAGGGCTCCACATTACTCCCGCAGATTTCCTATATCCTAATGAGCTACAACTACGAGCCTATTAAATATCTAACGTAGAGTTTTCCGCAATCAGATAAATAACATGTCACGTGGATAGCAGTTATAGAAGTCAAATACACCGGAAGTTCTCCCAAATGTACAGACCAATTTAACCGACGACTATCCTCGAATCCTGGTCCCCAGTCACAGTCATCAGAGACGTCTGTATCGTAGCGTGAATTGTTGATTGAACAAGAACACGAACGGGGATAATCCCGCGGACCAAGTTGATATAATCGGGCTAACGATCAGTTAAATTGTTCAGCATTACAGATATAAATCATCACAACTATTCCATGCATGTTAATCTACTGTGTAAACCAATATTCTGAGTCTGAAAACCTAATTATACAGTTACTGATATGAACCAGGGGGATAACTCTAGCATGCATTATTCCTAAGGCAACAATCAAACAAGAACATGCGATAGGGTAACACATAATAGAACACCGTAATCCTAGCATGGCAGATAACCAGTAATCAGATCATAGATATCCCGAAAGTTCTCTCAAAGATATATAACAGATAAACATGAATCTAACATATCTCTAATCCTATGCTATGTGTCTCTTATGATTTGTTTCAACCTAGAGAACACAGCCATACCAAGTTCATTGATCATCAAGTATAGAATAGGTAGAGAACGTACCACTAGTAATTGGCCAAGTTCTAGCAGGAAGCTTCTAACCACAGCATAAGTTGGATAGATAAACATTCGAGATTCAGTTTACGAGTTCATACACAGTTTAAAGTAACACGGGCAGAGTAACAGCATGGCATAAACATATTGACTATTCTAACATAACTACATCATAGTAAACACAAAGAAATGTCTAGCCTAACATCATATATCTAGCATACAATCCTAAACAAGCATAAACAAAGCAACACATGTTTAAAACTGGAAAGTAAGAGATATATAAATAGAACCTGATACGAATTTATTACAGACAGATCTTCGCAAATACAATGTCTTGGAGTGACTCCGTACAAAAGCTAAAAGCTACCTCTACCTAACTATCTCTCTAACTAGCTCAATTCTAGAGAGAGAAAATCCTCTAGAGAGAAAAACTAGAGAGAGAGTGATGTGTGTGAGAGAGAAAGTGTAAGGAAGAAATGAAATGAGAAAATTGGTATGAATGAGGTGTTGGGGATGTCCACTATTTATAGGCAAACCATCAAATCGCACGTACAACTCACGAAGCAGCACGTACAAGCAAACGGAGCACGATATGGGATAGGGGGCCGTATACGGCCTTGCAGGGGCCGTATACGGTGTAGTATAGGCCGTATACGGTCTTATATGGGCCGTATACGGTGCCTGAGGCCGTATACGGTCTGCGTCTGATTTCGTTCGTTGCTTAAAATGTCCGTATCTCCTTCGTTATGCGTCCGTTTGACTCGATTCTTTCGCCTGTGGTTTCGTAATTCCGTTACGCTTCTAATGATGCCAATCTCACAGAAATTGGATGTGTAGAGCTTAGGCGTACCCGAAATGAATTTTAATGGCTCTGAAAGCGTAGTGGTTTCTCCGTCCTTTGGCCGTTTCACTTGATTCCAGGTTTTTCCGTCTCGATTTTACCTGTACATCAGATGGTAGAAGTTAGGAAGTGCGTCTTGACAGGAAAATGAGATCGGAGGAATCGGCCTGTATTAAAATGCTGTGTTTTGTGCATTTTTAGAGTGTTTTCAGTGATTTTTATCACAACGTCTACTTTTGAACCACTTTAGTGTATTTTAGTAAATAATCAATGTTTTGGAATGTTTTCACTAAAGAAAGGTTCAAAATGTGAGGAATAAAGCTTCTAAAAACATGACTTTTTACGTCACATCAGGCTACTAAAGATATGGTTCTAGTGCATGGTGGAAATCCTAAGGCTGAACTAAAAGTTACTGGTTATTGTGATGCCGGATTTCAAACTGACCATGATGACATAAAATCTCAAACTGGATATGTGTTCACCATGAATGGAGGAGCAGTAGTTTGGAAAAGCAAGAAACAATCCACTACAGCCATGTCTGCAACAGAATCAGAGTACATAGCAGCTGCAGAAGCTGCAATGGAAGCTGTTTGGATCCGGAAATTTATTTCTGGACTTGATATTGTTCCCACAGCCAAGTCTCCTATGGATATGTATTGTGACAACACTGGTGCAATTATCATAGCCAACGAACCTGGTGTTCAGAAAGGAGCTAGACACTTTCAGAGGAAATTTCACTATGTTCGTGAGCAAGTCAATCAAGGTGAAATTCAAGTACTCAAAGTTCACACGGATGATAACTTAGCAGATCCCTTTACGAAGGCTTTGACAAAGACGAAGCTAACTCACTTAATTGAGGGCATAGGACTTCGTTTGTCTAGTAATCGCATGTAAATCCGTGGATTTAGTATTTGGATATATGGATGTAATAAACAATTTATTTATTAATGAAATTTTTATTGTGAAATTTTAATTTCATAAATCCTATTTTTCATGTTTTATCCTTGAATAATGTTGTGTAATATTATTCTAAATATCCGTTGTCAGTTGATCATATGGGAATATGATTGAATTAAGACAATATCTGAGTGTTTAGTCAGCTTGGCTCACTAACTCACATAATATTCATTCTGATGCATATTGGATTATCCCACATGAATTATTACTTATGGATCTTTGTCATTAAGTATAATTCATAAAGTTTGTTGTCCTTAGACTTGAGATGCAAGTTGCTACTCATGTACGTAGTGCATTATTTGATCATAGTCAATACTACTCCTGGATAAGGGTGGCAAAAAGGCTATTTTTGGTAATGTTGCGAAATAAGATGACTACCAATTGTATTCAATAAAGGATTTGTTCCTTCAGTGGAAAACTGAAGTTAGATACTTACTGTGCCACTCATGAATACTTAAGATGTTTGTCTGGCCAGACCCTAATAAGTCTAGAATTGTCTTGACTGTATTCGGTAATCTTAAGTGATTCGCGAAATGAGAAACATAAGTTAAAATGGAATGACTTTGATCCATCTCCAAGTTTTAACTAGAGTATCTGTAACAAAAGGATATAAACTAAACATAGACTCACAGTGACTTTGGTGAAACTTCACTCGTGCATTTATGGGAGCATTGATATGTTGCTAGACATTAATCAATGTTATCATATTTGTTTGAAAATTATTCAAAAGTGGGAGCTGTTGGTATTTGAATGATTTTATCAAATATGTGTCCATAAATGTGTGAGCCTTTGGGAACGCACACATCGACATTGAGATATTGCTTATTTGCCTAAAGTTATTAATTATTAAGTTAAATGTTAAATGTTAATAATTGAATAACTAGAGGGATTAATGTGTAAATTATAAACTTGGGGACCAAGTTTTACCTATCGATAAATACACCTTTATAAATTAGGGTTAAGGTTAATCCTAATTAATCCCTAATATATTCACAAAAAAATCTATCTATTTCTCTCTCTTTGTTTACGTAAAAAAACCAAAAAAACTCCTAAAGGGTTTTTTAGTGGTTTGTGTTGTACGAAAAACAAAGAAGAAAAAAACAAGACACAAAAGGTTGTGTGGTTTTGTAAAAGGGCAAGTACTAGCATACAAGCATATCGATGAAGACGGTGTCGTGTACGTGACCAAAGGTAGATCTTACATTTAGATCTAAAGGTTTTCTTGCAAATAATTCAAGGCAATAAGGTAATTCTTATCCGATTTAATTATTCCTATGTGATCCTATTTTCCGCTGCCATGTGTTGTTTGACAATCTGATTTGAGTTGTTTACCTTTACTACCTGCAAAAGAAATTCATCGGGAAAGGAATCATCAATGTTAGTATCGCCTTGCTTGTCAAGATTTGGATTTTCCAATCTCGACAAGTGGTCGGCGGCAAGGTTCTCGGCACCTCTCTTATCCTTGATTTCAATGTCAAATTCTTGCAAGAGAAGAATCCAACGAATAAGACGCGGTTTAGTGTCTTGTTTGGCAAAAAGATATTTGAGGGCCGAGTGATCGGTAAAAACAATAGTCTTTGAAAGCACAAGATATTGCCTAAATTTATCAAAGGCAAATACAACCGCAAGTAATTCCTTTTCGGTCGTGGTGTAGTTTTGTTGGGCCCCATTCAGTGTTTTACTAGCAAAATAGATCGGCTTGAAATGCTTGTCCTCTCTTTGTCCTAGGACGGCTCCTACGGCAAAGTCGCTAGCATCGCACATCAACTCAAAGGGCTTGGACCAATCGGGGGAAACTATTATAGGTGCATTGGTCAAATGGTCTTTCAAGGTCGAAAATGCACTCAAGCACGGGCCATCAAATACAAATGGGGCATCCTTTTCAAGTAGCTTGGTCATGGGTCTTGTGATTTTTGAAAAGTCTTTTATAAATCTCCGTTAAAAACCGGCATGACCAAGAAAACTTCTAATCCCTTTAATATTGGTCGGTGGAGGTAGTTTAGCAATGACATCTATTTTAGCCCGGTCAACCTCAATTCCTAATCCCGACACCTTATGTCCCAACACAATGCCCTCTCTCACCATAAAATGGCATTTTTCCCAATTCAAGACTAGGTGGGCTCTCTCACATCTCTCGAGCATTTTATCCAAGTTGGATAAACAAGATTCAAACGAGTTCCCAAACACGGAAAAGTCATCCGTGAAAACTTCCATGGAGGTCTCAACCATGTCATGAAAGATGGCGATCATGCACCTTTGAAAGGTGGCCGGGGCATTGCATAGCCCAAAAGGCATTCGCCGGTAAGCATATGTTCCAAAAGGGCAAGTGAAAGTAGTTTTCTCTTGATCTTCGGGGTCTATGGGGATTTGAAAATATCCCGAGAACCCATCAAGAAAACAATAAAATTTATTACCCGCAAGTCTTTCAAGCATTTGGTCGATAAAGGGCAAGGAAAAGTGGTCTTTCCTAGTGGCGTCATTCAATTTTCTATAATCAATGCAAACCCGTCACCCGGTCACGGTCCTTGTGGGTATCATCTCATTTTTATCATTCTCAACAACCGTTATGCCCCCCTTTTTCGGCACACAATGTACCGGGCTCACCCAAGAGCTATCCAAAATGGGGTAAATGATACCCGCATCAAGAAGCTTAATAACTTCTTTCTTGACTACATCCTTCATGTTCGGGTTAAGTCTCCGTTGTCTTTGGACAACGAGTTTTATATCATCAAGAAAATTGATTTTGTGTTTGCAAAATGATGGACTTATTCCCGGGATGTCGGATGTGCACCAAGCAAATGCTCTTTTGTGAGCCCCAAGCACATTTAACAATTTAAACTTTTCATCATTTAAGAGAGAAGAGGAAATGATTACGGGTAGAAGATTTTCCTTGTGAAGGTAAGCATATTCCAAGTGGCTCGGTAAAGGCTTCATTTCCAAATCCTTGGGTGGATCCTCCAATGAAGTTTTGATCCTCATGTAATCCTCGCCTTTCAAATCCTCATAGCTACCATCATCCAATTGCTCATCTTCATCATTGGCCTCTTCCATGCTCATGACCAATTCTTCCTCGGTCATTCCTCCTTCACTTGACTCCAAAAGGTCAACAAGTTCCGATTCCATGCCAAGCAAGCCTTGCAATTCTTCATCAACCGCATCATCTATAACATCAATTCTGAAACAAGAATCGTCAGTGGAATAAGGATGCTTCATGGCTTTATCGACCGTGAAAGCAATCCTTTCTTGTCCTACTCCTAGGGTCAATTTCTTGTCCTTAACCATTATTATGGCATCCGCGGTGTGTAAAAACGGCCTTCCTAGAATCAATGATACCTTACTATCATCCTCCATTTCTAGGATGACAAAATCTACCGGGAAGGTGAATTGGCCAACTTCAATCAACATGTTTTCCGCAATCCCAACGGGATATTGGAAAGATCTATCGGCCAGTCTAATGCTCATGCGAGTGGGTGTCAAGGATCCTAAGGCCAACTTAGCATAAAGTGAATATGGCATTAAATTTATACTAGCCCCTAGGTCCGCAAGTGCATCGCAAGTAATAATTTTACCCAATCTACTTGAGATGATGAAACTCCCGGGATCTCCAAGTTTTGGTGGAATTTGGTTTTGGACGAGTGCCGAGCATTCTTCATTCAAAAACATTGCCGAAGCCTCCGAAAGCTTGTCTTTGTTGCTCACCAAATCCTTGATGAATTTGGCATAATTCGGCATTCCGACTAACACATCAACCAAAGGCACATTGATTCGAATGCCTTTGATCATGTCCACAAATTTTCCGTATTAGGCCGCCATCTTTTCTTTCCTTAACCTTTGAGGATAAGGGATTTTCAATTTGTAAGCTTTTACAACCGGTGTAGGTGACACCGGTGTAACCGTTGGTGGGGTGGCTTCATCCACATTCTCTTCACTTTCTTCCTTCTCAATTTCCTGCACAAAAAAGTTAGAAATATGTTTGTCTTTGGCTTGAGGCGGTGGAAGTTCTTTCCCGCTCCTTGTAGTGATAGCATTTACATGCTCGTTCCTTGCGGACGGTGGTTGGTATGGCTTGGGTCCTCCACTAGAAGAAGATGGTTGTTGTCTCGGGTTTTGTTGTCTATTACTCGGTAAGCCACCGGTTGGCCTACTACTTTGCCCCTCGGACAACCTCTCCATTTTCCGCTCTAAGTCTTGGATTGAAGCTTGTTGGTTCTTTTGCCCTTGCTCCATGCTCAACCGAATATTTGTCATTTGAGTTTTCATCCTTTCGGTTGCGGGATCTTGTTTTGCCATGAACTCTTTCATCATTTGTTCCATGGGCGTCAAGGTTGGTTCTTGTTTTTGAACCGGTGGTGGTTGGTTGTCTCTAGATGGGTTTTGGGGTTGGTTTTGATTGTAGCCTTGGTTTGAGGTTTGGTTGTAATTTTGATTAGGTCTAGAAAATCGGTTTTGGTTTTGATTTTGGTTGTAGCCTCCTCCTTGATAACCTCCCAAATTTCGGTTTTGATAACCACCCCGTTGGTAGTTCCCGCTTTGGTAATTACCTTGTTGAAGAAAGTTTACATCTTCCTCATCCCCCTCCATTGGCAAATCATCTTGTGCACAATTAGCCGTTGCATGATTACCACCACAATTACCACAACCATCTCGAAGCTCCTTGATTTCTCCCTTGAGTGTCTTGAATTGAGCATCAAATTTAGAAGACAAGGCCTTTATCTCCTTCATCATAACCGAGTCGTTAGAGCCTCCACCACTACTACTTCCTTCCGCGAAAGCAACATGCTTCCTAAACGGTTTACCTCTCTTGTCTTTCGCCCAATTCAAACTTTGGATTACTTTATCCTCTAACACCTTCCAAGCTTCGTTCGGTGTCTTATAAAGAAACACACCTCCTCCCGCGGCATCAAGAACATTTGCCGATTCAATGCCGAGCCCATTGTAAAACAACGTAATAATCTCCGCCTTTGATAGCCCATGCCCATGACAATTTCTCAACATTTCCTTTAACCGACACCATGCTTCTACCAAAGTCTCGCCTTCTTGTTGTTTAAAGGCCCTAATCTCATTCAATAAACGTTCGGCCAATGCCGGAGGATAAAACCGTCTCACAAAAGCTTCCCTCATCTCATTCCACGATCTAATTGTGTTTGGCTCCAATTCTTGGTACCAAATCTTGGCTTCTCCACATAAGGACATAGGAAAAGTCCTTAGTCGAATCGCCTCATCCATATTTTGCCCATACTTGAAATAACTTCCTATCTCAAGAAAACTAGCAATATGTTTGTGCGGATCGGCCCGCACCCTTCCATCAAATTGGGTATCTCGAATAAGTTGCATGTGATGACCCTTCAAAGAGAAATTATCATTCTCATTGTCTTGAACCTGTATGGCCGACTCGGGTGTTGGTGCAACGGTTCTTGTCCTAGAGAAAATGGGAGTATCATCCTCATCCGCCATCTCTTCTTCACCTTCGGAAGGTGTTGAAGGATCTTCTTCGGGTGATGGAGGTTCGTCCACAAAAGTCTCTTCCACTTCAACGGTGTTTCCCGAAGATGTATCGGTATCCGTTTGGCTACTAGATGAATCCGATGATCTTCGATTTGGCTTCCTCCTTCGTTTGCTCCTTTTGGTCTTCTCCGGATTGGACAAAGGACTTAGAAGCTCTTTACTGGAGCTCCTTGTGTTCATCCACTACCAAATCAAACCTGAAAGATCACAAAAGATAAAACCATAAACGCACCGGCGCAATACAAACAAAATATAACTTTCCAAGAACAAATCATAGAAAGGATCAATTAATCACACTTAAATCAATATCACAAATCAAGCTCCCCGGCAGCGGCGCCAAAAACTTGATGTGTTGAATCCAGTTATAAAATTTATAGTTAATAAGTAAACCAAAAAGTACCGAGCTAGACCAAAACACAGCCGGGCAGTGGACCCTGTCGAGTGGTAGTATAGTTTGGTAAGTTCGGGTTCGAACACAGGGAACTTGGTTTATACAATCAAGATAAGTGTGAGCAATTTAAAGAGAGAAAAGAAAATGTGGTTGGTTTGTGTGACCGAATTGTCACGATGCTTAAATACAACAATTTTAGCTAATCTAGGCAGGTGGACTCTGAAGAGTCGGATTGATTGTTTGGAACTTTCAAATATTAAAAAAAACAATGCTTGCTTGGATTATTTCACTAGTGATTTCGGGGTGTGAGTTATAACCGGTTAAGACATATGCTAAGGTAGCATTCATCAAACATAAGCTCAACGTTCGCTAAGATCTAATATTTAACTTCAATTAACAAACCTATTATTTAATCAAGTAACGGACGTTCGCCATGGTTACCAACTAACACAATTTAGCTAAAATCATTTGACACATTCCACAACAACATTCGCAATTTTGTTCAATCATTTATAGAAAAATAATCAATAGTAATTTACTTGGTTGAAAACGTTCGCTATATCAATTAGTAAATTACCAAATGGCCAAATTCTAGAGATTAAGCTCAATCACACAAGGTTCTCCGATTAAACATAAATTTGGATTTTTGTGAGTTTGCAAATCATCCACACGACAAACATTCGCTATAATCGCTAACTTGTATTTATCTAACTAGTGTTGTTACAATCATCAAATGCTTTGTTCCACAAATGACAACAACTTAATGAGGTATTTTTACTAAGCAAAGAACATTCGCTATAATTGTTTAGCTAAAATGCCGAAAGTTTTGTAACAACAACCAACTTGTGACACCCGTCAATTTAGGACTAGAATTTAGTGCCTAATCAAGTTTTAATACATGTAATTAGTTCTATGTTAGGCTAATTAATGTATCAATTATTATATATATTGTTGAATATATATCTACACAATTATGCGGTTTGTTTAAATCGTACGAATCTCAAATTGAATGGAATTCGACACAATTAATACGGACGTTGGTGAGAAATTTATTAAAGTAATACGGATATTAAGCGATGACAAAATTTCATTTAAAAATATTATTGCCATAATATTTTGTATCCAGTTTGAGTTATACAAGAAAGCTTTACGCAATTAAAAACGTAAATGCGCAAACAAACAAAACAAATTAAGTTTTAACACCATTGTTAGATATTTAGCGAAATACTTCAATAAGATTTATTTAATAAAAATTCGTATTTTAAAATGTATATTTAAACGATTAAAATAAATATTTAATGTTAAATGACGGAGAAAACGAACACCACGCGGAGCACGGGACGGAGACTGCGAGGTGAGGCTTTCACCTACACCCCATGATGACACGTAAAAAGTCATGTTTTTATGCGTCATTATCTCACCATTTTAGCCCTATTATTAATGAAAACACTTGAATATGAACTTAAATGTCACATTTCATCAAGAGGGCTAAAATATAGACGATGTTTCAAGAATCAACAAAAACAACCTAAAAATGAGTAAAATAGAGCACAAACAATCATTGAATCTTCCGGTTAACGTATTCTAGCACTTTTTGAGCAAGACATAGAGTTAGGACCTCTAACTTATCTCATTGTCTTCGTTTTTCAATTACGATTTCAGGGATATAAAGAACGCTCAAAACGGACATCGGATGAAGAAATTACGCCCGAACGAAGAAACGAAGAACCGAAGAATCAGGATACGGGAGAACTAGACCGTATACGGCCAAACTAGACCGTATACGGCCTAGCACAGACCGTATACGGCCTAGCTAGACCGTATACGGCCTAGCACAGCCGTATACGGCCTGTGTTCTCCCGTATTCACCCTATGCTCTCCCGTATACGGTCCAGTTCAACCGTATTTGCCCTAGCTCAACCGTATCGTGCGTTTGGTCAATAAAAATCAGACTTTTATTCGGGTTTGCGATACGGTTGTGCATTTGAAGGTTTGGATACGGTCTACGGATACGGTTGTGCGTTGCCTATATATACAAGCCTCATTTCATCATTTTGAACACATTCCACACCAACAACACACACTTCAATACTCATTCATCTATCACTAGAATAATTAGTAGCTTTCTCTCTCTAGCACTACTCTTAGGAGTTAGAGGAGAAATAGTAGGTAGTTAGGTTCTCTCTCTAGTCTCTCTCTCTAGTTTCTCTCTCTAGAAACTAGTTAGAAGATTAAGGGAGAGAATCCATCGCTTTAGGAGTAGCTATGTAATGTAATTCGTAGAAGCTAGCATTTGTAATACTTGGGATATTATTCGGAGAAATACAAGTGTTATTCTGCTCGCATTTGTTTACCGGTAATATCTATCCTTTCTTATATTAATTTGTCATAATGTTCTTGTTTGATATTTGTGATCTATTAATGTTGGAAATGTTTATTGCCATGCTTTGTGAGTAGTTTCTTGTATGTTTGCCATGATTAGGTATGATTAATGGAATTGTTAAACTCTGTATCTGTCTAAACTTATCATGTATCTAGACTTAGTTATGGATCACCCTTTCCAGTCCTTCGCGTGACTATCACCTTAGCTGTAGGCCTAAGTTACGGTAGATATGTTATCTGTATGTTTGTACGAAGCCGTGTCTGTCACTATAATTCGGCTGAAATACTGAGTATAGCTTTGGAAACACCACTGGTGGAGTACAACGTGGAAGCTCCGGAAAAAGCCGTATGTGCCAACACTGTGGATTACCTAGAGACCCTAGAATATGGCCTAGGAACCAATATAGTTGTGGAAATGTTACAGTACACCGTCTGTCCACCCCTGGAACTGAAGCTATGGAAACATTTTGACATAGTACACCGTACCTGTACCTAGGGATAAAATCTACAACATATCCCTGGTTACGAGGGTCTGTGGAACTGTTTAAGTGTAGTACATCGTGAACGGTGCCTAGTGTGGTACGCTGTGGAATGAGTATGCATTGTACACCGCTGGTGTTCCTAGGGCTGAATGACTGATTGCAAAGGAGAGTCTAGATCATGACAGAAGTATTTGAGCTAATCAAACGTAAGGAATGAGTCTAGAGATGAAAGTCAAGCCCAGCAGTGGTTCAGGATTCTTAAAACCCCTAGACTCTACAAAACTGATAGTTTAGAATACAAGGATAATGATCAGTACACGTTTAGATAATAACATTTAGACTTAGGTGTTAAGAACGGTCAGAATAACCCAATGGGCAGTCTGTTACCTTATTCCTGCACCCTTTAAGGGTCACTGTCTCCACAAAGACAGGTGAGGGGGGTTGAGCAGCCTGTTCTGATCAGAATCACGATAGCCTAGGTACTCAGTGACATACTGATTTAGAATCTATCTAAAGAAGTAGGGTCCTAGTGTTTACATCTATAGTTTATTTGTCTGTTACCTAGAAGTGCCCCATATTGAACATCATACCTAAATCATGGTAAGCCACGTCTCTGTCATCCTTAAGTGTTGCAAATATGCTAGCTTCCCTTTTATTTTATGTTTTATTAGTTTAAATAAATTAGAAAACCAAATACAAACCTATCCAACTATTCAAAACCCAGCTTAATTACTAAGTTATCTGAGTGAGCTCTGTTTCAATTCTACCGTCGTGAGGAACGACCCTGGATCATCCTTACCACTTACTAGTATCAGGTACTCGTACCAAGTAATAGTAGGTTGTTCGGAAGGTTTTGGCTCCCCCCGACTATTATAAATTCAAAACTACACCGTTGCAGCTGTTGCGTAACGACCGTTTCAGCTGTAACAAGTTTTTGGCGCCGCTGCCGGGGACGGTAGTACGATTTGGAGCTTGTTTAGACAAATTTAGTTTTTAAGAGATCCTTTTAGATTGGGACTCACCATCCCTATCCGAAGTTACTTTATGCCCGTAGATTAGCGTAGTTTAGCTTAGCGTAGCTTAGAATAACTTCCCTCCATACTACAACTTTAATTCTTAAACCTTCTTCCTGTGTTATCTAAAACTTGGGTAATGGCAAATGTTCAACAATTAATAGATCAATTTGATAGTCTTGTTCAAGATAGATGTAGGAGTAATTCCCACTTAGACAACGAATGTCAAGGATATAATAGGAATTATGTGGATAACGTAGGGTACCTAGATCCTCAAATACAAAATCAATATGACCCTCACGCTTTCCAAAATCAATACCAACCTTACTATCCTAAACCACTCGAAGTCTACCCATATTCATCTTACCCTGTATCTGAACCTCAACCGTACGAGAGTTTTGACTTGAGAGATACGTCTTTGACCTTTCTCAGCAGTAATGCTGCTTTCTCACCCTCTTCCAACTCACTTGAACAATTACTAAAAGAACAAGAAGACATGCTTAGAAGAAGTTCTAATAAGCTGTCTGAAATACGAAAACAAGTAAGTAGTAAGGGAAATGAGAATCAAGATAGAACCAACTTTAGGCTGCAGAAAGATGATATGAACACACACACCACATCTATTTCACTTGGCACAGACTTTCATTTTCATGAGTCTGGTTGCAAACTTTCTTCTAATCCTACACCTAGCCAATCTTCTAAATCTTCATTTCCACCCACTCTTAACCTATCAACGTCCGAGACCAACGAAGAGTTCATTCTAGAGGAGCTCTCCGAACCATTGCAACTCATAACTTCCGGCCGGGGTGACGAGTTTGACGAGGTAGACGAGGAGATAGAAATGGAGAGCCCGGAAGAGGAGATTTACAAAGAAGACTCAGAAGGACGGGAGGAATGTGCACCGACTCTTACAAGTGATTTCATCCCAACTCAAACTGACGTGGTTGACACTTTCCCACATATCTCTCAAAATGAATCACTCCTTGATCTAATTAAACCTTCTATTGCCTTAAATAACCTAGTCACCCAAGTAATTGATGAGAATGTTGCTACAAGATTGGAGACGTCAATGGACTCTGTCCCACCTCCATGCCCAGAGTACAACACTATCATCAACCAAGAGACCATAGGAAGTAAGGTGGGTTTTGCGTCAAGATCTCCCTACAAACCATCTCTCCGCTACATAATGACGTATACGTCATGGAGTGATGAGAACCTCTTTGACCGACCCATCCAAACTGAGAAAGTGCAAGAAGTTGAGAGATTTATTATACCTCAAGTAAAACGAATCACTCACTTCTACGCACCTTCTCATCTTATTGGACATACCCTAGGAATAACTTGTTTTAACTATATAGGTATGCGCCAATACTTTCACTTGCATCTACTGATGGATGCAAGTAAACCGTTATCGTCTAAGAAATAGAGCTAGAGTCAGGCTCGAGACTCGAACAAAAACAAGCGCTTCTCGGGAGGCAACCCGTGTCTAACTTAGTATCAGTAATGGTTAACTAACCCCAATAAGTAGAAAATGAAACCCTAAAAGCATGTTTAAAATTTCTTTTAAGTTTATGTGAACAAAAAGGGAATGATTTTCAAAAATGACTTGGAACTTAAATTTCATATTCACTGAAGTCACAGTTTTGAACTTTAAAGTCAATCTTTTGCTAAAAACCTGAAACTTTCCCTCTCCCACTTGTTTGGATTTCATTGCTATATCTGTTTCACTGTTATCTAAAGTTCTCTGCATCTGCAAACATGGAACACTGCTAGCAACTTGGTTATCTAGGTGCCTTAGTCATCATAAACACCATTCACATATTTCGAGCATTTGAGGTACTTACATATATTTCTGTGAACATACATGAGATCTTCCAATGCCTTATAACATGATTTGTATGTCCATGTGTGTATTATGCTCGAACTCGTTTAAAAATATGTGCTTTGGAAATCTTTATACTTGGCCACCTGATTAACTGAATCTACTTGTATTTCCATATCTGTTGCTTATGCTGAAATGAAATTGTAGGCGGCTAACACTTTTAATATGTGATTAGACTCGAAGTCATACACTGGTTTATTTTCTTCAAAAACCTTCACTTTTAAAAATCTTTCAAAAAACCAGTGAGTCTATGACCTAGAGAATAACCACATGTCTATAAGATTATATTTGTCTGCTCTCTTGTTTGTACAAATGTCTAACAGACAGGGATTAGCGCCTATGGATGGAGAATCTTTGAGTATAATGGAGAGAAGACAAAGGGGAGCATTATCGTTCATTAGAAATTTTGGAGCATTGCTTAGGGAAATGATATATCTTTAGGAGACAAAAGATGATCACGTTCTAGCCCCTTTCAGAATTGTTCATCAAGCAGATAACCTCGATATTCACCATATGTTCCCACATATTCCACAAACCCAACCATGCCTTACCACATCCTTGGTTGCTAGTAGAGCATTTCATGGAACCTACAACCACCATTACCACTATAACCACATCCACCCACCAATCCACCCATCATACCTATCATTTCCACCAGTAGGGATCATGAACCACCGCTTAACTTGCAGTTCTTCCAGCTTATAGGAGTTCACTGCTAAACCATTAAGAATATAAGCTGATCAAAGAATAGACATTAAGGTATTGAAGGCGGGATTGAAATGGAAGATGGAGATCTCATCCGACAAGAACAACATTACATTTATCTCATCAGTTCGTCAGAGAAGATCTCGGGTGATAGAAGGTTAAGGTCAATGGATTCAGCACTTCAAATCATCATAAGCCATTAAGTCTAATCAATAGCTCATGATGATTAGGATCCTTGACTACTATCTCTATCTAAACATTTGGTTTATCTTGGTTGATTCGGCCTGCTTCCTAATGATGTTACCACTTCGTTTTCTACAATCTATCCTTTTATTCTGAGTTATGAGAAAAGATGGTGGATGGTGTGAATGAAGAGTATCCCACATGAGCTTGAGTACACTTTATGAAGATGGAGTCTGACCCATCATATGTTGGTGCCGACGCAGTCTACCTTCAGATCCTCAGCTCAGAGCTGTATAGGAGAGTTTCCTCGTTCTTATCTCCTTTTTGTTATGATCGTATTTGTTTTACTTTTACCATTTAATAATCTATACCATATCCTAAGCTTATCACTAAGTGTGGGATTCCAGCCCAAAACAAACACTTGAGAAACATTTTCTGATGTTCAAACTCTAAGTGTGGGATTTTACTTTCAGTAAAATCTCAACTCAAGAGAACATTAGGGACAATGTTCCTCTAAGTGTGGGATAGCGGTATAGAATACCTTAGGATTGCTTGTTAGACTCTTGTTTCCAAAAAGCAAACTCGAAAAATGTTCCTCAATTTATTTAAAAAAAACTCACTTTTGCTAAAAAATTTTCAAAAATTTTTGAGTTAAAATGTCTTAAGAAGGAGCATTTTCATATATGAGTAGGGTATTTTGGAAATTAAGAGTAAATAAGATAGGAATTTCTTAGGTCTAAAATGATAATCTAAGAGGGGCATCGCATGGCTAGGCACAAACAAACCCAAAAACTTGCAGTGAGGTATCTTGAGCCAATATAAGCATTCATCTTTAATGCTTCACTATTCGTTTGTTTGAGTGTGCCGATGCATGCATCCGGAATTAGAACTTGCTCCTGGTATGCACTTCGAGACCACATTGGTAGAGTACCGTACGCGGTATAGGTGCAGTTAGATGACCTTGACATTCCTTAGGATTTAACCCCTTTCTATCATATCTCTTCAAGCCCAAAACCCTTCCAACACTCATCTTTAGTGTTGACGTTCCGCTTAGTTAACCCTGTTGAGCCTTAGCCTGTTCGTTTCTTTCAAAACCCTTTAAATCTTAACCCACTTATTCCACACCCACCAAAAATCTTATCTTAGAAATTTTTAAACTTTTGGAAAATGTCATTTAAATGTCCTTTTTGCTTTCACCCCAAATCACAAATACTGGTGTTTACTAAAAATATCTCGCGTGCGTTCCCTTGATGACAATCAAAAAGTTGAGATTTTATGGTGTGAAAAATTGACACCAAGTAAATACAAAGTCATCAAAAAGGTGAAAAAGATGAAAGAAAGAAAAGGATTTCAAAAGGGCAAAAGAAAGAAACAAAATAAAACTCCTAAAAAAGCCCAAAAATAGAAACAAAAGAAAAAGAAAAGAAAATAGAATAAAGCTAAGTGCTTCGAATCTCTCGAAAATTCCCGCTCTTATAAAAGACATAAATTCCCTCGTGTATTTTCAAAAGATAGAAGTCAAAATAGCTGTCTTCTTCCCGTACTGTTATCCGTTTCCGTTTTCATTAAAAAGGTTGTTTAAATAATGTTTTTCAAAAGTTTGGAAGTCCTAAGATAAGCAAAAACCTTTACAACAACTAAAAATTCCCACTTATCCATACCCCGTAACCCTCACTTGCCATTACAACCCATTCTGAATGTCCTGGGATAGCTAGCATCGTCCTCACCTAAGTGGTGGAGATATGATTCTCGAGCAAGCCTATGACAATGGATGTTGCATGACTAGCTTATGAGCGATTTCGTTTGATTAGATTGATAGGTAACCCGAAACACTTTTTGAGTGAATTGAGTGACCACCCTGTGAGATCGCCTAGTCGTGTATATTCCAAGATCGTGAGAATTGAAAGCATGCCTAAGAAAGTCATTTTATGCCTCTGAAAGGAATACCTTATTCTCTCTTATTTCCAGGATATGTTGCTTGTATATGGAGATGGTTGTTTTTGATACGTTTTGACTCACCCCAAAAATAAAACTCGTGTTTTCAAAATATCTTTTCCTAAAAAGCAAGTGAGAATTCTGAGTTTTGCTTGAGGACAAGCAAAGTCTAAGTGTGCGATATTTGATGACACGTAAAAAGTCATGTTTTTATGCGTCATTATCTCACCATTTTAGCCCTATTATTAATGAAAACACTTGAATATGAACTTAAATGTCACATTTCATCAAGAGGGCTAAAATATAGACGATGTTTCAAGAATCAACAAAAACAACCTAAAAATGAGTAAAATAGAGCACAAACAATCATTGAATCTTCCGGTTAACGTATTCTAGCACTTTTTGAGCAAGACATAGAGTTAGGACCTCTAACTTATCTCATTGTCTTCGTTTTTCAATTACGATTTCAGGGATATAAAGAACGCTCAAAACGGACATCGGATGAAGAAATTACGCCCGAACGAAGAAACGAAGAACCGAAGAATCAGGATACGGGAGAACTAGACCGTATACGGCCAAACTAGACCGTATACGGCCTAGCACAGACCGTATACGGCCTAGCACAGCCGTATACGGCCTGTGTTCTCCCGTATTCACCCTATGCTCTCCCGTATACGGTCCAGTTCAACCGTATTTGCCCTAGCTCAACCGTATCGTGCGTTTGGTCAATAAAAATCAGACTTTTATTCGGGTTTGCGATACGGTTGTGCATTTGAAGGTTTGGATACGGTCTACGGATACGGTTGTGCGTTGCCTATATATACAAGCCTCATTTCATCATTTTGAACACATTCCACACCAACAACACACACTTCAATACTCATTCATCTATCACTAGAATAATTAGTAGCTTTCTCTCTCTAGCACTACTCTTAGGAGTTAGAGGAGAAATAGTAGGTAGTTAGGTTCTCTCTCTAGTCTCTCTCTCTAGTTTCTCTCTCTAGAAACTAGTTAGAAGATTAAGGGAGAGAATCCATCACTTTAGGAGTAGCTATGTAATGTAATTCGTAGAAGCTAGCATTTGTAATACTTGGGATATTATTCGGAGAAATACAAGTGTTATTCTGCTCGCATTTGTTTACCGGTAATATCTATCATTTCTTATATTAATTTGTCATAATGTTCTTGTTTGATATTTGTGATCTATTAATGTTGGAAATGTTTATTGCCATGCTTTGTGAGTAGTTTCTTGTATGTTTGCCATGATTAGGTATGATTAATGGAATTGTTAAACTCTGTATCTGTCTAAACTTATCATGTATCTAGACTTAGTTATGGATCACCCTTTCCAGTCCTTCGCGTGACTATCACCTTAGCTGTAGGCCTAAGTTACGGTAGATATGTTATCTGTATGTTTGTACGAAGCCGTGTCTGTCACTATAATTCGGCTGAAATACTGAGTATAGCTTTGGAAACACCACTGGTGGAGTACAACGTGGAAGCTTCGGAAAAAGCCGTATGTGCCAACACTGTGGATTACCTAGAGACCCTAGAATATGGCCTAGGAACCAATATAGTTGTGGAAATGTTACAGTACACCGTCTGTCCACCCCTGGAACTGAAGCTATGGAAACATTTCGACATAGTACACCGTACCTGTACCTAGGGATAAAATCTACAACATATCCCTGGTTACGAGGGTCTGTGGAACTGTTTAAGTGTAGTACATCGTGAACGGTGCCTAGTGTGGTACGCTGTGGAATGAGTATGCATTGTACACCGCTGGTGTTCCTAGGGCTGAATGACTGATTGCAAAGGAGAGTCTAGATCATGACAGAAGTATTTGAGCTAATCAAACGTAAGGAATGAGTCTAGAGATGAAAGTCAAGCCCAGCAGTGGTTCAGGATTCTTAAAACCCCTAGACTCTACAAAACTGATAGTTTAGAATACAAGGATAATGATCAGTACACGTTTAGATAATAACATTTAGACTTAGGTGTTAAGAACGGTCAGAATAACCCAATGGGCAGTCTGTTACCTTATTCCTGCACCCTTTAAGGGTCACTGTCTCCACAAAGACAGGTGAGGGGGGTTGAGCAGCCTGTTCTGATCAGAATCACGATAGCCTAGGTACTCAGTGACATACTGATTTAGAATCTATCTAAAGAAGTAGGGTCCTAGTGTTTACATCTATAGTTTATTTGTCTGTTACCTAGAAGTGCCCCATATTGAACATCATACCTAAATCATGGTAAGCCACGTCTCCGTCATCCTTAGGTGTTGCAAATATGCTAGCTTCCCTTTTATTTTATGTTTTATTAGTTTAAATAAATTAGAAAACCAAATACAAACCTATCCAACTATTCAAAACCCAGCTTAATTACTAAGTTATCTGAGTGAGCTCTGTTTCAATTCTACCGTCGTGAGGAACGACCCTGGATCATCCTTACCACTTACTAGTATCAGGTACTCGTACCAAGTAATAGTAGGTTGTTCGGAAGGTTTTGGCTCCCCCCGACTATTATAAATTCAAAACTACACCGTTGCAGCTGTTGCGTAACGACCGTTTCAGCTGTAACAAGTTTTTGGCGCCGCTGCCGGGGACGGTAGTACGATTTGGAGCTTGTTTAGACAAATTTAGTTTTTAAGAGATCCTTTTAGATTGGGACTCACCATCCCTATCCGAAGTTACTTTATGCCCGTAGATTAGCGTAGTTTAGCTTAGCGTAGCTTAGAATAACTTCCCTCCATACTACAACTTTAATTCTTAAACCTTCTTCCTGTGTTATCTAAAACTTGGGTAATGGCAAATGTTCAACAATTAATAGATCAATTTGATAGTCTTGTTCAAGATAGATGTAGGAGTAATTCCCACTTAGACAACGAATGTCAAGGATATAATAGGAATTATGTGGATAACGTAGGGTACCTAGATCCTCAAATACAAAATCAATATGACCCTCACGCTTTCCAAAATCAATACCAACCTTACTATCCTAAACCACTCGAAGTCTACCCATATTCATCTTACCCTGTATCTGAACCTCAACCGTACGAGAGTTTTGACTTGAGAGATACGTCTTTGACCTTTCTCAGCAGTAATGCTGCTTTCTCACCCTCTTCCAACTCACTTGAACAATTACTAAAAGAACAAGAAGACATGCTTAGAAGAAGTTCTAATAAGCTGTCTGAAATACGAAAACAAGTAAGTAGTAAGGGAAATGAGAATCAAGATAGAACCAACTTTAGGCTGCAGAAAGATGATATGAACACACACACCACATCTACTTCACTTGGCACAGACTTTCATTTTCATGAGTCTGGTTGCAAACTTTCTTCTAATCCTACACCTAGCCAATCTTCTAAATCTTCATTTCCACCCACTCTTAACCTATCAACGTCCGAGACCAACGAAGAGTTCATTCTAGAGGAGCTCTCCGAACCATTGCAACTCATAACTTCCGGTCGGGGTGACGAGTTTGACGAGGTAGACGAGGAGATAGAAATGGAGAGCCCGGAAGAGGAGATTTACAAAGAAGACTCAGAAGGACGGGAGGAATGTGCACCGACTCTTACAAGTGATTTCATCCCAACTCAAACTGACGTGGTTGACACTTTCCCACATATCTCTCAAAATGAATCACTCCTTGATCTAATTAAACCTTCTATTGCCTTAAATAACCTAGTCACCCAAGTAATTGATGAGAATGTTGCTACAAGATTGGAGACGTCAATGGACTCTGTCCCACCTCCATGCCCAGAGTACAACACTATCATCAACCAAGAGACCATAGGAAGTAAGGTGGGTTTTGCGTCAAGATCTCCCTACAAACCATCTCTCCGCTACATAATGACGTATACGTCATGGAGTGATGAGAACCTCTTTGACCGACCCATCCAAACTGAGAAAGTGCAAGAAGTTGAGAGATTTATTATACCTCAAGTAAAACGAATCACTCACTTCTACGCACCTTCTCATCTTATTGGACATACCCTAGGAATAACTTGTTTTAACTATATAGGTATGCGCCAATACTTTCACTTGCATCTACTGATGGATGCAAGTAAACCGTTATCGTCTAAGAAATAGAGCTAGAGTCAGGCTCGAGACTCGAACAAAAACAAGCGCTTCTCGGGAGGCAACCCGTGTCTAACTTAGTATCAGTAATGGTTAACTAACCCCAATAAGTAGAAAATGAAACCCTAAAAGCATGTTTAAAATTTCTTTTAAGTTTATGTGAACAAAAAGGGAATGATTTTCAAAAATGACTTGGAACTTAAATTTCATATTCACTGAAGTCACAGTTTTGAACTTTAAAGTCAATCTTTTGCTAAAACCCTGAAACTTTCCCTCTCCCACTTGTTTGGATTTCATTGCTATATCTGTTTCACTGTTATCTAAAGTTCTCTGCATCTGCAAACATGGAACACTGCTAGCAACTTGGTTATCTAGGTGCCTTAGTCATCATAAACACCATTCACATATTTCGAGCATTTGAGGTACTTACATATATTTCTGTGAACATACATGAGATCTTCCAATGCCTTATAACATGATTTGTATGTCCATGTGTGTATTATGCTCGAACTCGTTTAAAAATATGTGCTTTGGAAATCTTTATACTTGGCCACCTGATTAACTGAATCTACTTGTATTTCCATATCTGTTGCTTATGCTGAAATGAAATTGTAGGCAGCTAACACTTTTAATATGTGATTAGACTCGAAGTCATACACTGGTTTATTTTCTTCAAAAACCTTCACTTTTAAAAATCTTTCAAAAAACCAGTGAGTCTATGACCTAGAGAATAACCACATGTCTATAAGATTATATTTGTCTGCTCTCTTGTTTGTACAAATGTCTAACAGACAGGGATTAGCGCTTATGGATGGAGAATCTTTGAGTATAATGGAGAGAAGACAAAGGGGAGCATTATCGTTCATTATAAATTTTGGAGCATTGCTTAGGGAAATGATATATCTTTAGGAGACAAAAGATGATCACGTTCTAGCCCCTTTCAGAATTGTTCATCAAGCAGATAACCTCGATATTCACCATATGTTCCCACATATTCGACAAACCCAACCATGCCTTACCACATCCTTGGTTGCTAGTAGAGCATTTCATGGAACCTACAACCACCATTACCACTATAACCACATCCACCCACTAATCCACCCATCATACCTATCATTTCCACCAGTAGGGATCATGAACCACCGCTTAACTTGCAGTTCTTCCAGCTTATAGGAGTTCACTGCTAAACCATTAAGAATATAAGCTGATCAAAGAATAGACATTAAGGTATTGAAGGTGGGATTGAAATGGAAGATGGAGATCTCATCCGACAAGAACAACATTACATTTATCTCATCAGTTCGTCAGAGAAGATCTCGGGTGATAGAAGGTTAAGGTCAATGGATTCAGCACTTCAAATCATCATAAGCCATTAAGTCTAATCAATAGCTCATGATGATTAGGATCCTTGACTACTATCTCTATCTAAACATTTGGTTTATCTTGGTTGATTCGGCCTGCTTCCTAATGATGTTACCACTTCGTTTTCTACAATCTATCCTTTTATTCTGAGTTATGAGAAAAGATGGTGGATGGTGTGAATGAAGAGTATCCCACATGAGCTTGAGTACACTTTATGAAGACGGAGTCTGACCCATCATATGTTGGTGCCGACGCAGTCTACCTTCAGATCCTCAGCTCACAGCTGTATAGGGGAGTTTCCTCGTTCTTATCTCCTTTTTGTTATGATCGTATTTGTTTTACTTTTACCATTTAATAATCTATACCATATCCTAAGCTTATCACTAAGTGTGGGATTCCAGCCCAAAACAAACACTTGAGAAACATTTTCTGATGTTCAAACTCTAAGTGTGGGATTTTACTTTCAGTAAAATCTCAACTCAAGAGAACATTAGGGACAATGTTCCTCTAAGTGTGGGATAGCGGTATAGAATACCTTAGGATTGCTTGTTAGACTCTTGTTTCCAAAAAGCAAACTCGAAAAATGTTCCTCAATTTATTTAAAAAAAACTCACTTTTGCTAAAAAATTTTCAAAAATTTTTGAGTTAAAATGTCTTAAGAAGGAGCATTTTCATATATGAGTAGGGTATTTTGGAAATTAAGAGTAAATAAGATAGGAATTTCTTAGGTCTAAAATGATAATCTAAGAGGGGCATCGCATGGCTAGGCACAAACAAACCCAAAAACTTGCAGTGAGGTATCTTGAGCCAATATAAGCATTCATCTTTAATGCTTCACTATTCGTTTGTTTGAGTGTGCCGATGCATGCATCCGGAATTAGAACTTGCTCCTGGTATGCACTTCGAGACCACATTGGTAGAGTACCGTACGCGGTATAGGTGCAGTTAGATGACCTTGACATTCCTTAGGATTTAACCCCTTTCTATCATATCTCTTCAAGCCCAAAACCCTTCCAACACTCATCTTTAGTGTTGACGTTCCGCTTAGTTAACCCTGTTGAGCCTTAGCCTGTTCGTTTCTTTCAAAACCCTTTAAATCTTAACCCACTTATTCCACACCCACCAAAAATCTTATCTTAGAAATTTTTAAACTTTTGGAAAATGTCATTTAAATGTCCTTTTTGCTTTCACCCCAAATCACAAATACTGGTGTTTACTAAAAATATCTCGCGTGCGTTCCCTTGATGAAAATCAAAAAGTTGAGATTTTATGGTGTGAAAAATTGACACCAAGTAAATACAAAGTCATCAAAAAGGTGAAAAAGATGAAAGAAAGAAAAGGATTTCAAAAGGGCAAAAGAAAGAAACAAAATAAAACTCCTAAAAAAGCCCAAAAATAGAAACAAAAGAAAAAGAAAAGAAAATAGAATAAAGCTAAGTGCTTCGAATCTCTCGAAAATTCCCGCTCTTATAAAAGACATAAATTCCCTCGTGTATTTTCAAAAGATAGAAGTCAAAATAGCTGTCTTCTTCCCGTACTGTTATCCGTTTCCGTTTTCATTAAAAAGGTTGTTTAAATAATGTTTTTCAAAAGTTTGGAAGTCCTAAGATAAGCAAAAACCTTTACAACAACTAAAAATTCCCACTTATCCATACCCCGTAACCCTCACTTGCCATTACAACCCATTCTGAATGTCCTGGGATAGCTAGCATCGTCCTCACCTAAGTGGTGGAGATATGATTCTCGAGCAAGCCTATGACAATGGATGTTGCATGACTAGCTTATGAGCGATTTCGTTTGATTAGATTGATAGGTAACCCGAAACACTTTTTGAGTGAATTGAGTGACTACCTTGTGAGATCGCCTAGTCGTGTATATTCCAAGATCGTGAGAATTGAAAGCATGCCTAAGAAAGTCATTTTATGCCTCTGAAAGGAATACCTTATTCTCTCTTATTTCCAGGATATGTTGCTTGTATATGGAGATGGTTGTTTTTGATACGTTTTGACTCACCCCAAAAATAAAACTCGTGTTTTCAAAATATCTTTTCCTAAAAAGCAAGTGAGAATTCTGAGTTTTGCTTGAGGACAAGCAAAGTCTAAGTGTGGGATATTTGATGACACGTAAAAAGTCATGTTTTTATGCGTCATTATCTCACCATTTTAGCCCTATTATTAATGAAAACACTTGAATATGAACTTAAATGTCACATTTCATCAAGAGGGCTAAAATATAGACGATGTTTCAAGAATCAACAAAAACAACCTAAAAATGAGTAAAATAGAGCACAAACAATCATTGAATCTTCCGGTTAACGTATTCTAGCACTTTTTGAGCAAGACATAGAGTTAGGACCTCTAACTTATCTCATTGTCTTCGTTTTTCAATTACGATTTCAGGGATATAAAGAACGCTCAAAACGGACATCGGATGAAGAAATTACGCCCGAACGAAGAAACGAAGAACCGAAGAATCAGGATACGAGAGAACTAGACCGTATACGGCCAAACTAGACCGTATACGGCCTAGCACAGACCGTATACGGCCTAGCTAGACCGTATACGGCCTAGCACAGCCGTATACGGCCTGTGTTCTCCCGTATTCACCCTATGCTCTCCCGTATACGGTCCAGTTCAACCGTATTTGCCCTAGCTCAACCGTATCGTGCGTTTGGTCAATAAAAATCATACTTTTATTCGGGTTTGCGATACGGTTGTGAATTTGAAGGTTTGGATACGGTCTACGGATACGGTTGTGCGTTGCCTATATATACAAGCCTCATTTCATCATTTTGAACACATTCCACACCAACAACACACACTTCAATACTCATTCATCTATCACTAGAATAATTAGTAGCTTTCTCTCTCTAGCACTACTCTTAGGAGTTAGAGGAGAAATAGTAGGTAGTTAGGTTCTCTCTCTAGTCTCTCTCTCTAGTTTCTCTCTCTAGAAACTAGTTAGAAGATTAAGGGAGAGAATCCATCGCTTTAGGAGTAGCTATGTAATGTAATTCGTAGAAGCTAGCATTTGTAATACTTGGGATATTATTCGGAGAAATACAAGTGTTATTCTGCTCGCATTTGTTTACCGGTAATATCTATCATTTCTTATATTAATTTGTCATAATGTTCTTGTTTGATATTTGTGATCTATTAATGTTGGAAATGTTTATTGCCATGCTTTGTGAGTAGTTTCTTGTATGTTTGCCATGATTAGGTATGATTAATGGAATTGTTAAACTATGTATCTGTCTAAACTTATCATGTATCTAGACTTAGTTATGGATCACCCTTTCCAGTCCTTCGCGTGACTATCACCTTAGCTGTAGGCCTAAGTTACGGTAGATATGTTATCTGTATGTTTGTACGAAGCCGTGTCTGTCACTATAATTCGGCTGAAATACTGAGTATAGCTTTGGAAACACCACTGGTGGAGTACAACGTGGAAGCTCCGGAAAAAGCTGTATGTGCCAACACTGTGGATTACCTAGAGACCCTAGAATATGGCCTAGGAACCAATATAGTTGTGGAAATGTTACAGTACACCGTCTGTCCACCCCTGGAACTGAAGCTATGGAAACATTTCGACATAGTACACCGTACCTGTACCTAGGGATAAAATCTACAACATATCCCTGGTTACGAGGGTCTGTGGAACTGTTTAAGTGTAGTACATCGTGAACGGTGCCTAGTGTGGTACGCTGTGGAATGAGTATGCATTGTACACCGCTGGTGTTCCTAGGGCTGAATGACTGATTGCAAAGGAGAGTCTAGATCATGACAGAAGTATTTGAGCTAATCAAACGTAAGGAATGAGTCTAGAGATGAAAGTCAAGCCCAGCAGTGGTTCAGGATTCTTAAAACCCCTAGACTCTACAAAACTGATAGTTTAGAATACAAGGATAATGATCAGTACACGTTTAGATAATAACATTTAGACTTAGGTGTTAAGAACGGTCAGAATAACCCAATGGGCAGTCTGTTACCTTATTCCTGCACCCTTTAAGGGTCACTGTCTCCACAAAGACAGGTGAGGGGGGTTGAGCAGCCTGTTCTGATCAGAATCACAATAGCCTAGGTACTCAGTGACATACTGATTTAGAATCTATCTAAAGAAGTAGGGTCCTAGTGTTTACATCTATAGTTTATTTGTCTGTTACCTAGAAGTGCCCCATATTGAACATCATACCTAAATCATGGTAAGCCACGTCTCCGTCATCCTTAAGTGTTGCAAATATGCTAGCTTCCCTTTTATTTTATGTTTTATTAGTTTAAATAAATTAGAAAACCAAATACAAACCTATCCAACTATTCAAAACCCAGCTTAATTACTAAGTTATCAGAGTGAGCTCTGTTTCAATTCTACCGTCGTGAGGAACGACCTGGATCATCCTTACCACTTACTAGTATCAGGTACTCGTACCAAGTAATAGTAGGTTGTTCGGAAGGTTTTGGCTCCCCCCGACTATTATAAATTCAAAACTACACCGTTGCAGCTGTTGCGTAACGACCGTTTCAGCTGTAACACCCCACCTCTCCTTTCCTCTTTCTTTCATTTCCATCTCCACAAAACACACATTTACACCAAAAACCTCTCAACCAAAAATCACCAAATTTTCGGATCTCGCAAAACCGACAACAAAAACCATATTTTCGGAATCACCATTTCAAGAGGAACAAGAATTACAAAAGCTCTACCATCATTTTCGGCCTCCATCGTCTTCGATCTTGCATTTGTAAGGAAAATTCTAAAAACTTAGATTTGTTTATTTTGATGTAATATTTTGATGTTTTGATGTTTGCACAACTTATATATGTCCAATACTAGGAAGATAACAAGGTTTTATAGTCCAAAAATGAGTTTGATTTGAGTTTTGGCCGGAAAAATCTCGACAGCCGCTGTTTTCTGGGCTGGTGTTCTTCAGTGCGACACAAGCCTTGTGTCGCATACTGTGTCGCAGAAAACCCGTTATGTCGCATCTTGTGTCGTACCAAACCTTTAGTGTCGCAACTCATGCGACACAATATTGTGTCGTATACTATGTCGCAAATTATGTCGCATTTCCATACGACACAACCACTATGTCGCTATGTCGCATTTCCATACGACACAACCACTATGTCGCTATTGATTTAGCATTCCGAACCTATGCGACACAACCCTTGTGTCGTATAGGTATTGTGTCGCATACTTATGCGACACAACCCTTGTGTCGCATAACAAATTATTGTGTCGCATAAAACAGAATATTTACAACTTTTTACTAAGTGTCGAGACCAAAAATTTTATCACTTGATTTCACCCAAATTCAAGTCCAGATGCGTTTTTCCTTAAAGCAATATAGTAGAAATAAAAATTTTCCAAGCTGACCTGGCAGCTCGACCCCAGCCAGGGGCTCTGCCCCTTGGACCCCGCTACCAGGGGCGCTGCCCCCGGACCCCCGTACTTAGATTCCGTAAGCACATTTCTCACCAAGTGTTGAACTTGCACAATTTCAAATACTCGTGCGATACGACTTCTAAAACACATTGAAACATACTATTCAAGTATAATGTTTCGAGACCAAAAATTTAATGGTGAGATTATTATTACAAACAATCACCAACGGGCCGTACGTGTTTTCAAAACATACTTCAAAACCAAACAAGTCGTTGTAACTTGTATCAATTCAATTAAACAAGTCGTAGTAACTTGTAACAATACAATCAAAAATATCGTAGTAATTTGGACATATATAGTTGTATAACAACTACAAGGGTAGTCTTTCGAGATACCGGTACAATTAATAACAATCAAGTGTCGTGAACACATTCAGGTTTCAAGTCCTTGGACATCAATTCACCGCTAATTACTTCAAGTTTATTAAATTAAGCACTTCAAGACTCATGTGAGTTTCATGGCCCCATTTTCACTATTTTACAACTAGGGGTGTGATATTACTGCTCTATTTTGTTTTACAAGTAGAACGCAAGTGCCAACTTTCAAATACTACATGAGTTTCAAGCTAATCAATTTAAAGTCCTCTATAGCATAGTCTCTAATATTTTAGCGTGAATGTTAGTATATGATATCATATGGGATTGACAATCCTCATCCGGGTTAGCACGCACTAACCGGTCAAACGGATGTATTAGCATTTGGGAAGACGAGTGTGGATTAGACACTCGTAGGAGGCATTTCAAGTTAGGTTTCCTTAATTGGGCCTGACAAATCAAGTTAAGCTCAGACTATGTGCTCATGGATTGTATAACTTTTATTTTGCTTAATTGCATTTTAAATTCAATATAAATCTTGCGGTTCTGACAACTATACATTGACATACAAACCTGTGAGCTCACCAGCGTTTTCGCTGACCCATTTTAGTATTTATCACAGGTACCCAGCAGTAGGTTGGCTACACAAGCAGGGACTATTAGCTCGAGTCAGCCTACATACAACTAGAGATTTGATTGCATTATTATATTTTGTAAAAGTAATTATGCTATGTAATCTCTCAATTTCAGGAACCGAGCTAATGTAACATTATTTTGATGTAAACGTTACTTTATTAATACAAGTTTAAAACGACGCATATAGTGGTCGTTCATTATATCTTATGTGCTTTGTATATTAATTAGTGACACCCAAATCGAGCTTCCGCAAATCAATCAAATTTGGGGGTGTCACAGATTGGTATCAGAGACTCAGGTTATAGTGAACTAGGTTGCATTTAGTGGGCCTAGACTATGACCGTTAGGCAGTATTCCCTATTAGGTATAACCAATTCAGAGATTACAGCATACGAATTTAATTTAACATAGCCTGATCAACTATGTACAATTAAATAAAGATGATGTAAGATCTGAAGGAAGTTATGACTGAACAGGATACACTAGTTGACTCTGACCTCGAGAGAAACGGGACTCAAAACATGTCTGTGCTAGACACTCAATAGGTTATTATGTGATATACATATATATACATAAATAGACCTCATTTACAATCTTAGGCTATATTATATTATATGAATATAGGCCTCATTCTTTCTAACACTCTGTCTCAGAATGGCAAACACACCACCCAACTCATCTCGTTCTCATCCGTACGAATCACAAAATTCAAGGGTAGCTAGGAGGAACCCCAGGTTGCCTCGAGCGGGCCCATACCCCAATCAATTCACACTAACGGATTTGGCTGCTAAGCTACACCGTCACGAGAAACAACTGCGTGACATGGACATCGAGTTGCAAGAGACCCGCGAAAACTGGACACTCACCCTAATGGGGCAAGTTGCTCAGGTCTCTGAGGACCAGGTAAACGCTATCAACAATATGAACGTTCTCGAAAATCGAGTGGGTGAAACCATCGAGACCATGGAGATCGTCCACAACCAAGTGACTGACAATCAAAACGAAATCATCGTCCTGCGATCAAGGTTGACTCAGTGTGAGACACGCCTGAGGGAAACCGAGGAGGCACTCAGAATGGTTAGCCGACTTGCAGAGTCCGTTGACTGTCTCACTGCCTTAATGCCACAACTCAATCTTCGTCAGAATTAGCTTAGGCTGAATCTGCACTCCATAACGCTTTCGTAGGACTAATGTAATTTGACCGAATGAAACAATTCTCGGCACTTTTGGCACAATATCTAAGTCTGTAACTTTTGAATTCAACAAACTCGAAATTGTCTGTAATCATTTAACAACGTAATATCAATTGGCAATTTCGTTCGATTTAAATCTATATCATAGAACTATTACACTTGTGATGTGTATATTGTCGCTTTAATACATACATCTATCACAATTATCATTCTGGTACAATTTCTTACGTACTTATTGTTTCTTTTCTTGAAGAATCATGCCGCCGAAGAAAAAGAGTTACAGTGAAGCTGAACTCGCTGCTGCCGTTACTCGGGCAGTAGCCGATGCCTTGGCTGCTCGGGATTCAACCCGAACGACTGAGGAAACAGTCAGTACCACCACCACCACTCCTGCTGTCAAGCCTTGTTCCTACAAGGACTTTCTCAGCTGTAAACCACTATATTTCAAGGGCACGGAAGGTGCCATTGGCTTGATCCGTTGGATTGAGCGTATGGAATCTGTTTTCAGTCTCTGCGACTGCACTGAGAACAACAAGGTCAAATTCCCTGCTTACACCTTTCAGGAAGGTGCACTCACGTGGTGGAAAACCCACGCAAACTCTGTAGGCCTTGAGGTTGCAAATCGACTTCCTTGGGCCGAACTGAAGAAGAAACTGACAGAGAAATACTGTCCTGAAGAAGAGCTGCATAGGCTGGAGGAAGAATTCTGGCACCTGGCGGTGCAGGGAAATGATGTTGCTGAATATACCACCAAATTTCAGCAGTTTGCTTTACTATGCCCGAGTTTGGTTGAACCGGAAAGTAAGGGTATCAAGAGATACATCCGCGGACTCCCTGAGAGCATCCAGGGAAATGTCGCCTCATCCAAACCAACCACCACCGAAAGTGCCATTCGATTAGCCCACGAACTCATGGCCCTAGTTGTCAGCCGTGGGGCTTCCAACACCTCATCCTCTAACAACAACAAACGCAAATCCACTGAGCACCACCACAATTCAAACAAGAAAAACAACGCCATCCAAGTCTACACCACCAACTCTGAATCCAACCGCAGCTACACCGGGGACAGGCCTTATTGTCCCAAGTGTAACTATCACCACTTTGGTCAGTGCAATACCCCTGGCAACAACTGCAGGAGGTACGGACATTCGACTAAGGATTGCCGAGCTCCCAGATCCAACAACAACCCCTCTAACAAAAATGCCCAACAACCTAAGTCCTGCTTTGAATGTGGGAACCCAGGACACTTTAGGGATACGTGCCCAAAATTGAAGATTAAGGGCAACAACAACCGCAACAACAACAACAACAACAACAACAACAACAACAACAACAACAACAACAACAACAACAACAACGTCAAAAGTAGCTCCTTCGTGATCAACTCAGGGGACGCCCGTCAGGACCCGAATGTGGTCACGGGTATGTTCCTCCTCAACAATTTAACTGCTTCTATTCTGTTTGATACTGGTGCCGATAGAAGTTTTATTTCCGATGAATTTTGCCCTCTACTTGACATCACACCTGTTGCTTTAGACGTTAAGTACACCGTAGAGCTAGCAAATGGTAAATTAATAGAAACCGATAGTGTGATACCTAATTGCACTTTAAATCTAGCCGACGAAATCTTCTCCATAGATCTTATGCCTGTTGAGATAGGAAGTTTCGATGTCATCGTGGGCATGGACTGGTTATCCAAACATCGCGCCGAAATCATTTGCTATGACAAAATTGTTCGCATACCTCTCGCCGTCGGTAAAACCTTGGTCATACAGGGGGAGACCGGTGGGACGAGGCTTAACATCATATCTTGCCTAAAATCCCAGAAATTTCTGAGAAAGGGTTATCCAGCAATCCTCGCGCACATCATGGAGAAAAAGTCGGAGGAGAAGCGACTTGAGGATGTTCCAATTGTTCGAGACTTTCCAGAAGTATTTCCCGAAGAGCTACCTGGTCTACCACCACCCAGACAGATTGAGTTCTCAATCGATCTTGTACCAGGTGCTGCGCCTGTGGCCCGAGCACCATACCGTTTAGCTCCATCCGAACTTCAGGAGTTGTCCACCCAATTACAGGAACTCCTGGAACGAGGATTTATCAGGCCGAGTTCTTCACCTTGGGGAGCTCCGGTCCTATTTGTCAAGAAGAAAGACGGTTCTTTTCGAATGTGTATCGACTACCAAGAGTTAAACAAGTTAACTGTCAAGAACCGGTATCCACTCCCTCGAATCGATGACCTGTTCGACCAACTTCAGGGTTCAAGTGTCTACTCAAAAATCGATCTGCGATCAGGATATCATCAGTTACGAGTTCGCGACATCGATATTCCAAAAACTGCTTTCAGAACTCGTTACGGGCACTACGAATTCCAAGTGATGCCCTTCGGTCTAACCAACGCACCGGCTGTATTCATGGACCTCATGAACCGGGTGTGTAAACCTTACCTCGACAAGTTTGTCATTGTCTTTATCGATGACATACTCATTTACTCGCGCAACGAGCAAGAACATGCGCAACACCTCAAAACCATCCTTGAACTACTTAGACACGAGGAGCTTTACGCCAAATTCTCTAAGTGTGAGTTCTGGATTCAAACCGTTCAATTTCTTGGTCACGTGATCGACAGTCAGGGGATTCACGTTGACCCATCAAAAATCGAGGCTATCAAAGACTGGCAAGCACCCACCACTGCAACTGAAGTACGTCAATTCTTGGGTCTTGCTGGGTACTATCGGCGTTTCATCGAAAATTTCTCCAAGATAGCCTTACCACTCACGACACTGACCCATAAAGACAAAAAGTTTGACTGGACTGATAAACAAGAGTCAGCATTTCAACTTCTGAAACAAAAACTTTACAGTGCTCCTATTCTATCACTACCCGAAGGCACCGATGACTTCGTGGTATACTGTGATGCTTCTCATCAAGGTCTCGGTTGCGTGCTCATGCAACGAGACAAAGTCATAGCTTATGCTTCACGACAGCTCAAGATTCATGAAAAGAATTACACCACCCATGACCTCGAGTTAGGAGCCGTCGTTTTCGCTCTCAAAATCTGGAGACATTACCTCTATGGCACTAGGTGCACAATCTTTACAGACCACAAAAGCCTCCAACACATATTCGATCAGAAGGATCTCAACATGAGGCAACGTCGATGGGTCGAGTTGCTTACCGATTACGACTGCGAACTCAAATATCATCCAGGCAAAGCAAATGTCGTAGCTGATGCCCTCAGTCGAAAAGAGCGAGTGAAACCACTTCGGGTCCGAGCACTCAGTATGACTATTCACAACAATTTAAACATTCAAATTCTCACTGCTCAACTCGAAGCCTTAAAACCCGAAAATGTCAAAGATGAAGCCTTGCAGGGCATGGATAAACAATTTGAAATCAAACCTAACGGGATTAGGTATTTCTCAAACCGAATCTGGTTGCCTAAATTTGGGAACCTACGAGACTTGGTGATGGATGAAGCTCACAAGTCCAAATATTCTATCCATCCGGGATCCGATAAAATGTATCACGGTATCAAGGACTTCTACTGGTGGCCGAACATGAAAGCTGAAATCGCCACCTATGTCAGCAAGTGCCTTACTTGCTCCAAGGTCAAAATCGAATATCAAAAACCTTCTGGTTTACTTCAACAACCCAGTCTTCCTGAATGGAAATGGGAACAAATTGCCATGGACTTCATAACCAAACTACCCAAGTCCTCGAGCGGTTGCGATACCATTTGGGTGATCGTGGATCGTCCCACAAAGTCTGCTCACTTCCTGGCAATCAAGGAATCCGACAAAATGGAACGCCTCACCAGAATCTATCTGAAGGAAATCGTGACCAAACACGGGGTTCCAATCTCAATTATCTCCGATAGGGATAGTCGTTTCACATCTCAATTTTGGCAATCGCTTCAAAAGTCATTGGGCACCCGTCTCGATATGAGTACCGCATATCATCCTCAAACCGATGGCCAAAGTGAGCGAACAATTCAAACCCTGGAAGACATGCTACGAGCCTGCATAGTAGACTTCGGTGTAAACTGGGAAAAACACCTACCATTGTGCGAGTTCTCGTACAACAACAGTTATCATACCAGCATTAAGGCTGCACCCTTCGAGGCACTGTACGGTCGTAAGTGCCGGTCACCTATCTGTTGGACCGAAGTTGGGGATAGCCAACTCACAGGTCCAGAAATCATTCACGAGACGACCGAGAGAATCGTCGAAATTCAAAACAAGCTCAAGGCCGCGCGTGATCGTCAGAAAAACTATGCTGACGTGAGACGCAAACCACTCGAGTTCCAGGTTGGGGATCGAGTTCTACTCAAGGTATCGCCTTGGTAAGGCGTAATCCGATTTGGCAAACGAGGGAAGTTAAATCCAAGATACATTGGACCATTCGAGATCCTCGAAAGGATCGGTCCAGTGGCATATCGATTGCAGCTGCAATCCGAACTCAGCAGCGTGCATCCCACATTTCATGTTTCAAATCTGAAGAAGTGTATGTCCGATGAAACACTTATTATTCCACTCGATGAATTCGAGTTGACGAGAAACTTCACTTTGTTGAGGAACCCACCGAAATCATGGACCGTGAGGTCAAACAACTTAAACAAAGTCGTATTCCCATCGTCAAAGTTAGGTGGAATTCGCGACGCGGTCCGGAATTCACCTGGGAACGGGAAGACCAGATGCGACTCAAGTATCCTCAACTCTTCACTGACCCAACATCAAACACGACTTCAACATAAATTTCGGGACGAAATTCTTTTAACAGGGGGAGAATGTGACACCCGTCAATTTAGGACTAGAATTTAGTGCCTAATCAAGTTTTAATACATGTAATTAGTTCTATGTTAGGCTAATTAATGTATCAATTATTATATATATTGTTGAATATATATCTACACAATTATGCGGTTTGTTTAAATCGTACGAATCTCAAATTGAATGGAATTCGACACAATTAATACGGACGTTGGTGAGAAATTTATTAAAGTAATACGGATATTAAGCGATGACAAAATTTCATTTAAAAATATTATTGCTATAATATTTTGTATCCAGTTTGAGTTATACAAGAAAGCTTTACGCAATTAAAAACGTAAATGCGCAAACAAACAAAAGAAATTAAGTTTTAACACCATTGTTAGATATTTAGCGAAATACTTCAATAAGATTTATTTAATAAAAATTCGTATTTTAAAATGTATATTTAAACGAATAAAATAAATATTTAATGTTAAATGACGGAGAAAACGAACACCACGCGGAGCACGGGACGGAGACTGCGAGGTGAGGCTTTCACCTACACCCCACCTCTCCTTTCCTCTTTCTTTCATTTCCATCTCCACAAAACACACATTTACACCAAAAACCTCTCAACTAAAAATCACCAAATTTTCGGATCTCGCAAAACCGACAACAAAAACCATATTTTCGGAATCACCATTTCAAGAGGAACAAGAATTACAAAAGCTCTACCATCATTTTCGGCCTCCATCGTCTTCGATCTTGCATTTGTAAGGAAAATTCTAAAAACTTAGATTTGTTTATTTTGATGTAATATTTTGATGTTTTGATGTTTGCACAACTTATATATGTCCAATACTAGGAAGATAACAAGGTTTTATAGTCCAAAAATGAGTTTGATTTGAGTTTTGGCCGGAAAAATCTCGACAGCCGCTGTTTTCTGGGCTGGTGTTCTTCAGTGCGACACAAGCCTTGTGTCGCATATAGTGTTGCATAAAACCCGTTATGTCGCATCTTGTGTCGTACCAAACCTTTAGTGTCGCAACTCATGCGACACAATATTGTGTCGTATACTATGTCGCAAATTATGTCGCATTTCCATACGACACAACCACTATGTCGCTATGTCGCATTTCCATACGACACAACCACTATGTCGCTATTGATTTAGCATTCCGAACCTATGCGACACAACCCTTGTGTCGTATAGGTATTGTGTCGCATACTTATGCGACACAACCCTTGTGTCGCATAACAAATTATTGTGTCGCATAAAACAGAATATTTACAACTTTTTACTAAGTGTCGAGACCAAAAATTTTATCACTTGATTTCACCCAAATTCAAGTCCAGATGCGTTTTTCCTTAAAGCAATATAGTAGAAATAAAAATTTTCCAAGCTCGACCCCAGCCAGGGGCTCTGCCCCTTGGACCCCGCAGGGGCTGCCGCCCCCGGACCCCCGTACTTAGATTCCGTAAGCACATTTCTCACCAAGTGTTGAACTTGCACAATTTCAAATACTCGTGCGATACGACTTATAAAACACATTGAAACATACTATTCAAGTATAATGTTTCGAGACCAAAAATTTAATGGTGAGATTATTATTACAAACAATCACCAACGGGCCGTACGTGTTTTCAAAACATACTTCAAAACCAAACAAGTCGTTGTAACTTGTATCAATTCAATTAAACAAGTCGTAGTAACTTGTAACAATACAATCAAAAATATCGTAGTAATTTGGACATATATAGTTGTATAACAACTACAAGGGTAGTCTTTCGAGATACCGGTACAATTAATAACAATCAAGTGTCGTGAACACATTCAGGTTTCAAGTCCTTGGACATCAATTCACCGCTAATTACTTCAAGTTTATTAAATTAAGCACTTCAAGACTTATGTGAGTTTCATGGCCCCATTTTCACTATTTTACAACTAGGGGTGTGATATTACTGCTCTATTTTGTTTTACAAGTAGAACGCAAGTGCCAACTTTCAAATACTACATGAGTTTCAAGCTAATCAATTTAAAGTCCTCTATAGCATAGTCTCTAATATTTTAGCGTGAATGTTAGTATATGATATCATATGGGATTGACAATCCTCATCCGGGTTAGCACGCACTAACCGGTCAAACGGATGTATTAGCATTTGGGAAGACGAGTGTGGATTAGACACTCGTAGGAGGCATTTCAAGTTAGGTTTCCTTAATTGGGCCTGACAAATCAAGTTAAGCTCAGACTATGTGCTCATGGATTGTATAACTTTTATTTTGCTTAATTGCATTTTAAATTCAATATAAATCTTGCGGTTCTGACAACTATACATTGACATACAAACCTGTGAGCTCACCAGCGTTTTCGCTGACCCATTTTAGTATTTATCACAGGTACCCAGCAGTAGGTTGGCTACACAAGCAGGGACTATTAGCTCGAGTCAGCCTACATACAACTAGAGATTTGATTGCATTATTATATTTTGTAAAAGTAATTATGCTATGTAATCTCTCAATTTCAGGAACCGAGCTAATGTAACATTATTTTGATGTAAACGTTACTTTATTAATACAAGTTTAAAACGACGCATATAGTGGTCGTTCATTATATCTTATGTGCTTTGTATATTAATTAGTGACACCCAAATCGAGCTTCCGCAAATCAATCAAATTTGGGGGTGTCACACAACTAAATGCATATATATCTATGGATCATTCACAAACTCAAGCATAAACTAACATCCAAAATATACACCCCTAATCATCTAGCTATATCATCCAAACAAGCACAAAATCACTAGCCACTCATAACAACCATAATCAAACAACAATCACAAATAATTAAGGAAATCATTAAGAACTTGAAATTAGATTAGATAGAGATTATACCAAAGTTATTACACCACAAATGAAACAAATGTTCTTGATGAAATTGTTGCTTGCTTGATGACCTCCTCAAATTTCCAAGTGAAAATCCTTAAGAATTAATGAGAGTAAAATGGTGGTTTTTGGTTGGTGAAGATGAAGTGAATGAGAGTAAATGTGTGTGTTTAATGTGGGTGATGATAATGAATGTGTAGAGAGAGAGAGAGATAGTCGATGGTGATGATATGATTATGATATGTGAAGCATCAGCCACTCCCATCTCATGCCCAGAAACACCTCTTTTTTTCTTTCTTTTATTTTATTTTAAATGGAGCTGAAAAAGGGCAAAAAAAGGTTGGGCATTAAATGCCAACCAATCAAAAATGCACAACACAACAAACAACCTCGGACCTCGTTCAGATCCAACACCAGCCGATCAGCTGAAAGATGAAAGCCGATCGGCTTTAGATGATTAGCCGAACGGCTTGTAGAGAGAAACCGATCTGCTCTGCCTTTGAAATCCTCAGCTCCAACAAGGGCAACATTCGGTAACGAGATTGAACTAACAAAACCGATCTTCTATATTTAGCCGATCTTCTGGGTCAGGAAAGCAGATCGGCTGAGAAACTGAAGCCGATCGGCTTTGGTCTTTTTCCAGCCCAGCCCAGCCCAGATTTGTTCCAACTTGATCAAATCTTCACCAATCGCATGCGTTTCCAGCTTTTTACCTGAAATGGATTTCCAAACAAAATACGTATCGAAAGTTCCGGAAATCTACTCAAATACAAATGCAAAACAATGATATCGCGATAAATTTACATAGCCAAAATGAGCGATATCAGCTTTCGACCGGTTTTTCAACCCGACCCGATTACAACCCGGGTTCTACCTGATTTCGAATTCAAAAAACCCAGCCCGGTTTGGTACCCACCGGGTACTAAGAAAACCTGAACCGGGTAGGGTAAAACCGGGTAGGATCGGGTCGGGTATTCGAGTTTAAAATCGGGTAGGGTATAAAACCTGGTTTTTTTGTTCACCACTAATTTTATACGTTGTTTGAGTTTGGCCCAAGAAAAGCCCAACTTTCACATTTAACCCATTTATTTCAGCCCATTTAATTTTAAGGTTTTTTTGCTAACTTCTTTTTCCTCTCTTCCCTGCATTATCTTCTTTTTGACAACAACAAAAATCAACAGTAGCAGCTTTGATCATCGAGTACTAACAATTTTATGTGAGAATATGAGAATTAATCTTAACCACTTATTTTCATCAAATACCCATTTTCCCCACATTTTTTAAACTTAGATATCTCACAAACGCCAAGTAAAAAATTTATGAAAATTACACCATAAAATTCAGCGTTTTCTCCCCTTCGATTTAAGATCCCACAAGCTAAACTTTCGATGAGTTTTTTTTTTATTTTTTGATTTTTGATGAGTTTTACAAATTAGTAACAAATGTGATAGTGATTGGTTGTACATTTGATTTGCGATAGGGTTAGGGTTTAGGGTTATGGTTTAGGATTTAGGGTTTAGCAGGGTTTAGGTTTTAGCATGATTTAGGGTTTAGTAAAACGTTTAGAGTTTGGGGGTTAGGGTTAGTGTTTGGGGTTTAGGGTACCCGAAACCTTAAACCTTAAACACTAACCCATAAACTTTAAACCCTAAACGCAACACTAACACATTGATAGTAATTTGTAAGCCCACCAAAAAATGGAAGAAAAAAATTGTCGAAAGTATAGCTTGTGGGATCTTAAATCGATGAGGAGAAAACGCTGAATTTTAGAGTGCAAATTTCATAATTTTTCGTGTTGTCGTTTATGAGATATTTAATTTTTAAAAAGATAGGGGAAATGTGTATTTGATGAAAATGAGTGGCTGAGATTGATTTTCTTCATTCTCACAAAAACTCTCATTTTCATTTAAACCTCACTTTGTAGCAATCAAACATTAAGAAGAACTAGCATAATACTCGCACTATGCAGCGGAGTATAATATATTATCGTAATAAGTCAACAATAGTTGTATATTTCAATTATTATATTATGATGTATTACTTATAATTGTGAATCGATTACAATAACTTGGAGTATAGAGTTAGAAATTAAAAAGATTGAAGGGTTAAGAGTAAAAATTAAACATTTTAAATTTAAAAGTGTTAGAGTCTTAATTTTAAGATTTCCAAATATAAAGTATGGAGATGCATTATATGTAATATAGATATAGATGAAGAAAGAAAAAAGAAAAACAATTAAAGATGGTTATAGGCCGCACCTTTTCCCGTCCTCGGCCCGTTGACTCCACCATGATGACTGAAGAGCACAAAGTTTGTGATCGTGTCATCAACCCTCCACAGTCACCACCACTAGTCCACTACACAATTGCAAGTGGTCTTATAGGCATCCAAATTAATACATATAGGCATCCAAGTTAATACATCTAGCTTTGAGATATTGATCAATTAATAATGGTAAAATAAATATGATAGTGAAATACAGTATGAACTATGAGTTATACATTAATATATTTATTATTATATAATTATATTATAATTATATATTATGGTTGAAGATTATAGGAGAATGGGGTATTTGAGGAGGAGGGAGAAGATTTAATTGTAGCCATTGGATCATCATTTGATCTAGATCAATAGTTATAAGGGATGGTATCTTTGATTTTTACATTTTAACCCCTCCACTTTCATTTCTTCCTCCTCCTACCTTTATTCCCCCAACCCTACCTACCACCCCCACCACCTGTTGTCGTCAGCCACAGAAAAAAAAATTTCAATATATTTTTTTTTTCAAAAAATTTGTTATTTAACTGCAACTTTTATATATTTTACTGCATCTTCTATACACGACGTCAGGAATGCCGTACAAATGGATAATATGTATAATATAAAATGCAGTAAAAAGAGAACAATATGTTTTAAATGAAGTATATGCAAAATGCTGTAAAAACAATAATACATATTATACTTTTATACAAAATGCAGTAAAAATTGATAATATGTATAATATAAATTGCAGTAAAAAAACAATCAATATGTAATAAATGAAATATATGCAAAATACAGTAATAATAATAAAATACAGTGTAATTTTAACAAAATGCAGTACATAATAGATTATGTATAACATAAAATGAAGTAGAAAACAAGCAATATATATTAGATCGAGGTGTATATATAAAATGCAGTAAAAATATCAAAATGCAGTACAAAAAGGATAACATGTATAATACAAAATGCAGTAAAAAGCGAACAATATATATTAAACATATATATACAAAATGAAATAAAAAATAAGAAAATGCAGTATAATTTTAACAAAATACAGTACAAAGTGATAATATGTAAAAACAATTGGAAAAAAAATTATTCAAAATTTTTTTTCAAACAAATATTTTTTTTTATTTTAAAAAAAAATGGGATCGTCGGCGGCTGGTGGCAGTGGCCACTGGTGGTGGGTGGTGGTGGGGTGGGGAAGAAGAAAGTAGGAGGGGATGGTAAATAATATCAAGAAAGTGGAGGGGTAAAAATGAAATATGGATATGTAACATGTGACACATTTTTTGTGGCTTAAATTTTCTCTCCACTTCTCCTTAAATACCCCATTCTCCTCTAAACTTTACCCATATATTATATAGTTGTTTGATAATTATTATAAAGAAAAACATAAATGTATAATTATTATTATTAAGGTTAATAATGGTTTAATGCTTAAAATTTTATAAATTTTCGTTTTAACTACTCTACTTTTTTTCCAATGCTTTAATCCTTTAACTTTTGTTTGATTTGCTATTTTGACCATTTAACTTGCTATTATGCATTATTTTCATGCAGATGACGTGTCTACATTCTCTACTTACATGGAATCTAACAGTTAGGGATACTAAAGTAAGGCCCCGAGACAAGCTCATAAAAAAAATGTTGACCGATGAACGGTGGTGGTAGGCTTGTAGCGATTTTTTTTTTCTTTTCCAGTTTTAGTTTTACCGGTGGTGATGGTAGTATATTGAAATATATTATTCTTAGTTTTGTTACTAAGACGACGGTGAACTTGTGAGTAAGACTTTGAGTACAGAGCATGGTTATCTTCTTTGGCTTTTCATTTTGAAATACGCTAACCATAATAATTTAAGGAAAAAGGGAAAAAAATCCAAATAAGCAAGTTACTATACATTCAAAAAGCCACGTTATTAAGCCCACTAATTAATAAATGACCGATCAAATCGGTTATAGGTAAAGAAAATGGCTTAAACGTCAACTCAACAAAAGTTTATAATTTTTATATTAAGTTAATCAAAGTTAAAAAAAATTAAATCATTAGAATAACAGTTGAGTGGTCAAACAAAAAAATAAATGAAAGTTTGAGTATTAAATTATTATTAACCCTTATTATTATTATCCTACACCTTACGTTCATGATATCTAGGGGTGTTCATTCGGTTTAAACCGAACACCGAATAAGTGATTTCTGTTTATTTTTAACGACGAAAGATAACGTTATTTAATACGTTATTTAATATGTTATTTAATGGCAACCTTTATATTTAATATCCTTTACTTTATTTTTAATGCTCATTTAATAGAATTCATTGCATATTTCTTTTCAAAGGTCTTGTTTGGATTAGTTAGCCGTTTCGGATATGCTTTCTAAATTAAATAGTAATTCATCTATATCATATGCGGAATTTTTATTTACTTTTTCTTCTAATATCTTAACCTGTTTATTTAAATTTTCTAATTCTCGTTTTATCTTAATATTTTCTTCTGCTTGTTCTGTTAAATGTCTTCTTTTTACTTTTTCTAGACAATCAAGAGACGCTTGGATATCTTCTAGAATTCTCGATCTATAAGAACTTAATGAATATTTATTTTTTATATTGCTTCTAAATTCCTTTAAATCTTCAATCATATCGACTAATTCTTCGTTAGTTGTTCTTCTTTCTTTTCTCTTTTTATATGGACCTCTCTTATATCGTTCTAATTCCATTTTTATATTCTATTATTAAGATTAATTACTACTGAACTTAATTCTTCGACTTGACTTTTTAGCTTATCCAGTTGGTCTTCCTTATATAAATTAGTTTTTCTAATAGGTGCTTCTATTTCTTCATTTATTCTAGGAATTATTGAATGACTTGATTCTCCTATTATATTTCCTAACTTTAATTGTTTAAATCTTTTACTATGATTTCTTAAAAATTCTCTTTGTATCTTATCTTCTTGTATTAAAGTACTTGTTTCATTAAATAATTTTTCTGTATATAATCTATCTAGATTTTTATACTGAATGCTTAAAGAGCTATTACTTAGCGCGTAGGCTATTCTATAATTGACTATTAAAGGTATTTCACCATTTTCCATTAGTTCTTTATTTTTAAAATTACATATTACTCCTATACAATTATCTATTTTTCTCGTTTCTAAAGGTATTGGATACTGTAATGCTATATTAAATTTTATTACTCCATATCCTAAATCTCCTTCTATGCTTCCTAATAAACTATATTGTTTTTGTTTTATTCTATTATCTTCAATTTTTAATTCTACTGGGGTTTTTATCCCTTCTCTAAAAGTTGATCTTATTATTATTTGTATTACATTAATATGTATATATCCTATCTTCTTTCTATGTTCTTCTTTTATTTTTTGTAGTCTTTTTATTATTTGATTTATCTGAACTACTGGTGCCTGGAATTTATTATTAGCTTGTTCTATTTTAACATTCCGTTCTCCTTGCATGATTCCATAATATATTATATTTTCTCTGTTTAATCTTTCGATTAATGATCTACTTATTCCTTCTGATTCTTTTAAATTTAGTATTCCATGGTTTTTTACTTTTGTTACTATTTTCTTGTTTAATAATACATCTGATATATAACTTCCTGCTTCTTCTATGTTTTCTATATCTTGATATTCTTCAGACATATTTAATATTTTCTTCTATATCTTTATAATATAAATTTATTCTTGGTATTTTAAAACCATTTAATATTATTTCTCTATTATTTATTTCATAATCAAATTGTTCTAGAAAATTCATTCCTAATAATATCTTTTTATTTTTTAGATTCTTTCCATTATCTACTGGTATTTCCATCTTTATTTTTAATTCTTGACTAAATATTAATTCTATCGTTGTTAACTTAGTGTCTATTTTTTCATGATCACATTCAATTGAATCATATACCTCGGTTACTATGTCTGGACTTATATAACTACTACATGCTCCTGTATCTATTAGTATGACAATTATTTGATTATTTATACTTCCTATAACATGATATTGATTATAGTTTTGCGTAGCTAATGTTATTTTAAAACTTTTCATTTTTATTAAAATCTTATAATATGAAATTTTCTTCAGAATTTAACAAGTTATAAGGATTATCAATATACCTGACTTTCTTATGATGGCTGTTGTTTGAACAGAATTTCCAACCCAACACCGGAATTTGTCCTTGACGCTTCCCTAGCTTTGACGGACTTCTCGACGGTTTTCCAGGGCTCCAGGAAATCTTTCCTTCTTCAAACTTAGACTCATAAACAAGTAGTATATTTTTCTTATTTCCTGTTAAATCCTTACGGATTTGTTTTAATGACACCTTCTTGTACTTAAATAATAAACATGATATTTATTGGGAAATATATTACAAGAGAGTAATATTACAAGATTGTAAGAAAGAGTACTTGACTTTGAAATTAAGCGTGTCTATAACTAAGAGATATCCTCTCAATATATAGACTCTTACATAGTGGATGTCAACATCATCCGACTCATACACACCTATTTTGTGATAAGAAATCTTATCACAACGTACAATTATTTATTTACATCGTGGGTAACAGCTTGTGACAGAGTCACATCTTTTTGACTTTTTTGGCAAGTGCTTTTAGACGTAAGCGCTTACGTTTGTGTCTTCAATAATTGCCTCATCTTCACTGCTACTTGTCTTTTCGCACCCCACACACGTATGGTCTTCTGGATATTCTTGTTGTAATCTGTAGCAAAGATATTCCTTAACATGGTTGCTAAAATTGAACTTGTTGAACATTGCCTTTGTTATGAAGTCTTTGAGAATCTTTTTGTCAAGTTCAGATGATTGTTTAGCTTGGTGACTCCATATTAGTGTTGATTCTGCTGCATAATTAATTCTTCCTTCGACCTTAATTCCTTTGTTAAGTATGAGGACATAATTATTTCCTAAATAATCTAGTTCGTCTCCTTGGTATTGTCCTGAACCTATTGCAGGATAGTTTTTGTTGCTAACACCTATTTGACATAATTGAATTGCTGCCTGAGTAACTTCTCCTTCTTCATTAAACTCTGGAATAGTTCCAAAGATGCGAAGAAAACCTTCTTTGTCCTTGATGATTTTGTTGATGACATTATTGATTGCAGTTTTCATTCTGATTGGAAAGTGCCTGAATAAATCTTGACCTTTGAAATAAACACAGCTAATAATTCCTGATTGGAACATTAGGTATGTTTTTAACGGATCTGCTTCCGGAAGAACTATTGCTTTTGGACCTTGGAAACCTGTATCAATTGGGTAAATGCTGGTTTCTTTATCTGTTTCTTTATAATTTAAAAGAAAATTATATTCTTTTTCCATGATTTTTCTTGTGAGTCTTTTGTTGTCTTCAATCTGCTGCTTTGTCTGGATTCCACTGATTGTTAAATTTGTTCTTGGAATTTTCCCAAGAATTGGTAGCTTTTTATCTTCTGGCATGGCTTCTTTTGCTTTGTTTTTTGGACTAGCTAGCTTCTGGGCATAAGTTTCGTTTGCCTTATATTCTTCAAATGCTTTTTTGGCTTCATTTAAACTATTATACTTTTGATGAACAATTCCCTTTTTGCCGGTGATAAACATAGCTGCTTTGCTCCAATGATCGTATATTCCTTGGTTTGTTCCATTGAATATAACATAAAATGCCTTGGCTTTTTCTTCTTCATCAAATTTGAAATGTTCTTTGATTGCTTCAATTTTTGCTTCTTTTGTATTACTGGATTCACCCCCCCCCCCCCCCCCCCCCCCCCCCCCGGAAAGGATTGGAACAGTAACTGTTTCTAGTCTGGAAATTCCTGAGGTTTGTTGTTCAGCAACCTTTAGTAACTCGATTGTTCGTGCAAATTCTTCATATTCTTTTTGAATTATTGCAGTTTCTTTTTGTAGTTGTTTGATCTTCTCTTGGTTTTGAGAGATGATTGCCTTGAGTCCTTCTTGCTTTTCTTGAATGGTAAGCTTTAACGCCTCCATTCCCTTGTGAGTGTATCTGCTAAATAATTTGTTTTGCCTGGGATGTGAATAGCAATAAAATCAAATTGTTGAATTGCTAAGCTCCATCGTAAAAGTCTTCCTTTGTTGTAAGTTTCTTTGAGCTTAACATTAATAAAATCTTTTACATACATATTATCTGTTTGAAAAATGAATTTAACTGGTTGTAAATCAATTCTTAATTTTTTCAAAGAATTTATAAATGCTAAAAGTTCTTTTTCATGAACAGTATAATTCTGCTCAGCTGGTTTGAATGTTCCTGAGATCCATTTGGATAACAAGACTTGTTGTTTTTGGTTGATCTTTTCAGATTCGTTTTGCTTTTCAGATGAAATATCTGTATCTTGCTGCTTTGTTGATCTTTCGATCCTAATTGTCTTAAATTCATCATAATTCTTAAGAAAATTCTTAAGATCCGATGGTTTGTTTTTAGTGATATAAGTCTTGAAATCTTCATATGCATTTGGTATTGCTTGAAGGATTGCTCCCCAAGTAGTACTACTTGCATCAGTGTTCAAGATTAATAAATCACCTTTCTTTGCTGTATATAATCTTGGTAGATTTTTGCAAATATTTTTCATGCGTTGAACAGCCAAAGTGGCTAAATCATTCCATTTCCATGGAGTTTTTGTTGAAATCATTTTTTGCAATATTGATCTTTCTTTTGCAAGATTTTTTATAAATCCTTTTTCTCCAATGTAATTTAAACATCCGAGAAATCTTTGTATTTGTTGCCGATCGCTTAGTTGATCTGGAAATTCATGTATTTTTTCTAAAAGATGTTTTTGTGGTTCAATGAATCCACCTTTTAAAATCTTTATTCCTAGAAATTCGATTTCTTGTAAAGAAATTTTTGATTTTTCTTTATTTAAAATCACTCCCTTATCCCCAAGTTGTATTAAAACCTTGGCGACATTTTTTAAATGGTTTTCTTTTGTTCCTGGAGTAAAAATAATAATGTCATCTATATATGCTAAACATATTGCTTCAAGACCTTTTAGATTAAAATCCATAAATCGTTGGAATTGACTTGGTGCTTGTTTTAATCCCATGGGCATAACATTATATTCAAAATGCATTTGTGGAGGACAACTAAATGCTGTTAGAGGTTTTGATTCTTCGTCAAGACGTAATTGGAAAAATCCTGATTTTGCATCTAGCGTTGTGAACCATTCTGAATTTCTAATTTTGTTGAAAATATAATCTTGTCTTGGCAAATTATAGGCGTCTCCTTTAGTAGCTTTGTTCATAGCAGTATAATTTATAACTAGCCTTCTTTTTCCTCTTTTTATTTCGTTATGGTTTTCTACATAAAATGCGGGTGCACTGTGTGGACTTTTTGAATATCTAATTATTCCTAATTCTAGTTGTTTATTAGTTTCTTCTCTAAATTCTTCAACATCTTTTTCTGTGTATGGTATCGTGTTTTTTACATTTACTTCTTGAGTTGGGTCTTTTAGTTCTATATGAACTATAGTGGTATTTTTGTTTTTATCTGGGTCTAATGGATTTTGACTACATATATTTTCTAATATAGTTTCTACTTGGTTTTCTATGTGTATAAATAATACATTAGTTAAAAATGTATTTATATATCTTATTATTCCCCCCCTAACAAGTTCTAGAGTTGTATAAATTTTTGTAGTTATAATTTCTTGTTTTTGTCCGTCTAATTGTGGACACATTATACTAATTGTATCTATCATTTCTGTGAATGGTAAATAGCTGCGTAGAAAGTTATTTCCTATAATTAAAGGTATTCCTGCGTTGTGTTTATATATACTTGGTGCAGGGAATCTTTTTCCTTCTATTAAGAAAACTAATCCTGTAGCTTTTTCATTTAGTGTTATAGTTTTATTATTTGCAATAGTGGCTCTTAAAGCTTTAGATGTCTTCTTCCAATATTATTTTCCATGGCTAAACATATAGTTGCCCCAGTATCGACATATGCAAGTCTAACTTTATTAAATAATTTTACTTTTATGAATATACTGTTTTTCGAACTCATTCTTCGCTAGATGTACTTGATTCGGTTTCAGTTTCACTGATTAAACTATAAGTGTCAAAATCTATTGATTCGTTTTCACTGAATTCTTCTTCTATAGGTTCGAAACCTAAACTATATATCATTTTTAGTTTTTTATCTTTCTGGTTGTCCTTTTGTGGACATTCATTGGCATAATGACCTATTTCTTGACATTTCCAACATCTACAATTCTTTTTTCCTTCTGGGCATGGTTTCTGTTTATCATAACTAAATTTTTTCCTAAATCTTCGTTTATATTTTGGTTTCCATTTTCTTTCATAATGCTTTTTAGGTCTGTACCTATATATTTTTCTCTTTCTTTTATAGTATCTTTTATAGGTTTTTGAACATCCATATTCTTGTGGGACGTCGTCTAGTTGTTTGCAACACTTTGGGTTTACCTGTTTGACATATGTTTTTTCTATTTTTCTTAGACATAGTTGTTGTCTATATTCTTTGGCATATCTTTCTAGTAATCCTAGGGTTTGATCACGATTTGTTCTTCCCGGATCATTTATTTGTTTTTCTATATACTGTGTCATTGGGTAAGGTAATTTACTAAGGACTATTTGTAGTAATCCTGTTCTATCTTCTACCTTATAATAATTTTCTTTTACCTGACAGAAGAAATTTTCTAAATAGCATGGATCACATATTTTCATATTACTTAATATTCTTATTACATTAGGTTTATCTTCTTGTCTAGCTTCTTCTGGTCCATAACCAAAAAATTCACTAAATATAGCTTGTGCTAAAGCATTTAAGAATATTAATTTTGATTCTTTAGATGTATCTCCTGGTTCTGCAGTAGTGTTTATAGGTGTATTTGTTATCCAATCTGCTATAGTTCCTGAGGTTTTGTATTTTACGTATACAGCAAAATTTCCTATAGTTAAATTACTTACAGAATCATCATCTGTTTGCATAAGTAATTTTAGTCTATTTATCCATACTAGCACTAAATCTTCTGCGTTTGTAGCGCAATCTATATTTAAAATTCCTTCAATAATATTTCTTTCTTTTTCTTGATATCTTGGTGGGATATTCTTTTTTAATTTTCCGTTATTTTCTGTATATCCATTTCCATAAGTATAATTTTTATAACTTTTTTCCATTTTTTGTTTAAACGTGCTACTTGGTCCTTCATCTAATGGTGATCTCTGTCTTTTAGGGCTCCTTGGTGGTGTGACATCACTTTTATCATCATTTCCTGCCATTCTATATGTTGGATCTTCTTCATCACTATCGAATCCATATATAATTCCTTGTTTATCTTCATCTTCTATGGCCATTTTTACGTTTTCTAATTGTAACTTTTCTACTAATTTAGTTAGTTTATCTATATCATCCATTATTTTCTGAAAGGTGGTTCTAAATTTGTAACGTTTTCTGTTTTCTTAAAGAAATTGTATAAATCTTGTTTTGTTAGGTATTTTTGTGATAACATTAGTGCTTCGGTTGACTCTAAACCTTGTATAGAGTATCTTTCTATATTATCTTTAATTTGTTTTAGACTAGCTTCTAGCTTATTTATTTCATTCATATTTTCCTTTAACATTTCAATCACTATTTTCATTTGCTCTGAAACTCGTAATTGATCACTCATATTTAATGTATTATTTATTACTTATTTAGAGTAGGTTTTAATTTCCAGTTCTTTAGCTTTCTGGCTCTGATACCATTTTTAACTTATCCCCATTAATTCTCTAGTGAATTTGTTGTTTTTATGCGGAATGTATTCTTTGTCTATAAACTTTAATCCTTTCTTTAAAATCTAAAATTTCGTGTTCTTGTCTTGATATTGATTGTAGACACAAATTTATAAGATTTATTTTTTCATTTATTGCGTTTTGTTTTTCAGATTTTTGATACATTATTAATAAATGTTTTCTATGTGTTTTTAAGACATTCATAATTAATTGTTTATTTCTTGTTGCTAATTCTAGACTTTCTAGAGTTGATTCTATTAATCTTTGTGTATAATAGTTTCCTAATCTTAACGGACCCTTATCCATTATAATTTAAACTAAATTTTTATCTTTTTCTTTTTATTTAAAATAGTGACGGTTTTAGCGACACTTATTTTCCGTCGCTATTACTACTTAAGGCCCTTAAGTAGTAATAGCGACGGAAAATAAGTGTCGCTAAAACCGTCACTATTTTAAATAAAAAGAAAAAGATAAAAATTTAGTTTAAATTATAATGGATAAGGGTCCGTTAAGATTAGGAAACTATTATACACAAAGATTAATAGAATCAACTCTAGAAAGTCTAGAATTAGCAACAAGAAATAAACAATTAATTATGAATGTCTTAAAAACACATAGAAAACATTTATTAATAATGTATCAAAAATCTGAAAAACAAAACGCAATAAATGAAAAAATAAATCTTATAAATTTGTGTCTACAATCAATATCAAGACAAGAACACGAAATTTTAGATTTTAAAGAAAGGATTAAAGTTTATAGACAAAGAATACATTCCGCATAAAAACAACAAATTCACTAGAGAATTAATGGGGATAAGTTAAAAATGGTATCAGAGCCAGAAAGCTAAAGAACTGGAAATTAAAACCTACTCTAAATAAGTAATAAATAATACATTAAATATGAGTGATCAATTACGAGTTTCAGAGCAAATGAAAATAGTGATTGAAATGTTAAAGGAAAATATGAATGAAATAAATAAGCTAGAAGCTAGTCTAAAACAAATTAAAGATAATATAGAAAGATACTCTATACAAGGTTTAGAGTCAACCGAAGCACTAATGTTATCACAAAAATACCTAACAAAACAAGATTTATACAATTTCTTTAAGAAAACAGAAAACGTTACAAATTTAGAACCACCTTTCAGAAAATAATGGATGATATAGATAAACTAACTAAATTAGTAGAAAAGTTACAATTAGAAAACGTAAAAATGGCCATAGAAGATGAAGATAAACAAGGAATTATATATGGATTCGATAGTGATGAAGAAGATCCAACATATAGAATGGCAGGAAATGATGATAAAAGTGATGTCACACCACCAAGGAGCCCTAAAAGACAGAGATCACCATTAGATGAAGGACCAAGTAGCACGTTTAAACAAAAAATGGAAAAAAGTTATAAAAATTATACTTATGGAAATGGATATACAGAAAATAACGGAAAATTAAAAAAGAATATCCCACCAAGATATCAAGAAAAAGAAAGAAATATTATTGAAGGAATTTTAAATATAGATTGCGCTACAAACGCAGAAGATTTAGTGCTAGTATGGATAAATAGACTAAAATTACTTATGCAAACAGATGATGATTCTGTAAGTAATTTAACTATAGGAAATTTTGCTGTATACGTAAAATACAAAACCTCAGGAACTATAGCAGATTGGATAACAAATACACCTATAAACACTACTGCAGAACCAGGAGATACATCTAAAGAATCAAAATTAATATTCTTAAATGCTTTAGCACAAGCTATATTTAGTGAATTTTTTGGTTATGGACCAGAAGAAGCTAGACAAGAAGATAAACCTAATGTAATAAGAATATTAAGTAATATGAAAATATGTGATCCATGCTATTTAGAAAATTTCTTCTGTCAGGTAAAAGAAAATTATTATAAGGTAGAAGATAGAACAGGATTACTACAAATAGTCCTTAGTAAATTACCTTACCCAATGACACAGTATATAGAAAAACAAATAAATGATCCGGGAAGAACAAATCGTGATCAAACCCTAGGATTACTAGAAAGATATGCCAAAGAATATAGACAACAACTATGTCTAAGAAAAATAGAAAAAACATATGTCAAACAGGTAAACCCAAAGTGTTGCAAACAACTAGACGACGTCCCACAAGAATATGGATGTTCAAAAACCTATAAAAGATACTATAAAAGAAAGAGAAAAATATATAGGTACAGACCTAAAAAGCATTATGAAAGAAAATGGAAACCAAAATATAAACGAAGATTTAGGAAAAAATTTAGTTATGATAAACAGAAACCATGCCCAGAAGGAAAAAAGAATTGTAGATGTTGGAAATGTCAAGAAATAGGTCATTATGCCAATGAATGTCCACAAAAGGACAACCAGAAAGATAAAAAACTAAAAATGATATATAGTTTAGGTTTCGAACCTATAGAAGAAGAATTCAGTGAAAACGAATCAATAGATTTTGACACTTATAGTTTAATCAGTGAAACTGAAACCGAATCAAGTACATCTAGCGAAGAATGAGTTCGAAAAACAGTATATTCATAAAAGTAAAATTATTTAATAAAGTTAGACTTGCATATGTCGATACTGGGGCAACTATATGTTTAGCCATGGAAAATAATATTGGAAGAAGACATCTAAAGCTTTAAGAGCCACTATTGCAAATAATAAAACTATAACACTAAATGAAAAAGCTACAGGATTAGTTTTCTTAATAGAAGGAAAAAGATTCCCTGCACCAAGTATATATAAACACAACGCAGGAATACCTTTAATTATAGGAAATAACTTTCTACGCAGCTATTTACCATTCACAGAAATGATAGATACAATTAGTATAATGTGTCCACAATTAGACGGACAAAAACAAGAAATTATAACTACAAAAATTTATACAACTCTAGAACTTGTTAGGGGGGGAATAATAAGATATATAAATACATTTTTAACTAATGTATTATTTATACACATAGAAAACCAAGTAGAAACTATATTAGAAAATATATGTAGTCAAAATCCATTAGACCCAGATAAAAACAAAAATACCACTATAGTTCATATAGAACTAAAAGACCCAACTCAAGAAGTAAATGTAAAAAACACGATACCATACACAGAAAAAGATGTTGAAGAATTTAGAGAAGAAACTAATAAACAACTAGAATTAGGAATAATTAGATATTCAAAAAGTCCACACAGTGCACCCGCATTTTATGTAGAAAACCATAACGAAATAAAAAGAGGAAAAAGAAGGCTAGTTATAAATTATACTGCTATGAACAAAGCTACTAAAGGAGACGCCTATAATTTGCCAAGACAAGATTATATTTTCAACAAAATTAGAAATTCAGAATGGTTCACAACGCTAGATGCAAAATCAGGATTTTTCCAATTACGTCTTGACGAAGAATCAAAACCTCTAACAGCATTTAGTTGTCCTCCACAAATGCATTTTGAATATAATGTTATGCCCATGGGATTAAAACAAGCACCAAGTCAATTCCAACGATTTATGGATTTTAATCTAAAAGGTCTTGAAGCAATATGTTTAGCATATATAGATGACATTATTATTTTTACTCCAGGAACAAAAGAAAACCATTTAAAAAATGTCGCCAAGGTTTTAATACAACTTGGGGATAAGGGAGTGATTTTAAATAAAGAAAAATCAAAAATTTCTTTACAAGAAATCGAATTTCTAGGAATAAAGATTTTAAAAGGTGGATTCATTGAACCACAAAAACATCTTTTAGAAAAAATACATGAATTTCCAGATCAACTAAGCGATCGGCAACAAATACAAAGATTTCTCGGATGTTTAAATTACATTGGAGAAAAAGGATTTATAAAAAATCTTGCAAAAGAAAGATCAATATTGCAAAAAATGATTTCAACAAAAACTCCATGGAAATGGAATGATTTAGCCACTTTGGCTGTTCAACGCATGAAAAATATTTGCAAAAATCTACCAAGATTATATACAGCAAAGAAAGGTGATTTATTAATCTTGAACACTGATGCAAGTAGTACTACTTGGGGAGCAATCCTTCAAGCAATACCAAATGCATATGAAGATTTCAAGACTTATATCACTAAAAACAAACCATCGGATCTTAAGAATTTTCTTAAGAATTATGATGAATTTAAGACAATTAGGATCGAAAGATCAACAAAGCAGCAAGATACAGATATTTCATCTGAAAAGCAAAACGAATCTGAAAAGATCAACCAAAAACAACAAGTCTTGTTATCCAAATGGATCTCAGGAACATTCAAACCAGTTGAGCAGAATTATACTGTTCATGAAAAAGAACTTTTAGCATTTATAAATTCTTTGAAAAAATTAAGAATTGATTTACAACCAGTTAAATTCATTTTTCAAACAGATAATATGTATGTAAAAGATTTTATTAATGTTAAGCTCAAAGAAACTTACAACAAAGGAAGACTTTTACGATGGAGCTTAGCAATTCAACAATTTGATTTTATTGCTATTCACATCCCAGGCAAAACAAATTATTTAGCAGATACACTCACAAGGGAATGGAGGCGTTAAAGCTTACCATTCAAGAAAAGCAAGAAGGACTCAAGGCAATCATCTCTCAAAACCAAGAGAAGATCAAACAACTACAAAAAGAAACTGCAATAATTCAAAAAGAATATGAAGAATTTGCACGAACAATCGAGTTACTAAAGGTTGCTGAACAACAAACCTCAGGAATTTCCAGACTAGAAACAGTTACTGTTCCAATCCTTTCCGGGGGGGGTGAATCCAGTAATACAAAAGAAGCAAAAATTGAAGCAATCAAAGAACATTTCAAATTTGATGAAGAAGAAAAAGCCAAGGCATTTTATGTTATATTCAATGGAACAAACCAAGGAATATACGATCATTGGAGCAAAGCAGCTATGTTTATCACCGGCAAAAAGGGAATTGTTCATCAAAAGTATAATAGTTTAAATGAAGCCAAAAAAGCATTTGAAGAATATAAGGCAAACGAAACTTATGCCCAGAAGCTAGCTAGTCCAAAAAACAAAGCAAAAGAAGCCATGCCAGAAGATAAAAAGCTACCAATTCTTGGGAAAATTCCAAGAACAAATTTAACAATCAGTGGAATCCAGACAAAGCAGCAGATTGAAGACAACAAAAGACTCACAAGAAAAATCATGGAAAAAGAATATAATTTTCTTTTAAATTATAAAGAAACAGATAAAGAAACCAGCATTTACCCAATTGATACAGGTTTCCAAGGTCCAAAAGCAATAGTTCTTCCGGAAGCAGATCCGTTAAAAACATACCTAATGTTCCAATCAGGAATTATTAGCTGTGTTTATTTCAAAGGTCAAGATTTATTCAGGCACTTTCCAATCAGAATGAAAACTGCAATCAATAATGTCATCAACAAAATCATCAAGGACAAAGAAGGTTTTCTTCGCATCTTTGGAACTATTCCAGAGTTTAATGAAGAAGGAGAAGTTACTCAGGCAGCAATTCAATTATGTCAAATAGGTGTTAGCAACAAAAACTATCCTGCAATAGGTTCAGGACAATACCAAGGAGACGAACTAGATTATTTAGGAAATAATTATGTCCTCATACTTAACAAAGGAATTAAGGTCGAAGGAAGAATTAATTATGCAGCAGAATCAACACTAATATGGAGTCACCAAGCTAAACAATCATCTGAACTTGACAAAAAGATTCTCAAAGACTTCATAACAAAGGCAATGTTCAACAAGTTCAATTTTAGCAACCATGTTAAGGAATATCTTTGCTACAGATTACAACAAGAATATCCAGAAGACCATACGTGTGTGGGGTGCGAAAAGACAAGTAGCAGTGAAGATGAGGCAATTATTGAAGACACAAACGTAAGCGCTTACGTCTAAAAGCACTTGCCAAAAAAGTCAAAAAGATGTGACTCTGTCACAAGCTGTTACCCACGATGTAAATAAATAATTGTACGTTGTGATAAGATTTCTTATCACAAAATAGGTGTGTATGAGTCGGATGATGTTGACATCCACTATGTAAGAGTCTATATATTGAGAGGATATCTCTTAGTTATAGACACGCTTAATTTCAAAGTCAAGTACTCTTTCTTACAATCTTGTAATATTACTCTCTTGTAATATATTTCCCAATAAATATCATGTTTATTATTTAAGTACAAGAAGGTGTCATTAAAACAAATCCGTAAGGATTTAACAGGAAATAAGAAAAATATACTACTTGTTTATGAGTCTAAGTTTGAAGAAGGAAAGATTTCCTGGAGCCCTGGAAAACCGTCGAGAAGTCCGTCAAAGCTAGGGAAGCGTCAAGGACAAATTCCGGTGTTGGGTTGGAAATTCTGTTCAAACAACAGCCATCATAAGAAAGTCAGGTATATTGATAATCCTTATAACTTGTTAAATTCTGAAGAAAATTTCATATTATAAGATTTTAATAAAAATGAAAAGTTTTAAAATAACATTAGCTACGCAAAACTATAATCAGTATCATGTTATAGGAAGTATAAATAATCAAATAATTGTCATACTAATAGATACAGGAGCATGTAGTAGTTATATAAGTCCAGACATAGTAACCGAGGTATATGATTCAATTGAATGTGATCATGAAAAAATAGACACTAAGTTAACAACGATAGAATTAATATTTAGTCAAGAATTAAAAATAAAGATGGAAATACCAGTAGATAATGGAAAGAATCTAAAAAATAAAAAGATATTATTAGGAATGAATTTTCTAGAACAATTTGATTATGAAATAAATAATAGAGAAATAATATTAAATGGTTTTAAAATACCAAGAATAAATTTATATTATAAAGATATAGAAGAAAATATTAAATATGTCTGAAGAATATCAAGATATAGAAAACATAGAAGAAGCAGGAAGTTATATATCAGATGTATTATTAAACAAGAAAATAGTAACAAAAGTAAAAAACCATGGAATACTAAATTTAAAAGAATCAGAAGGAATAAGTAGATCATTAATCGAAAGATTAAACAGAGAAAATATAATATATTATGGAATCATGCAAGGAGAACAGAATGTTAAAATAGAACAAGCTAATAATAAATTCCAGGCACCAGTAGTTCAGATAAATCAAATAATAAAAAGACTACAAAAAATAAAAGAAGAACATAGAAAGAAGATAGGATATATACATATTAATGTAATACAAATAATAATAAGATCAACTTTTAGAGAAGGGATAAAAACCCCAGTAGAATTAAAAATTGAAGATAATAGAATAAAACAAAAACAATATAGTTTATTAGGAAGCATAGAAGGAGATTTAGGATATGGAGTAATAAAATTTAATATAGCATTACAGTATCCAATACCTTTAGAAACGAGAAAAATAGATAATTGTATAGGAGTAATATGTAATTTTAAAAATAAAGAACTAATGGAAAATGGTGAAATACCTTTAATAGTCAATTATAGAATAGCCTACGCGCTAAGTAATAGCTCTTTAAGCATTCAGTATAAAAATCTAGATAGATTATATACAGAAAAATTATTTAATGAAACAAGTACTTTAATACAAGAAGATAAGATACAAAGAGAATTTTTAAGAAATCATAGTAAAAGATTTAAACAATTAAAGTTAGGAAATATAATAGGAGAATCAAGTCATTCAATAATTCCTAGAATAAATGAAGAAATAGAAGCACCTATTAGAAAAACTAATTTATATAAGGAAGACCAACTGGATAAGCTAAAAAGTCAAGTCGAAGAATTAAGTTCAGTAGTAATTAATCTTAATAATAGAATATAAAAATGGAATTAGAACGATATAAGAGAGGTCCATATAAAAAGAGAAAAGAAAGAAGAACAACTAACGAAGAATTAGTCGATATGATTGAAGATTTAAAGGAATTTAGAAGCAATATAAAAAATAAATATTCATTAAGTTCTTATAGATCGAGAATTCTAGAAGATATCCAAGCGTCTCTTGATTGTCTAGAAAAAGTAAAAAGAAGACATTTAACAGAACAAGCAGAAGAAAATATTAAGATAAAACGAGAATTAGAAAATTTAAATAAACAGGTTAAGATATTAGAAGAAAAAGTAAATAAAAATTCCGCATATGATATAGATGAATTACTATTTAATTTAGAAAGCATATCCGAAACGGCTAACTAATCCAAACAAGACCTTTGAAAAGAAATATGCAATGAATTCTATTAAATGAGCATTAAAAATAAAGTAAAGGATATTAAATATAAAGGTTGCCATTAAATAACATATTAAATAACGTATTAAATAACGTTATCTTTCGTCGTTAAAAATAAACAGAAATCACTTATTCGGTGTTCGGTTTAAACCGAATGAACACCCCTAATGATATCTACATTCAACTACAGTGAAGCACGTAATAAAAAATGAAACTATGGAATTTTCATCAAGTTATTTCGAATTATTATAGACAGGGGTGAAAACCGATTAATCTGAAAGTGTAAGGGAGACATGCAATTGACTGTCTTTGTAAGCTTGAATTTCATGCGCTACATCTTATTGATAGAACATTATCTAATATTCTAATGGTTGAGATTCATTTCTGTATCGTCTTGCTATATAACTTAGGATTATGAATTCTATGATTTTGAAGGAATCCAAACAGAAAAGGATGGATTTTGTCTTGGACAAAAAAGTTATATTATTTGAGTCGACAGACGTTGTCCAATTACATTGTGCATTTTCTTACCATAGATTGGGTTCAAAATATCAATGCAAATGTCGATCTTCGGCTCGGTCCACGCTTTTTTCATGAACTCTGCGCAATTCGCACGTGATAAAAGCTTGCATACCCAACATCGTAGTAAACACGGATCCACTACTTTATTTTATCTCGAATCCCCATTTAAGTTTGGCTAAAAGTACATTATATGTCCCTTTCTTTCACTATATATCACAAATGTCCCTTAGAGTTGATATTATTGACTTTAGTGAATGTAAGTTGTGACTTGTGGCTTACGAACCATCACATTAACATAATGTCATGTAATGAAATTATCAAAATTTGTTTTCTTGATTGTAATCTTCGTAATTACTTGATGCAGTTATGAATTTTCTAAATAAACATAGTAATATATTATAGAACATTTGATTTTTCGAATGAAACACAGTAGTTTTTAATGCGTGTATCATGAATCAACATTACTTATTTTTTTAAAAACTTTTTTACTCGTTTTTATTAATAATATAATGACATCCGATAATGACAGTTATAAGGAAGGTCAATAAGACTTTCATACATGCATACACACTTATTGCCCAAGTAGTACCGCCACTGTAAACACATAAACCCCCACATGTGTGACCGTCACAACCATCTGCTCAAGATCTTCCATGGTACTAGTTGTATTATGTTATGGCTGCTTTGGAAGAAAAGAAACATATTGGTTCATGCAAAGCTTGAAGAAAGAGATAATATTATACATGAAGTCCAGTTCGCTTCCCTCCAACAATTATCTCTGTTATGAATTTCTAATAGATGTCAAAGAAAGAATTTAAGCCGGAAGAGATGGATTAATGATCCTAGATATATGGATGTAATTTGATTTTATTTTGTGGGTTGTTTGCCCCTCTGGTCTGTTTGAATTTGGTACATATTTGGTTTGGCTTTTTCTTAGAGCTTGCTCTTTTTTGTGGTTAATAATATTTATCTTCTTTCTTGTTAAAAAAAATAATAAAAAAAACTAAATTGTATAAATTATAGAAAAATTGTTTTGAATCTTAACATGAAATAGTGCATTTCTTACTATTAACATCAAATGGATGTAAAATCAGATTCAATTACCGAATCAACATATGAAAAAATTATATTAACTCTAACTATCTTTCATAGACTAACAAAGTAACGATTCATAACATCGTGGTAAGTCGCATATGGTTAGTTAACTTATGTCATTATCTATGTTTTTTACTTCATATCTCATAAACCACAATCTAAAAGGTTGTAAACACTTATATATAACTTGGTCGACTTTTAGCCTGTTTGATCCCATTCTTCCATATATTTTTTGTGCTCCGTACTAATACTCCATCCGTCTTAGTCAAAGTATCCATTTTGACTTTGCACACAGTTTTAGGATTCTCAAATAATTCTACTTTTCACTAATCAAATAACATATCGACCCAGGAAAGACTCTTTCAATTAGTTAAAACATGGAAGTGGACACTTATTTGGGACAACCCAAAATAGTAAGGATGAGATTTGGAGTGGGACGGAGGGAGTACTAACAATCCAACCGATGTCCACATTAAGAAGTTGAAATTACATTTTCTGTTAGTAAATTTCATGTCGATGATACTTTGGAGTAATTATAGAGGGTTGTATTTGTCATTTGCATAAACATGAAGACGTTTATGCGCAAAATGTTAAAATAGATACTATTTCGAATTTTCGATGCACACAAATTTCCGTCCAAATAATTTTTATTTTTTTTTAAATCCCGAAGAAGCTCCTTCCAACCACACTCAACCAATCCTACTTTCCCTCCACTCTGCGCAGATATTTTTCTGTTACATACACACTGTATATCTCTATACTCCTGATCAACGGTACGATTTCATCAACTTTGAACCCTAATTTATTGCTTAATCATGTTTCCTCAATGTACTTTGTTATAATTAACTGCAAATTTCTCGATATCACTTAAATTGCTACTAGTCTCTACGGTTCATCGTTCATCAATGTATATAATTGTGCATATTTGTGTGAAATCTAGGTTTATCGACATATATATAAGAAACATTTGTAGTGCTACTGATATTTGTTATGAAATGAAATTAAACGATTTAAGGCGATTTAACGTTAATTACTACAATGTCTGTGATTCATAGATGTTTAATTGTGCGTATTTGTGTGAAATATACGTTTACTGGTGTAGTATATATGGATATATGGATATAGACATATGTTGATGTATAACAAGCATTTGTAGTAGTTGTGATATTTGTTATGAAATGAAATTTCACGATTATACGTTAATCACTGCAATGCTATGCTTCATGAATGTATAACCGTGCATACGTGTGAAATCTATGTTTCTTTGTGTAGTACTGAGTATCGTTCTGAAATGCAAATTCATATGTAATTGTGCATATCTGTGTGAAATTCTAGTTTCTTGATGTAGTGTTACTAGTGTTCATATAGACAGCTAATTGTAGTACTACTCATTTACTGATTGTTGCTCTGTGACTAGGATTGGGTAAAAGTGACATTGAATTGATTATACGGAAGGGGATATGAGTAATTCGGTAGGGCACAGACTGCTCCTGTCAACAGTTTTGGAGCATCAAGTTAAATCAAGTTTTAATGGAAATAGTACATTGCCTCAAGCTCAAGCGAACTCTCAGATGCGAATGTTTTCTTCCTCTTTATTATCTAGTAATTTTCGTGGTCAGAGGTTGAGTGTGAGGAAATTGAAGCTGCCTAGAAATCAATTGGTTTCTGGTTATCCTAAAGCCGTTTTAGCCACTGATCGGGCTACTGAGGTACTCTGTTGCATTAGTTTAAGATTTTACGGTTATTTATATTTTGGCAGTTAAGGATTTCAGTAGTATTGACAGTTTGTTCGTGTTTGACAAAATGACAAGTTTACCACACTGTGGAAAAATCGTTCACGGATATCTGGATGTAATGAAAAAGAAATTAATAAAATAATTATGATTATCTAGCCAAATACAAACATTAGTGTTTTTAAAATATCTACAAAGGCGTTTTTTGTAGTTTTAGTTGGATTTGTTAAGGAAATGTACGTTTGCTGATGAACAGCTAATGCTCGATGTGTTTCCCTTATCTATGACCCTTCTATGATAAGTTGAAGTGGTCAGGCTATAGGATTAGAAACATTAGATCTTTCCATATGCCCCCTTGTGTTGGTCTTTGAGTCTTTCTAATATTTCCGTAACTTTTGAAACTTTTCTGCATAATGTTAGAGCTAATAAAATGCAGTAGGCAACATCTATAAACACAGGCCAAAAAAGGACACTTTAGGTATTTTGTTATAATCTTTTGTTAGCATGAGAATTGTGTTGGTTGCATTTGTCCTCTGAGATTACTGAAACCAGCTTCTTATATTGTCCTATAGAGCCATATATCTCATTTAAGATTATTTATACAACTACTCTTACTTAGAATATATAACCTTAGAAGTCATGTAAATACTAATTGAGATGCACAGATATGATGAAATCTTCTTTTCTTGTAGCAGCTGGGAGGAAGGTTCAAACTGGAAGGAGATAGTGAGATGCAGGTATTTACAGATTAGGAGATGACAATTACATGTGGCTGCCCGCATACTTGGACAGTGTACTTGTTAAATTCTCACTGTCCTGACAGATACGAGTTTTGTAGGATTCCATACTGAAACAAGCATTCTTAATTTTACAGGTCGATGTTAAAGTTTCTTCCGTTGTGCTAGTAGAGATTCAGATAACTAATAGCACTGATCATCTACACCTACATTGGGGTGGTAAGATGAATAAAAAAGAGTAAGTTTTATTTGTGAATGTAATTCTGAATTTTATTTTGTTTAGGTCTTTCTCTGATGTTCTTTTCATTTACTGTTTTGTCCAGTAAGTGGATACTTCCCAGTCGTCGTCCTGAAGGGACTAATGTATTTAATGACCAGGCTCTTCGAAGCCCCTTGGTGAAAGTAGGTTACAATTAAAATATGAATGCTATTGCTGGAGCTTTAACGTATTACATAATACTGCGTGTTTGGTGATATTGTATGTAATTGATATGAAAACTAACATCAGTTCGTATTTTTTATTGTAGTCTGGTTCCAGTTCCTTTTTGAAAGTAGAGATTGATGATCCTGCAATTGAAGCTATAGAATTTTTAATAGTAGATGAAAGACATAATAGATGGTAAGCCATTATCTTTCTAGCTTTGTTGTTGGAGTTCATTTTTGGCTTCATATCATTCTTCCATACCCCCATTCTATGTAGGTACAAAGATAATGATCAAAACTTTATTATCAAGTTGCCTTTGGGAGAGAAACGGGTGTCCAATGTTGGAGTTCCTGACGACCTTGTTCAAGTTCAAGCATATCTGAGATGGGAGAGGAATGGGAAACAAACATATACCCCTGAACAAGAAAAGGCTAGTTACTTTTGACACTTCACAAATCTTGTAAACTCCTTAACTATGAGTTATCTACTTAGAGCACCCAAATAGTATTGTTGTGAGAAGGGTTTTTTTTGAAATGCTAGCTGGGAATTGGGATAACTTGCAATTTACAATGTATGCCTGATGAAATGATCTTCTGAGTTACTAAGTAAATATATTGTAGTGGTTATCATATAAAATATTATATTTCATGTTAGTATTTGTTTATAAGATTAAGCAGTGCTGTTTTTACTCGGATATGTGGTGCTTAATTGTTGAATTTGGATTTTATAAATCTGCTATTTTCCTTGTCCTTTCAACATATGATTGTACGTAGAATTGCCTATTCTGCCATGAACCCCTTCTTTATCCATCACCCACCCACACATATTGTTACCTCCATTCACCATGTTCTACCTTTGTTTTCTTCCTTTTGTCCTTTGAAGTAACTAAGTTGATGCTATTCTAACAGATAGAATTCGAAGAAGCAAGAAAAGAGCTGCTAAGGGAATTAGAAAATGGTAGTTCTGTTGATGACATAAAGAAAAAAATTACCAAAGGAGATATGCCAACGAAGATTCAAAAGAAACCTGGGAAAAAGAAGTACTTGACCCCTGAAAGGATAAACCGGAAAAAGAGGGATCTAATGCAACTTCTTAAGAAACCTACTCCAGTTTCTGTGAAGGAAAAAATCTCCTCAACACCAAAAACTTTGTCTGCACTAAAGATTTTCTCTAAAGCTGTAGAAGAACAAAGTGATGTTAATGTTCTGAACAAAAAGACATATAGACTTTATGATAAAGAGCTTTTGGTAAGATCAGTTTCGTTTTGTTAGTGTTACCATGCAAGAAAACAATTGCGATTTTAATATTTGTGTTCTAAAGACTTAATATTTCTACTAGGTACTTGCAACAAACGCTTCAGGTAAGATCAGAGTTCATTTGGCAACAGACCTCGAGGGCCCACTCATTCTTCACTGGGCATTATCAGAGAGAGCTGGAGAGTGGCTGGCAAGTTTTTGCCTCTTTTTTCTAGTTTGATTTTGTGATTAATGGTGCACGAAGTAGATGTATTGTGATACATTTGTCTACATGGGTAACTAATAATCTATCATGTATATGTTTCAGGCACCACCTGCAAATCTGTTACCAGTAGACTCCACTCCTTTAGATAAAGCTGCTGAAACACAGTTTTCTACAATCTCTGTTGATGGTTCTAGTAACAAGGTTTGTTAAGAGAAAGTTGGTCCAATTCTTAATGGATAACTTTGAGCTAAAATGAACGGTCTACTTACTTTTATTACTCGTTTCACTCTTACATATAGCAGATACTGACGTTTGAATTAGAAATGGAAGAAGGTAATTTTGTGGGCATGCCATTCGTTCTTCGCCGTGGTGAAAATTGGGTTAAAAACAATGATTCTGATTTTTATGTTGAGTTATCTGGACCCATGAAGCCAATAAAGGTTCCTCTTCTAGCTTACACTAAAATCCGGAATTTCTGTAGTTCATTTGTTTCCGAATGTTAATTATTATATGCATTTCTCCTCATGAAGGATGCTGGTGATGGGAAGGGTACTGCTAAGGAATTGTTAGACAAAATAGCATCACTGGAAAGTGAGGCGGAAAAGTCTTTTATGCACAGGTTTGCACTTGAAGATTCTTAGATAGTATAATTCAGAAAAATGTGTGTGAAATCACTTATGTAACTAGATGTAAAAGATATAACCAGATGTAATTGTCCATCTTTAATTAATATTTTTATTTTCGTATATTTTATCTTAGTGACTATAAAAAGTGATGTGTTGTTCTTGCTCCTTTCAGATTTAATATTGCGGCTGATTTGATGGAAGAAGCCAAGGAAGCTGATCAGTTAGGTCTTGCAGGAATTCTTGTGTGGATGCGGTTTATGGCCACAAGACAGCTAATCTGGAATAAAAGTTACTGCGTAAAACCACGGTAAACCTCATTTTGGTGAAATGAAATTACTCCTAATTCATAGCACCCCCGTTGCTAAAGTTGTGCTATTATGGGCTAATAATATTATTTTCATGCATATGTTGGGTACAGTGAGATAAGCCAAGCTCAGGACCGGCTTATTAACTTGATTCAGAATGTTTACAAAAGCTCACAATATAGTGAACTTCTGCGTATGATCATGTCAACTGTTGGACGTGGAGGCGATGGGGATGTTGGGCAGCGCATCCGAGACGAAATCCTGGTTATCCAGGTATGCATAAATTACTTACTTTCCTCATTAATGTTGCATCAAGCTAATATTCAGTTATAATGACCAACTGTAGAGAAAGAATAACTGTAAGGGAGGAATGATGGAGGAATGGCATCAAAAGTTGCATAATAACACAAGCCCTGATGATGTAGTGATCTGTCAGGTATAGAACATGTCGAGTTGATTTTTTTCTCTAAGATTCTATAATATGCCAGGATATATCATATATTAATTACCTATTTGCAGGCATTGATTGATTATATCAAAAGTGACTTTGACATCAGTGTATACTGGAACACACTGAATACAAATGGAATAACAAAAGAGCGACTTCTAAGTTATGATCGGGCCATTCGCAATGAGCCAAAATTCTCAAAAGACCAAAAGGAGGGTCTTTTGCGTGATCTTGGGCATTACATGAGAACATTAAAGGTTATAGTTTTTCTTCTTCCTATTTACTAATAACTTTACCTCCGTTTCTATGTTTTACAGACTCCCAAAATCTCTGTTCTACCGTCATCTTTGTGCAGGCAGTTCATTCAGGTGCAGATCTTGAGTCTGCTATTGCAAACTGCATGGGATATATATCTGAGGTAATGTCAGTATCTGGGTTTTGTTTTAACACAACGAGAGACTAATCATTTTACTTATTCTTCTTAGGGAAAAGGCTTCATGGTTGGGGTGAATATAAGTCCTATATCTGGCTTGTCATCTGGTTTTCCAGTAAGTTTTCTTGGGATGCATCCACTGTAATCTGAATTATGTCAAGCATTTTCGGGATATTTTCATCAACTCACCAAGGGTTAAACAGGAATTGCTTCAATTTGTGCTAGAGCATGTGGAAGATAAGAATGTGGAACCCCTTCTTGAGGTACCTTGAAATTTTCTTGCAGTTTCAGTACCTAACTATATTTGCACATGAACTTTTCTTGTTTTGTCTTAATTTTACAAATCTTTATATAATTATTATTATTATTATTATTATTATTTTTATTTTATATAGGGACTGCTAGAGGCACGTGAGGAACTTAAGCCATTACTTTCTAAATCAAATGACCGTCTCAAGGATCTTCTCTTTTTGGACATTGCCCTGGATTCTACTGTAAGGACAGCCATTGAAAGAAGCTATGAGGAGTTGAAGAGTGCTAAGCCAGAGGTATGTTAGTTTCAGCTTACCTTTCATGTAGCGTTATTGGTGATAACTAGAACATTGTTATTAATGGTAAGTTTCCTTTACATATCTTACGTTTGTTACTTCTTTTTACTCTACAGAAAATTATGTATTTCATCACTCTTCTTCTTGAGAACCTCATACTTTCATCAGATGACAATGAAGATCTGATCTATTGTTGGAAGGTAATATTAATAGTCCGTTTGGTTCTATTCATTTCTTCATGTTTTAGATGAAAGGCTTGTGCATACATATACATATGAATGTGATCATGCATATCAATACAGATGTGTATAGATACATGCACATGCATACATACATAAATAGGTAATCAATAACGCTATCTTTTTTTTTTTTTTTGAAGGGATGGAATCGAGCACTAACGATGGTGAAGACTGGAGAGAATGATTGGGCGTTATTTGCAAAGTCAGTCCTTGATAGGACTCGACTTGCACTTGCTACCAAGGGAGAGTCGTACCATCAACTGTTGCAACCTTCTGCTGAGTACCTTGGAGCCCTGCTTGATTTGGACCAATGGGCGGTATGATGTTATGCAATTTCTTAATTATCAAATTTGGATTCTGTTTTCATCTTTTGGGATTCCGTGTAGCTCTTTTTAGTTTATTTATTGAAATTAATATAATTTCAGGTAAGCATTTTCACTGAGGAAATGATTCGCTCTGGATCAGCTGCTTCTTTATCTTCACTGGTTAATCGACTTGATCCTATTCTCCGCAGTGTGGCTAATTTAGGGAGGTTGGTGTCATTGCCATTAATTAGGATTAATTTTGGTGTAGGTTTACTTTGGTGTTGATGTTGGTGTGTGTACTTGGTGTTTTGACAAATAGATTTCAACAATTAAAGGCAATAATTGAGATTGTGTGGAAAGTAATTCAAAGTTTACAACTAATCAAAATAATCAAAAACAATAATTTAAAAAATTGTTTAAAAAACTTGGATACATTTGAAAAAATCAAAGTCGATATGAAATGCCAATCAGATATCAATTCACGAACTTTGGGCCAAACTAGACGAAGATGATTGGTAACCTGATTGGTTGCTACTGTTTTGACTTTTGAAACTTTGCCAAATTTTTCATCGCTCAACTTATGGCGTATGTAATGGAATTATTTAACCTCACTTCCGGTGAGCAGCTGGCAGGTTATCAGTCCAGTAGAAGCTGTTGGATATATTGTGGTGGTTGATGAGTTACTTTCTGTTCAAAACAAATCATATGAAGAGCCAACTATATTGGTGGCAAAGACTGTGAGTGGAGAGGAGGAAATTCCTGATGGTGCAGTTGCTGTACTGACACCTGATATGCCAGATGTCCTATCTCATGTTTCTGTTCGTGCAAGAAACAGCAAGGTATCTGTCTAATTCTGGAGCATCGTTCACCCAACCTTGAGGCGTGCCCTTTACCGAGTAATAACAATGGCAATTTGAGCCGTTTACTTATGACTGGATTCATTTGGTTATTTCTAATCTCAAATCAGTCTAATACATTTTATTAACTAAAAAGGGAACAAGTCAAATGGGCTGCAGGAGTCAGCCAGGTTGGAAGTCACCTGAACCTGAAGTGCACATCTAATGCATGCAACCTATAAATTTTTCTAGACAACGATTTATCATTTAATTAATATTGTTTTTGCAATACTATTCAATGCAGTAATTATTTTTTTCTGAAAAATGGTCAACATTGTGTCTGGGTTAACCTCACTTATGACTTGTGTTGACCCATTACCCTATCCCCCATTTTACAACTTCTAACCAGTAAAGATGATCATGTTTTCCTTGGCAGGTTTGCTTTGCAACATGTTTTGATCCCGATATTTTGAATGATCTTCGAGAAAAAAAAGGGAAATTGTTGAACCTAAAACCTACTTCCGCTGATATTACTTACAGGTGATTCATGGCTATTGAACTCTATAATTTTTGTAGTAAAAATTTAATCTTGCAGGTATCTGATTTTCTCATTCTCAATAGTCTAAGCTGTACATCTTTATAAAATCTATGACCCATAACACGAAGAGCTCACTTCTTTGTATTTATGATTTTAGTGAGGTGAAAGCCGAAAACCTAACACGATCAAGCAACTTGGAAGAAGTCGGTCCATCACCAACAATACAGTTGGTCAAAAAGCATTTTAATGGTAGATATGCCATATCATCCGAGGAGTTCACGAGTGAGATGGTTAGGCTTATGATGTCATACTTATACTTTTATTCACTTCTCAAACTATTTATATACACGATCTTTAACTTCTATAAGTACTAATCTTTGCAATTTACGGTATAATAATATTAATAAGGTTGGTGCCAAGTCACGTAATATTGCATACCTTAAAGGGAAAGTCCCATCTTCGGTTGGCATTCCTACATCAGTCGCACTACCTTTTGGAGTTTTCGAAGAAGTTCTTTCAAATGAATTAAATCAGGTAATCTACATATGAAAACTTTGTGCTTTCGTTTGCATTTATATTTCATCTTTAAACGTCAGAAGATTTTGTAAACACTACACCAATTATGCAGGGAGTGTCTGAAAAGCTGCAAATTTTGAACAAACAATTGGTTGCAGGAGGATCTGAATCTGATGTCCTTAGGGAGATTCGCATGACAGTTTTGGATCTTTCTCCACCACCCCAGCTGGTAATAGTTCCTGTTCTTTGAGTAGTTAGTTACGTTTAGATGATTGTTAATGCTGAAATGTAAGGTGTAGTTTTGCCGGGGTATTCCCCTTTACCACAAAAAAAAAATTGAGGTGTTTGACCCTGCTTAACTGAGATATTCATGTTGCTCAATACATGAAATATAATAGGAATCCTAGTGACCATGTATATGTTGGCAAATTGCTTAACAAAGTAAATATTGTATCTTCGACTTATCACATCCTGGCATCCTGCAATCAATATTGTGTGCTTGATTGGCTATCCTAATGAATATTATGTGGATTTTGATACGGAGGAATGAACGTGATCATTCATTGATAATTAGTTTTACCATATTCAATCCAAATTGTAAAGAAATGACAATAGCAAACATTGCATCAGGTAAAAGAACTGAAAACTGTAATGCAAAGCTCGGACATGCCATGGCCTGGTGATGAAGGTGAAGAGAGATGGGAACAGGCATGGATGGCTATAAAGAAGGTTAGAAACTCTTCATCACCATTAGAAAAACCTAGCATGTTTTCTACCCGTTGATTCTAAATATTACTATTGCAAATATATCAATTTTTAATACAACAAACTATTTAGGAGGTGTTAATCGACTTTGAACCACTTTACCCATTATTTTAATAGTTGATGTTTCGCCTCACAGTGTAATCACAACCAGGAATAGTTTTTGATTTTATTTATGATTGGGTTCATATTTTATGATGCCACCTCTAATATGCTAGTCATTTTATAGGTTTGGGCTTCAAAATGGAACGAGAGAGCCTACTTCAGTACAAAAAAAGTGAAACTAGACCATCACTTCCTATGTATGGCTGTCCTGGTCCAGGAAATTATAAATGCTGATTATGCATTTGTTATTCATACCACGAACCCATCTTCAGGAGATTCATCGGAGATATATGCTGAGGTTATCTAATTTTACTTGTTTCCTTATTTTAGTAAAATCAGTTTTTACCTGGTCAACAACTACTTGTTTTCCATCTAGCTCTCTGGTTGGTATAGCCAAAAACTTTAAGGGTGGCACGTGTTTGGTAACAGGTTGAAACATGTAGTTTTTGGGCCTTTTGGGGGTTGAGCGAAACACTTTTTGTCGAAAGTTTTTTATAAACAATCAACCTGTCAAACATGATCACGATAGAGTAATATTAATTTAATTATAATACAAGGGGTACAACATATTAAACAGAAAGATTAGCGGTTTATGCACTAAAAATACACCATGAGTGACTTTCGACCCTATTTCTTTGTTAGCTAATTCTTTTATTTCACCTGTTAGAGATCAAGTGAAATCTGTATTGACCCATTCATAAGTATAACGTGTCAAAACTGCCATCTCTATACATACACTTCCATCTCTATACATACCTAATTGGATCTGATGTGTATACTAAATATATATTACGTGTGGTTTTAACTGCCCCTTTCTATCAGGTGGTGAAGGGGCTTGGAGAGACTTTGGTAGGAGCTTATCCAGGTCGTGCTTTGAGTTTCATTGCCAAGAAGGACAATCTTGACTCCCCTAAGGTATCCAGTACAGTGTGTTTATTCTATTTTTTGATACCCTCTAAATTTATTTCTAAAAGTGTTTAATGATGTACTCCGTATATGTTTTCTTCAAATCCATTCTAGGAATCAACGATGCATAACCAGCTATGTTTTAATTTGATCATATTTGTAAATATATCCGTTTTCCTCCAAATTTTGCAGGTTCTTGGATACCCTAGCAAACCCATTGGCCTTTTCATAAGGAGATCCGTGATCTTCCGATCTGACTCCAATGGTGAAGATCTAGAAGGCTATGCTGGTGCAGGACTCTATGATAGGTAAATATATAAAACTTGCTGACGTGTGATACACTGAATATACTTAATTGACTACTTCTGACCAAAAAGCACCACATCAAGAACAAATATAGCATAATGCTCTGCAAATCACAATCACAATTCTTAAACTTTATGATTGCAACTCTTATATTGCTCAGTTTTTAGCGGTGCCACATTAGCTTTCTTTTAATTCAGTTAGCAAGAGTTAGGGTGGTTAGAGGATCTTGTTATTCATTCATTGTCTAGTGTTCAGAACATTTTGTAACCACAATCACTTAGGTTATACCGCATTTATGTTCTGTATCATAAATCTCGACATACCAATGGTCCCTTTTTTATTTTTATTTTTGCAGTGTGCCTATGGATGAAGAAGACAAGATTATTCTTGATTATTCATCGGACCCCTTGATTGTAGACGCTAACTTTCAGAAATCGATCCTCTCAACCATTGCTCGAGCAGGAGATTCTATTGAAAAGTTATATGGAACTCCTCAAGACATTGAAGGTGTAATACGAGATGGAAAAATCTATGTCGTCCAAACAAGACCCCAAATGTGATCCTCATAATATGAAGGATTCTTGTGGAGTCTTCTATGCATATAAGTAAAGAGAATGTTGTTATTTAATTATACCACAGAAAATTGCTTATAGAAAATAATCAACTGTATTACAAGAATAATGTTTAGTCATAAATGATACAGTAAATATTAAGGGCGGTAATAAATCCATCACAGATATGCATTAACAGGTTGTACAAAAACTTGATATAAAGCATCTGTCCCATCATATTAGTGGGTTACACAAAATGGTTTTATTTCCATCAACTGCGATTTCATGGGAGGTAGCTAAAAATCTCAAAAGTATATCATTGTTTCTGCTTCTTGGAGAAAGTCAAATCAAACACACCTGCATTAGCTAATGTCGACCCGAAATGGCGAATTCTGTACTACACTTGAACCAGATTCCAAATCTAATATGAGTACGGTTATACAAGAAGTGCTCTGTGAACAACAGCACTTTCCATTATTTTGGAATTGTTTGCATATCTTTCTACATTTCACAAGAAGTTTAAACTATCGATTTCGGTTTTTAAAATAAATATACACAATGTCAAAAAAATAAAAAAGAAGAAACATTACAAGCTGAATTCCCAAGTGGGCCAGCTATATATAAGGCCCAACTTTGGATGTCTAAGGACGCAGTCCAACTTCTAACTTAAACTTATACCCTCTTAATTAACAAATGATGTATACGCGATTGGATTCATTGTTTCAAATTGTATTATATTCTACCTCTTTTATTATTGTATGTGACGTATTTTTAAGATTTTATAGTATGTATTGAACTTATTAATTTTGTCTACTATATGTTTGAGGAAACATACAACAGAATGGCAAAAAAAAAAAAATGTACACACATAAAGACATAATTATTGACAAGTTCAATACATACAATAAATCAAATGAAAATACGTCTCATACAATAATAAAAAAGTAAAATATAATACACTTTAAAACGGTAAACTTTGAAAATAATTCCACTACTACTCGCTCACTGCACTTCTGACTCCTCTATGGTCGGTCAATTCCTTAGTGCCCACTCCCACTATTACTTGTTCAACTTCAACCTAATGGAACCTTTCATTTCATTTCTTTCACAAGTGAATCAATATAAACACTATTGCTTGTTTTCAACGATATGTTACTTTGTCTTATTAATTTCAGTTACTTCAATGCTAACTTATTTACATAACACATTAACTAATCACGTTATTACATCATGTTTAATTGAAATACGACTAAGAGGCGTTGAGTTGAAGTCTCACTTGAAACAGTATATACATACTGATCGCGGTTATACATCGTACGTGAGTTAGGTTCTAAGTTCACTGTTTAACTAAAATTTGCTAGATGATTTGCATACTCATGGAAGTGTAAATTGTTCTCACAGATTCTGACTTAAGAAGACACAATTATTAGATTAAATCTAGGGGTATGTGTGGACTGTGGTTTGTTGTTTGTTTTTTTTTTTTCGGTCTGTAGACTTTTGTTTCTTATTCTAATGGTATGGTATGCTTGTTACAAAAAAATTAGATTAAATCTATAAGTGTGGGTGTCACTTGTTAAATGTGAAGCAAATAAGATGTGTTTATACGGTATTACGGTGTACTTGACATGAGAGACATCATGATGACGATACAATGTTCATGGGCTCATGGCCCATAAAGATTATTCTCCAAGCATGCCAAAGTATGGAGTAGAAAATATATTTTTGTTCTTTATAAATTTAATAAATGGAAATTCGACCTTATTTATATTGATTGCGGATCATAGGGGAAGTGGTCATATGAAGAGAAGGAGGAGAAGTTTTATTTGTAGCCATTGGATCATCTTTTGGGTTGGATCAATGGTTAAAAGGGGTGGCAATTTTATAATTACTTTAAAAAATAAGGGTATTAGTTAACAAAAAAAAACATAACATTAATTTTCACTCCACACCCCTTCCACTATTTAGACTTTTACATGTTAACCCTTCCACTTTATTTTCTTCCCCCTCTTACCTTCTTCTTCCTTCAACCCCACCTACCACCACCCCCACCACTTGCTGCCACCATCTGACTGCCGCTGGCCGCCGTCAGCAGCCGCCAGATTCCGGCCGCAGGAAAAAAAATTTCAAATTTTTTTTTTTCAAAAAAATTTTTTTTTTCAAAATTTTTTTTTTTTCAAAATTTTTTTTTTTTTCAATTTTTTTTTCCCATAAAATTTTTATTAGATATAGTATTCCTTTTCCTACTGCATTTTTAATAAAACTATACGTTTTTTCCACTGCATTTTGTATATTATTGTTAATTAACTAAAACTTGTATATATTTTACCGCATCTTCTATACCCAACGTCAACAAAATACTGTACAAATGGATAATATATATAATCTAAAATGCAGTAAAAAGAGAACAATATGTCCTAAATGATGTATATGCAAAATGCAATAAAAACAACAATATGTATTATACTTTAATACAAAATGCAGTACAAATCGATAATATGTAAAATACAAAATGCAGTGAATAACAAACAATATATAATGAATGAAATATATGAAAAATGCAGCAAAAATAACAAAATGCAGTGAAAATAACAAAATGCAGTACAAATAGATTATGTATAATATAAAATGCAGTGAAAATAACAAAATGCAGTAAAAAAAATAAAATGCGGTACAAATAGATTATATATAATATAAAATGCAGTAAAACGAACAATGTGTACTAAATAAATATATGCAAAATGCAGTAAAAACAGTAGTATGTATTATACTTTCATACAAAATGCAGTAAAAATGGATCATATGTATAATATAAAATGCAGCAAAAAATAAACAATATGTAATATATGAAATATATGCAAAATGCAGTGAATAATAATAAAATGCAGTGTAATTTTAACAAAATGCAGTAAAAATATATTATGTATAACTTAAAATGCAGTAAAAAAACAAACAATATATATAAGATTGAGGTGTATAAATAAAATGCAGTAAAAACGAACAATATCTACTAAACATATATACAAAATCCAATAAAAATAATAAAATGCAGTACAAAGTGATAATATGTAAAAAAAATTGGAAAAAAAAATTATGAAACAAAAATTTTAATTTTTTTTTTTTAAAAAAATTGAAATTTTTTTTTCCGACGACCGGTGGCGGGTGGCGGCGACGGGTGGCTGCGGCGGCGGGTGGCAGCAGCTAGTGGTGGTGGGTGGTGGAGGGGAGGGGTGGGTAGGAAGAAAGTAGGAGGAAGTAGTGTACACTATTAAAAAGGTAGAGGGGGTAAAAATGAAAATTTGAAAATTTTTCTCCTCCTTCTCCTCAAATAATACCTTCTCCTCTGAACCTTACCCATTTATATTTTTATATTTATGATTATGATTATTGTATAAAGTAAACAATAGAAATGAAAGTGAAACTTTATTTGCTCTGATTATATACTATTCATATGTTTAAGCTTTTGTAACTTTATACCGTTTTGAGTCTTACAATGCAAATCACTAATAAATAATCATTTCATATTCAAAACTATATAAACTATTTGAACATTCTTCCAATTAAGTTAAAAAGGTGTTGGTTTTCACCTTTTTAAATGATGTCAATTAAATAAAATTTCGACATAATCATTGCCTAACATTACACATTCATGGTCAGAAACTTTACCTCTTTCCCATTCATTAATTTATCTCCTTTACAAGATGCCCTTAAAACACACATATGTGAGCATACACAATTACACATACATATGATGTCAATATTTGTACTTTATGAACCACAACTCATTTTGTGAGATGAAAATTGTACATTTCAAAGATTTGATGTTTGTTACATTCATAACATTCTCCCATCATTGGATTATTCTCTTCTTTCAATGCATATGTCTAATGTATAAGGGTGGTGATTTGTACACCACATTTTTTTGCTATACACTACTAACGTGTTTTACAGTACAACATCCTGAAGCACATTTGGTGGTGTACGACTAAAAAGAGGTGGTGTACTTTTCCAGCTCCAGTTATTTTGACAAATATTTATATTAGAAATAGAAGTCTCATCTTTCGATCAGCTACAAATAAGTTCCACTTGAAAAGACGACTTATTATCCACATGTTATGTGTATGTATAGTTTATTCTTATGAGAAAAACGAAAGGTCACTTGGTTATGTCACAAATATATCGTTATATGAATTATAATATACACGGTTGAATATTCAAAATAAAACTTATCCGTTTGAGAATTCTCTAAAAAGTTTGATGAATTTAATTAACACCTTAACTTTATGTTATTCTAAAGACCAGATGCTTCAACCTAAGATTACTTGTTCTTCAACTTTATGGATTCTTTTTGGTTGGTAAGTATCGAAAGTCAAGTTTTACTTGTAACGCTAAAGATGAATATTTTTTGAGCAACATCAGAAATGTTGACATGTCTTTAGAGCATCTCCAATGTTATCATCAAATGTACCTTTTGTACTATAATAATGTAAAATGTACATAAAAACCTCTCCAATGTTGGCATTAAACCATCACACTATTATAGTGTAACACTAAATACTTGCCAAAATGCACTAAATATAGTGCAACACTAAACTTCACACTAAACACTATTCACATTTATTTAATATAAATAATTAAAACTAAATTATAAAAATTAAATTGTTGTATGTTTCTTATCAATACCATTAAAATGAATTCAATATTGTTATATTTTGTTTCACTTGTTTTTTATGTTTATTGCATTATTATATCTTTTAATTGTTTGAAAGTACATTTAGTGCAAAATTATAGTGTATACATTGGAGTAAATTTTATTTAGTGCAAGCATATTCCATTAGGATTCCATTTTTGCACTATCTTAGTGATAAATTTTAGTGTAAACATTGAAGATGCTCTTTTTTTTTTTTTAAGTATTACCAATACCAAATTTATTACCGTATTTTATTTTAGACCATATATACCACATGATCAGGGGCGGAGATAGAGCGGGGCAGCGTAAGCAGCCGCTTCCACAAGAATTTTTTTAAATTACGTGAAAAAGAACTTTTTTAAGGCATTAACGACATTTTAAAATTTTCGTCTCCACAAAACTATGAAAGAAAAAAAAAAAAAATCCGCCCCTTCCCATTGAATTTCCTAACTCCGCCCCTGCACATGATAAGCTAATAGAATTGCAATTGTGAATATAAGCGCTATTGCAAATTAATGTTTTTACAACACCACTTTGATCTAATTCAATTTACTTCTCAAATGGGTTAGCTTTCTCAAATGTGTGTAAATTTGTCATCTGAAATAGTGACTGATTTGAAGTATCCTTATTAGTTTTTGTTACAACAACCCATCTTTAGTTCTTTACCACTGACCGAAAGTACAAAAAAAAGTCATGCCATATGTGTCAAATTGTAAAGTTCCAGGGATCTTTGCTGCCAATATTATTAACATTTTTATTGTTACCAGAAAAAATAAGTACGGAGTATGATATCGCTAAGCCAATGACCATTTATTGTACTAATTAAATAAGATCGTTCAATCATATAAATTGTTGATTTTTTTCAAATGTGCTACCAAATAAAAAAAAATGGGTATTTGGGCCACCCACTGGAGCCGCTCCATATTTCAATGGAGCACGACTGAACCCCCCACAAGGTCCAACATCGCCAGGCAAATTACCTCCATCACATATACCACAACGCTCGAGCCGAAACTCGCACCGACTAAGCCTTAACATTGTGGGCTATGCGCTTCATAATATAAAAAGATTCATATTTTTAATTTTTAGTTTGCAGAATGATACTACCTGGATAATGCTAAACATGACTACTTATATAGACCAAATTTTCTGATTGGTTGAATATTTTTTACTCTTTTAATCTCATCCAATAAAGTTTTCAAAGTTACCAATCACATCTTTAAGTCTATTTTTAGTCTTACGAATTTAGGTATGCCAGTCATTTTCCATACTACCACTCAGAGAAAATAATCATGACTTTGCTTATCTATTATGTCCATTTGTTATGAATGCCATTCATGATGAATTATAGACAATCTTCATGTTTCTAAGGAAGCTTTTGACCTATAAAATCTCATTTACTTGACCAATTTTAAGGACTCACTCATATGCCCAAAAAGAAGCCAATTTTAGGCTCTTGTGGGCCTATCAATACTCTCTTTCTCCAATATTTATTCTCATTATTATTATTACAAGAATTTTATCTACAACTTTTGCACTATCATTTTACTAAGATTCTTAATCTACAAACTTAATTTATGTATTCTATTCTATGTATAAGAATTTGAAAATGATGTGGCTTGTACGATGTATAGATGTTTATGCAATTATGAGTCTTCGAATGTTTAATGGGCCGGGCTTGTGTAGTCTAGACTCTAGACTGTCTAGTTGCTTTCAAGGGTTTTTATTTATTTATCATTATTGTTATTTTATTATTATTACAATTACAATTATTAGTAGTAGTAGTTTTTGTTTTTATTTTTATTTTTGGCAAGGGAAAAAGCAGTCACAAGTCACAACTCACATGTCATGAAAGATCAAAAGGGCATCTTTGGCTGCTTTTTCTTTCATATATTCATCCAGAAATAAACTGATATTCTCATGGGTTAAGTAATCTTAAATAATCCACAATCCACAAACTTATATATGTATCTCGTAAAGTGAGTAGCTTCCGGTACTTGGAATTTTCGTTATTAATCTCTTTAATAATCTCAAAATCTTGAGTTAAAATTCGTGAGAAACAAAAAAAAATAGAGCAAGAATAATTTTGCTGATGTGACAATTGTATGCGACGCCACATCATCTGACACGTCAGCAAAAACGAGTGCCACGCCATTGATTACAAGTAATAACATATCGAATACACACAATAGATCAAAATTGAAAGTTTAATACACACAACTAGAAAAAATTTGAAGTTGAATACACACAGTTTATATCGTGTTCAAGTTAAGTGCGTTTTCAGAGACTAATTTCTAAAGTTATACTCCATCCGTCTCAATTTTATGGTCCAATATTTCTTTTATGGATGTCTCGGATTTACTGTTCACTCCATAAATAGATAAGAATAATGTTGTAAATTTCTTTTATACTCCTGATATATACATGTAAAACAAAAAAGAAGGTAAAATTTAAAGGGTAAAACTGTCATCTTAGCAAAAAAGAAGTGAACTGATGATACTTTTTTAAACTTGCATCATTACCATTATACAAGTATTTCAAATTAGTTTGTTTTAGTTGCTAGCTAGAATTATGTTTGATTAGTAAGAGTAAATTTCATAAATTGATCCATCTGGTTTATAATAAATTATGGAAATTGTCTCTATATTTTCTTATACCTTTTCAGTTTAGTAAGTTTACTTTTTGTTCAAAATGGTCTCTCTTTCACTTAAAATGACTAAAGTACCATATTTTCTTTTCATTTTTGGATAGTCGGGATCTAAACTCTCAAAGGATATTTTAGTTATTTTAGGTGGATGGGAGACCATTTTCAAGAAAATGCAAATTTATTGGACTAAAATTGTGACAAAAATATACAGATAATTTTCGTAAATCAATGTAAATCACGTGGAACATTTATAGTATTTAATCCATTACAAATTATGATGTAGTATTTTATAGGAACCAACTGCATCCTTAAATTGTTTCTTAATATGTTGCTCGGATCGTCCATGTGTATTGTCAAAAGTACATGAATCGTCCCTAAAAAGATTAAATGGTATAAACATCCCTACGTTCGCTATTTGTATCACAGATTAATCTTTCCGTTAACTTTCTCTGTGAAGTTAAGTTAAAGAGAATTTTCATTAGACTTTTATGTTATTGCTTTTAAAAAAACACAAATATCCTCACATGTAAAGCGCATGGAGTTACTTAATGAAAAGTTAAAATCTGAAGAGTAAAAAAATATTACATGTTGTAAGGTAATTGAGAGTAAATATTTGATCGGTCCTAAAACATGAATTCTGACCTCTGAGAGTGAAAGCAACAATATTTTTGTGTTAAATTGGTAAGAAAGTAACTTTTAGTACATAATAACCAGTAGTGATGAAAGACATAAATGTTGTTGCTATAAATGCACAAGGTAGGGGCTTACACAATTATACACTGTCCATCTAATAATTAGCTATTTAAAAAAGTTCCTCATAACTAAGTTACAAAAAACACTCAAATACTTACTCACTAATTAGCATATATACATACCAAAAGTTTTAATGCATACACAAAAAACTTAGGTTATGTTTAATTCGTTGAATTCAACGGAATTCGTTAGAATTGGAATCTCAATTTCATTCCACGACATATTTTGTTCATAAATGAATTGAGTTACAATTCATGAAATTCTAATTCTTTTGATTAATTCCAATTCATCAAAATATTCCGCGAATCAAACTCAACGTTCTACTCCACTATTTATGCATACTATACAACTTTTCATTGGAGTTTTGTTGTATGGAATATAATTCATGTTGTACTTTAACACTCTATATACATAGTTAGCCCCCTCTAAATTTTCTATTTAAACATATATAATTGCGCTTAATTTATACAATGCTAGCTCCGCACTTACATATATTCATATTAATGTCTTTTTACTATTTAAATAAATCTAAAAGTACTTAAATAAACCTAAAAGTAATATAATTTCTCTCATCTAGTATTATTAATTGAATTTACACTTACCAGTTTCACATTTTCAGGCAAATTTTAGATCTACCTAAATCGACGTATCTATCATTTAGCTCTTACTCCTACTCTGAGTACATTTCTTCATTTATATATATTTTTTCGTTTAAATAGAAAAAGTTACTAGGGTATAATTTGCATTTATGGGTAACTTTATAATACTACATGTTTTTATTCCTTTCACTAATGGTTTCCTTAATCATGGTGTTTCTACAACTTGGACCTCAATATAGGACAAAATAATGCACATCATTATCTTCAATTTAATAAATTTATAAATTTATATAGAGTAAAATAAAATTGTATCTTATTTTACCACGGCCATAATAATTAAGTAATGAACCAAATATCTATATCAAATGTGGTTACCCTTTCAATATTTGTAACTACATAGAGGTATTAACAATTTTTTTAATACAAAATCATAATTTAAAGAGTTTTCATCGCGTAACAAGACTTATAATCAAGATTAGTATAATAAATATAGTCTTATTATTCATAGATTTTATAAAATTTAGATGCTCATGACCAAATACTAACCAAAAATTGTAGCGTAGTTTATAAACTTTTGAAGAAAATGTGAAGAAAGTTGGTTTGATGAAGGTGTAGGGGACCATAAAAAAATGAAGTTGTACATTTTGTTTTCAATATGTCTCCCTTTAGACACATTACAACCAAAACAACCTCAGCTTTTGTAAAAAGAGGAACATTTGACCATGTTTTGAATATAACAACACTCATCATCCATTGCTTCATACATGATTTTACATTGAGTTTATCAAATTCTTATTAGTACTTTTCTTACCTCATCTCATACATCATAATTCTACAATTCTATATTTTCCTATATATCTTTCTAAAATACATTATTTACTATATACATAAATAGGTCAATCGCGACAAGGTCCTTAAAACAAAATTTTCATCTGTTATATTATTATCGCGTCTATCTCTCTTAGGTAACCAACTTCGTATCAATTTCGCGTTGTAATGAGGAAGTTGTACCATATATGGAAAATTAATCTGTAGTTGATCCATGTTTGTCTTTCGGAAAAGCAAAACCTTGCACTGGTTTGACGGGCATTTTACTACCCTGAATTTGGTTGACTAGGTGTGCTAGTACCCTGAACTATTAAAGGTACACCATAGTACCCTGAACTTGGAAACTCAGTTCATTTTAGACCTTGACTCACTAAACTCGGTCACATGCACTCTCACGTGACTTATGCTAGCTAACTTTAGACTGACAAAGTTAGTGATTGTGAATGAAATCAAGATCACTGGCTCCAACTGAAATTTTACATTCTTCCTCATCAAAATTTCCTTAGGTCTTTGAACTAGTGAATATAATCGTAGTACACATTTTTTTCTCTCTCAACTGAAATTAGATACGTAAGCAAAGAGAAGATAAAAAAAACGCACACTGTCTATCTAGATTCAGCCATATTTTAGAAAATAATTCGACTTTTTCTTGCCAATTAAAATCGTGAAATCAATAGTTTCTTTCGAAAGTTTATGGAAAATAATTCTTCATGTCTTTGTCCTGTTCCCATTTAGGTATACCCCATCGATTGTATTTAGCTAACCGCCCTTACCTCATAAACCTTAAACAAATGATGACAAGAAACTTTAACATCACAATATCCTCTAATTAGCTTAGCCGTTAGCATCTAATTGCACTCATACACAACCTTCCCAACAAAAGATGGGGGAAAATGCAATGTTGTATTTACAGAACCCAACAAAAAGGACCTGCTCAAAATCAGCCGCAAAGTCGACAAACACATTCAAAATTTACCAGTTAATTTGTTCTTATATTCACATATATTTAAAAGCGAGATCGCTAATATTTAACAACGCATACAATTAGAAGCATACAGAATTTTGAGTAGGAAGCAGTTAGGAAGAATATTGATGAAGAAGAAGGTAGAAAGAATGTGTAGAATTCCAGTTGGTGCCCCTGATTTTAATTTCATTCACACCCGTTAACTTTGGTCAGTCTAAGTTAACTAGCATAAGTCACGTGAGACTGCATGTGACCGAGTTTAGTGAGTCAAGGTCTAAAATGAACTGAGTTTTCAAATTCAGGGTACTATTGTGTATCTTTAATAGTTCAGGGTACTAGCACACCTAGTAAACCAAATTTAGGGTAGTAAAATGCATTTTGGCCTTTTATTTTTAAACAGCAAAAACTGAAACATTTTTTAAAAAATAGCAGAAGAGTTGTTTGTTGTTAGTAATCGGTATATCTTTAAACGCTGTAACTGAAAACTTTGTTTTTTTTTATTAACAAAAATTTAGAACCTCAACATGAACATTTATTTATATAGAGGCACGTTATGTATAGAGAAACATATATATTCCACATAGAATAATTTCATAAGTACGTGGAGTAAAAACCGTATGATTCAAGAATCGTTTTTTTTTTTTAAAGAAAAAAAAAACTTAATTAAGACGTAAGTATGTGAAATGGTTTAAAAAAAGTAAAGAAAGAAAACTAGAGGATGCGAGACAAACTTCTAGGGAAGAGTGTGAAAGAAATACCCACATCAACAGAATCAACTGAATTTCCTACTTAAAATAAACAATTATTCAGAGATCAATTTTATCATGCTTTTATTTTGAAAATTTATAATGAAATGATTTTAATAATATTATTAAATTAATGTATGTATTTACAGAATAAATAGCCACTTTTATCTATTTTGCAATGTCAAAGAGCATGTAAAATCCCACATGAAATCGAAAGCAAACATGTATGTATTTCATAAAATATGTGTGTATGATAAGGACCCATACGTTGCTTGCTAGTTTTACAAGTTATTTTTTTTTATCATATCTGTTTCTTTAAGGTTGTCTTTCAATTAAAAAACGAGAGAATGAAGTGATACATTTTTATCCTAACAATCCTTATAATATCCTAAGATTTTTATTTTTATATTTTCATATGTCATATTTTATTGTTTGTTAGGATATAATAAGAAGAAAATATATATAGGATCATATATCATTACTATTATTATGTATTCGATCCTTATTCGTAGGGTAGTAATTTGTACACCAAAAAAGATTCTTCATACACCACTATGTGTGTTTTATAGTGTTGTACACTACAACATGTAAAACATAACTAATGCTGTACGGAGACTTTTTGATGGTGTACGAATCATCACCCTTATTTTTAACCGATAACATTTGACTTTGACCCGAACATGTACTTACAAAAAAGTAAAATGACCCATTAGCCCCATTACATTACAATAACTTTTAAAAGCTGCTATGCTAAACAACAACCCACTAAAACTAATATGAAAATTAGACTCTATACTAATTAATAAAAACTCTGAAAACCATATAAATTTGCTAGCTCAAACCTATTTATGGCTTCAAGTTCTTATTGTCAGAGCATACAAAACAAAGTAAACAAATACGGAGTAGTAGAAAACAAAGCTTCTAGAGAGAGAAAACAGAGACTACTTAATTAGCTTCTTGTGAGATTTTGTTTCCATTTCAAGTTTCCAAAAAATGGTGAGTGAATGAAAGAAAATTCAGAAAATGGGCATCCAAAAAACACAAGATGAAGCTTGTTTTTGTTTTTTCTGTTTCCATTTTGATCACATTACAAGACAACTAGGAGTCAAGTCCACACATCAACAACAAAAACAAAAACAGAAACAAAAACAACAAACAGTGAATTCTTCTTATTGTTTCAAAATCCCTTCTTTTTTTGTTTTCATGCTGTTGCTATTTTCGCATATTTTACCGGCAACCTCAGCCGATAAATCTCGGCCGGACGACCAAGATTTCCGGCCACGAGAAGAATCAAACAAGATGAAGTTGGTTAAAGCTCATTTGATGAAGATCAACAAACCTTTTGTTAAATCAATTCAGGTACTATTTATATCTCAAGATAAAGTTATCACCTTTTTTTTCCTTTCATTGTTACATGAATAAAATTTGAAAAATATCATACTCATTTTGAATATGTTCTTATTTTTATGGTGGAATAGAGCCCAGAAGGTGATACAATAGATTGTGTTTTGACTCATCATCAACCTGCATTTGATCATCCTAAGTTGAATGGAACAAAACCATTGGTGGGTTATTATTTTCTTATTATTAAAGTTACATTCTTTTTATTATATAAATTTTAAAAAGTTATGTTTTTTAATAAGTAGGATCCACCAGAGAGACCAGATGGTTATGATCAAACAGAAATGAGTTATGAAGATCATCAATTATGGAGTTTATCAGGTGAATCATGTCCGGAAGGAACCATTCCAATCAGAAGAACAAGTGAACAAGACATTTTAAGAGCTAATTCGATTCGAAAATTCGGTCGAAAAATTCCAAGACCAGTTAAAAGAGACACTTCTAGCTATGGTCATGAGGTTAGTTCTTGGAAATATATATTACAAATAAAAAAAAACTTGATGGTAAAAATTTCTTGTGTAAATATTTTTTTGAGTTGTCAAAGTTATGGGTAATGGTCTAATTGGTGTTATTTCAAGTATGTTAAGATTTATATGGTTTTGCTAGCATTTAAGAGATTTCTATGGATAGATATGATTTGTACCTTATGCAGAAAAAATTTACTTCACCTGTGATGTAAAGTTGGTAACTCTTATAAAACTTGCTTTTCTAGTGTCTCACTCAAATGGTAGCATTTAATTTCTTCCACAAACGGATTGGGTAATTAAAGTTAGATAGCACCCCATTAAGTTATATAGTTTCTTGATTTCAAGTTACTAAATATTACTCCGTATTAAACATCCACTATGTGATGTAATATCATAAGGTGTACGGATTCTTAAGTATCTATTAGGTGCATCATTAGGATTAGGAGGGGAAGGTTTAGAATCAGATACTATTACAGTATTACTCTGTTTTGTTGCCCATATGCTAAATCAAATTTATCTAGGAAATGAAGGAGTTCAAACCTTAAATACACATATCAAAAAAGCTAATTTACTCTAGGCAAAGCGGCATTTGTATGATGGGACGTATCAATTTTGACGTATAATGAATCCTAATCGGATCGACGCTATTATGTCTCGTTACGAATGACGTGATGATCTCGGGTTCATTTTTAGTATGACATCTCGATCAAAATAGTGTACCTTAACGATTGAAATTAATTTACTTACTTAGAAAAGTTTGATTTAATTTGAGAAAATTGGAATTAATTTAGTTGAAAAATGCAGCATGCAGTTGGGTATGTAAGTGGAAATAAATATTATGGAGCAAAAGCAAGCATAAATGTGTGGGCTCCACAGGTGACCAATAGATATGAATTCAGCCTATCACAAATGTGGCTTATTTCTGGTTCTTTTGGTAATGATCTCAACACCATTGAAGCTGGCTGGCAGGTATTTTCATTTTGCTCCCCTTATCTTTTACATTCTTTCACTTTTACCACCTTTTTAAAATGATTCTAATTCTACCCCCAAATTGTTTGCATCTTTTGATTTATGTTTTCTTGATTTTTGACTATGAATATAAGTTCAAGAAGTGATAAGTAGGCATTATTATTAGGTTAAAGTTTCTTGAAAAGCATCAATGGGAATTGAAATAAACGTACATCAGTAAATTCAAGTAGGTGTTGCATTGCCATTGTATTTATATATCGTTGTCGAGTTTTTACAGTTCACCGTAAATTTTATGCATAGAATTGATGTATATATGAAGGGTTATACGGTACATAATATGGGGTACTTGAAGTGATTTGTTCATGATGAGGTCCCAAAAATATGTACCCGATCCAAAATCGTTTTCACACTTTATGTACAAAATCACTAGAGGTGCACGTTAGTCAAATGCGTGGCAGTAGATAATGCAGTATTGCAATCTAAACTAAGTACTCCTTCGTGTCCATTTTCTTTACTAGCGTAACAGATAGTTTGTTCATGATTCTTATATCACAACGAACGTTCATTTACACAAGACAGTAATCAACAACATATTCGTCAATAAATATTTACGATAGAAGAATCGCTTCCCAAAAAAAATCAACTTAGTGTCGTTACGACAAGTGTAGTGACAAAAACCAAGTAGAAGAGACACATTGAAGTTGTTATACAGTTTTGTTTTTCTTCTTTAGGATGATCAATAGTCTTTTATGGTCAAAAAAAGTTATGTAGTAATGTTACAAGTCATACCGTACAAAACTTACAAATGCAAGTTTTCTTAATGCCATTTAAAGCTACTTAAAGGGCTTCAACTACCCTACTCATCAAATTGAATTTATTATATATTTACCCAAAGTCCATTGAATTTATTTTCAACAGGTAAGCCCAGAACTATATGGAGACAGCTACCCAAGATTCTTCACTTATTGGACTGTAAGTTTAGAAAACAAAAATATACATACAACTTTGTATTTTAATAATTCATGTTTTTATGAGAATTTTTGTTTAGATAAATTTTTGTATTTTTAAAAAATTACAGACTGATGCGTATCGAACAACGGGATGCTACAACTTGTTATGTTCAGGATTTGTACAAACGAATAATAAGATTGCGATCGGAGCTGCTATATCTCCTAGATCGGTATACAATGGAGGACAATTTGATATCAGTTTATTGATATGGAAGGTAAATTCATTAGACACTAGTATGCTATATAAAATCTAAAAATTCCAAATGAAAACTTACTAATGTAGGAAAAGTAAATATGGTAAATAGTACATTAGTTCTTTGCCATACAAAAAAAGGAAATGTGTATAGGTTTTAGGCGTAAAAGTGAAAGTTTCATGTTGAATTACAAGTAATCTTGCATAATTTCTTTAATCAAGGATATGATCAGGTAAAAGAGTCAGAACTATACTAGGTAACAATTTGATTAGGATTTTAAAACAACATAGATGACATATAAAGTTATTTTGTTTCATTGTAGGATCCAAAGCATGGAAATTGGTGGCTAGAATTTGGGTCAGGTACCCTGGTTGGGTACTGGCCTGCTTCTCTGTTTACTCATCTCCGAGATCATGCCAGCATGGTTCAATTCGGGGGAGAAATTGTGAATAGTCGGTCTTCGGGTTCTCACACTTCGACCCAAATGGGAAGTGGGCATTTTTCGGGTCAAGGGTTTGGTAAAGCTTCATATTTTAGAAATATGCAAGTGGTTGATTGGGATAATAGTCTAATCCCTTTGTCTAACTTCAAGATATTAGCTGATCATCCAAATTGTTATGATATTAGAGGTGGGATTAATAGAGTTTGGGGTAATTACATTTATTACGGTGGCCCAGGTAAGAATCCTAGGTGTCCGTAAAAAGACGTGGCGTTTTGGTATTGGGTTTAAGTATATCCAAAGGGTTAAAAGTTTTGAAATTTTTGGTTTTAGTCTTTCTTATGGTTTTGGGGTTTTATTTTTCAAGTGTGTTAGTATATTTGTTTTTCTAACACATTGTTGATTAATGATAGTGTTGTAATCATAAGATCATGTAAATCTATAGCTTTGAACCCTAAGAGTTAATATAACTTGGTTTGATTGTAAGAGCATTCAATTTCGATTTAAACCTTGAACAAGTTTCACATTTGCCACATGCTTGATGGTATGATGCACAAAACACATTGTTGCTTACTTTTGTATTCATAGTTTTATCGGCCCTTTTTATAACGTTCATTTTTTCTATCAGTAATGAGGATCGTGGATAATAAAAATGGGACATATAAAGTATAACTGGTGACGATATAAAGTAATCCTACAAATTAAATCCTGATACCTGACCTTTTCCGAAACCGAAAACATTAATGTCACATTGCAACCCTAATAAGGAAACTTTTGTAATTTTCATCCAGATCCAAATATTTCAGTATATTCTACTTGATTTTATTTTTATATATAAAAAAAGCACTGCAAGAAGGAATCTAAAAACTAAGAGATGGGTACTGCTCAGAAAATTCAATCTTGAAATGGTCCATAGAGGGAAAGAGTGATGATTAGAAAGAGATTTCACAACAACAACAAACAGTTGTTTTTCTCAAAATATAATCCTACTTAAATGCTTATACCAACCTATCATCATTAAAGGATATGGTTATTGAAAGTGACCTTGTTGACAACTGGCTGGTATGCAGTTTCGGTTTATCTATGGGTACAAATGGGAACTATATCAAAGATCATCTATAGCCATGAAATTTGGATTACATGAGAGTCGTTGACCGGTTGGTATCATCATTAACTACAATGTGTGTACGTAGTATGTGTGTGTATTTGTTATCACTTGAGGGTCCCTAATGGCATATTAGCTGTATGAGCACCCGCTGTAATTGTGGTTGGGTCGTCGGTGTGGGAGATTGGCTTCCCATAGTAGGGGGCTAGGGGCGACCAGCGTCGGTGAACTCCATATATATAGGTTGTTAAGCCGATTAGCTTAATAAGAGTTTTTATTTCACCTATATTCAAGGTTTTGACAAATAAAAATTAAAAGTGATGAAAATGTAGTTGTAGGCATGATAGTGGGATATAAATGGTTAGAAAATGACTATTACCGGGAAAAAAAAGCTGATGTGACGTTCACGTGGTGACTCAACCTATCTTATCGGGTTATTCTGCTACGTCTACCATCTATCTTCGGTTCTCATATATATAAACGGAATCAATAATCACATCTTAGTTTTTTCTAGTACCATATGTGGCGATATAATGAAAATGTTATATAACAAGAAAAAAGAAATGGACCTTTGATGAGAAGTATACAATAGGAACATGTAGAAGAAATACTTTGAGCAAAGAAATGTTTTTTAACATATAGGAGTGCTTAAATAGTCTCATTGGACTATGAATGCACATTGTTATCACCAGTAGGAACTATATATCTATCTATACTAATAAAGGGGGGTTTGACTGATGTCATAAAGCTGATGTGTCAAGTTATGAGGTATGTTTTGATGCTGACGTGTCGCATTGTGGTTAAACCGATGATGTCATCAATATGTAATAATTGTGGGTTAAAAATGTAAGGTTAAAAAATATATCTATAACATATACTTAAAGCAAAATAGCTTAGAGCAATCCCGGCCTTTAATTGGATTTTTTCATATTGATCCAACGATTAATATTAATTTGATGATAGTTACACTTAACTACTTCCTATTAATTAAATAATATCCGTTAAATATTAAATAATATTAGAACGAATAAATTAAATTAATAAATATAACACGTAACTAACTAAAAAAATCGGCCTTAACCAAAAAGATCGGACTCATTTAGTAAATAAATTTAATAAATATAGAAGGAATAATTTAATAAATATTATTAAACATAAATAATACGGCATGAATAACTTTGGTAACCTTCAAACACCAAAAAAGAAGGAATAAATTTAATAACTATCATTAAATAATACGGAATTTAATTAAAAAAAAATCCGCCCCCAATTAAATTCGGTAACCTTCACAAACCAAAAAAACTCGGTTGCCATATGATTGTTTACACTTGGAACGTTCGAACTTTACTCCCTAATTAGCACAACGCTTCTGTATTCGTATCATGGTCGATCAATCATCAATCAATCATGGGTTAAGGTGAGATTAATTTACACCGTTTTTCTAATTTGGGTTTCAATTTCACTTACTTTATTCCCCTATTCACTAAAACGCACTCCATTAGTACGAACATGTGTTTATGTGCGTGTGTTTCTTACTCAACTAATAGATTTACATTGTTTCAAGAGTCTGATTCTGACTTTAGTTTTTGACATATAAATTAGATGCAGACATAGAAGATTATGGATTTGAGTCTTCTGAGGAAGAAGCTTAAGAGCAAGATGTTGATATTGAGAATCAGTATTATAATCTAAAGGTTTTAATCCTTTCTTTTTTACTAATCTATTTATTTATACAATGATTCATATAATGATTATTTCGTACATTTTTTTAGCTGTTGGGGTGAAAACATGGTACAACTTTTGCACATTAGATGGACTGCGTATATAGTTGCTTAGTTGTTTTGTAATTAAAGTAATCTTTGGAGTTTGGATAATGGATATAGTTGCTTACATGTATATAGTTTGCTTAGATATAATTGTTGATCGATATTGAGGTGTATGTGTAACATGTTCAATGGGACAAAAATATGTGATGATGTGTATAGCTTCCACTTGCTGCAATTGGATGATTTTAGAACATATTCTTTTCTATTTTTTTGATTTGTTTTTTTGCATAAATCGTAGATAGAAAATTTTCATATATGTTTTAGAACATATATGTCCGCTTGGGGTTTGGAAGCCCGAGTCCCGTTTTTGGATAAAGTTTCAATCAACGTTGCAGTGAGCATCTACCTTGAAGCCAAAATGGTAAGAGTTTTACAATTTTGGCATGATGCAACGTTTATAATACTCAATGATTTGGAGGTATCATAATTGATGAGGTTGTGTTCAGATCCATATGGATCAAAAGCGTATCGAGAAATAGATTCTTAGACGTGCTTTTGATGACAAAGAGAACACGTATTGCCAAAGGTCTCCAAATTGAATCTATTATGTTATGAAAACTAATTAATATTTTTACCATAAAGTTCGGTTTTTCACATAGATCCTCTGCAACATATTTTGTATTGGCAGAAAGAACAATCCAGTGATGGAGTCGGGTATAGCTGGATCGATGGGCTCAAAGCTCATGCTGAACTACATGTACGTAACCCCTCAGTCACATCCCCAAACATACGTGTTTTCATTATATATTAGAAAACTAAACACCCAAAAATAATATATGTTATATTGTGCATAACGTTTGTGGGTCTACTTTGAGTATATTAGGAGTTTTCGGGAGACCTAAAATAGGCCACACATAGGTGAATATTTTGGTGCATATCTGATGATGAAGAGGTTGTGTGCTTTAAGAACACTTTGATTGGGAATTATATTGTTAACTACAATATCATGTTTGGGCCTAATTGTTGTGGTATGCTTTACAATCAGACTGGAAGTTGTACTCTAATTGGATATCATTGGTATGTACTAAGATAACTTTCTTTGTCAGAGATATTTAAAGGTTGCATTTCTCCAGGATGAGGCCCTCTTTTATTTGATCCTTCAGTAGGTGCAGTGTATGTTAGGATATCTTAGAGGTTACTATATGGACATATTTATATTAAAATGATATGTTAGAATAAAAATAGCTATCAATGAAGCAGGCCTAATGGGTTGGACGGGTTATACGGGCCGAAAGTTGACCCAACATTTTTGTAGTACATTTTGTGTATGGTGACAAACTTCATTTGTTTGTATCTTTTCGTTAGCGAAGGTCCATAAAACCCTCAATTTTTTGATGGCTAGGTTCTTGCCGGCAAGAGGAACTGCAAAATCGTTAGTAACAAGGGATTCTTGGAGCTGTGGTTCAGAAACTCAGGTACAGTATTGGGTTCACAATATATATTTGACATGTGATGCATGATTAATTTGAGAACAACTTACTATCTGAAAACAAGAAACATGCCAAATCAGGTATAAGTTGCTTTTATATAAATCAAGATCACTCAAAATATCATTTAATTAGTAAGATTGGTGTTTGAATGAACTTGAGGCTCAATCAGAATAACAATAAAATAACCTCTACAATTTATTAGGTTTGAAATTCCTTGAAATTCTTAAGTTTTAGATGATATTGATAACTTTCATTGTTCTTAAGTTTATTAAACAATTTGTTGCTATTCTTTGAAGGATAATCAGCAAATTTAGAGACCAAAAGTCAAAAGGAAGAAAAATGTGTAATGGATCTGATGATGAGACACCAGTCATGCTTTGGTTGCTTATTAGGTTTTATTTTAGGCTCCACCTCTTTAATAAAAGACATCTCAAAAGGTTGACTTACATTCTTCACGAAATGTTTCTTTACTTGTTATTATGCGTATTGATTCAAGTTTTCACCTTCAATTAACAAATTGTTCAAGTTTATGTTATGGAAATTTTTTGGTAAGGTAATGTTTATTAGAATCAACCCTATAGTTGCCAAGATTGTGCAGGGGTGTTTGGTTGTTTTGGGTATGTATGGGCACACTCAAATGGTTCTAGAGGTGTACGTATTTGGAAATACATGTGAGGAATGTAACAACTTTCATAACTTTGCTGCTATAATATGACTCAATAGATTTGATTAAATTACAATAGCTATTAATTACTGTATTATTTTTATTTTAAGACTAACATGTTTTTCAGAACTGATAATTGTCAAATTGTAGCCCATTTATTTGTTTTTTTTATGCAACTCAAACTTCTACAAGGATGGTTAATGTTTTCTATGGTTAATATAAATTATAGACTGTAGTTTAGGCATGATATATGGAGTTCTCATCCTTAAACTAAGGATATAGGGGTGACTTCCAAAATCATAGGGCTAGGCTTATTTTATATATATCAATAATGTAATTGACGGATTTTTAATAGACTATACCATGTTTCCCTTTGCGTTCAACAATTAACAAATCGAAACAAAATTAGCTTGCTTATTATAATCTGAATATGACTAAACGAATCAAACTATCATTATTTAACTTAAAAATAAAGAATTACAAACAAGAATAACAAAGCCCGCGTTGTCGCGGGTCTTTTATCTAGTTTATCTTTTATACGTGAATAGTCTTAGAAAATAGGAAAATTTTGAATTTTATTTATTGTTAGTTTAATTAATTAAATTTTAGGGTTACGTGTTTTCTGGTTGAGTAATAAATATCGATTCTATGGTTTTTCCAATTTCCAACAAGCAAATGGTCTTTTCAATGAACTTATTAAACACGCTCTAATATAATTGGTGAATTTTCCTTGAACCAACTCTTTCTACCGGTCACCGCTCAAAATTAGAAAAAGGTAGAATACATTTCATCTTTCTTTCTCCTTCTTCATCAGGTTACTCATTATTTCTCTCTCCAACGTTTCATTCCAAATTCAAATCCATATCTCTGTTTCTTTTTCAATCTCTCAATCATAGTTTTAATTAATATTTCTATCATATTTTGCGTTACGGCTGATATCATATTATCATTTACAGAGTTCTTCTTCACCATTTATTTTAATTTTCGAGGGTTTGAATCTACCATTAGAACAAGATTCAAAAACGAGAAAAAGTGTATAATTAACCGTGTTTCCGCAGCTGATTCTTCAAAACACATCTCCCTGCGCTTGATTTAAGAGTTGCTTATCACAATTGCTTCAACAGGTATTTGATCTCTTTATTCTTAACTAAACAAAACCCTAAAACCTGTATTATTGATTTATAATAGAATATTTAGCTAAGTGTTGTAGTTTTCTTGATATTGGTGTTGCAGCTGTTGATGCTCATAGTTCCTGATGTACAAGATGTTTACACTCCTATTCAAACTGAGGTTATTGTACAGCTTTCTGAGGTTAGTAATTCATGATCTGTACATTTTTATGAGGGTTGTATCCACTTAATTTGGAGATTGTGATATGTTAAGTTTAATGACTTACTGTATTTAAGATAATTGAAACTAATATCAAATTTATATAACGTTATGGTTGAGGAGACAGTGTCATCAGCATCGGAAAGCATCCCAACCATGTTTCAAAATAATAAAACTGCTGATTCAGCTTTTGGTGCTGGCATAAAGGTACTAAATTTTCTATATCAGCAATAATATTTGTTGATTTTGTGGTCTTTGGCTGTCACATGACTTTCATTTTTATATCACTTAGGCTGCTTTTATGGCAATGTAGAAGACTTGAAGCAAACTTCTGGTATTTCAGTCAGGTAAGCTCATGAATATCTAATTATATATTTATAATTTAACATTAAGGTCTTTTGGATTTAGTCATGGGGTTATTGAGCTTGGGGATTTATTCTTTGTTAAGTTTTTGGAAGAAATTTGTAAATATTTTTTGTTAGGTTTGTTTTGTGAATCAATATGATATGATTTCTAGAGAAATTGTTAGATTTTAGATTAAAGATAATGGACTCCTGTGTTTTTTGAGTTCATGTTAAGCTCATTACTTATTTTGCAATGAGTTTCAGATTTATACGTGAAATAAAGAGATGCAACTTGTGGAATGAGAAGTAAAGGTTCTTAGAAAGTCAGTTAAAAGAAGCGGTAATCAGGTAGATATAAAGGTTTCACTTAAGAACTTTGACGTTTGTGACGTAGCTATTTTTTATTTAGACTAACTTATTGTTTGCTGATATAATTTACCTGTTTGCATAGGTTGCTGGTGTTGTCAAAGTCAGTATTCGAATTTGGGTCGTGGTTAATGGTTGTATGATTACAGTAGAGGGAAACATAAATTTTAAACCCATTTTGCAGGTAGTGAAATCAATTTTGACTGAAAGGTTTCTCCAATTTCTTTGAGATTTTAAATGAAAATAAAAGATACTTGATTTTTGTAGGTTTCGGTGGGAAGTAGAAACGTTGTTTGGCATTTCTGTTTAGCAAAATTCCAGTGTCTCCAACTACAAATCAAGTCAACTTATGTATTTGGCATTTCAATGTTTAAGAAAAAGACATACATCTTCTTTTTAATATTTGGTAGATAAATGGCAATATTATAGAGTATAATATGGGATGTTTAAATTGATATTATTCGTATTTCTGCCAAGACGTACATAGTAGCATCATAGGAAGGTGTGTGTGTTTCTTCTATATTCTTATGCATTGTGTATAATATAGGATGTTTTCATGTCATTTACTATAATATTTTTTAAAGATCGAAGGTTGTTTCACAAGGTTTGGGTTCAACGAAGTTGCTTTCTCTGTCCAGATTAGAGTGATCCCAAGTTTAAGGTATGTGTTATTCTACTTCCTCATCAATTATTTTCTCTAAATAATTACTAAGTTGTATATTGATTTCGTTTGCATATGCAAGTTTATTAAAATTCCGATGGTAGAAATAGTTGCGACGATATCAATTGCTTTCAGTTGTTTCTGTAAGTTTGAATATGTAGTTAGGTAAAAGTTTTTCCCTTGGGATTTAGGAAGTGGGAGTTTGAAAATCATTTAAATTAGAGATACATTAAATTAGTATATGCAGCAACTATAATAGTTTAAATTTTTAATTTACCTCTTTAGTATGGTGTATTTGTCGTTGGGATGTATGTACTGCTATTGGGTGATGTTGTTATTGGGAGGCATCTAAACGGACAATATTGAGGTGGTTATATCTGCTGCAGGTTAATTGGAAATCATTGTAATGTTTGTGATTATGGTGAAACTTATGGGGACAAGAGTGTCAACATAGTGGCTTTCTGCAGCTGCTTGCAAGTTGACTTTATCAGGTCAAAATCAATATTGACCAATATCAATGTTCTTGAAATGTTTTTGTCTTCGTTTGAAATCCGTGATCAATTGTTTTCATTCGGTTAGCACTCTTTAGTCCCAATGCTTAGGTATTCATTTAATTGTAATTGAAAAATTATATAACGTTAGTAATAAGTGCTTCTAACAGTTTTTTGATAATAGGTCGTCTAATGTAACTATAATCATCGAGTTTCAACAACTTCTGCACATTTTCAGGTATTTTTACAAGTTTATGTGAAATGAGATGAGATACATTTTCTGTCATTTGCGTCTAGACAACATACTGGTGGCTTCATGGTTATGTTTGCACAGTGACCTTTTAGTAGCAATAAGGGTTAGCAAAAAGTTCCATGAGTCAATTATAGTAATAGACCAACTGATGAAACCAGATTCCTCAAGGGTTGGAGTTGCTGTTTTTGACACACATTGTACTATATTATCGTATGTAGTTATCTTAGACATGTCCCTTAGAATAAGTTAAAAATATGTAGTTAAAAGGGGAGGTGGCCAAATGGGCAGTCAAAACGGGTTGAAAGTAGCCTTGCATTTAATATCACTACATATAAACCTCCTATGTTTTCCTAATTTAATACTATTGGGTATTTGCAATTAGCACATCGATTTTGGAAATAGGATATAAGGTGTGCTGTGAGACAACCCAATCCAACCCAACCTGGCTTGACCTGTTTTGAGTTTATGACCCGTTCATAAATATGAGCGGTTCATCTTTCCACCCGTAATGCAATGATGATTACAAGGTTCACCTATAGTTTTTAACCATCGTGTCATATGTGCTCTAAAATATCTCACAGGCTGCTCGGGACTCCAACTGAAGAGCAGTGGCCAGGGGTGACCCATCTTAAGGACTGGCATACATACCCGAGGTGGGAAGCTCAGAACTTGGCACGAGCTGTTCCATCATTGGGCCCTGATGGCATTGACCTTCTATCGGTAATTGACTAAATTCGAAAATATAATGCTTTCAGTTATGTATAATTTGGAGATTTTGTGAAATAAAAATACAACTGATGCATTATTTGTTGTTTCAGAAAATGTTGAAATACGACCCAAGTGACAGGATTTCAGCCAAGGCTGCTATGGATCATCCTTATTTTGATACCCTGGACAAATCCCAGTGAAGCATCTTCACTTGCTGTTTGGTTGAAAGTTGTCATCATCACCTTGGTGATTTGTACTGTGTGATATAGAGTTTTTACAGTTTGCGTGTTTTATCCAATGACAGTTTTAATATTTCTGCTATGCGTGTGTAGTAATTTGTCATCAAACAAGAACGGAATGCACCTGCAGTTTCCTATTATGATTACAGATCTTTGTTATAGAATATGATTGCTTTATTGTTATTGTTTGCTGTGTTGTAAGTGTTCTTATGGTTAACATAAATATCCCATTACGTGATTAGGATTATGCTTTTTTACAAAAGTTGTTGAGAATATGTGTTTTGTTGTGTATTGTGTTCCCCTTAGTATAATTTGACATGCTTTATAGAAAGTGTAGAAAAAGTTCACTACCTCTATTTTTGACATCACTTTAGAGTAAAAGTCATACGACAACCTTTTTAAAGTTTTGGTACTCATTAAATTTTTTCACATGTACAAATGCAATTTAAAAAGTTTAATAGATGAATTTTATGTTATAATTGGAACCTTTTTTTTCTATTTAATGAAGTTTAACTTTACATACAAGTTACATACTCCGTATAAACTTATTTACCCAAGAAAATATAACGAAACTTATAATTTTTATCATTCATCAAACACGTGTTTTCACGGGTCTTAAACTAGTTGTTATCACATATATGGGTAGGGTTTAAATGAGAATAGGAATTTGTGTGAGAATGAGGGAACCAATGATATCAAGCCATGTGTACAAAGAGAATGTTCCACATGTACAAAACCCATTTACCCCCAACATCAATTATCTCACAAACGACAAATCCAAAAATTATGAAAATTGCACCATTAAATTCGTCGTTTTCTCCTCCTCGATTTGCCGTCCCTCAAGATATACTTTCGAAAAGTTTTTTTTTTTTTTTTTTTTCATTTTTTGGTGGGTTTCACATTTACTAACACATGTGTTAAAGTGTTGCGTTTAGGGTTTGGGGTTTAGGGTTTAGGGTTTGAGGTTTGGGGTTTCTCCCCGAAACCCCAAACCCTAAACCATAAACCCTAACCCCTAAACCCTAAACGCTTTACAAAACGCTAAACCCTAAATCTTTCTAAACCCTAAACCTTGAACCCCTTCTAAACCCTAAACCCTTATAAACCCTAAACCCTACTAAACCCTAAACCTAACCCTAAACCCTAACCTTAACCACAAATTAAATGTATAACTAATCACTAACACATGTGTTACTAATTTGTGAAACCCACCAAAAAATGAGAAAAAAAAAACTTGTCAAAAGTATGCCTTGAGGGACGGCAAATTGAAGAGGAGAAAACGCTGAATTTTATGGTGCAATTTTCATGATTTTTCGACTTACCGTTTGTGAGATATTTAATTTTTAAAAACGTGGAGGAGAGAGAATAAAGTGTGGAGGAGAGAGAATAAAGTGTGGAGAGAGAATAAAGTGTGGAGGAGAGAGAATAAAGTGTGGAGGAGAGAGAATAAAGTGACACATGGCAGAAATCTGTTGGTTCCCTCATTCTCACTCAAAATTGGTGTACTCGTTTGAACCTTACTCTGACATATATTTAACTTTTGGGCTCTTTGTTAAGATATGAGATAAATTTGGGCTTTCAGTTTGTGGATCTGGGCTTATGAGCCCATGATTTCTTTTAGTTATTTTGACAATGTAACTATGGATCCTTACAATGAGATGATTACCGGAAATGGATACTTGCAGACTTGCAGTCAATGAGTAACCTGTTACCTAATGGGCCATTTTATGTTAAATTACCATCGAGCTACTCATGTGACATGTCCGAGTATTAATGGGCCTATTTTTAACTACACAATTATTTTCAGCCCAATACCATGTTTTAGCTCGGGACTTTTTTTTTTTTTTTAGCACGCGAATTTACGGAATTATATATGTCAACTTGTTGTAATGAAGTAATTCCAATCGGTCCCCTCAATTGCTGTCAATATCAATGTGCCAAAAAAACAAAACCGTTGAAGACCAAATTGTTAAAAACAGACGGTCTTCTATTTTGTTATCTCTTCTTAGGCTTTACTTCCTCGAGTTTTAAGTTTTTTAAGTAATCATTTTCGTTTATTATTCTATATATAATATAATATAAGATAAAAAGATGATAATAAATATATATATATAATAAGTCATTTTTTGTAGTCGAATGGTCTTTGTTAGGGGATTGAAAATTTTTGTGAGGCAAAAAAACGTTGTTTTGGATACTTCGATGTTGACAAATGCTATAGTTAGCAACTTGAACACTACTTTCCATTTTCAAAATCTTTATCAAATTAAGGGGGTGTTTAAGATTGGTTTTTGGAAATGTTATCTCACTGTAGTATTTGTATCAGCGAAACGCTAATAAAAAAAAAAAAAAAAAAAAATATTCAACAAAAAAAAGGGATTATCCGTGTTTTGTTAATAAAGAACACGAAGTAGGTTGAGATATTTATGCTTCAACATATAAAAAATACTACTCGGTGGGTCAGAAAATGAAACTGAATATAGAAAACGTAAATGAATAAAGATATTTGAAAAGCTCTTTATTTAAAATATCCAAATAGTACAAGTTTGTTAATTCGGAGAAAGTCACATTATATTTTTCTTGTCAAAATTAAAATGTTGATGATAATAGTAGAGATGATTATATTGATGGGGGTAGGGTTCAAATGAGAATAGGAATTTGTGTGAGAATGAGGGAACCAATGATATCAAGCCATGTGTACAAAGAGAATGTTCCACATGTACAAAACCCATTTACCCCCAACATCAATTATCTCATAAACGACAAATCGAAAAATTATGAAAATTGCACCATTAAATTCGTCGTTTTCTCCTCTTCGATTTGCCGTCCCTCAAGACATACTTTCGAAAAAAAAAAAAATTTCATTTTTTTGGTGGGTTTTACATTTACTAACACATGTGTTAAAGTGTTGCGTTTAGGGTTTAGGGTTTGGGGTTTAGGGGTTAGGGTTTAGGGTTTAGGGTTTGAGGTTTGGGGAGAAACCCCAAACCTCAAACCCTAAACCCTAAACCCTAACCCCTAAACCCCAAACCCTAAACCCTAAACGCTTTACAAAACGCTAAACCCTAAATCTTTCTAAACCCTAAACCTTGAACCCCTTCTAAACCCTAAACCATTATAAACCCTAAACCATAAACCCTACTAAACCCTAAACCTAACCCTAAACCCTAACCTTAACCACAAATTAAATGTACAACTAATCACTAACACATGTGTTACTAATTTGTGAAACCCACCAAAAAATGAGGAAAAAAAAAGTTGTCAAAAGTATGCCTTGAGGGACGGCAAATCGAAGAGGAGAAAACGCTGAATTTTATGGTGCAATTTTCATGATTTTTCGACTTACCGTTTGTGAGATATTTAATTTTTAAAAATGTGGATGAGAGAGAATAAAGTGTGGAGGAGAGAGAATAAAGTGACACATGGCAGAAATCTGTTGGTTCCCTCATTCTCATTTAAAATGGGTGTACTCATTTGAACCTTACTCTATATTGATGAGCTGAGGATGATGATTTTGTTAACATATATATATAATAATAATATAAAATAATGGTGATGGTGTTTATGATACTTACGTTGACGAAGAGGTACGATGTTGACGATGTTAATGTCATTGTGATAGGTGTTGATGATAAGAGTAATATTTGACAACATCGATGGTCAGTGTTGATTTAACAACATCCATGATACTAATATTTTTGAGACACTACGAAAAATTAAAAATTGTTTACGTACACAACTTACATATTCATCAAATCAAATCATGACACCTACTCTAATAAATATATTTGTGATCCAAACATTGAGACCGCTATTACACGACGTGACGGTGGTGGTGGTTGTATTTAGTCTTTTTTATATACGTACTAGTGGTGGATGATGATTGAAAGAATGCTGATCAATAGCTAAAATGGTCATTTTTAATGTACGTATTTAACGGTTGAAATAGTCAACATAATGAGATAGGAATAGTCTATGAAATAAGTTTTGTGCTTTTGAACTACCGATACAAAAAAGTATAGTATTGGGACTAATATATGTTATTGACCGTGTGAACGACGAGGACCAGCGCAATTAACTCAAATATACATGTTTTTTTTTTCCGTTGACATATCATTTGTAATGTTGACTACACAATTCATTTGTAGAGTTGACAAATCAACAACCTTCTGAAATTTTATAATTTACATTTATAACCTTTAACTTTTTCATATAGACACAAATAACCCCTAGGTTAAACCTGACTGCACAAAATCATTTACAATTTATTTGGGCTTTTTTTTTCTTCATCTACCATGACTCTAAACAAACCTCAATAATGAAAAGAAAAAGAAAATCTAGCTAATGCAACTGGTTAATTACCATAGTTGTTAAACTCTTACGATTCACGAGCCGACTCTTACAAGTCGGCTCAGAAATTCAAAAAATGAGGCGACTCGGACCCCGACTCGTAAATGGCTTTGACTCTTACGAGTCTTGGGCGACTCTTACGAGTTAGAAACCGGACACAAGTATAATGTAATCTAATAAAAAACATAAAATGACAAGATATGATAGGAGATGACTAATAATGCATTATAAATTAAATATTTGTGTTATTTAATGACTTTCATCATGTTTAACTTCAATTAAGGATATAAATCTAAGCAATAATATACATATATGTATTTATTGTAAAATTATGACTCTTACGAGTCGAGTCGAGTCACGAGTTAAAAATCAATACTCCGAATCACGAGTCGAGTCACGAGTTAACAACTATGTTAATTACAATGTGTAACACCCCCAAATTTAATGTTTTGCGGAAGCGAGTTTTGGGTGTTACTAATCCTGGTAATCACAACATAAGATACATAATGAACGACTCTAAATGAGACGTTTGAAAATAGTTATACATTTATGTAATTAAAGTGTTTTACAAGTTACGAGTTCGCATAAAAGTAGTATTACATTCTACTAGTACTGAAGTAAATGTAATAAATGTCCTGAGTGTTGAAAACATGCGACTCGAGCTAGAATCCTGTAGGCCAATCCTACTACAGCAGTGTACCTGAGAATGCACACTAAAAGGGTCAGCTGGAAAGCTGGTGAGTTCACAAGTAATTTGTAGAAACAAGTAGTTCGAGTAATAAATATTTCATTCAGAAATATCAATCATGTTTAGCAGTTTAAATAGCAACAGTTGCCTCTCGAGGCAGTTATAAATGGTTTATGGTAAACAGGTGAACCTAATCAATAGGTTTCTAGTCAAGTAAAGGGGACCAATCCCCAGCATGTGTGTTATCTAGTAAGATATTGCCACCTGGCAATATGTATACGAGAGTAGCGTAAGGTGACTATTTGTCGTGCTACTGGCCGAAAGCAATCAAGCAAGAAAGTCCTCAGACGGTCGGTATTGCTCCCCGGCAATACGGTACGGGTAATTTGTACGGTTTCAAGTATTAGTACTACGGTTATTAATAGGTCACGATGCCCCCTGGCATGAAAGGTTGCACCCCGGCAAAACGTTCGTAAATGTTTGAACAGTTGAAAGTAGTAAAACAGGAGTATGCATTCCCACCCCGAAATCAGTTGAAAACAGTAAAAGAGTGGGGTTGTGAAACTCACCTGAGGAGCTAGCGTCCTAGAGTAACGAGTCGTGCCGAGTGAAATCTCCTAATGTCCTAAACACGAGAGATTTCGTACATTTGTAAGTGCGGTTCGTTATGGATGTTCGTAATAATAATTCATATTATTATTAGGTTTGAGTTTTCGTATACTTCATAAAGTATATTTGTTTTGGAGTACTAGTCGTATCGTAATTGAATTGTCTTTTGAAAACGTCATCCGATACTTAGAAAAATTTGGCTATTTTCTGTTTTCTGCGACATAACATGCGACACTAAAATGTGTCGTGCGACACAAGGGTTGTGTCGCATAATGCGACACAAGAGTTCTGCGACACAGTGGTTGTGTCGCATAAAGCGTGCGATGCTAAATCAATAGCGACATAAGGGTTGTGTCGCATGGAGTCTGCGACACAAGGTACGACACAAAGATACGACATAAGGGTTGTGTCGCATGAGTAATTCATGCGACACAGTATGCGACACAAGGCTTGTGTCGCACTCAAGAACAGCAGCCCAGAAACCTTCGGGTTTCGCGTTTTTCCGGCCAAAATCGCAATCTAAACGCATTTTTAAGCTGTAAAATCATGGTTTCTTGGTTGTTTAGGTTATAAGTAAGTTATGTAATCATTATTACACCCAAACATTACACCAAAATGATTAAATCTAAAAAAAATTTAGGAATTTCTTACAATTGCAAATCGAGGCCAAACGAGGATGAAGATGATGGTACGGCTTTTGTTAATGTTGTTCCTTGCGTAATGGTGATTCCAAAAATGTAGATTTCGTGGGTCGATTTGTGAATCCGAATTTTTGGTGTGGATTGGGTTGAGAGAAAATGTGTGTGTTTTTGGTGGTGAGAAATGAAGAATGAGGAAGAAATGGGGAGGGAGTTGGGTTTTGTCCAACACAGATCCCCAGTGCGCGGACTGTGGTCTTCAACCACAGTACAAAATACCTGTGTTTTATTGGTCCAATCATAATATAAAATAAAATCTTATTTATATTATTTTAAATTGTTTTCTAATGAAAGTATTTTATAAAAATACTAATTGGAAATTAAAGTTAAATCGTTTACTTGGAGTTTAAATTCAGCGCGAAATTTGACTTTTTTTTTTTTTTTTTTGACGAGTTGTTACACAATGAATATACTTATATACAATTTTAATGTTGACTTTGTTTTATATAATTATGTTCGTAGTGCATATAATTGTCCCTGAAGTAATCGGCATACTTTCATGATATATAAAAAAAAAAAAAAAAAAAAATTAAAGTACGATCGACAAGAAGCACATTTGTGGTAATCGGCAAGTTTCCCTGCCTCCGACCATTGCTTTGAATTCGCTGACTAATCCTTGCCTTATTCCATCTCCTCTTAAAAATACAACTGTTTTTCAAGTCAACTCACATGCTTAATCATCCTAAGCTAACTCTTAATTAACTAAACAACAATACCTCTTATGTTATGATATAGTACATTCGTTTCATTACTAAGTGTCTACTTTTATCTTTTTGAAGTCTTTCTTTTTCAAATTTGACCTTAAATATTTTTGTTTGTGTTGTGTAATACTTGATGAAAATTATATCAATGAAAATACATTTAAAACTCAATCTATTCATATAATTTTGCATCAAGTATTATATATCATAAACAATAATATTTAAGATCAAAGTTGTAAAAGAAAGACTTTCAAAAGTAAAAAATGGACACTTATAATGGGACGGATGGAGTAGTACTAAGTACCATCTTCTTACCAATATATACTAGTATGGTACCCGAACAATGCGGCGGCGATACTTGAAAAAAAATGAGTGTTGTCGATTAAGATTTAACGATCTTTCCATGCGGTTTTCGATGTGATCCGATAGTAACCTTGAGTGCATTGTAAAAGGTAATGTCGACCAATCTACAGATTCAACTAATAGATGAAATATTAAAATGTTTTATAATGTAATAGCATTTATTCAACTCCCTAAAATTCTAAAAATAGAAATGTTGAAATTTTAAGGTTACTAAAAATAAAAGGGTGATTAAACAAGGGTAAATAAGTAATTTCCGATATTCCTTTTCTAAGTATTAAGCCAATTTACCTAAACCAATCATAAGGGGTATTGATATTGATATATATAAAATAGTCATTCGTACACCACCAATTTTTATTCGTACACCACTAAATATGCTTATACAACAGGTTAAAGCATATTTAGTGATGTACAGAGAAAAATTGATAGTGTACGAATAATAAATTTTATAATAATTTTAGATATATGTGAGTATATATCTACATACTAGCATAATACTCGCACTATGCAGCGGTGTGTAATATATAATATTGTAATTCGAAATTAAACGACAGTTTTATATTGTGTTTATTATTTCTTGATGTATTTCCCAAAATGATGAATCAATAACGATAACTTGGTGTGTAGAGTTATACATTCAAAATATGAGAAGTTAGTAGTAAAAACATATATGAAAATAATTAAGTTACTAAAATATAACAATTTAAATTTAGAAGTGTTTTGAGTCTTAAGTTTTAAAATTTCCAAAAATAAACTATTATAATGCATTAAAATGCATCATATTTATTTTATCAAAGTTATTATAGTACTTCTAGTTCTAGTAAAATGTCAATAATATAGCTACTATATATAGAGGAAAGCAAACAAAGTAACGATAGAAAGATCTAATTACATACGGTTTAAAATGGACCTAATTTACTTATTTGTAGATATATAGTATCTCTTGCTGTCATATGTAATGTTTACCTTGTTAGGTTTACTTTTCAACCTATGTAATAAAGTCTATCGATCACGTACTTTTCAAAAAAAAAAATAGTGTTATATGAGTTTGTTTTCTATTGAATATTATTATAATTATATATTTGACTAAGTTGTTAGTTGGATTTTGATAACCATTATCCTTAGGGCATTGGTTAAAGTTACTAAATATAGTTTCAAGCACTAAATAAACAACATTGTTACCATAATAATCAACAATTCATCAATTATATATGGAAAGTAACTTTGTAATTGGTTATAAACATGGAAGGTTAGATGTTTATTTAATGTTTATGTATTATTTATAGTAACCTTAAGTAGTGCCATTAGGGCACTTGTTATCAAAATCCAAGTTAGCTTAAAACTTGTCATCATCATTTGGAAATGAATTAATTAGAAGATAATTCAGTGTAACAACTTGCTATAATCTGATCAGATTCTATTTACGGAAAAATCAATGGGGATGTTAACGTAAGGTATATGTTGTTTAACTAAAACTATGAGTAAAAACGTGTACACATGAAAATTTTGAAGGGTAAAAAGTATTTAAGAACAAAGTTAAATCAAGTTCCAATCGGTTGATAGTACAAAATGAATATGTCGCTAACAACATAGTGTTGCTATCCCCATTAATAAAGACTACGAGCTAATTAATTTTTATTTGTATATAAAATTTTTTGTGTACTTTCTAGGAGTTCGTATTATCCTTTTTTTCCCCAAATAAATTTGAACCCTAAAAATGTTTTGTAGCCATAAACATATAATCGTGTTTATTATAATAAGTACCCTTTGGTAAACTATAAAGCATCTACGCTTTATTTATCTAAAATACGAGCTAAACAAATGTATTATGCGTACTCTGTTTTCAGAAATTAAACCGATAGCTAAATTCGTCACAATTACGCTTAAAATAATATATATTATATTATATTTATATATATATATATAAACGAAAATCTAGCTTAAAAGTTTTATTTTGATAAGTCTTTTTAAAAAAAGTCAATAGCAATAATGGTCACATGATACTTCAAAGATCTAAATTATTAGTGCCAATAAACTGTTCTGGCTTTTAAAATACTTCATTTGTCTTACAAGATTACAATGTTTACTACTCTATATCAAATTAAAATATCCAAGGTACGTATGTGACGATAAAAATAATACTCCCTCCGTCCCAAATCTATTGTCCCCTTGTTGACTTTGGAGTCTTTCTCTTCCAACTTTGACCTTCAATATTTTTGTTTGTGTTATATAATACTTGATGCAAATTATACCAATGAAAATACATTCAATATCCAATCAATTCATATATTTTGTATCAAATATTATATAACACAAACAAAAATATTGAAGGTCAAAGTCGGAATAGAAAGACTACAAAGTCAACAAGGGGACAATAGATTTGGGACGGAGGGAGTAAAAAATAAGCGAACAACTTGATCGATACTCTTGTACGTATATTTTGTGAAATAAGAAATTAGGTGGCGTTTGGTTCACAGAATTCAACGAAATTCGATAGGATTGAAGATTTGATTCATGAATGAATTGATTTGAAAGTCAACAAGCTCATTTATTCAAAAGAATTTTGAAATTCAAATTTCTTTGATGAATTTTAATTTCATATCAAAGATATTTCACGAACCAAATTCACATAAAGAATAAATAACAAAATGGTCTTGCATATATCAAAGTTCAACAATGAAATAATAATTGGTGAAGAATTGAAGCATTTTCTGAAATATTTGTTTTTTCTTGTTTCTTTGTCCCAACAAAAACCAATGATAAATTAATAACACGACACATGATCCATGTTCTATGCTCCCTAATAGCTTGTGACCAAATTAATGTTTTCCCATACGTACTTTATTTATTTATTTTTTTCGATCTATATTAATAATTTATCAAGTAGAAGGGCATCAATCCATTTGGTTAACTCACCGGCCAAAACAATTAATTCACTCATTTCCTTATGATTACACGTATAATTTAATTTAAAATACTAACCTATTATATTATGGTTTGGGATCAGAGGGGAACCCTCTTTTAGGAAGGAACCAAAGGGCACCAACAAAAAAAAGGGGTGGAGTGGCATTTTTGTAATTATGTTGAAAAGTGATGCATATGTTAAGAAAAAAAAACATAACATTTATTTTACATTTACACCCCTTTCACATTTCCTCTCATTTCTTTTTTACCCATCCACTTTCTTCTCTCTTCTCCTTCCTTCTTATTCCCCACCCTACCCCACCACCCCCACCTAGCCGTCGCCGGATTCCGGCCGCCGCCGTCAGATTCCGTCGGTAATTAAAAAAAAAATTATTTTTTTCTTAAAAAAAAAAAAATTAAAAAAAAAATTATACTTTTAAAGTCACTGCATCACGTGTTTACTTTTAAACCACTGCATCTTGATTTTAATTTGGAACACTACATCATATTTTTTAATTATAAACACTACATCATTCTTTTTAATAAAATACACTGCATCAAATTTTTGGTTAATTATATTGCATCAAACTTATAAATTAAATACAAGTGTTAGTGATTGGTTGAAATTTAAAACAACTGCATCTTTGTATTTATTTTTAAAACCATGTATCTTGATTTTAAATTAATACACTACATCAAATTAAAACCACTGCATCATGTTTTTTAATTTGCAACATTGCATCATTTAAATACATTGCATCATACTTTAAATTAAACACACTACATCATGTCTAGTTAGAATCACTGCATCATGTTTATATATCTAAAAAGTAAGATGCAGTAAAAAATGTAAGATGCAGTAAAAGAAATATACGATGCTTAGTTTTTTTCAGATATAAAAAGGTAAATTTATATCAATATTACTATGAGTACTTAAAATGATGCAGTAAAATCATTTCATTTTAACATATAGTTTGTGAAAAATGTTCATGACGCACTAACAAAAAGATATCACTGCATCTTAAAAGCATTTCATCTTATCACTACATCTTAAAAAAGATGCAGCAAATATGTACTACTCTCGTAGTAGTTTTTTTCGGAACTAAAAAAGGAACAATGCAATTGAAAATGTACGATGCAGTAGAAAGAACATAGGATGCAGTGAAAAAAATGTACGATGTAGTCAGATCTAAAAAGTAGATCTATATCTAAAAAGTAGATCTAGATCTACGAATTTTCAGATCTAGATCTACATATTGGTGGTAGAGGAGCGGCTTTGGTGGTGGTAATTGGTGGTGATGTTTAATCGGCGATTGGTGGCGGCGGTGGCGGTTGTGGTGGTGGGAGGAGATGGAGAAACGACCACGGTTACGACGATGGTGACGTTGGTGTTGGCGGTGGCGGTTGAGTTACGATGGAATTACTTTGCTTGACGGTGGTGGTGGCCGGTAGTGGTGGTGGCCGGAGTTGGTTTCCGGTGGTGGTGGCCGGTAGTGGTGGTGGCCGGAGTTGGTTTCCGGTGGTGGTGTGTGAGTGGTGAAGAAAGAGAGATGAAAGTGTTTTGTGTGTGTGTTAAGTGAAATGAATAAATAAAATGAGTGTTTTGTAATGAGGAGGGAGATAAATGTAAAATTGAAAAGGTAGAGGGGTAATACTTAATAGTGAAAATGTTCTTCATCCCTCTTCAAATGGATGGTTCCTCTGTGAACCGGACCCTTATATTATTGTTAGTTAAATGTTTATGAAATAAAAGGGTGTATTTGAGAGTAAACATGTTGAAATTGAAAAAAGAGGCTTTAACTTCAAATAGTAGTAAGTATGAAATTATCTTTTTTTATATCTTTCACTTTTAACCTTACCTTTCGTATTATGAATTTCCAACTTCATACGCCAAACAATCGTAATCGATTCAATATTGTGGGTAATATATCAGTGAATGATAAATATACGATACAACTATCGTCGAGTTACAAAATACCAAAAAATAATATTTCTGGAACATTACGCAAGTATTATGCTACTTAGAATAAAGGTCCCTATACTCACTTAAAATAAATATACAAAAAAATAGTTTTTAGAAATCTTTTAAATATTGAAGCAAATAGCTAAAATTTACCCGTAGAGCTGAATTTGAAATTTATTTAAAATTTATTAAATAAACCTTAAATTAAGCTCTACCTGTAAATTTTTATCTATCGACGCTAGCTTCATGATAATTAACGAATTGTCAATTATATCCTAAAAATTTAATTCAATAGTGAAATTGACATTAAATTGTGTTACATTATTATTTATTTACGAGTTTTGATAACCATTGACCTTAGTGCATCGGTTAAGGTTACTAAATAAACAACATTATTAATTAGCATTTTAATAACCTATCTATCAATTATATAAAGAAAGTTTATGTATTTATGTTTTATAAAAAAAAAAATGAGTAAGCTATACTAGTTTTTTAGTTTGTACGTATCTCATTTTGGGTTAAACATAATCAAAGTTGACCGGTTTATACCGTATTTATATCAACATGTGAGTCTTTACGTAATTAACTTTTTTTAAAACAAATCTACGAAATAAAAGAGTTGAATCCTATCCTATTTTTAAGAAAAAGAATCGGGAAGATATATACTGTAATTAGTTCAAAATTTCATCTTATGATCATCTCTAATGTAAGTTCAAAATTCATGTAAATCTTATACATTTGAACTTAAATAATCCTCAAACTCATGCAAAATATTATACGTACATTTGAACTTAAATAATCCGATAAATCCTAAATGGCTATATGCGATATAGAGAAGTATATATCTCCAAAACCTTATATATTTTTGGATTTTTGTTTAGGAAAATGCTATACGCCTTAAGGGCCAGTGGCGGATCCAGAAAATTTGTTTAGGGGGGCACTTGGTCATTGACATTAGAGGTAGCACTAATGAAAGGTTTAATAACCGGTCAAAACGGGTCGGGTCAAACAAGTCACGTACAAAAAACCATATGAGTATATCAAACGTCACTTTTAAAGAACAAGTAACATAAATTCTAACACTATATAAATCACTTTAGAGTTTTTTCGAGTTCAAATTATCCAAGTTTTGTGTTGTACTTCATGTTTTGATTGCTTAGATATAATGTATTCAGTTTTTTAAAAACAAAAAATTTAGAGGTTTGATTTAGATAGAATAAAAATGCACACATAATATTTTAATAAAACACTATAAAAAACCAACATAATGATGTATTTATAACAATATATACTTAATGAACCACTAGAGCTTTATAAGTGGAATTTATATCATTAAACAATTTAGTTAACATACTCTCTCCAAATTAAGTTTGTATTGTAATATTTCATATTATGTATTATATTATAATTATAATATCATATATGTAGATTAAATATCAAAGTATTCAATCATTTTTGTTTACATGTAAAATAAAAGGAGACATCGAGTGTAGATTCGTTTTATATATGTGAATCAAGGTCAGTTCCCATCTTCACGTCGTGAATAAGACAAACATACTGTTATTGATTTTATATTTCCCTTTTCAGTTCTTCATTTGGGCTCACATGGGGGCCATTGAGTTTTTAGTTTGGGGGCCTAACATCTGGGCTCAATAAACTAACACTTGTTGGGCCAAGTTGAGTGGGGGCCCGTGACCCCCCTAATTGCTAGCTGCATCCGCCCCTGTTAAGGGCTATGAATAAGAAATTCAGATACGCATTGAATATTTGTACCTTAATACTCTCTCCGTCCCTAATCTATTGTCCAGTATTCCTTTTTGGGGTTGTACCAAATTAATTGTCCACTTCCATAAATATATAAGAATAATGAGATAAAGTTCTTTTTTACCCCTAGTATATATATGTAAGACAAAAAAGTAGGTAAAAAGTAGAGGGTAAAAGTGTCATCTTACCAAAAAGTGAGAGAGATGATTATGTTTTCTTAAATTGCGTGTTTTTTATCTGGGGACAATAAAATTGAGACGGAGGGAGTAATAATCACCCACCCCTGAATATAACTTCCCTCAATCAACATGATATACAACCTTTTTATGCACGAATTCAACTCTTAAACATAGCCCTTAGGGCTACAAATAGCAAAATCCGTTTGTTTAAACAAAATTTTTATCCCCTAAATTTACAAGTTAAATATTTAAAAATTTTATAAGTCAAAGTGAAATTCAGGTTTAACGTAACCAAAATAAAAGTCCATAGTCAAAATTCAAACTACTTTGTTTACTTATTCAAAATGCTCACCATTAAATAACTTTCTTTTTCATGCATGATTTCTGAATCCCTTAATAAATTATGTTAATTTATTCATAAAAGGCATTTTTCTTTAAATAAAAACTAAAAATAAAAAGCTCACCCAAATAGGAGGATTCAAAGATGAAAGAACCCAATAAATGATTTAAACATTGACCATAAATATGAATCTTGAATTCTTCACAGCTTTTCGATCGATCCCCATAAATTTGCAATAAAACTTCCTCTATATGGGTCAAAAAAGAATATCGGCTTTAATTACTTTTCTTTTTCATTTAATTAATTAATTTATTTATTTATCAGCAATCTTTAATCCCACACTATAAATAATCCATCAAACCATCACGTACCACTGTCACTTACTACTATTCATATCTGCAACTTCAAATATTCATCAAGAACATGGGCGGCACCGATCAAGTTCGCGGCACTCGACGTTCATCCAACGGTGGTGACACGTGGGATAACCGCGGTGATGTTACCAGAAACCTACAATCCGATGCCGTAATCAATCTTGATCAGTATGTCCATCTTTTATATAATACATGCACATTATTATTGATAACTTTAGTTATTTTATAAACATTTTTTTGTGATTTTTTTTTCTAATAAAGTTGTGAAATTTATAGTGGGGATCCAACGATGTACGAGTGTTATTGGAGAAAAATGGGGGACAAGTGTACGGTTGTGTTCAAAGGGGATGAATGTTTGAGTTATTTTTCAAACCCTAAGAACCCTTGTTGGTTTCTTGAACCAAAACTTGAGGAATCCATCAAGAATCTGCATGGTGCGGTTGGGAACGTAGTAACCGATGGTTACTCGATCGTGGTTGGGACTGGTTCGAGCCAACTGTTTCAGGCTGTGCTTTACGCGGTCACATCAAATGATCAACCTAACCAGATCAACGTTGTTTCAGCTGCTCCTTATTATTCGGTATGTGATCGATCTAATCGATAAATGTTTTAGTATAAAGTATCATTCTACTAATTGAATCATGACAAATGAAAAGACTTTTAAAAGTTGGAAATATATATCACGTGTTATAATTTTGTGGTGTTGGAAAGATTAGATGGCTGAGAAATGTATGATGATAAATCATATCTGTTTGTACTTATTTGGTTAATTTCATGTAGCTACTTTTGTATATTAACTTGATATATTTGGGAAATTTTAATGTAGTCTTATCAAGAGATTACGGATTTGGTCAAGTCGGGATTATTCAAATGGGGAGGTGATGCACACGCGTTCGATAAGGATGAGCCTTATATTGAACTTGTCACATCTCCTAATAACCCTAATGGTGTGATCCGTGGACCAGTGGTGAACCGTGATGGTGGGATCCTGGTGCATGATCTTGCGTACTATTGGCCTCAATACACTCCCATTACTTCAAAATTAGATCATGATATCATGCTTTTTACCGCCTCCAAGTGCACTGGCCATGCTGGTTCGCGAATTGGGTGAGCCTTTTTTTTGTTGTTGTTGTAATGTTTCAAATCTATTTTAAAATTGGTAAAGCTATTAAGTAAATGTCAAGATCTATATTTGATCATGGGCTAAATTTGGAAAAACAAAATACGATTAATGTATATGGAAAACTTAACGATTGCTATAAGGGTAATGGTTATCAAATCTGATACGGAGTAATAGTTCTATTGCACATTTGTATCAATATTATCTATTTTACCCTTTCATATTTATGTGGAGAAAATGATCTAAATGGTCTAATATATATATCCTTTTCGGGTTGAATTAATAACCAGATGGGCACTTGTGAAAGACAAGGACGTGGCGAAGAAGATAACAAAGTTCATGGAAGTGAGCTCGATTGGGGTATCAAAAGAATCACAACTTCGAGTTGCCAAGATCTTGCAAGTTGTCGCTGATGGATGCAAACGTTTTGGATCGCTTGATGGCGATAACTTCTTTGAATGTGGACGAAAATTGCTGAAGGAAAGATGGGAAATTTTAAGGGAAACTGTGAAAAAGACCCAAATGTTTACTCTACCAAAATACGCTGATCAGCATTGCAACTATTTTGGAGATGTTACTCAAGCATATCCAGGTAATTAAATTAAATTACTAAATATAGTAATATTTGACTTTTGATGATCACATGGTTTTTTCAAAACTAAAGAGACATCTTTGAAACATGCAAAATATAAAATTTAATTAAAAATGTAAACATAATTTAAGTACGATGGAAAGGTTAAGATGAAAATTTTATGTGTTAATTTTTGATTAATTTGTTTATTTATTAAATAAATTGATATTGAATTGAAATTTCTATGACAGCTTTTGCATGGATAAAATGCAATGAGGATTGTGAGAAGCTATTTAGAGATCACAAGATTTTAACAAGGACAGGGAAGAAATTCGGGTCGGATCCTGGGTACGTTAGGGTCAGTATGTTGAGCCGAGAAGAGGATTTTAATCTGTTTATTGATAGGCTTTCCATGATTCGAAGCTTCAAAAGTGGCGATGAAAACGCAAACAGGTGTGGGAATTGGATTGGTAACGAGGATGGAAATGGTAATGGGAATGGGAATGGAAATGAAATCGAGAATGTTGGGGATGGAAAAGAGAATGTTAATGTGAATGGGAATCGAAATGTAAATGTGAATTAATGGGAATCTTTGATTAAGCTTCATTGATACATAATAAATACATAAAAATATATGGGATTAAAGCTGGTTTAGATCCAAAATATGAGGTGTTTGACCAGTGAGCCACCCTTTTTATAAATTTAAGTATTACCTAATCTCATGTTTCAGTTAAATTTTATGAATTTATGGAAAGTCAATGACATATGGTGTTATGCAAACTGTTGAGTGTGTGTGTGTGATAATCAACATTTCTTAGTTTGGTACTTTCATCAGCACTAAACTTATGTTTTGGTAGCTAAAAAGATCGCGAGGTTAGTTAAATATGTAGATATAAGGTGTAATTTGAAAAACTTGTACGACGAATGATTGGTTAACGGCACATAGAATATGTGTTGTTAATAGCACGTATAATACAATAAAAACTGGAATACGAACGTAGTACAAAATTGCTCCTTTAAATCTCATGAGAAGTTGTTAGTTTACTTTATCAATTGATAATAAGTAGTCATGAGAAGATATGGTAAATAAAATCAATCTCAATATATTTTCAATGATGATTACTAGTGAGGTTTTGCACATCATAATGCAACAGATCACTCTTGTTGATTATGGACCAACATAAAAGCATGTTACACATTTTAAAAGGAAAAAATAGATATTATTCTTCACTGCATTATTACAAATTATTGATTATTTGATATGTTAAATCATACAATATCATGCTATAGGATTTTTTTTTATTTAAGAACTAAACAAATTATTGGATTCGGTTCACTTGTACTAACTACTAACTAAATCAATTGACTGTTAGTTTCATATATAAACTCAGAAATTATACATATTATTACGTTGATTTTATAAAACTTATAAAATTAGGCCAATATATCATATTCATTTCTCATACTTATTAAAACCATATTTTATTGGCCATGGTGGAAAGTGGAAACACAATGACTCTTTTTGCAAATCAAGGTAAAACCGACCCTTTGGAGCTCCTCACTGACCGGTTCCACAATCAACATGATAGAGGTAAATTGCGTCATCCGTGGTTGAAGAAATATGAGAGTGGGGATTGAACCCACAACCTCCCCAGTTATATATCAATTCCTATTGTATAAGATCCGTGGATGCTTTAACAAAAGCCATAAGCCATAAAGGATTGATGTACATAGTAGTTACATATATTTGCTTCAAACAATTACACAACAAAACAAAGTTTTGTAGAAATATTTCACAACTTACAACTTCCTTTACTAGACGACGAAACAACGAATGTGACAACAAATATAAAAACTGGAGCAACACACCTGATCCATATATGAGCTATTCTCGTTTATCCGCAATCACAAGTCAGCAACACACCTGATCCATATATGAGCTATTCTCGTTTATCCGCAATCACAAGTCTCGAAATCGAATACAAAACAGTTGTTAGCAATGGCTCTCAAGCAAGTCGTAGTTCATATTCGCCTGCCATTGTTATATATCGCACCCATGGAAGAGCCTGATAACCACTTTTTTCAATGATCTTTAGGTAACGAACCTGCAAAACCAAAGATGATTGATATCTGTTTGTTAGTGGCGCATTGAAGCAATACGAGAATACCCAGTACTTTTCTAAGTTTATAAGTTCTTGTATTAATTTTTTACTTAATATTGTATTTTAATTATCTTACTCACTTTACAGTTGCAATTGATACACGGAAAATAACTTGTCTATATCTGTGTTATGTTAATAGCCTGTGAAGATATACATATATAGAATCAGTTTTTCTATGCTGAAAAATATAAAATTTCAATAATGAGTACTGCCTATAAGAAATGACAGGACAGTATTCTTGTTGATTAGCTAGGTAATACCAGGTTTAGATTACATATTATTTAAATTTGAGCAACACGGTTAATATCATATCATAGACTATCAGATAATCACCAGTTTGACTCGTTCAAGGTATAACATAACCCATATCGGCAGAGAAGAATTCACAAGTAATCGTGTCTAAATTCCGACATCTAGGAAAGACTGTATAACAAAACGAAAGAGAAGAGTTCACCTGTATTCCTGAAACTGTGAAATATGGTATCTCGAATTTAACACGGATAGGAGCTTTTCTCTCGGGAACTGCTTCTTCGTCCGTTATGCTAGGAAGACTAAACTCTGCTCTTAACATGTACTCCTGAAAAGTTAATAGCAGCTTATCGTTATTAATGACATGAACAATAATTGGGTATATGGCAATCTTAAGGATTTCATATTTGTTAATGGCCGTAAGATCTGGGGGAAAAAATTATTACCTTACCGCCTGGAAATGATTTTATTTTCCAGCATAGTGCGTCGCTTTCTGGTGCATAGACGGCTGATCCCATGGAAGTCCGAATATTCGGGTTGATAGCATCAGCCGGAACTGGCAATTCAATTTCAACGTTTGTTGCAGTGCTGCAAAGTCAAATTAATCTCATTAGAAAGAATTACCATCAATATGTTTATAAGAGGATCTCATGTTTGATATCTACTAGCTTTAACTACCTGGGGTGACCTTGCTATTCCAAAAAGAATAGTTTAACAGAGGTGCAAAATGGGAGGGTCAGATGGAATTAGTAACGGATTGGATGGGTTTAAAGCGAAACTGGTAATTTTTTGTACGGGTCAAAATAGGTCGCGTTAGGTGACACGGAACATCTCCACTTTCCCAGGTTTTTTTTTAATTATTAGCATCTGAAGTATGATACAATTACTTTGTTACAAGAAGTACTAATCCAAATTTTGAATAAAGAGATGTAGAGGGTTGTATGTAAAAACAGATACACCTTGGGTGACTTTCGACCCATTCCATCCATTTGACATTTTTCTTCTTTAACTTAAATTATTTGACCAGGTACCCAACTAACCCATTAGAGATATAATGTAACCAAATCGTAAAATTAAAAAGAATATACCTACGCTCCTTGAATTGCCCCCGGGCTTTAACCATTATTTCCACACGGCTTCTAGAATGTCTTTCGATTTGAGCTTCGACCCATATAAGAGGCTTTACCTGAAATAAACCTTCAATTAGCTTTTTTCCTTATTTACTAATATAAGTGTAAACAAAAAAATAATAGAGACGGAGGGGAATTTTAAGAGCTAACCTGAGTACTAAGCCGATATGTCATTAGGTCGAAGGCCCCATCAGGAGGTACAAATGATATCGTCCGATCATTTTCAAAGCGAGCCAAGCGCACACATCTACACCAAGTTCGTACATTGGCTGAAGATAATTAACAGAAATGATAACAAAAGGAAAACAATAATATATAGTATACACATGTAACATGAGTAATATCTGTGGGACAGTCTAATGGAGACCCACTCAATGAACAATTATGTGTTTAAGCCACATGTTGGAACTAGAGGCGGTGATTTTGACCCATTTACTTATGAGTTACGAATGGATCGATTCGGGTCATGTTGCATTTCTGACGGGTAAAACGCGTAAAGTAATAAATCGCTTAAAAGGAAACGTCTTTTCAATGCATCGAACATCCTATATCATTGTACTGTATAATAACTAGCCTATTAGTGAAATAATATACCTTCTGTGATCATATTTGACAAACCAACCAATTTTATATAAAAAAAAAGGATCAAATTTTGGACAAAATAGTGGTTCGGACTCCGGCTCAAACTAACCCAACACAACATATTTTGACCCGAACCTGTTTTTCCGTGTCACCCAAGCAGTCATAGCTTCAGTGAGGTAGAACATTCAAAAGCACTATTCGTTGTGTAAATCACTAATGCCATTTTCCCTTGATACAATTGTGTGTTTCCACACACAACTTTGCTAATAATAAAGAATTAATGTTTCTAAGGACACTGCTAGCAAAATTTGAAATTTTTAACATGAAGATGGGAAAAACATTTGAGGCAGAAAACTTACTGGTGGAACTTAATGTCATCCAAGTCAATGGCTTTTCCTTTAGCAGTCCGGCCTTGTGCCTCCAGTAAAACTCTATCATTTAGCCCAAGCTTACACTCAGGCATACCACTGTAAGCAATAAAGACATAATTGTATGATATTAATCTATTCAAGGCCACAACGGTACAATCGAGAAGAATAAATAGTAATATGGCTATACGTATCTTAATACTTAACCAGCCTTAGGTTCAATTGTTTATTTCAACACAGGGTACTCAATTTACCTTATTCCTCAATTTGAATATATGCCAAAAACTCTCCACAACATTCATAATGAAGATCGGTGATTTAAAGATGCATATTATTGTTGAAACTATCAGCTTTAAGGAGGGCAAGATTCAAAATATCCACTTAGAGCATCTTGACTGTTAGCCTATGTAATACGCTAAATGCACTCATGATGAATTGATGATATAGTCCAAAGAAGCCAACACATTTGGACAAACGACGAGCAAATTGGAGGTGAAATAAACGTCAAAACTGAACGGATAAGTGTCCCGAAATTGACAGTCTGTTTGGTTATGAATTAGATTTAAATTACATGTTTTATTTTTACGAATATATGTGAATTTTCTTTAAGTTGGGAGAGCATGCTCAATCAAGTTCAATTTCTTGGAATAAATCACTTTTGCGTGTATAACATCACAAGTGCTTTCAAATTCAGTTAGTGATTATTCAAACTTGTACAGTTGAGAGGTACATAATAGAAAAGAGAACAAGACAGCACAAAATGAAATATTTCCAGCAATTTCTTACAGTAACTAAGATATATAGAGAGACAAAATAAAGACAGAATTTAGCTCACCTCAAATAAGTTCGCATTTTAAGTGCTCCAACAACTTCTGACCGAACTATTTGTCCGTTACTGTTGACCAGTATATTCACATTCTCCACAACATCCAAAAATACCTGAACAAGACACACACACACACACACAAAAAAAAAAAAAAAAAACCAACAACTTTACAATCTGATCACATTAATCACCGAGCCAAATCCAAAATCAATACCTACTTCATTCTTTTTGTAATGTATTCCTTCACTACGCCAAGACACAGCATTTGTCACAGCCATGGGAGGCCTCTGTGAAACTTCCATCCTATATGCATCAGTCTTTATAAACTCACTAAGAATAGTAGCTTCAGTGTATTGCGGATAACCAAAATCCATCATTTCGTCAAGCAACTCATACTGCATGACATCATAAAGCAATAAGTGAACTTGTTTCCTTCCAATTGTGCGAAAAATATCACTAAATATTCATACCACTACAACAAAGTTATCTCTAAGTGATTCCTCTTCCAACTCCTCAAAGTAATGCTTAAATACCTGTTATCAATAACAACAATATTCTGGTAAATACCTAAATCATGGTATCGAAACCACCATAACATGTGATGTCACATATCTAATGGTACCAAATGTAAAATCTGTAATATATAATTCAACTACTACACTTACATCAACTACACGGTGTAAAAACAATAGAAGACTAGCAGCATTACAGTTCTGCCTCGTAGCAGTCATTAGATATACATTGTTATGTTGTATGAACATATACGTTACACCATTATCATGTACAACTGGATCTTGTGAATCCGAATCACCCTGAAATTCATCAAAAAATCATTAGTCCACAACACAAGTCATAAACATTACTCGTTTGACCTAATCCTAATTTTAATTTTGTAACCTCAATATAACAACAGCTATTATAACAATATATATACATACATAGGAGAGCGTCCTAATAAGAACTAAAATATATATATATATAAGATAATTAGAACTAAACTAGAACACTCATTTTCAGATGCATATTCAAAAATTAGATGCAATGCGCCTGAAATAGATGCATATACATCCAACTTTTATTTGATATGCATAATTAACCTACTTAATGAGCTAAATGTTGTATTATTCTTACCAAATAGAGTTCTAAATAAGATAATTAAGATGAAAATATAATGACAAAAGGAAAATAAGTAAACCTCTTTTTCAATAAATTTGGTAAAAAAACGTTCGGCTTGAACTGCAGATACGTCACCACGATAATCGCGCCACACCAGAACACGGCCTTTGATGTCGAGAAGGAACAGCGCAGAGGCCGCCCCTGCCATCAATCAAATGGATCAGATCCGTTTTTGTTAATTGGATCCGAATTAAGATCTGGTTTCTAATCGATCGGTTTGTGAATTGTAATTGAATGAAGTATTTATTGTTGTAAGGGATCAAATTGATGTTCTGTATCTGCGTTGTGCCCTAATTTGAAATGAATTCGAGGTGGTTGCGGTTGATCTGTGTGCCTGTTGAGAAACAAAATTAAGCTGGTGATCATCATGATGATGATGACGTCAGCTCAGTCAGGCACTCAGGCTGTAAGAAGCCAGGGCTGCTGGATTGATGAATCTGGTAATTTAGCCCAGTAAGCTCATGGTCCAAGCCCATTTTTCTATTTTAGGGATTCAAAGGCTTTTTGTGCATTATGGATAGGGATGTTCAAAAATATCCGTATCCGAACCCGTTACCCGATAATCCGAAAATCCGATCCGAATTTATCCGAAAATTCGGATATCCGAAAATTCGGATACCCGAATTTCGGATAACCGATTTTTCGGATTCGGATTCGGATGCCAATTTTCAGAAAAATCGGATACTTCGGATACCCGAAATCCGAAAGTTCAACTTTTGTTTTTATTATTATTTTATTCGTGAGGTTATAATAATTTGATGCAGCTTTCTATTTCCATATTTCGATAACTTTTTTTTAACTTTTAGTCATGTAAGTCCCACCTGTTTCCTTATCTCTCTCAACACAACCAAACATCCCTAAAGAAATTCCCAAATTACTTCTCTTTCTTTCTGAAACCCCCACGTCACCCCAAAATCCGGCCACAATTAAATTCCGACCATCTCCATCTCCATAACTTCCAGCCGATGACTACCAACCCAAGAGTAGACTAAACTGCCACCACCTTCAAATAAAATACCATAATCAACCGCCACCATCTCTGGGTACGATTGGATCAGCCGTCTCTTGTTAAATCCGATCAGATCCCGTTAACTGCTGTCACCGAATACTCTCTGAACCACCGTCGACAACGGTGGTCTGTGGAACCCTTGCCATCGTCAGATCTGCATTTTCGAAATCGCCGGAATAGATGCTAGTTTTATATATTTTCGAATCGCTTGTCACACATGTGTTTGAATCCATATCATTCTGTTGGGAATCATCGTAATCGGTGAATTTTTATAGTATATATTTGTAATTCTTTCATTTTTTTGAAGTTTTGATGTTCACGTTTTTTAAGTATGAAGAACATATCTGCTTCAGTTTTCATTTGTTCCGGACCTTTGATTTTGCTTTAATCTAAGACTTTGATTTGATTTTGTGTTTGAGGCTCATATTTGTTATGCTGTTATTGTTTGATTTCAGTGATTTTGGAGATTAGAATATATAAAAGAAACAAAGAAAGAATTTCGGATAATCGGATACCCGACTTCGGATACCCGAATTTCGGATATCCGAAATTTCGGATTCGGATTTCGGATAGTGAAATCAGGTATCCGAAATTTCGGATATCCGAAATTCGGATATCCGAAAATTCGGATATCCGACTTTGAACAGGCCTAATTATGGATATTAATGGTTAATGGTTAAAACAGTTTTTTTTTTAAGGCAACTGTACGTCTGTACACTACTTATCTTACGAGTTGGATATTTACAAACTGCCTTTCATGAGGCTTGAATCGTCAACCAGGTTGATAAGTTACTCACATATCGTTAGACCATAAACCATTTGGTGTAAACCAAAAATATTGATGTATAATAATCATTACACTCGATTATTGCAGTGTACATATCAATTTTGATGTTTGTACGGACCTCTTCTTTTTATATCACTCATCAACATACTTCATTAACCATATATAAAATTATTCGATTTACTTGTATGATTCTAAAATTGTGTAAACTTGTAGCAATAAATAACTTTGAAAGTAATATCCATAAGATATGTCATCAATACTTAATAGTGTCTACTTTTATATATGTGTATATCATATAACTCTTACGAGTCGAGTTACATGTTAGAATTTATGATTTCGAGTTGGTGAGGCATAACTCATCAACATAAGTCGTAACTCGTGTATGAATGAAATTTAATTTATTTCACTTATATATTGATAGGATAGTGGAAGTATATGACTAATTTTTATGCCTTATTAAAATACGTATATAGAAAATGTAACTGGTACATACGGTTAAGTGACAATTACACCCGGCAATCTAGACCCAATTAAAAAAAAATGGGTTGTTTGGGTCCTCTTCTTGACGTGCCAGGTTGATAATCAACTGCCTGGATAGACAACTACGGGTTCACTGGATCTCAAAATTCATTTCTCAAATATTATGAATGGGTCTAAACGGGTCTTGCGCGGGTTCTTAAAAGTCACCCAATATTCCAAGTTTCTGATACAAGAAGAGTTGAAATAAACCAGAAAAAATTGTTGATCACCATTTCCGACCAAAAACCACCGTCAAACACCAAAAAAAAAGTGAAAATTAAAATATTTCTTTTACCTCTTTTTTCTCTCTATTTTTTCCAAAGCACTTACTTTATAAGTTATCACCGATCGAAATTATCATTGCCGCTAGAATCTAGTGCAAACGTCATTTTATTTTTATATAAATAAATAGAGAGAGAGATGAGTTTTTTTAGATTGTGAGTGGTTTGTATTTACTGTTTTGCAGAGCACAAGGTTTTGTAGGTGAGATCTTTTAGATTGATTTAATAAATCATTTTCTAATAAATAAAATAGAAAAGTAAATGGTACTCCGTAATAACATACTAGTAATAGTAATACTTAGGGTTTATGGACCAGATCGCCAACGTACTTTACTTTTTGTCCCAATGTCACCAATGAACCGGTTTTATTACCAACGTCGACACCAAACTTTTTACTTTTGTCTTAATGTCACCAACGAACTAATTTTATTACCAATGTCGACAACGAACTTGTTAAATATGTTTTGAGGTCACCAAAATACTTTTTTTAATGAGCTACGTTTTGAATTTGTTGATGTGGTGTTGCCATGCATTTCATTTATGTGACCAGGCTTCCATGTAAGCTAAACATATACACGTATGGTTAACTTCATCTTCTCCGACCGACTAACATGTAATTTTGGGTTACGTTTTTGATAAATAAAAAAAAAGTAGTAATTGCGTTTAGATTCACTGGAAAAGTGGTGATTATCGTAAAGCAATCAAAAATTACATGTTATTCGATATGAGAAGAAGAATTAACCATACATGTACAAGTTTAGCTTACGTGGAAGCCTGGTCACATAAATGAAATGCATGGCAACACCACATCAACAAATTCAAAACGTAGCTCGTTAAAAAAAAGGTATTTTGGAGACCTCAAAACATATTTAACAAGTTCGTTGTCGACATTGGTAATAAAATTAGTTCGTTGGTGACATTGAGACAAAAGTAAAAAGTTTGGTGTCGACCTTGGTAATAAAACCGGTTCATTGGTGACATTGGGACAAAAAGTAAAGTACGTTGGCGATCTGGTCCATAAACCCTAATACTTACTATATATATATATATATATATATATATATATATAATATGATAATTACGTATTTAACAGTAACACTATATTACATATACTACTTACAGTTATTTTCAATTTATAATTTATACTTTATTCTATTATTAAAGTGAAAAAAAATAGAAAGTGAACTTCACATATTCAAGGAAATTGCAACAATAATTAGTGACTTGACCCGACCCGACCCAACCCGGGTTTTGACCCAATCCGTTCGACCCAATTTAAAAAATGACCCATCGGACCCATGACCCATTTCAACCCAAACCCGATTCGACCCGTGACCCACCCCGACCCGTTTGTCATGAGAAAATTTAAAAACTTACGTGTCAAAAAATGAATTCTGTAGAAATAAATTTAGACATTTTTTAGTGCTATTTAGCATTACTCTTTCGTGGATAAACGTAATAAGTATTTCGCATTGAGGATAAACATAATGCTTATTTCGTCGCTGCTTGTGCTGGTATCTGGCTATCTCTCATTACTATTAACCCTGTTTTGGTTAATAAATTGAGTAGGTAGATTTGTTGAGTCATATGTAGCGTAAAATTGATAGTAGCCCAACTAACATATTTGTGCCATTACATATACCACAGACACTCTACAAACACATGTATTTGTGAATTGTGATGTACACATAAAAATAAAAATATACTGTATAATTTAACAATACAAAACTGATAAAACCCAACAGATATAATAAAAATCTCACAATTAATCAGTACGATAGCAATGTACTAACGAGTAACGAGTTCTAAGAATACTCCAGTGGTGGCGGCGGCGGCGATGGTGATGGTAGAGACGGTGATGGCGGAGGTGGGGGTGGTGGCGGTGATGGCAAAGGTGGGGGTGGTGGTGAAAGACGACTGTGCTTGAGTGGTGGTGGCGGTGGTGAGCGAAACCTACGCTGATTTCGAGATCCAGCTCGCTTGGGTGGTGGTGGTGGTAAACTTGTACGTAAACTCGGGGCTGTGCTCCACATTTGTAGTGCGGATGGTGGTGGAAGTGGAGCAGAGAATATATCATCTAGCTTAGGCGCTGGTGGCGATGATGGCCGCGATCTAAGCTTTCTATTTCGACCCGCAAAGACATTTCCTACATGTAATTAAATGGTGAGTCATTTTACACGAAACAACAAAGCATATGTAAGATATGATAATAGATAATGTACCTGAATGTGGTTGAAATGAAGCAGAATTTGCTTGAAAAACATGATCAATTATTATGATCAAATATAGTAGAGTTACTCGATTTAAGTATAAAGTGGTCTTCATAACAATACTTGTTTTGATTTCTTCGAATGGTAATTGATTTATAGTGTTGGTTATGTATTTTGTACGGAGCTAGTATTTGTAGCTTGGAAAAACAAAAAACTGATTATTTTAAGTTTAATAATGCATGTTTCAGATTTGAATAATTGACCATTTGAGAGTGATCGAATATTCTGGATCTATTATTGGGTGTCACAAATTGTTACAGGGTTCACCACAAGAATACAAATTTAATTGTAAGACTACGGAAACTTTAAAATAAAAAACATATAATCACATGCTCTAGTCCCGGGTGTCTTCAAGTGATCTTCTAGCATTAGAAGAAGTCGTGTCCGGTTATCTTACATATCTGAATTAGCTTTTTTCAGTGTTGTTGTGGACTTGTAGGTAGGGGTGGCAATTCGGGTTGGGTCGGGTTGACGGGTTCGGGTTGGCGGGTCAGAAATGGTCAACCCGAACCCAACCTGATTTTAAAATCGGGTTGGGTATTTCAACCCAACCCAAAACCCGACAACCCGAACCCAACCCGACCCAACCCGAATTGCTAATAATTCAACAAATTTTCACATTATTTTTGAGTTTTCAGGTCGGTTTTGAACTTTTGGGTCAGTTAAGTCACATTGATCAATCTTTTGAAAAAAATAGCTAATCATTTATAAGCATAAATAATTATAAATTTTTAAATTTTATAAAAAAAAAATATTATATCAATTTGAATTGATCATCAAAACATCATTAATTCACTAACTTATATTAAAACGTAAAGATACCAAAGAAAAAATTATAAATCAGTAATTGAAAAGGTCTAAATTATGTGTCATATTTAAATTAATATAAATTTATAATGATATTAACTGAATTACGGGTTGTCGGGTTCAACCCAAAAATGAATTTGCTGACCCAGACCAGACCCAAAAAAATATCGAGTTGGCGGGTTTCGGGTTGACGGGTTGGCGCCTCAAAAATCCCGACCCTAACCTTATAATATTCGGGTTGGGTTCGTGTCGGGTTTCGGGTTGGTTGCCAGCCCTACTTGTAGGTACATATGGGCGTATAGTACTCCTTACTTATGGGGACATTGATCATAAGCTTGAGTACGATATGTATAACACCCCACAATTTAAGACACAATTTTTTTTTTTTTTTTTTTAATTCGGAAGCGCAAATCCCATATATAATATATACATAGATGTCACGATATCACCAACCAAAACATTACATATGTTCTAAAATTTAGATATAGTTACAAACGATAATTATCGACTGGGTGTTATTTAACAAAACAAAGTAATAACAAAACGATCAGAGTTCAACTTGGCAAACATTTCTTCAAACCATCAACACGTCCCAAACAACCCAAAAGTTAACCTGCAAAAGTATTGTGGGGAATTAGCACGAAGCTAAGTGAGTACACTATTTCTTACAATCTATCTTAACATAACAATCAATCTCAACAATTAACTAAAAATAAACAATCAAAACAGAGGATCGGTGGTTCTTGAGATGCCCTCAGTCCGCGGTGGCACTCCAAGAACACTTAATAATCAACTGCAGGCCAATACAGAGATTTTTACCGATAGTTTATTGCTATCTTTAACCAATATGGATTTATTCACAACGAATGTTCATCCGACCCATAAAGATTAACCTATAGCAACTAAACCCAAAATTGACCTCTATCATTCCAACCTATCATGGAATTATTCACCAGCAATCAATCAATCCATCAAACAACAAGTTTTATCAATAATCCTACCATCAACATAACGATAAATCAGTCAATACAAGCAACTTAAAATTGATGTAACTAATTGTTAACACCAAGATTAAATTGTGAGAACCAGTCCACTCACCTGTCAGTCTCAGTCTTCAAACTCAAAAGTCTTATTTTATTGAGTCTTCGGTGTCTCTGTAAATGCACAGTAAAACATAAGTTAATAACTTGTTTCATAATTTAATTATGACTATACTCAATTACATTCATTGATAATCAAGAAATATCGATAACTAAACAACATAAGGGTTAGATTCACACAAGTTCACAAAATCTCAAATTCTTCAAAATTACAAAGGCAAACGCGATCCAGCTAAAGGTGGTGGGATCGCGTTCCCAAGAAGAAAACTTTCTGTAACCATTTTACACTTTCGAACTCGATCCGGGTTAAGGTGCTGGATCGCGTTCCTATGAACAAACCAACCCGACTCAATTAAACACTGACTAACGCGATCCGGGTAACTGTGGCTGGATCGCGTTTGAATGAACAAAATCGTTCTGAAACCAAATTTCACTATGGAACGCGATCCGGGTGATGGAGCTGGATCGCGTTCACACGTTTTAAAACAGAGGTTCAGACCTGCAACTATTCAGCTCGAACACAAAACCCCTTTTTCATACAATTCAGTTGTAATACACGATTTTTACAAGTAATTGGCCTCAAATATCATTCCTAATCATTGTACAACAACAAAGAACATCATCTAACCTCAATTTCACACATGCATCATGTATTCAACCTAATTCAAATCAAGAACCCACTTTTATACTAGAAACCTAAGAAATTTGCATTTAAGTCAAGAACAAGAAGATGATGATGTTAATTTCAGTAACTACAATCTATTCCAGTACCATTGATCATAAATGCATAAGTTTTCTACTTAATTTCACCAATTGAGCTTAAGAACACAATACAAGTACTTACAATGGAAATGGAGAAAACTAGATGAGCAAGATGAAGAAGAAGAAGATGAATTCAGTGGCTTCAACAAATTCACAGCTCCAATTTTTTTTTTTTTTTTTGATCACATTCAGATTTGCAGCTTGTTTATGAGTGTGTGTGTTCTTGGAGGTTTTTAACCAAAGTCAGGAAATGAAGGAAATAAAGGTCGACCATCACTCTTAACCTAACTCAAATACAGTGAAATATTATACCCGTCCTAAATCTATTGTCTGGAACCTCAATTTCAAATGCGAGAAAATTATTTTATTTTACCGTCACTTAAAATTATCTAAAACAGCTAACATTTCGATAGTCACAATATTTTCTGAGGCTCATTTACCTATTAAATTTTAAATCAAACACATGTAATAATTATAAATCGCATAAATAATTTAAATAAAATACCTTTTTCTCCTGGGCCCGATTTGGGGATGTTACAAATCACCCCTCCTTAGTAAGATTTCGTCCCGAAATCTAACTAGACACAAATAAACTAGGGTATCTAACCCGCATGCTCTCCTCCGTTTCCCAAGTGAGATCCGCACCCAAACTATGTTTCCACTTAACCAAAACCATAGGAATTTCTTTTCTACGTAATTTGGTCACCTTTCTATCTAAAAGCTCGACAGGTTCCTCAACCAATTTCTTACTTGAATCAACACGAAGATCTTGCAAATGAAGGATTTGGGATTGATCCTCCACATTGCATTTTCTTAAATAGCAAACATTAAATGTATCGTGAATACCTGCTAATTCAGGCGGAAGATCTAAGGAAACTGATTGTTCATTAATCACTTGCCGGATTTTAAATGGGCCAATATAGCGAGGAGCTAACTTCCCACGCTTACCAAATCTAATAACACCCTTCCACGGAGAAACTTTTAAATAAACTAATTCACCTTCAACAAATACAACAGGTCGCCTACGTGGGTCAGCATACTGTTTCTGTCTATCACGTGCCGCTTTCAGTTTCTCACGAGCAATCTTAACTTTGTCAGCTGTAATTTGAACTATATCGGGACCCGCAAACTGCTTTTCTCCCGCTTCTAACCAACATGTAGGTGTTCGACAACGGCGCCCATACAACATCTCATACGGCGGCATACCAATGCTAGAATGATAAGAATTATTATAAGCAAACTCTATCAATGGTAAGTGTGAATCCCAAGAACCGCCATACTCAAGTACACAAGCTCTCAACATATCCTCAAGTGTCTGAATAGTACACTCTGACTGCCCGTCTGTCTGAGGATGATATGCTGTACTAAGATTTACTCTGGTACCTAATTCACGTTGCAAACTCTGCCAAAAACCAGAAACAAACCTGGAATCTCTATCGGAAACAATGGATAAAGGAATACCATGTCTAACAACAATCTCATGAATGTACAATTGAGCAAGCCGAGTCAACGATGCCGTCTCACTGGTGGCTAGAAAATGTGCACTCTTGGTTAATCTATCAACTATCACCCATAATCATATCATTACCTTTCTGAGTGCGGGGAAATTTGGTAACGAAATCCATAGTAATATGCTCTCATTTCCACTCCGGAATATCTAACTGTTTCAATGAACCATAAGGCTTTTGATGTTCTGCTTTAACCTGGGAACATATATGACAAGTCTCCACCATTCGCGCAACATCGGTTTTCATGGTTGGCCACCAATACAAGGGTTTCAAATCATTGTACATTTTCGTACTCCCTGGATGCACCGACAACCTTGATTTGTGTGCTTCCGACAATATTAAATCCCTAAGTCCCCCAGTCAATGGAACCCAAACCCGAGACTGGAAAGTTTTCAATCCTCGAGAATCATCAATCAATAAATCTTTCCGTTTCAACAAAATCTCAGATTTTAAATTTTGATCCAACAATGCCTCTAACTGTGCAGCTTTCAACTGAGAAATCAAATCAGAAGATATTTTCAAACGCATAAAATAAATTCGGTCGGAAGGTACATTTCGGCTTAGAGCATCGGCAACCACATTAGCTTTACCCGGATGGTATCGGATTTCACAGTCATAATCCTTAATCAACTCCAACCATCGGCGCTGTCTCATATTAAGTTCTTTCTGAGTAAACATATACTGGAGGCTTTTATGATATGTACATACAACACAACTAGTACCGTATAAATAGTGTCTCCAGATTTTCAACGCAAACACCACAGCTGCAAGTTCTAAATCGTGAGTAGGATAATTTCTTTCATGAGTTTTAAGCTGGCGAGAAGCGTAAGCAATAACGCGATCATGTTGCATCAAAACAGCACCCAATCCCGCATGAGAAGCATCACAATAAACCACAAAATTATCAGAACCGTCAGGTAGTGCTAACACTGGAGCCTGACACAACAACTGTTTAAGAGTCTGAAAAGATGATTCCTGTTGATCACTCCACTCAAATTTAACATCTTTCCTAGTTAACTTAGTTAACGGGCCAGCAATCTTGGAAAAATCTTTGATAAACTTCCGATAATACCCTGCTAAACCAAGAAAACTTTTAATCTCAGAAGGAGTTTTAGGAACATTCCAATTCATAACGGCGTCCATTTTGGAAGGATCCACTTTGACACCATCCTTAAAAATAATATGCCCAAGAAACTGTACCTCTCGGAGCCAAAATTCGCATTTGGAAAATTTAGCAAAAAGATGCTCTCTTTTCAAAATCTCAAGAATCAATCTTAAATGATGTTCATGTTCAGCCTCAGACTTAGAATAAATCAAGATATCGTCAATAAATACAATCACAAACTTGTCTAGAAAAGGTCGACATACACGATTCATTAAGTCCATAAAAATAGCAGGAGCATTAGTCAATCCAAAAGGCATAACTAAGAACTCGTAATGACCATACCGGGTACGAAAAGCAGTCTTAGGAACATCTTCCTCACGAACTCGTACCTGATGATAACCGGATCTCAAATCGATCTTAGAAAAATAGGATGATCCCTGTAACTGATCAAATAACTCATCAATTCTGGGCAATGGATATTTGTTTTTCACTGTTCTTTTATTGAGCTCTCTATAATCAATACATATTCGAAGAGTACCATCCTTTTCTTAACAAACAATACCGGAGCACCCCACGGGGAAGAACTCGGTCGAATAAACCCTTTATCTAACAGTTCCTGAATTTGACCCATCATCTCACGGATTTCAGAAGGAGCTAATCTATAAGGAGACTTAGCTACAGGAGTCGAACCAGGAATCAAATCGATCTGAAATTCTACATCTCTTACAGGGGGTAAACCAGGTAATTCATCCGGAAAAACTTCCGGGTATTCAGAAACCACCGGAAAATTTGACAAAGATTTCTTTTCTAACTTGCTATCTATCACATATGCCAAATAAGAATCACATCCCTTAGATAGAGATTTCCTAGCTTTCAACAAAGAAATCAATGGTAGACTACCCTTTACTCGTTCTCCTCGAGCCATGACGTATGACCCATCAGAAATCGGAATTCTTATAATCTTTTTATGACAATCAATGTTGGCCTTATTCAAACTTAACCAATCCATACCAATAATTACATCGAAACTAGGAATTGGCATTAACAAAAAGGAGACTAAGAAATTATGACCCTCAATAAGTATACTAGCTCCAGCTACCGATGTGGTAACAGGAACTAATTTACCGTCAGCAATTTCAACTTCTAATGGTTTAACAATCAAAGAGGGGATCAATTTCAGTCTATCACAAAAGTTCACAGATATAAACGAACAATTGGCACCAGAATCAAACAATACACGAGCTGGTACAGAATTTATGAGAAATGTACCAGTGATGACATCTTCAGTGGTGACAGCCTCATCAACTGTCATTCGGAAAGCTCGGCTAGCGGCTACTGGAGGATTCTTCCTCTTTTGACCAGAAGATGATGAACCTTTACCCGTACCCATACTCTGTCTCTTCGCCTCAAGACAATCCCCTGCACGATGCTCTTCTTTATGGAAATTCCAACACACGCTATTTGGGTAGGTATAATCCTTTGCAGCGTGACCAAAAATTCCACACTTAACACATCTAGATGTCTGGGGAGTACAAGGACCATTATGTCTAGCTCGACATCTATTACAATAGTTACTATCCGTTGGAATACCAGAATTCGATCTCCTGTTTTGTTGACTACCTTGACCTTTCTGTTTACTCGAAGAATCTCCTTTGTTTTTCTGTGAATACCTTTCTTTATTCAACACTCTTTTAGCCATAATATCCCCATCAACCGAACGAGCTAAATCATAAGATTGAGGAAGTGAACCTGCTAGTCTCACTGTGGTACGGTAATCAGGAGGTAATGTTTTCACAAAGTGATCAATTTTGGTCCGGTCAGTTGGAACCCACTGTTGCACAAACCGCAATTTATCTGAAAACTGCTTAATTAATTCATCAATCGTCATTTGATCAGTCTTTTGTAAGTCAAGAAACTCTTGTCTAATCCGTGAAAGATTATACTCCGAGCAAAATTGCTTACAAATTTCAGCATGAAAATCTGGCCATCTTATAGCATTCAACTGTTGTGGAGTTAATGGAGCGGTTATCGAATCCCACCATGACATGGCTTGACCCTTTAACAACTGAACCGTATAAGGTACCTTATCCTCCTCCTCACAATGACATACATTTAGTTTTCTCTCTACATCACGAAGCCAGTCAAGAGTGACCGTAGGATCGGTACTTCCAGAATAAATTGAAGGATTGCAAGACATAAAGGTTTTAAGAGAACAACCTTTCTTCAACTGTTGGAAAGGTGGAATAGGTATTTGATAACTAGAATAACCAGACGAAGGAAAAGGACCCGAGGTCTGATAAGTATAACCCTGTTGCTGCTGTTGTGAAATAAAAGGATTAGATACCGGAATCCGTGTAGAAGATACTATAGGTGGTACATTAGTCGCAATATGTGGACGAGTAGAAACTGGATGTTGAGAAGATTCAGCTTGTTCTCTCTGAAGTTCCAATACTCGATTCTCCAATCTCATAATATACTCTTGATCAGTTTCAGTTTCTCCACCGGCTAAATTAGATGTACCATTATGACCCTGATTCTCTGGCGGTGCATCTGTCCGCGAAGTATCGTTAAGAGTATGGGAAGGTAGTTCATTATCCGCCATATCTGAAATCACATCACATCTCAACATTCGTTAATAGTTAGTACTAGCAAACTAACTCAATCACCTATCGTAACTAAATCCCACCACAGAAATGTTTGACCAACATGACTAAGTTTAGGATTGAACACTTTAAATGCTCAATTCCCCTAAACCACGCTCTGATACCAACTTATAACACCCCACAATTTAAGACACAATTTTTTTTTTTTAAATTCGGAAGCGCAAATCCCATATATAATATATACATAGATGTCACGATATCACCAACTAAAACATTACATATGTTCTAAAATTTAGATATAGTTACAAACGATAATTATCGACTGGGTGTTATTTAACAAAACAAAGTAATAACAAAACGATCAGAGTTCAACTTGGCAAACATTTCTTCAAACCATCAACACGTCCCAAACAACCCAAAAGTTAACCTGCAAAAGTATTGTGGGGAATTAGCACGAAGCTAAGTGAGTACACTATTTCTTACAATCTATCTTAACATAACAATCAATCTCAACAATTAACTAAAAATAAACAATCAAAACAGAGGATCGGTGGTTCTTGAGATGCCCTCAGTCCGCGGTGGCACTCCAAGAACACTTAATAATCAACTGCAGGCCAATACAGAGATTTTTACCGATAGTTTATTGCTATCTTTAACCAATATGGATTTATTCACAACGAATGTTCATCCGACCCATAAAGATTAACCTATAGCAACTAAACCCAAAATTGACCTCTATCATTCCAACCTATCATGAAATTATTCACCAGCAATCAATCAATCCATCAAACAACAAGTTTTATCAATAATCCTACCATCAACATAACGATAAATCAGTCAATACAAGCAACTTAAAATTGATGTAACTAATTGTTAACACCAAGATTAAATTGTGAGAACCAGTCCACTCACCTGTCAGTCTCAGTCTTCAAACTCAAAAGTCTTATTTTATTGAGTCTTCGGTGTCTCTGTAAATGCACAGTAAAACATAAGTTAATAACTTGTTTCATAATTTAATTATGACTATACTCAATTACATTCATTGATAATCAAGAAATATCGATAACTAAACAACATAAGGGTTAGATTCACACAAGTTCACAAAATCTCAAATTCTTCAAAATTACAAAGGCAAACGCGATCCAGCTAAAGGTGGTGGGATCGCGTTCCCAAGAAGAAAACTTTCTGTAACCATTTTACACTTTCGAACTCGATCCGGGTTAAGGTGCTGGATCGCGTTCCTATGAACAAACCAACCCGACTCAATTAAACACTGACTAACGCGATCCGGGTAACTGTGGCTGGATCGCGTTTGAATGAACAAAATCGTTCTGAAACCAAATTTCACTATGGAACGCGATCCGGGTGATGGAGCTGGATCGCGTTCACACGTTTTAAAACAGAGGTTCAGACCTGCAACTATTCAGCTCGAACACAAAACCCCTTTTTCATACAATTCAGTTGTAATACACGATTTTTACAAGTAATTGGCCTCAAATATCATTCCTAATCATAGTACAACAACAAAGAACATCATCTAACCTCAATTTCACACATGCATCATGTATTCAACCTAATTCAAATCAAGAACCCACTTTTATACTAGAAACCTAAGAAATTTGCATTTAAGTCAAGAACAAGAAGATGATGATGTTAATTTCAGTAACTACAATCTATTCCAGTACCATTGATCATACATGCATAAGTTTTCTACTTAATTTCACCAATTGAGCTTAAGAACACAAAACAAGTACTTACAATGGAAATGGAGAAAACTAGATGAGCAAGATGAAGAAGAAGAAAATGAATTCAGTGGCTTCAACAAATTCACAGCTCCAATTTTTTTTTTTTTTTGATCACATTCAGATTTGCAATTTGTTTATGAGTGTGTGTGTGTTCTTGGAGGTTTTTAACCAAAGTCAGGAAATGAAGGAAATAAAGGTCGACCATCACTCTTAACCTAACTCAAATACAGTGAAATATTATACCCGTCCTAAATCTATTGTCTGGAACCTCAATTTCAAATGCGCGAAAATTATTTTATTTTACCGTCACTTAAAATTATCTAAAACAGCTAACATTTCGATAGTCACAATATTTCCTGAGGCTCATTTACTTATTAAATTTTAAATCAAACACAGGTAATAATTATAAATCGCATAAATAATTTAAATAAAATACATTTTTCTCCTGGGCCCGATTTGGGGATGTTACAATATGTGACTGAAATCAGTGCATTATAAGAAATCAAATAAGTAAATACTCAATTCGATCTTTTAGTTTTTTTTCTTAGTCAAATTGGACCGTAGGGACCAAAGGTTCATCTACAACATCTAGTGGTGACCTCATGAAAACGTTACTCTCTAGGTCGGTCTGGTATAATCGAAGTCAACCGACGTACAGATAGAATATGTCAGCAAAACTTTAAAAATCACAATAAAAGTGATTACACAACACTACTGAAATATGTGATCTTGTTCCTTTTAATTAAAAATCGCATAACATCAGTTATAATAAAATTTTAGTTTTCGTTAATACAAAACAATTAGTGAATATTGAGATTCGAAAGAAAAACTGTTACGCAAGAAACCTGATTTTGAATGATCAAACACAAGAACAATCACAATAGAACTGAATGAAATCAATTAGAGAACACACAGAATTAACGTGGTTATATCCAATCGATGTGATTGGTTTAATCCACGGGCAAGAACCGATTAATCTTCTTTATTGATGACGGCACCAAGAAATTTCGTGCATTAGGGTTTACAATGAATATGTGTTAAACTTATATAGTATATCTTAATTAAGGAAACAAATCGAAACAGACTTGCTAATCACGCAGCGATCGCGTGGCGACCAAGAACCGTCGCACAGCGAACTCTGCAGCTTCTGTTTATCGCATAACGACCAATAATCATCGCATGGCGACCAAGCTTCTGATCAAACTTCAATAGCAACCCGTATCCATTGCACAATGAAGTCCTCCTTCCAGCAACCAAACTTAATAACTCAGAAATCAAGTCACAACCCAACAAATCTCCACCTTGACTTAAAGTTACCTTCACTTGTCAAAGCCCAAAACTTCAAAATTACTCCACCATTTCTTACAAACCCAAGATTACTTGTTCTTGACCACTCTCCTACCTCATGCGAATATTGACCAAGTCCAAGCATAGTTGGAACTTGGCTCTCGGTAATACCTTAGTTAACATGTCTGCCGGATTCTCCTCGGTATCAATCTTCTGAATTAAGAATCTCCCACTTTCCAATATATCCCGAATGAAGTTCAACCGAATGTCAATATGCTTCGTTCTCTCATGATACACCGGATTCTTAGCCAAATTTAAAGCACTTTGACTATCACAAAACAAAGTAGGTTTCTCCACCTTCAAACCAAGACTCTCCATCAAACCATGTAACCACATGCATTCTTTAATACTTTCAGTCATTGATATGTATCCAGCTTCTGTAGTAGACAAAGCCAACCAAGGATCTAAATGATCCTCAATTATACTAGTAAAATGTTTCTTCATTGAGTAAGGGTAAACATTAATAAAGGTGGAAGTTGTAGCTTTTATGCATTTCAGCTATTTAAGCTTCTCATCAGATGGAAGGATGTATAGGTACAACTTCTCTTGCTTTGCTATTATTCAAGCTTGGCTTGCTAATTAGCTATATATAGCTTTGTATCCCTTTCATGGCAGGATATCTTTTAATTTGACACTTCGGTACGTATGTACATATATAGCTATTTATAGCTCTTATCCCTTTAATGGCGAGAATAGTGTCATGAAGTGGCCATCCGCCACTTTGTGCATTTGATGTTTCACGTCATCTCAAAACGACACATCGCGTGATGGGATTTCACGTATTTGCAGCATATTTGTTGTTTTGTGTGATGGGGTCTCACGACTTTGGAGTGGTCATGCCACTTATGAGTGATAATGTCTTACATCTTAACGTACTTGTTGCATTTGCACAGGTCTTCGTGGGTTTTTCGCCCAAGTCATGATCACTATGCATTTTCTTTTCTGTAGAAATTTATTGCCCTCTGTTCCTTAGAGTAAGAGTTATGCTAAATAGGTCTACTTAGATAGACCTAAAAGTATGCCTAATTTTCTGATTGGTTGATACTTTTCTCTCTCTTAATCTCATCCAATCAATTTTTTAAACCAACCAATCACATCTTTAAGTCTATATTTAGTCTTACCAATTTAGGCCTACCAATCATTTTTCTTAGAGTAATGACAAGCAATGATAGTCACTAGTCGATAATAGTTATGTGTAGCATGTATAGATTTCTTAAAAGAGATAACAAAAGATGTGGAGCATGCTACGATATCATGTAGTTGATCGTAATCATACTTCGTTTATTTCATTGAACTTATGAGTACATTTGTTTGGATAAACAACATTATTTTATTTAGTCTTATACTCTCATGAAATACATAATCTACAACTTTGACATAACTGTATCGAAATTTCATTCTTCTGCTTTCTGTCTTATAATTGTACTTATAAAATTACTTATCTTGTAAAAGGTTTATCTAGACGATATTTATCGCCTAGACTCCCGAAGTCGGTTTTCATTATTTGCTTCATCAGCTCGTATGAAACATTTGACTTGCGTATAGAGATCTTCTAGTGACGTAGGTGGCCGTGCAATTAACTGCTTAAAGAGCCTGCCAGGACATAACCCGCTAATGAAAGCTCCGGTTAATAAGCCATCTGATCGACCAGTCATGTGTAATGTTTCTTTTCCAAACCGATCCAAGTAGTCCTTAAGAGATTCATCTGATTTTTGTCGAATGCCCAAAATTTCTGCCTGTATTTTTTGGAATCGTCTCTGCTGCAAGAAATTGGCTCTAAACTTGTCTCGTAATTGGTGAAATCCGTCTATGCTTGTGACAATCCTCCATTTAGGGTATTAATCCTTTCTTAATTGCATGCATTACCTAGAGTAATTCCCTGATTAGTGAATTCAAAACGATTTTTATGTGTAAAGTTTTGTGAAACTTACTATGTGATACGTGACGTATTAGACTTGTAGTTATATGTATATATAATTACGTACGAAATGAATATATTAAACTCGACAAACTGAATACAATATAGTTGGTGATACGAAATAATTAATAATTCGAAATTTTTTAATTACAAATATTAGATATTTATATTATTGAAATAATATAATAACTTATACGTTTTATATTAAATGTATCAAACGCGAATCATAAAGTTCCAAAAAGAACTTCAAAATACTTTTGAATAATTTTTGTTTGAAATTATTATAGAAAAGTATTAGAACAAAAATAAAACGGAAACCTTTAGACTGCTATTTAGGACGCGTTATACACGAACAGAAACAATTATAAAACGTACCTAAAGGTCGAAAATAATAAAAGTATTTATTTTCCCGTTACTGTTTTAGTATTTGGAACATTACTTCAAAATATAAATTTCAAATTTGACTGAAATCTGGCACGCAATTTCACCGTACAGTACTTCTACTGTAACCAATTTTATTAATGATTTTAATAAAATATTTCATTTTTATAAATATCAATTATTAAGTTTAAAATATAAATTAAACTAACGAATAATTGATTGGTACACGGGGTACCACTAATTATACCTATACACGAAATTAACGGGTTAAAAATACCAACTAACACATCAATAATGGAGAGACCAATTCCTGTTGAAGCCCATATCCTCGTTGAAACTCACTCCGTGTCCAAATAATATATACTCCCTCACCTACTGATCAAACACAACACTCAAACTACAATAATTCAATTCCCCAAATTTCCTCTCCATTTCTTATTCAATCGGAAGCAACAAGCAGAAGCAGGGCACCTTCAGCTCCATCAACAATTTAATTTAATAACTTAAATAATAATAACAATAATTCCATCATTATCATCTCTATACCATCATTATCTTCACTGTGAGCACAATTCTTTCTCATTTTATTCCATAAAATCTTGTGTTATTAAGTTAATACTTTATTTTGTGAATGATTGAAACGTAAAGCGAAATGGAAACTAAGCAAAAACGAAAATGTTGGTGATGATGATAATACACTTGGAAACCAAAAATGGCAATATGTATCAAAAGTAAAATCATATATAAATGGTAGGATCGAAAGTTTAAACTTTTGTAATTAGTTGTGATTTGTGGTTGATTTAATCTGTAAGAACGATTAGAACAAAACAAAACTAAGATAAATGCTTGTATATAAAATTTTGATCAAACGGCTGGTTCTATTCTTGCTGTAAAAGGGAGATGTGAGAGACCCTTATGGGTCTTGTTAGTTTTAATAGCAAACAAACACATAAATATAATTTGTTACATCTAAAAACTAATATGTAACACATAGCTTAGTGGTTAGATCGCTAGCTATTAAGGGAAAGGTCACAGGTTCGAGTCCTGTGACCTGTTTTTATTTCATTTTCTGGTTTTTGAACAAATGGGTCAGGTGAGTAAATGTTAATTGGGCCAAGTAAGTTAATTAGTTACTGGGCCTAATCTATTGGGCTAGATCTAACTAATATATAATGGGCCAAATGATGTTCATTTATATTGGGCCAAAAACTTATAATTTGTTAATGGGCTAAAACAATTTAGTCATTGTAGTTGGGCCATACTAATTGGGCCGCGGCTATTGGGCCTCGTTATGGGGCCGAACTATTTGGACTTATTAATGGTCCAAACTTTTTGGGCCAAAGCCCAATGGATAAAACAATCTCAAAACGCAAGCTTAAATCGGATCATATCAATATAGAACGAGTTACAATTTTAATGCGAACGATAAATGGATATCGACTTATATATATATATATATATATATATATATATATATATATATATATACATATAGATACGGCATTTGACAAAGTGTATTCATTTATATATCTATAAATGAAAGATGTTAGTTTACAACAACTATAATTATGTTTTTAAAACATAAACGACAACGATAAAAACTACATATATATACGATTTAACAAAACTATTTTTATAACTACTATAATTATGTTTATGGAAACATAATCAACAACAATGACAACTACATATATATATATATATATATATATATATATATATATATATATATATATATATATATATATATATATATATATATATATATATATATATATATATATATATATATACGCGACTTTTATAATATAAGAATATATATATAATCAATGACGACAAATAATATATATATATTAGAATATATGTATTCAACTAATAAGTATATGTAAATATATACTTGTACGCAACGATTATTTCAACGTAAATATCACCAACAACTAAAATGTTATAAACATCTCAACTTAACGATTAGTCCATATACTTATGTAAAGTATATTTAATTGTGTCTAGGTATTTGAGAGGCACGTTCGGACTACTGTGTATTACTATCTGAAGACTTGCAAACCGTGAGTTCACAGCCCCTACCTTTTACTTGTTTTAAATGTTTTTAAAACTAGGGGTGGAAAACATAGAACAATGTGCTGCTATATGCTACTTGATTTATATAATTGCTTAACATGCTTTTATACACAACTGTTTAACATGAACACTTTCATACTATGATACTTGAACTGAATATATGAAATGATTTTTCATAACTACTTTGGGAATTAAGACAAAACAAATCTTGGTACGAACCTAGGTTTACGTGAGGTAGTTGTAGTGCACATAAGTCCCAGTGCTTACAATCTATAACCATTAGCTAGGTGACTCTAGCCACTGAGTATACAGATAGTACTATCGATTTGACAACCCTCCCAGGATATAACTCGTTGGTCATTCCAACCACATCGACGGCAGTCGTAACGAGGAGTGTATACTTACCATGTTACTGAGGCAACAACAAAACACTAGTCGTGGTTTGGTTATAGTACTAGGTGTCGTACTTTAACTCTAAAGGTTTAGCTCACCTTAGAGGGATCGTAGTCTATATTTCCCACTAAACAACAAAACAACTACAACTTGATTTGGAAAGGAAATTTCCTGTGCATACTTGATTTGGAAGGGGTACTTCCTGTGATACACGATTACTGATAGGAAATGTTTACTTGATTGTTAAACCTGTATTTCCTACAAACTATTTAAATGGAAATGTTTATTGGATTGTTAAACCTGTATTTCCTACACACTATTTATTAGGAAATATTTACTTGATTGTTAAACCTGTATTTCCTACAAACTATTTAAATGGAAATGTTTACTTGATTGATAAACCTATATTTCCTGTGATAACTAATTGGATAGGTGTTCCTACATAACAATTTTAGAAATGTTTTCCCTTGAATGGAGAAACTTAAATTTCTTACAAAGTATTTAGGAAATGTTTATCATACTTGAATAGACCTGTTATTCCTACTAAACGATTAACTTGTATTAACAACGATTACTAAATTTCAAACATGTTTTGGAAAAAGGGTATTTTCCTGAAATTATTTATTTGGAACTATACAACTGATAGGAAAGGTTTACTTTGATTAGTTAAACCTTTGTTTCCTGCAAACTACTTTTTAGGAAATGTTTTTGAATAAACTTGTGTTTCCTACACAACAAACTACTTGTATCAAGAAAGAGGTTTCTTACAAACTAATTAGGAAATGTTTTCTTTAATTAGAATACTTGTGTTTCCTACTATACATATAAACATTATGTTTGTGTACATGAATGATTTATACAAAACCTGTGAATTCACTCAACATTCAATGTTGACGGTTTACTATGTTTTTCAGGGAATTAGGATCTCAGGTACTGCGCATGCATTAAAGGACGTAAGCTACCCAGACCATTTAGGATGCCACTTTTGGGACACTTGGATTTCTTTTGTATTACCAATCACATTGGTTATACTTACGAAATCCCACTTTTATGAACTTGTGTTTATTAAAACTTATGTTGTTCTACAACACTACTACTTGTACGACTTTATAAGTCGTACCCTTTTGTAATAACTTTAACTATGGCATCTTAAATATATATATATGTTCTGTATGATCATATGCTCTGATACAGTGAATGCACTATTGTAACGTCAGCACCCCCGCTGTTTTAACTATTATTAAAAAGCTTCCGCTAATAGTCAAATGCTTCCGCTAAACTAATAATAAACGAGATTATCGATTTTGGGGGTGTGACAGATTTGGTATCAGAGCCATTGGTTATAGCGAACTAGAAGTCTTTAAGTAACCTGAAAGCCATAGAGACCTAGACTATAGCCCTGGCTAGAACACTCATGCATTCATACATTGCATAACTCTATTTCACTACGTAAATATTAGTTATATTACAAGTGTGCTTAACGAACGTCCTATACATGTGATCGACTCCGACGAGGAACCGCCTGAGCACAACTATAATGTCGACGTTGCGATTATCAACGAAAACTTAACGACTATGCCTACTCCAACATCCAACTTGACACCTGGTGTAGATGAAACAACGAACATGATTTCGGAACCACTAAAAGGACTATCTATTAAGAAACTCAGGAATATCCATGCTACCTGTGCCCGAGTACAAATGCTAGAAGAGCATGCTCGAGTGGCCGAGAGTGTAGCTGGGGTCAGCATGATGATGATTATATGATAATAACTGTAGGAACGTACTTATCTTATATTCGTTAAACCTACGTAGGGCAGGATGTGCCTATGTTGTACTATACTAAAACCTCTATTCAATGGATATACATAAATTCCATCACACTTTAGATGAACTCTCTAGAATGAACGTCTTCACTTCTTGCATGATATAAAGCTTAGTTGATTATATCTTGCATTCTTTGAATCACTCGACATCTATATCTGTAACTCTTGTATTGAGTTTGTACGAACCTGATCGTGTTAGGCGGTGATGAAAAGAAGTATGTATTTAGCATCATATAATGACGTCTGGCCAACGTGATTATATTATACTAGGTACATACGGGTGTTTCAAAATCGTAAGATGCGTAACGGGAATAGCAATAATCCTTCCTTATTTATTCAATAATTTAAACGAAATATTAGGAACGATCGACGAAACGTCGCACTTCCTACGATTGAAGCAATAGAAGAAATCATTAATTGACGAGTAGCTAAGCTATTGCCCGACAAGAGACGAGTCGTACTCGCAACAACGTCACGAAGATAGCCGACACACTGGAGTTAAAATTTATGGAAATCCAACTGAAAGAAAAAGCTCGGGAAATGTGAAAGACACCACGGTGGAGAGTGTACTATCTATGGTAACTGTGAGCAGTGGGGCCATCGAACCCAATATTGCTGAACCAACTCTATCAACCGAGCCAATGATGAGCGACAAAGCAATGGGTGTTTCGAGTGCGGTGACCCAAAATCACTACCGAAACAAGTGCCCAAAGCTCAACAATTGCAACAACAACAACCAATATGCCTCTATGATATTGATTCAAATGTCAATTTGAGTTAGGTCTAGTGAAGTTAGACCACTTTTAGACATTGAATCCCGTAGGTTAGACATCAAGTACACCCTAGAACTAGCCGATGGTAGGTTGATTGAATCAGGAGAGATAGTACCAGGATGTACTCTAACATTGGAGAGTCATCCTTTCAAAATAGACTTACTACCGGTTGAGTTGGGAAGCTTTGACATCGTAGTCGGTATGGACTGGATGTCGAAGAATCGTGCAGAGATTGTTTGTTTTGATAGAATGGTACGTCTACCATTGTTGACTGGAGAAACTTTAGTGATACAAGGAGATAAGAGGACGAGTGCCGTTAAAATGATTAATTGTTTGAAAGCTTGTAAATATCTCCGAAAGGGATAACCAGCATTTTTGGCACATGTTGTGGAGAAGAAACCCGAAGAGAAACGCTTGGACGACATACCTGTAGTGCGAGACTATCCGGGAGTGTTTCCTGACGATCTTCTAGGATTACCACCTCCGAGACAAGTCGTGTTTCGCATTGATCTGGTGCCCGAAGCCGCACCAATCGCCCGCTCACCTTATCGTCTAGCTCCATCAGAAATGCAAGAACTGTCTACACAGCTGCAGGAGCTCTTAGACTTAGGATTCATCCGACCAAGCTTTTCACCTTGGGGAGCTCCGGTTTTGTTTGTCAACAAGAAGGATGGATCCATGCGGATGTGCATTGACTACAGAGAGTTGAATAAAGTAACTATCAAGAACCGATATCCGTTACCACGCATTGACGATTTGTTCGATCAGCTACAAGGATCGAGTTATTACTCTAAGATCGACCTTCGTTCTGGTTACCATCAACTGAAGGTTCGAGAAGAGGATGTGCCGAAGACCGCGTTCAGGACTCGTTATGGTCATTATGAGTTCCTAGTCATGCCGTTTAGATTGACTAACGCACCTGCAGTATTCATGGATCTCATGAACCGAGTGTGCAAACCATATTTAGATAAGTTTGTCATTGTGTTCATTGATGTCATTTTGATTTACTCGAAGACGAAAGAGGATCACGAACAGCACTTGAAACTTATCCTCCAACTACTCGAGAACGAGAAACTGTATGCTAAGTTCTCCAAATGTGAATTTTGGATTAGAGAGGTTCATTTCCTTGGTCACGTGATAAATGATAAAGGAATTCATGTGGACCCGTCCAAAATAGAGGCGATCAAAAATTGGGAAGCTCCAAAGACCCCAACCGAGATTCGACAATTTCTTGGTTTGGCCGGCTATTACCGGCGATTTATCGAAAACTTTTCAAAGATAGCTCAGTCACTCACCACCTTAACTCAGAAAGATAAGAAATTTAAATGGGGAGAGAAACAAGAGAACGCCTTTCAAATATTGAAACAAAAGTTGAGCACCGCACCGATTCTATCTTTACCTGAGGGAACAGAGAACTTCATCGTTTACTGTGATGCCTCACAGCAAGGCTTAGGTTGTGTTCTCATGCAAAACGACAAAGTTATCGCTTATGCATCTCGTCAATTGAAGATTCACGAAAAGAATTATACAACTCATGACTTAGAGTTGGGAGCAGTCGTTTTTGCACTCAAGATTTGGAGACACTACCTATATGGTACAAAGTGTACGATTTTCACCGACCACAAGAGTTTACAACACATATTCGACCAGAAAGAACTCAACATGAGACAGAGACGTTGGGTCGAATTGCTGAACGATTACGACTGTGAGATTAAATATCATCTGGGAAAGGCTAATGTAGTAGCGGATGCCCTGAGTCGTAAAGAGAACGTTAAAACTCGCAGAGTTCGAGCTTTGGTATTGACAATCCACTCGAATCTCATTACTCAAATTCGTGACGCGCAACGAATAGCTATCACCGCTGAGCGCATGAAAGACGAATCCCTGAAGGGAATGGAGAAACAACTTGAAACCAAAGAAAATGGAGTGTTATACTTCATGGACCGAGTTTAGGTACTATGCAACGATGAACTACGCAAGCTGATTTTGGACGAAGCTCACAGGTCCAACTACTCAATTCATCCTGGTGCAGACAAGATGTACCAAGACGTGAAAGGTTTCTATTGGTGGCCTAACATGAAAAGAGACATCGCTACTTATGTCAGCAAGTGTCTAACTTGTTCAAAGGTTGAGTATCAAAAACCTTCAGGACTTTTGCAACAACCAGAGATGCCACAATGGAAATGGGAGCACATAACGATGGATTTCATCACAAAGCTACCAAAGACATCAACTGGAGTTGATTCAATATGGGTGATTGTCGATCGATTGACGAAATCAGCTCACTTCATTGCTATCAAAGAGACTGACAAACTAGAGAAACTGGCGAAGATCTATATCAAAGAGATCGTTTCTCGACACGGTGTGCCATTGTCCATTATATCTGATAGAGATAGCAGATTCACATCTCGTTTCTGGCAATCGCTACAGCAGGCTTTAGGTACTCGACTCGACATGAGTACGGCCTATCATCCGCAAACCGATGGCCAGAGTGAACGAACGATTCAAACGCTTGAAGACTTTTTGCGAGTGTGTGTGATTGACTTTGGAGGAAATTGGGATGCTCATCTCCCACTAGCAGAATTCTTCTATAACAACAGTTATCACACCAGCATACAGATGGCTCCATTCGAAGCACTGTATGGACGCAAATGCCGATCACCACTCTATTGGGCAGAGTTGGGTGACAGACAATTATCCGGGACTGAGATTGTCTAAGAAACCACAGACAAGATATCTCAAGCACTCAACCGACTTAAAGCGGCACGAGACCGAAAAAAAAAAAAAGAGTTATGCCGATAACCGCCGTAAACCATTGGGGTTTTCAAGTAGGTGACAAAGTCCTACTCAAAGTATCACCTTGAAAAGGGATAGCACGATTTGGAAAATGAGGGAAATTGAACCCCCGATACATAGGACCGTTTGAAATCCTAGCAAGGATAGGTCCTGTAGCTTATAGGCTCAAACTACCGCAAGAGCTTAGAAACATTCACGACACTTTTCACATTAGTAACCTTAAGAAGTGTCTTCCTGACGAGACGTTAATTATACCTCCCGACGAAGTCTACATCGACTCAAGACTCAACTTTGTGGAGGAACTGATCGAAATATCTGACTCGAAAATTCAAAAGCTACGCAACAGTCGAATCAAACTCGTCAAAGATCGTTGGAACTCGAAGCGCGTTCCTAAGTAAACTAAAAACACATGGGATCATCTTTTGATTAAACGCGAGGATGAAATGCGAAAGAAATACCCTCAACTCTTCGAAAACGTGACCGAGACTCACGACTCAACTTAAATCTCGGGACGAGATTTCGCTAACGGGGGGGAGAATGTGACAATCCTCCATTTAGGGTATTAATCCTTTCTTAATTGCATGCATTACCTAGAGTAATTCCCTGATTAGTGAATTCAAAACGATTTTTATGTGTAAAGTTTTGTGAAACTTACTATGTGATACGTGACGTATTAGACTTGTAGTTATATGTATATATAATTACGTACGAAATGAATATATTAAACTCGACAAACTGAATACAATATAGTTGGTGATACGAAATAATTAATAATTCGAAAATTTTTAATTACAAATATTAGATATTTATATTATTGAAATAATATAATAACTTATACGTTTTATATTAAATGTATCAAACGCGAATCATAAAGTTCCAAAAAGAACTTCAAAATACTTTTGAATAATTTTTGTTTGAAATTATTATAGAAAAGTATTAGAACAAAAATAAAACGGAAACCTTTAGACTGCTATTTAGGACGCGTTATACACGAACAGAAACAATTATAAAACGTACCTAAAGGTCGAAAATAATAAAAGTATTTATTTTCCCGTTACTGTTTTAGTATTTGGAACATTACTTCAAAATATAAATTTCAAATTTGACTGAAATCTGGCACGCAATTTCACCGTACAGTACTTCTACTGTAACCAATTTTATTAATGATTTTAATAAAATATTTCATTTTTATAAATATCAATTATTAAGTTTAAAATATAAATTAAACTAACGAATAATTGATTGGTACACGGGGTACCACTAATTATACCCATACACGAAATTAACGGGTTAAAAATACCAACTAACACATCAATAATGGAGAGACCAATTCCTGTTGAAGCCCATATCCTCGTTGAAACTCACTCCGTGTCCAAATAATATATACTCCCTCACCTACTGATCAAACACAACACTCAAACTACAATAATTCAATTCCCCAAATTTCCTCTCCATTTCTTATTCAATCGGAAGCAACAAGCAGAAGCAGGGCACCTTCAGCTCCATCAACAATTTAATTTAATAACTTAAATAATAATAACAATAATTCCATCATTATCATCTCTATACCATCATTATCTTCACTGTGAGCACAATTCTTTCTCATTTTATTCCATAAAATCTTGTGTTATTAAGTTAATACTTTATTTTGTGAATGATTGAAACGTAAAGCGAAATGGAAACTAAGCAAAAACGAAAATGTTGGTGATGATGATAATACACTTGGAAACCAAAAATGGCAATATGTATCAAAAGTAAAATCATATATAAATGGTAGGATCGAAAGTTTAAACTTGTGTAATTAGTTGTAATTTGTGGTTGATTTAATCTGTAAGAACGATTAGAACAAAACAAAACTAAGATAAATGCTTGTATATAAAATTTTGATCAAACGGCTGGTTCTATTCTTGCTGTAAAAGGGAGATGTGAGAGACCCTTATGGGTCTTGTTAGTTTTAATAGCAAACAAACACATAAATATAATTTGTTACATCTAAAAACTAATATGTAACACATAGCTTAGTGGTTAGATCGCTAGCTATTAAGGGAAAGGTCACAGGTTCGAGTCCTGTGACCTGTTTTTATTTCATTTTCTGGTTTTTGAACAAATGGGTCAGGTGAGTAAATGTTAATTGGGCCAAGTAAGTTAATTAGTTACTGGGCCTAATCTATTGGGCTAGATCTAACTAATATATAATGGGCCAAATGATGTTCATTTATATTGGGCCAAAAACTTATAATTTGTTAATGGGCTAAAACAATTTAGTCATTGTAGTTGGGCCATACTAATTGGGCCGCGGCTATTGGGCCTCGTTATGGGGCCGAACTATTTGGACTTATTAATGGTCCAAACTTTTTGGGCCAAAGCCCATGGATAAAACAATCTCAAAACGCAAGCTTAAATCGGATCATATCAATATAGAACGAGTTACAATTTTAATGCGAACGATAAATGGATATCGACTTATATATATATATATATATATATATATATATATATATATATATATATATATATATATATACACATATAGATACGGCATTTGACAAAGTGTATTCATTTATATATCTATAAATGAAAGATGTTAGTTTACAACAACTATAATTATGTTTTTAAAACATAAACGACAACGATAAAAACTACATATATATACGATTTAACAAAACTATTTTTATAACTACTATAATTATGTTTATGGAAACATAATCAACAACAATGACAACTACATATATATATATATATATATATATATATATATATATATATACGCGACTTTTATAATATAAGAATATATATATAATCAATGACGACAAATAATATATATATATTAGAATATATGTATTCAACTAATAAGTATATGTAAATATATACTTGTACGCAACGATTATTTCAACGTAAATATCACCAACAACTAAAATGTTATAAACATCTCAACTTAACGATTAGTCCATATACTTATGTAAAGTATATTTAATTGTGTCTAGGTATTTGAGAGGCACGTTCGGACTACTGTGTATTACTAGCTGAAGACTTGCAAACCGTGAGTTCACAGCCCCTACCTTTTACTTGTTTTAAATGTTTTTAAAACTAGGGGTGAAAAACATAGAACAATGTGCTGCTATATGCTACTTGATTTATATAATTGCTTAACATGCTTTTATACACAACTGTTTAACATGAACACTTTCATACTATGATACTTGAACTGAATATATGAAATGATTTTTCATAACTACTTTGGGAATTAAGACAAAACAAATCTTGGTACGAACCTAGGTTTACGTGAGGTAGTTGTAGTGCACATAAGTCCCAGTGCTTACAATCTATAACCATTAGCTAGGTGACTCTAGCCACTGAGTATACAGATAGTACTATCGATTTGACAACCCTCCCAGGATATAACTCGTTGGTCATTCCAACCACATCGACGGCAGTCGTAACGAGGAGTGTATACTTACCATGTTACTGAGGCAACAACAAAACACTAGTCGTGGTTTGGTTATAGTACTAGGTGTCGTACTTTAACTCTAAAGGTTTAGCTCACCTTAGAGGGATCGTAGTCTATATTTCCCACTAAACAACAAAACAACTACAACTTGATTTGGAAAGGAAATTTCCTGTGCATACTTGATTTGGAAGGGGTACTTCCTGTGATACAAGATTAGTGATAGGAAATGTTTACTTGATTGTTAAACCTGTATTTCCTACAAACTATTTAAATGGAAATGTTTATTGGATTGTTAAACCTGTATTTCCTACACACTATTTATTAGGAAATATTTACTTGATTGTTAAACCTGTATTTCCTACAAACTATTTAAATGGAAATGTTTACTTGATTGATAAACCTATATTTCCTGTGATAACTAATTGGATAGGTGTTCCTACATAACAATTTTAGAAATGTTTTCCCTTGAATGGAGAAACTTAAATTTCTTACAAAGTATTTAGGAAATGTTTATCATACTTGAATAGACCTGTTATTCCTACTAAACGATTAACTTGTATTAACAACGATTACTAAATTTCAAACATGTTTTGGAAAAAGGGTATTTTCCTGAAATTATTTATTTGGAACTATACAACTGATAGGAAAGGTTTACTTTGATTAGTTAAACCTTTGTTTCCTGCAAACTACTTTTTAGGAAATGTTTTTGAATAAACTTGTGTTTCCTACACAACAAACTACTTGTATCAAGAAAGAGGTTTCTTACAAACTAATTAGGAAATGTTTTCTTTAATTAGAATACTTGTGTTTCCTACTATACATATAAACATTATGTTTGTGTACATGAATGATTTATACAAAACCTGTGAATTCACTCAACATTCAATGTTGACGGTTTACTATGTTTTTCAGGGAATTAGGATCTCAGGTACTGCGCATGCATTAAAGGACGTAAGCTACCCAGACCATTTAGGATGCCACTTTTGGGACACTTGGATTTCTTTTGTATTACCAATCACATTGGTTATACTTACGAAATCCCACTTTTATGAACTTGTGTTTATTAAAACTTATGTTGTTCTACAACACTACTACTTGTACGACTTTATAAGTCGTACCCTTTTGTAATAACTTTAACTATGGCATCTTAAATATATATATATGTTCTGTATGATCATATGCTCTGATACAGTGAATGCACTATTGTAACGTCAGCACCCCCGCTGTTTTAACTATTATTAAAAAGCTTCCGCTAATAGTCAAATGCTTCCGCTAAACTAATAATAAACGAGATTATCGATTTTGGGGGTGTGACAATGCTTCCCGGTGCTAGATTATCATACCAAAACCTTGCTGCCCCACATAGTGTAATGTTGAAGAATCGACACCAAGCGGGTTCTGGGAGCTTGTACACATCCATAGTTCCCATGAACACCATGAGGTGATCATCGGGGTCTGACATACCGTCGTAAAATTTTAGATTCGTTGGCACTTTGAGTCCATCCGGCATTTCGTAGTCTCTGATTCGCTTCGTAAAAGGGGACGCCACTAGATCACGTACATCTCTTTGTAACTCGTTGCATACAAAAGGTCGGTTATAAAAACATGTGTCATTTTCTGAGCCACGGGGCAGTTGGCCCCTTGCTTTCGATGTGCCCATGTCTTTCTGTCCTTCACGGATGATGGCACCACAACTTTTCTTGGTTGGCCTGTTACTTGGGGTGCTTCCCCTAGTACCTTCTTTTTCCATTGCTTCCGGTCTTTCTTCAGAGCCGGAGTGTTCTTGAGTCATCTGTTTTCTTTTGGATGAAAACGCAGAATACATGGAATTGATCTCGGCGAAATTCTGTACTACAAACTCCATTACGGAATCATTAGCATCACGTGGTTGTTGATTTCCAACAGCCGGGTTTATGGGAGTATCAGCTCCCAATGAGTTCTCCTTAGGTTCGGAACCATTCGGTACTTCCCCTCGTTTTTGAGCTAGTGTCATGAGCTGGTGTTCCTCGGCCATTTAGCTAATGCCTACTTTCGTTATGGCTTTTAGTTCGGGTCTCACAGATGGCGCCAATTGATGATACGTTTAACACACGGGATCGGGCCACGAGTGAGGTGCACGGGGCACGGGATCGAGGTGGTTCGTATCACTCAAGAAAGGATGGGTGTTGTATTATTCTCGGGTGGCAATTCCCGTTTGGTAACACACATCACGTTTTGTAGATGTTGTTTTACGCCACGAATCCGAAATTGGAGCCGAGCATATGTGAGTTTGGAACAGCGAATAGGGAGTTTGCTGGGTTTATTAAGTAAGAGAGTTGTTTTATGATCCTCCCCTGAAACATCTTGATTGGTCCGTATTTATAGAGCCTGGTTCATGATCCTTATGTACTGAGATGAGGAAGATATTCTCATATCTATTCCAAAGATTGTGCTTGCCTCCTGCCGATTTAGTTCTGTCCTGTAGATATGCTTATGTACCAACCACTCTGATGCCGAAGATATTGTTATGTGCAGAATGTTTTGGTCATGCAAGAATGAGTCCAACATTCACCACTTTGCATGGGGTCATAGATAAGATTTGACATATTTTGTCATGGAAAGAGTTTATATTAGTATTTTATATGGTTTGATTTAATATTCATATATAAATTAGATACCTTATTAGTAAACTCAATATCCCTCACTCTTGTACCTTTTAAGCATTGATGTGTTCACGAGAACATTGTACGTCAGCATAAGTAAATGCCAGATATAGGTACATACAGATTTAGTGATTTACAAATCAAATGGAACCTCGATAATTTACCAAATAAACAAACAAAGTCAGCTTGCTATGGGAGACGACAAATCAAACGTGATTCTTTTTGTATATTAGTTACTACTCCGTATTAAACAGCCGGTGGTATTATCTAATTAAACCTTAATGTTAAATAAACTAACAAATACAATGGTCGTGACGGTGGTCAAAGAGAGTACGTGATGAGTGTGTTGGATCGAGATTCAAGAATGTTGTTAATTGGTTTTCATTATTTAATTATGAATCATAAACTATATTCCGTTACAAATTTTGTTTACACGATATATGATGTGACCAAACATCATAGGATTGAATAGATCGAGATAAAGATGAGACACAATAAATAATTAATTTTATCCTCATGGAGTCATGGGTGTGTGTTAGTCACCATTTTTAGGAGTTGCAGAGGATTAAAATTGTACTCTGTCCGTCCCGATTGTATTGTTCAGTATTCTTTTTTGGGATGTCCCAATTTTATTGTCCACTTCCATAAATAGATAAGAATAATGAGATAAAGTTCATTTATGCCCATCATTTATATATGTAAGACAAAAAGGTAGGTAAAAGGTAAAGGGTAAAACTGTCTTCTTATTCAAAAGTAAGAGAGAACGTGATATTTTCTTAAACTGCGTGTTTTTTGTCTGGGGACAATAAAATTGGGACGGAGAGAGTACTTTTTATAAGTCGAAGCTCTTATAAAATATTTAATTTTGTTTGACAAACAAAAAAAAAAAGTATTATTGTAAAATTAATCATTTAGAAATTAGAATCCCTTAAAATAAGTTTTTTTATAAGCTTATATAATTCGCTACGGGATTCACTAACTCGAGCCATAAGATTCAGCCACCAACTATAACTTTAGTCAAAAAGCACCTCTCTCGCTACTATTAATCATTGCCAAACATATTCGATGTATTTCGACCTGAGAACATATAAAACCACAATAAAATAGATTAATTCTATATATCTTATCTTAAATTATATATAAAAAACATAGAATGATGTCATCAAAATTTCAATTAACTAATTAAATTCTTTAATTATATCCAACTAGTTTATAACCCGCGAATTCGCGGGCTAGTCCATAATTTTCATTCAATACTTTATAACTTCACCAAATTATTGTTGTACTTGGCATTGTAGTGTAAATCAAAGTTTGAAAATTTATTTAATATCCAAATTTTTTTTATATTTTTTGCATATTACAAAATATTCAAGTATGATGAATGTATGACAATTCTAAAGTTTAATGTTATGTACTATTTATATATTGGAATTATGTAATATTGTGAATTATTTGAAAAATGTATGAGGTTTACTTTGAGATGACTAATGATCATGTTGAAGAAATGATTGTTTTAACATGTTAACATAAGGTTAATGTAATGTTGTAATGTTTGTGATGAGATACGTGTAAAACGGGTACATATGACCAAGATAAAATATCACCCAAATCGATTTATTTAATAAGTATTGGGTCAAAATTGTCACATGTAAAAAAATGAATCAAGATTAAGTTTCTGATTAGTTGTTAGTTTGTGTTGAATGTTTTGTACAACTTGTATGATAATTGTGTCGTCTACCGGTGTACAGAGAATATTTGGTGGAGTACAAATCATTCCCTTTAAAAAATAATAAAACTAAAAATTGATGTAACATGAATCAATATTCATTACAGTAAAAGGAGATCACCTATCAAATTTGAGTCTTTTTAACCCTGTGTTAAGTAGCAGACTAATAGTGATTTACACTAAAACAACATAATCCATGCATACATGTTTGGATGATAAAAAAAGAAATGTGATCAAGGTGCAAAACACGTATTTCATAAATTAAATAATAATAAATTTTAGTTTCAAAACCAAGTTTCAATAAATAACTTGATTATTTGTACCATTGAGCCTCATAATGCATCATCGATAGAAGTAGAAGTAGTAACGGAAACAACTTTGTATTCTTCAAGTATCTTCATTTGTCATTCATCATGTTCTCTCTCACATACACTAATACCCAAAATAATATGAATCACTGTACTTGTAATCCCAAAAAAACACAAGTGGTGCAAGTGATTTCTACTTTATTCCTACGTGTATAGCAAGCAAGACACCTGCTAATGCGAATACCCACGTGCCAAATTCACTGCAAATATCCACATTATTTGATGAGGTTAGTCACAAAGGCACAAACACCCGCTAATGCGAATACCACTGCAAATATCCACATTATTTGATGAGGTTAATCACAAAGCCACAAACAATACTTTTAATACAAACTAAAACCCTTGAGTTTATTATTATAGCGCTTATCACATAGAACCCCTAATGAATTCACCTTCTTTTAATGTGTTCTAAAAAGGATACGCACATACTAAAATAACATGGATCAAGCATGTAAAACATGTGAAGTTGAACTGACTGATAGATTGAGAAGCATCACATTACATACATAGCAGCATCATAGGCTTGCCTCTGGCTATAATGATTGGAAGAGAATGTCATGATCATTCACTACTTGAGTCAGTAGAAGGTGATGTGGTAATTTTCTTATGGTCAGTTGAAATCTAAAGAGGGGAGTTTATACCCCTTATGAAACATATAACTATGGACGATCAGTTAAAAATGACAGTAGTAAAATAAGTTAAAAAGTACCGGAACAATTTAGTACCATCAATATTAAAATAAAAAATGAGTATGTGATCTACTCACTAAAAGTCTCTCTTCATTAGGATACCCATATGATTAATAGTGATAGATAATATTGCTATTGATTTTGTAAACCTATTTTAAAGGGTAATAAAACTAAGTAGATTTAAATCTATAGCTGTGTATAACAAAGAGCTGTCCAACAGTTTATTTAAATCCATATACCACATACGCATAGTATGGTTTTTAAGTGATTATCTTGTTTAAAAATAAAATAATGCTTACCCATATCAGGGTTGTTGCAAAGGACGACCAAGAACTGGCCTGGCAATAGCTCTGACCGTGACTTGATAACTGTTGCTAGTTCGCGTTTCAGCGTTCTAGTCAGGTTGTAAGTATATGACCTGAAATGTGTTTGAATGATTGAAGTATATTGGAACATGAGAAACTGAAATCATAATGATATCCAAATGACATTGAACATCTTGAGAAATTATAAGGTGCAGCATTGTTCTTACATTGCTGGATAGAGGATCCAACAATATTTTTCATTTGGAGTTGCTATTACCCTAAAATTTGGGTAATTTTTAAGAAGTGGCTTTAACGTCTTACATACAAAAATAAAGTAAAGATGGAAAATGGGCAGATCAGTGCGGCTAGAGCCTTCAATGATACGCACTCAAATGCTAAAAAATGCATTTCGAATCGATATGGTAACAGCACAAAATGGGTAAGGTCTGTTTACCACCCATGTAGTGCTTTTAGTTGTCCATTTTTTAAGAAAGTCATTGATAAATAAATCTTCCAAAATATGATTACGGTATAGTAGCTATTACCTATATTATAACATGAACTTTTCCATTACATGGATTTAAAAACCGACATCGCATCATCACATTTAGGAAACTTATCGACAATTTGACCTATTTTTCTTTACGAAAGACAAAAGATGATTAATGTTACCATTTGACCTGTAATAACAATCTAGTGTATAGCATTCTATGTCACATTCAGTTTCTATCGACTATTATAACAACCTCCATGTAACTTTTCTATAATTTAGTAAAATTTGGAACCATTTCCATCTATTGACACCATCTCGGTCTTTCAAACATTTTATCGAATACCTTGCAGACATTGTGTATTATATGGTTATAACTACTTTTCTTCAAACATCATTATAAAAATACTAAACTTGAATACCATTAGGGTATGCCCAATTGCCATATCATTTTGTAGTGTACAAAAGTACAACTAAAAACTATTTTAGTTAGAAATCTCATAGAGAAAATTCAAACACCAGTAGCTATATTGTGAGAGTAGTTAGCGTTTGAACAAATGGTGAGATTGTATTCTTTAGAACATAGAAAAAGGATCATGAATATTTAGAGTTTGAACATATATGCCAATTTAGGAATACAATACTCACAACAGCGACAATTCCATCATATGAACTCAGTTCTCGGTTTGTCATAGAAGCCATAGCCTCATAAGCATGACCAGTCCTTTCCGTAACAATAACCTATAGAAAACAATTCATCAAAAACGAAAAAAGGTCGATATTTTATCAAGATAATTCATTTTCAATACCACGGCATACGAGATACATCAGGAGATACATAAACACAGCAAGGGGTTTTTTTTTTGTCATAAGATGAGCATAAACCATGAATGTACTTCGTAAAATGTGATTTAGAAGGTTCATAGTATATAAAAGTATATACATGTAAGTCAAAATTGAAAGTACATATATACAATTATGCATACATAAGGACTACCACACAATGTTGCTTTATTTAGCATGATGCAATTACCTGCGTTCTTTTACTAATGATAGATAATTTAAAAAATACACATAGAAGTTGTCTAGGTAATCCCAAAGTGACCATTTTAAAAGTTAGTACAGAGGAATCAAGCTAATTCATTTTCAATACCACAACATACGAAATACATCAGGAGATACATAAACACAGCAAACAAAAGTAATATCCCAATAAACACACATAAAAAACTTTCACCTTAAAATAATTAAAATTGACATAACAACAGATGGTTACGCGAGGTAACAGATATTTATATTTCTACATGTGTAATTTCCTGTAGGTTGCAACAAAATCCATTCAAAGTTGTTATGTTTATATCCTTGGTCTGGTGGCGGACAATTCTAAACTGGTGATGGGAATGACACACAGCAAACTATTGGTTATTATAGGAATGCAATGTCAACTAATGTGTATGAATAAATTATCAACGCACCTCGAACTCCCTGCCTTTTTTCATAATCTCTTTGAAAGCATTTGGATCACGAGCTTTGATGATATTCCAGAGAATTCCACCACCCAATTTATAACGTCTTCCATCTGCAGTTTTCTAATCACCACAAGCCTAAATTGCATCCACCTGTTACCATTTCATTATCATTAAGCAATCTGAGATACAAGAGCAAAATAAGCAAGCACTGAACAATCACATAGACACTTTTATTCTAAAGAACCAACATATTAGAGCCATTTAGACACCATACCAACACACAAGAAAAATGATAAACCCTAGTACTGACGAATCAGAATTTTCCTATCGTTTGTCTTAGAAGGTGAAATGTTTTTCATGTTATTCATAGCAGATTGTCTAAGCCCTTTGACTTATAAGGGGATCATGCTGATAGCAAAAACAGGGTACTAATGCCACGTATGATTATTCATTTAAACTCCTTCACTAAAGAATGGCACCACAAACACAAAAACAACTATTATTATCAATTACAATCCCTAGAAGTACACCTATTACAGCATTCAAAATCAATTAAATATATAATTTTCGAACAGAGAATAACACTATCTTTCACCATATAATACAAATATCACGTGTACATAGATTATTAGTCAATATCTACTAAAATCATTAGAATAAAGAGAAAACACCTATATATACAAATATCATCCACATAGCATATAACAATGACAACATCAGGAAACAAGATGCTACCTTTTTTGATTAATTTGGTAGGCTCAGTATAACACCCCTCATTTCACTAACCATTATAATAATGTTGTTTGATTCGGAAGCGTAGGTCTTAATATATTAATGTACATTACATCAAAAGTACAGCAACTTTTTCAAACTTTCAAAACTTTATACATAACAGTTTAATGTTCTTTAAATCAAAATACTACAAACGAGGTGTTATATAATCACAAACACTACTGATTTAATCAAATCAGATATCAGAGTCTACGCATGTTCTTCAAACATTCCATCCAGGTCAACAGCTTCTTGCTCAATCAAGTATCTAATCATAACCTGCAAGAAGTATTTAAAGTGGTGGGATTAGCACAACTGCTAAGTGAGTAAATCAACAAACAACAGACTGACTTAGCATAACACACTTGTGTACAACAAATAATTATATGCACACAACTCATCCGTTTATCACTTATCACATCACAATCACTTATCACCATAGAGGACCGGTGGTTCTTGAGTATCATCCTCAAAGAACACTTTCAAACCAACTGCAGGCCCATACAGAGGTTTAACCGACTACTTGGTGCTATTACTCATACAACACAGGCTACGACAATAAAACTTGTACTAAGACCCTGTGTTATCCAACCAATAGCAATCCAAGCCCAGCCCCATGCCTGGCCTCCATATCACTTATCACATAATCACAAAACACTAATCATCAATGCACTATGGCCATATATCACATGATCACTTATCGACACACTCACCAGGTCATCATATCAGGTCAACAATCTATTCACAGTATTATTACTAATAAACCATAACAATCATGGCAATCAAAGCAATAGTAATAATAAAATCTCCTGTTGTAACAAACCTGTTACAACTAAATCAAACTGAGGGTTATCGATCCACTCACCGTTACCTCAGTCGTCCACTCAGTAGTCTAATGTCACTGAGTCTCTTGCTTATCTGAAATCACCACAAGTATCACAAGTCAGTAACTTATCAATCAACAATAAACTTATTATAATAATTAACATATGTTATAATCATATAACATATCACATCGTCTCAATTCACAATATATATCATATCACTTATATCGCCACTTTATATGTTAAGTCTTTAGCAAGACTTATCTATTCACATTATGTATATCATCACAATTATCATCATGATCTATGTAAGATTAGTCCACTATTACAATCACTGGTATCATATTAATTTCATTATATCATCCACATCACAATTCTAGCATTACCAATCTCATTATGTCACTAAATGAATATTAATCATGTTAGATCACAATACTAGTTTAGATTAACTTGATTCATGACTAACATCATTTTTTCCACTTATTATCACTGATTTAGTATTCACAAAGCCTTTATATATATAACTAATGTACCAATAAAGCAGCAACCAAAACTGTTCTGACCCAGACCTAAATTGCGGCGCAACTAGTACCCATCGCGGCGCAACTAGCCTAACATCGCGTCGCAACCCTTCCAGATCTCATCGCGATCTATACCTACATCGCGTCGCAAATGGTCGCGTCGCGACCTGGTGTTTTCCAGCAGCCCCTGCGACCAGTTCCATCAGCACCCAAATTCGTTTTCTAACACACTCAATCCAATTACTTCAGCTTCTAATCGATCATATACTGTAAATAACACTTTCTAACAACTAATATCATCACATATCATCATATCAATCATCAATTTCATATATATTCACTAACCCTAATAATTGAATCAAGTTTACTAATAAACCATATGAACACTTACACTTTGATTGTATACAAGATGGAGATAGTGATGATAATCTGATGATGATGATGTATCATGAATTCAAACACAAGATCACTCTTTTCTTTTTAATCTCTTGGATTATGGTTTTTCAATGAAATCTCAATAAATGAGATAGTTTAAACACAAGGGAAATAATAGAAATTTTAGGTCGGCTCACTTTAACCGACTTCAATTATACGGGTATAATTTAATACCCCTTCTCAACCTATTGTCTGGAACCCGAAAACCACTTGCGAGTCCAAACCTTTTATTGTTCCGTCAACTATATTAATTTAAAATAATTAATATTTCACTACCCACAATAAGTCCTGAAACTTATTTTCTAATTATTATCAAATAACCAAATATAATAATTTTCTAACACACAACAATTAATAAAATGTCGGGAAATTACTATAAACTTCTAGGCCCAAATTTACGGATGTTACAAATCTCTCCCCCTTAAAGAGATTTCGTCCTCGAAATCTAATCCAGCTCAGTAACTCAAAATGACACAATCGCATAATATCCACAAGGATCAGCTAATACCTAGGTTTATACTCGAAACTCAATGATCAGAATCCACTATAATATCACATCCGCTACATGACAATCCATCGATATAATGATTTCAAATCTTTATATAATCCTCGAATATACGGTCAACAATCACTCGAAAGTTTCAATTAGAATTACATCTTGATATTCTCAAATCAACTGAATTCCATATAGGACTAGACAGCCTTTAATCCAATAACACAGTTCTATAACAATTTTCGGAATTTAGATTATATTCCATCAATATTTCACACTAGCAACTTTCAGTCAATTCACTAAATCTGAAAAGATTTTCAACTACATAAGATAAATTCCATCATAATCCAGCAATGGTTTCAATAATATCAGGTCTCACAATTAAGTCTTTGGTTTAATTTATCCATCAACAGTGTCTCCATGAGTTTCAGGCAAAACAATCGTTATAAACTCCAAGTCAATAATAGTATCAACAACTACTGAATCATAATAGATACACACGTCACACGTTACTCCATGAGTAACTTATAAATATAATTACAGGTTTTGAATTCTTTCCACATGCACATATCTCAATGTACAAGCTTCTATCTTTTCCCCCAACACAAGTACTAGTTCACAATCGTAATTAATCTAAGGAATAATTATTCTCACATTCTCCAAGTCAAATTATACAAATTATCGCAAGATTGGCCCGTCATCAAATTCCAGCATCACCAATTTGTCTTGTTCATCAAATGTCAAAATCTTATTAAACAAAATATTGACATCAACAAAATTCATCCCAAAATATGGCCCACTATCAAATACTAATCCCAGTCACCGATGTGATAACTTAGATTATCTTATCATCCCTCAATTCTATTTCAACAGAATTGTATCACAACACAAAGTCAAATCTTGTTTCAACTCAATTTAACACCTCCCGAATGATTAACAATCAGATTCAACTAAAAGGCTCAGTCAAAGTCACATCTCAAAAGTTTAAAATCTACTACTCGAACTCAAGGTTAATAATATTTAATTCTCTAAAGTTGTTCAACAATCATTTAATACCATCTAAACACTGTCTCCGGATTCACAATACGACATCAACTGTAAACTCCAAATCATAATGATTAATTCCTCTCAGGTAACTCAAGTTATCATTATTAACATCAATAATCTAATCTCTATACATCAAACACCATCTCATCTCATCAAAAGTATATAATACTTTGCAAAGTTAATAAGTCCATCAAATGGCACAAAACAACGGTCAAATGCAAAACAGTTTCAATCAATTTCAATCCTCAACTTTGAATAATCCACTTTAAACTCACTGCTACAATCAGCATATCTCAACTTTTCATTTATCAAGATCAAATTTATGAAGTTGATAAGCTATCACAAGAATAATATCCTTTTTATAGTTCCAAGAACTAGACACAATCACATATATGCTCCAATTCAATCTTTATAATTAATCAAGGTATCAATATTTCAACAAGTTTAATTTGTCCAACAAATCGACATATCCATATCATTTGATCCACTAAAATCACATAAGCATTTATTAATCTCAATAATATAAGCAGACTTGTAACAATCACACTGATTCAACGAGCAATCATGATATATCCCCTTTTTCAACATACACTTTGAGTTATGTCAATCCAGCATTTTATCAAACAATCGAGTAAATTAAATAACTCATCAAAATTTCTAATATTGGTAATTCCACACATCAGAACAGATTTCCTTCACTTTATATCCATGTCACTTCTTAACACAGTCACAAGAAATATAAGGTAATAACCATTTTCCTTCACTGAATATCTCACATAATTGAATTAATCTGTATCGATAATCTCTATCAAACGATAATAAATCCTTTCAACATGTCAACATATACAGTTCTACATATTCACTTAATTCACATACCATTCTGAACTCAACAACATAATCATTTTCTCAGATCCCTCAAGTCATTCACATAACTCATTCCACAAGAATATTTATTAATTTCTTTTCACTACTCAATATTAATTACCCAATTTATACCAAAGTTTGTATCAACTAAGGATTTACACTAACACAGAGCATCAAATATTATGACCCTATATCAACCACTTAATTTTAGTTACTAACACAGTAATAGAAATTATTTCATTCTCAACTATCTTTAGTCTAAAAGAATTAGAATCACTAGGGTTACTTCCAATTTATCACATAATCACAATTATAATGAACAATTAGTTCCAAATTATATAAACACACACCAGTACAAGATAAATACAGAAATACCTGTAATGATGTCAACCGTCCTGACAGCTTTATCAACTGTCATCAGAATATCTGCCAACTGCTGACTGCAGATTCCTCCGCTTATGGCCAGAAGACGACGATGCACCGACCAAACCCGATCCCTGTCTTATCTCCTCTGAACACTGCCCCACATGATGACCTTCTTTCTGACAATTCCAACATACTTTCTCAGGATAATTACAATTCCTCACTTTATGCCCAATCAATCTACACTTAATACATCTAGTAGTTTGAGAAGTACACTTTCCCGTATGTCGGGATTTACAATCATTACACCAAAGAGATCGATCACCTGAAACACTATGACTCTTTGACTTTCTGCTCTGTCTTTTATGTTTACCTTTATTACAAGGTTCACTTTCAACTGAATATAAAATCCTTTCCGTGTTCTGTTTATTCTGAGCTCGTAAATCACTATCCACCAAACGGGCTAAAGCAAAAGCATCTGCAAGAGAATTTGCCAATCTCACTGTCGTACGATATTCAGGTGGTAATGTTTCAACAAAATGATCTATCTTAGTTCTATCATTTGGTACCCATTGCTGTACAAACCTCAATTTCTCTGTAAACTGTGCAATCAACTCATCTATAGTCATCTCATCAGTCAACTGTAATCCCATGAATTCCTGTCTAATACGTGACACATCAAACTCAGAACAATACTGTCGACATACCTCATTATGGAAATCACTCCATCGAATAGATGCTTTCTGTTGTGGTGTCAGATTTGCTGTAATCGAATCCCACCAAAACATTGCCTGTCCTTTCAAAAAGCTGTTCTGCATAAGAAACTTTAAATTCCTCCTCACAGTGGCGCACCTCAAGTTTTCTCTCAGTATCCCGTAACCACTCAAGTGTAACAGATGGGTCAAAAGTTCCATAATAATTTGAAGGTTTACAAGACATAAAGGTTTTAAATGAACAACCCGTTCTCTATTGATGTAGTGATAAAAACACTGGTACCTGATAAGTAATAGGCCCTGAAGATGACACCCTAGGCTGTGAAATAGTGCTCATAACATGATACTGCGACTGTGAATGCTGCTGAGAAGATCCAACATGTAATACATACTCTTCTCTAGCTGTATGCTCCTCAACCAAAAATGTTGTACCTGTCTAACCATGTTTCTCCATATCTGTTTCTGTATCAAGGACATCCAATCTCGGGGAACTGTTGAGGGTACTGGTCAGGTGCTCGTTTTCTGCCATACCTGTACTCAAAACAACAACTCACAAATCTGTCAATCGTTAGTACTTAATATACTAACCGATTCCCAACACAGCTAAATCCCACATCTGGAATGTTTGACCAACACAACCATAGATTTGGGATTGAACACCTACCACTGTCCAATTCACCCAAACCTATGCTCTGATACCAACTTATAACACCCCTCATTTCACTAACCATTATAATAATGTTGTTTGACTCGGAAGCGTAGGTCTTAATATATTAATGTACATTACATCAAAAGTACAGCAACTTTTTCAAACTTTCGAAACTTTATACATAACATTTTAATGTTCTTTAAATCAAAATACTACAAACGAGGTGTTATATAATCACAAACACTACTGATTTAATCAAATTAGATATCAGAGCCTACGCATGTTCTTCAAACATTCCATCCAGGTCAACAGCTTCTTGCTCAATCAAGTATCTAATCATAACCTACAAGAAGTATTTAAAGTGGTGGGATTAGCACAACTGCTAAGTGAGTAAATCAACAAACAACAGACTGACTTAGCATAACACACTTGTGTACAACAAATAATTATATGCACACAACTCATCCGTTTATCACTTATCACATCACAATCACTTATCACCATAGAGGACCGATGATTCTTGAGTATCATCCTCAAAGAACACTTTCAAACCACCTGCAGGCCCATACAGAGGTTTAACCGACTACTTGGTGCTATTACTCATACAACACAGGCTACGACAATAAAACTTGTACTAAGACCCTGTGTTATCCAACCAATAGCAATCCAAGCCCAGCCCCATGCCTGGCCTCCATATCACTTATCACATAATCACAAAACACTAATCATCAATGCACTATGGTCATATATCACATGATCACTTATCGACACACTCACCAGGTCATCATATCAGGTCAACAATCTATTCACAGTATTATTACTAATAAACCATAACAATCATGGCAATCAAAGCAATAGTAATAATACAATCACCTGTTGTAACAAACCTGTTACAACTAAATCAAACTGAGGGTTATCGATCTACTCACCGTTACCTCAGTCGTCCACTCAGTAGTCTAATGTCACTGAGTCTCTTGCTTATCTGAAATCACCACAAGTATCACAAGTCAGTAACTTATCAATCAACAATAAACTTATTATAATAATTAACATATGTTATAATCATATAACATATCACATCGTCTCAATTCACAATATATATCATATCACTTATATCGCCACTTTATATGTTAAGTCTTTAGCAAGACTTATCTATTCACATTATGTATAACATCACAATTATCATCATGATCTATGTAAGATTAGTCCACTATTACAATCACTAGTATCATATTAATTTCATTATATCATCCACATCACAATTCTAGCATTACCAATCTCATTATGTCACTAAATGAAAATTAATCATGTTAGATCACAATACTAGTTTAGATTAACTTGATTCATGACTAACATCATTATTTCCACTTATTATCACCGATTTAGTATTCACAAAGCCTTAATATATATATATAACTAATGTACCAATAAAGCAGCAACCAAAACTGTTCTGACCCAGACCTAAATTGCGGCGCAACTAGTACCCATCGCGGCGCAACTAGCCTAACATCGCGTCGCAACCCTTCCAGATCGCGTCGCGATCTATACCTACATCGCGTCGCGATGTCCTATGGTCGCGTCGCGACCTGGTGTTTTCCAGCAGCCCCTGCGACCAGTTCCATCAGCACTTGATGTGTACGTGACAGCGTCTAGTTTTATTATTTATAAAGTACGGAAAATATCAATTACTACTATCACACAACCAGGCAAGAATACCCGATCAGAAATAGTATAGCTCATGATAAGTCCAGGTCGAACACTAGGAAAGGGATTAAAAGTAATAATAATCTTGTAAATTACAGAACCAAGGGGGTTACGCTTTAGTTCCGTACGAACATAAAATAGTAAATCAAAATAAACTAAATAAAACTAAACAAAACTTAAAAATAAAATAAACTCTAATGTACAATATGGAAGGAACATATAGCATGTAATAATTCACCTTAGATTCATACATCCTGACACATTCACACGTTAATTATCTAGTTGTGATTTCTTTTATATCAACTTAACCCAAATTCTTCAATGAAATTAAGTTGAATGTGAACTAGCCAACGTTTCGGGTCCAACTAATTCCTATAATCTACAGTGCTCCCTAGATTATGCATTAAGGATTCACGATCTATTATAATTATCCTATGGTATGAATTCTTCAACAATACCTACTAATAATTACTTATTAGTCTTGTTCATCTTAGGGATATTGATTACTAATTCTTAACCTATCAGACTCAACGTATTTAGCAATAACTATAAACCTAAGTCCATAATTATCAATGATTACTATTATCAAAGGAACTCAATCTCAATGATCCTAATAACCACGTTAAGCAAGCAATCAATATAGCACCAATAAACAAGGATTCACGAATAACATAATAGTCTTCAACCAAATAACTCAACAAACGTGCAAATGGAATCAATCAATAATCATAATCTAAGATTTATTAAAACAAAACTAAATGTAACAATTCATCAAATAAGAACAGATCATAATATTAAATACTAAATTCTTCAATAATATTTAATAAAAGATTCAAACCAATATGACGAATCACTCGAAGATTAGTTGAAATGGATCCAACCGTCACTTCTCGTGCCTCCAAAACGTACCTACGACTCGAAAATATAAAAACCTAAACCTAAAAACGAAATAAAATTCGAAAACTACATTTTTAAACCTAATTTTCGTCTTCTTAAACTGGCTGCCGAAATGCTGAATTTATAATCTCAAAAGGTCGGCATTCAGCCGTCTACCAAACCCTCTGGCCGGCGGCCAGGCTAACATCATGCTTACGTCACACGCGTCTTTCCCTTAATGTTGACCGACTTCAGTTTTTGGACTCTGACCGCCTACCAAGAGGCTTGGCCGGCGGCCAGCCTTCCTGTCTGGGCTTCTGACCCACGATCTTGGGCCTTAAACGCTGGGCTTGGACTATTCTTTTGCCTTTGGACCTTTATCTGCTTTGGACTTGTTAAGCTTGGACTTTTACTTTGCATTTGGGCTAGTCTTCACTTTGCAGACACAATTCCACTTGATTCTTCATAATTGCGCCATTTAACTCGATTATTTACTATTTTTCGCTCTTTTCTCCATAAAGCTTGATTTTAATACCTATTTGCAAATATGAACGAAATCAGTATCTAATTTTATTAAAATGCAATAAAAACATATAATAAATGGGGTAAAATACTATAGAAATATAGTACATTTAGACGCTTATCAAATACCCCCCACTTAGAATCCTACTTGTCCTCAAGTAGAGTATCGATTAAAACAATTAAAAACTCATATCACCACTAATCTAAACAACTCAAAGGGTTTACATAAATCTTGCCCCATTTCAACTCAAATGTTTAAATTTAAAAACCTGTTATCTCTAAAGAAAACTTATTAAGAAACTATGAAAGTGCAACAGTCTATAACTCTCCTTTCTCTTATAAAGTTATGTAATCCACATAAATAATCTATACATAAGTAATTGAGCTCAAATTTTATTATTCGCGTAGATATTTCCCTTAAATTCCCAATAATTGCATACTCCCATATTCATAACGTGCTAATACATAAATTCAAGAAATCTAATTAAAACAATCATTTTTCAAATCAAGACAGCGGTGACAGGTCTGTGCCTCAACACAACAAAGCGACATAACTTGATTTTGGTTTAGCAAAATATTTTAGTCAAACCATTGGTGGCAGGTCTGTACCTTAGTACAACAGAGCGACATAATTTGACTACATTTTAAGAATTATGAGTTTATTTAAACTCTTTTTGCTCTTTTCATAATATATACTGACGGAGACCAGGTCTGTACTTTCGTACAACAGAGGAAACAACACCCAGTATATACCCCAAATGAAGTTAATTAGATTCAAAAATATTATATATCGCACGCTATTCCTACGGGAATTAAGACAAAAGTCATACGCAACTAAAGTTCCTCTAAAAGTATTATCTACATTATTTATTTTCACTTAAAAGCTCAAAAACCTATCTATAAACTGCTCATCAACATTTTCTTTTAATTCTCAAGAACTGTTAATTCATCCTTCATTGTTACAAAATAAATTAACCTTAGAAAAACAAAAATTTAAATTTAAAAATTCGGTTGAAAAACGGGCAATTCATAACCTTTTACTTGCGTATCTTAGTGGGATAAACACTTAATGTGGAACATAATTCTTTTCTCTCCTACCCACACTTAAAGATGTACAATGCCCTCATTGTACAAAAACAAATAAAAATAAAGAGGTAAAGAGAAAAGAATCAGACTTCCCTGAATTTGAAGCAAGTTGTCCATGACAAGTCGTTCGGCAGACAATTATTCCTAGAATGTACAACAGCACACTTCCGTAGGCATCACGATTGCATTTAGCGTATGCAACAAGCCTTTAAACCCCTCGGTATCCCAAGTGGACAAGTTATAGTCTCGTGAGGGTTTCCAGGGAACACACCCACAAAGTTCAACAATAAAACCAAGAAATAAATTAAGTCCTGAAAAATAAACTAACATAGCATAATAAAATAATACAGAGTTAAAATATTAGTACAGTCATCCAACAATTAAAAATGAAAATAAAATAAAAATAAAAATAAAATTGAAGTAAAAATACTACCTAACCACATCACTCACTGTCACCATCCTCCCCATCTCTGCGAACACCGGATGGTCCTCCATACTCAGATGGTACAAATGGATCATAAGAAAGCTGATGGTAATCAAACAGCTGGTGCACCAAAGAAGTAGAATAATCGAACTGTCTCTGCTGCTCACGATAATGGTGCTGCTGCTCCTGATACCTCTGCTCCTGATAGCGATGCATCTGCTCAAACTGCTGCTGCTGATATGTCTGCATCTGCTGGAACTGCTGCTGCTGAAAATCATACATCCTACCAATCTCTTGCTATAAGTGATACATGTTATAGACTGGACCCTGATGAACCTGTGGCTGTGGTGGAATATCTGCATGCTGCTCCTCGGGTGCAATCTCAACCTGTGGCGGTGCATCACGGCGTCTCCTCACACGTCTACCTCCTGCAAGCAATGGTGGAGTCCAAAGGTAGAAATCTCCCTCCATAGGTCTCATGATAATCGAAATCTCTAGGAGCTTGTGAGCTCCCATCCACTGCATACCAGGAATAACAGGAGTACAAGACTGATACATCTCCTGTGTAACACCAAACCACCTAGCCAATCTAGTCACATACTGGCCACCACAAATAACACTCGAGGCCTTCGTACCTGTAGCCCTATGTGTCATCCAATCAGCCAATCTCCAAGGGATATTCACACTCCTACCCTGACTAATAGAGTGTAAATAAAACAAATCAATCCTATGCACCTTCTCGTGACCTGTCTTCCTAGCACATATCGAATGAGATAACATCCTATGAATAAGCTTATGTGCAGGGATCCTTACTAACACATCCGAAGGACCTCGTTTACCAAACTCTCCATTGGCTATATCTACCCAACCTGCAGCAACCTCCAGATCATCGTACCTATTGGTACGCGCAGCACTCAGAAAATCCCTAAAATGAGGATTAGCCTCCTCATCAACAGTATACAACCCAATGGCCTGTGCAAACTGAATCAAGTCCAAATGACGTGGCTCACCACCAAGCATAAAGGTCATAGTATGCTCCAACACATCCTCAGATGATATATCAAACCTAACTGTGCTATAGAACTCAACAACCAACTCCCTGAAAATAATCTCATGTATACCAAATAATCTCTCCCAAGCAAGAGAAGTAAAACCAACACTACCATCATCCAACAAATAATCAGCTGATAATAGTCGGTGTAAATACTGAATACCTGTCTCATGATTATCGGGATTAATCACCATTTCCATAGTATCCCAATCTAACACCTCTGAAGCTACGATTTTTCTGATCAATGTTGGCTTGTAATCTATTCTGGATTCTAGCTCGGTCACCTGGCGATATAGTAGGGTGCATAAACTGAAGAATAGGGTGAGTGCGAATAATTGGGTTAGCAACAACAGCAGCTCCCCTATCTACACGCATATCATACTCCATCTGTACAAACAAATCTATAAACATTAATAATATAAATTAAATACAAATTTACCAAAAGGCTACATAACAATATTATGTACAAAATTATAACTAATTATCACGAACTTAAACAATTCAATTTAAATTACTAACGATATATTTATGTACATTTTTACCTAGTACCAATTTTGTCAAAGCTACATAATATTAAAATCTATATAATAATAATGATTCTATAATAATTACTAAACTTAAATTATTGTATTTATACAAAATTTCACATAACAATGTAACATAATCATAATGTAATGGAAGAATAACAATTATACAAGAAATAATCACCTACTAATATTTACAACTGCATAATCGAAATCCCTAAACTGCCTGGTCACATTTAGCCGGCGGCCTACAGGTATGACCGGCGGTCTCCGGAGTTGACCGGCTACCTCCGGCGTTGACCGGCGGTCAAACATGCTGTCCCCATAATTCCGACAAACTAAACGCATAAAACCCAACTATAATTCCGAAATTCATTTACGTACAACCGATTTATTCGCACATTCATTCATCAATCACAAAATATTAGGCTTTTTACTATATTGTCACAAATCACAATCCTTATACACGAACAAACATTAATCAATTAAACTAAGGATTCACACAAAAACATAAATGATTCGGGTATTTAGCTAAGAAACCCTAAATGTGAAACCCTAATTAAAATTTTAATGTAAAAACGAATGGAGAGTAAGAATGTAAGTAAAAGCCACATACCTTCAATGAAATAACAAAGTTCAATGTTGGAACCGGTTGATTAATAGCTAAATCCGAAATTTTTAGAGAGGTTTTTGAGGAAATTTTGGGTTCAAATGAAAAAGAAAGGGGTCTGTGCGTTTTAATTACCCCAGGCATTTTAGCCGCTTACCACAGCCTGAGGCCGGCGGTCAAAACCCAAAAGTTCGGACCCGACCCGATTCTGATCCGCGCCCTTTTTTTTTTTTTTTTTTTTTTTTTTAAACAGATAAGAAATAAATAAAAAGTAAAAATTAAAATTTAATCTAATTTAAATTATACCCATTAACAAAAACTTATTTAAAACACCTACTCAATTAAATCTAAACTAAATACATAAATTAACAAATACATAATTTACAAACTAAATGAAATAAGCAACTAGTCAAATAATTTTAAATTGAAAATTGGAACAAGAACACTCCCCTCTAAATTGAGTTGATCAGTTGAGCGGGGGAAAAGAGTCTTCAAGCTAGCAATTTCCTTGACCATTTCTTTCGCCTCCAATTGCTTACTCATTAATTGCTAAACATCAAACACTTCTAAATACAAACATTATATCAATAACAATAAATATATAACTAATTACAATATTCACAAACAATTAATCAACAATGTACAAAGATTTACAAGATTAAAATTCCTTTTATTACCGCTTTCCCCGGCAGCGGCGCCAAAAACTTGATGTGTACGTGACAGCGTCTAGTTTTATTATTTATAAAGTACGGAAAATATCAATTACTACTATCACACAACCAGGCAAGAATACCCGATCAGAAATAGTATAGCTCATGATAAGTCCAGGTTGAACACTAGGAAAGGGATTAAAAGTAATAATAATCTTGTAAATTACAGAACCAAGGGGGTTACGCTTTAGTTCCGTACGAACATAAAATAGTAAATCAAAATAAACTAAATAAAACTAAACAAAACTTAAAAATAAAATAAACTCTAATGTACAATATGGAAGGAACATATAGCATGTAATAATTCACCTTAGATTCATACATCCTGACACATTCACACGTTAATTATCTAGTTGTGATTTCTTTTATATCAACTTAACCCAAATTCTTCAATGAAATTAAGTTGAATGTGAACTAGCCAACGTTTCGGGTCCAACTAATTCCTATAATCTAGAGTGCTCCCTAGATTATGCATTAAGGATTCACGATCTATTATAATTATCATGTGGTATGAATTCTTCAACAATACCTACTAATAATTACTTATTAGTCTTGTTCATCTTAGGGATATTGATTACTAATTCTTAACCTATCAGACTCAACGTATTTAGCAATAACTATAAACCTAAGTCCATAATTATCAATGATTACTATTATCAAAGGAACTCAATCTCAATGATCCTAATAACCACGTTAAGCAAGCAATCAATATAGCACCAATAAACAAGGATTCACGAATAACATAATAGTCTTCAACCAAATAACTCAACAAATGTGCAAATGGAATCAATCAATAATCATAATCTAAGATTTATTAAAACAAAACTAAATGTAACAATTCATCAAATAAGAACAGATCATAATAATAAATACTAAATTCTTCAATAATATTTAATAAAAGATTCAAACCAATATGACGAATCACTCGAAGATTAGTTGAAATAGATCCAACCGTCACTTCTCGTGCCTCCAAAACGTACCTACGACTCGAAAATATAAAAACCTAAACCTAAAAACGAAATAAAATTCGAAAACTACATTTTTAAACCTAATTTTCGTCTTCTTAAACTGGCTGCCGAAATGCTGAATTTATAATCTCAAAAGGTCGGCATTCAGCCGTCTACCAAACCCTCTGGCCGGCGGCCAGGCTGACATCATGCTTACGTCACACGCGTCTTTCCCTTAATGTTGACCGACTTCAGTTTTTGGACTCTGACCGCCTACCAAGAGGCTTGGCCGGCGGCCAGCCTTCCTGTCTGGGCTTCTGACCCACGATCTTGGGCCTTAAACGCTGGGCTTGGACTATTCTTTTGCCTTTGGACCTTTATCTGCTTTGGACTTGTTAAGCTTGGACTTTTACTTTGCATTTGGGCTAGTCTTCACTTTGCAGACACAATTCCACTTGATTCTTCATAATTGCGCCATTTAACTCGATTATTTACTATTTTTCGTTCTTTTCTCCATAAAGATTGATTTTAATACCTATTTGCAAATATGAACGAAATCAGTATCTAATCTTATTAAAATGCAATAAAAACATATAATAAATGGGGTAAAATACTATAGAAATATAGTACATTTAAACGCTTATCAGCACCCAAATTCGTTTTCTAACACACTCAATCCAATTACTTCAGCTTCTAATCGATCATATACTGTAAATAACACTTTCTAACAACTAATATCATCACATATCATCATATCAATCATCAATTTCATATATATTCACTAACCCTAATAATTGAATCAAGTTTACTAATAAACCATATGAACACTTACACTTTGATTGTATACAAGATGGAGATAGTGATGATAATCTGATGATGATGATGTATCATGAATTCAAACACAAGATCACTCTTTTCTTTTTAATCTCTTGGATTATGGTTTTTCAATGAAATCTCAATAAATGAGATAGTTTAAACACAAGGGAAATAATAGAAATTTTAGGTCGGCTCACTTTAACCGACTTCAATTATACGGGTATAATTTAATACCCCTTCTCAACCTATTGTCTGGAACCCGAAAACCACTTGCGAGTCCAAACCTTTTATTGTTCCGTCAACTATATTAATTTAAAATAATTAATATTTCACTACCCACAATAAGTCCTGAAACTTATTTTCTAATTATTATCAAATAACCAAATATAATAATTTTCTAACACGCAACAATTAATAAAATGTCGGGAAATTACTATAAACTTCTAGGCCCAAATTTACGGATGTTACACTCAGCAACAATAGCATCAGCCTGAATCATACATGAATCTATAGTGTATAGATACACGAAATTACAAAGTGAAAATTTACTAAAGAAAAAGTACCTTGGAGGCAGACTTCTTAATTACTTTAGACTTCTTAATTACTTTATAATCTCACGATATAATTTAAAGAAATTAGGGTTTTAGGAAGAGAAAGGGGGAAAAGAGGCAGGTTTTGGTAGTAGCTGCTGTGGTGTAGAGAGACTACAAAAACCCACGCTCACCGTTCCTACACCGCCACCGCCATCGCCGCCGACCAACACCTTCTTCCACCAATTACTACTTACAGAAGCATACCAGCCTCCACTAATACCGCCGCCTACAACTGGTATGACCACCCATTTCATCTATGTTAAAGATTTAAGTGAAGAAGAAGAAGAAGAATGTGATGGTTTTAGTGAAGAAGAAGAATTTGATGTGCGGTAGGTTTGCGGTAGGTTTTTTCTTTCTTCCGTGATGTGAGGATATATAATAAAAAGAAACCTTTATCTTTTTTTTACGTTTTTTTTTTATTTTTAAAATTAACCTAAATTAAATTAAATTAATTAATTAATTTGTAATATGTAGGAAAGGATAATTATGACTTTTGAGAAATACAAATCTACTATTTAGGTTGTCATTTACATGGGAGATTATCAATGGTTAAAATTAATAAGAATTAATCAATGAAGGGTTGAGATTAAATTAAAGTTGCTTAAAATAAAAATGACAACCTAATAACCACTCTATTATAATATATTAAAGAGATTAGCTAAAAATTAGGTTACGATGATGTCATCAATAATAATTATTAATTTAAGTTTTGTGATTATAATTATTATATTAATATATTATTATATTAATATATTATTATATATTTTAATGAATTTATTCTATGAATGGATGAATACATACATGACAAATTACATGTCGTGGATAAGTATAAAGTTAATTAGGATACTTATTAAAAATATTTGTTATTATATTTAAACTATGATAAGGACCTTAGATTACATATTGTTTTGTAACCATATGATTATCATAAACATCATTCCGTTATATATGAATATAAAAATCATTCAATTACACATAATAGCTTATAAAAATGAAATACGAAATTCAATGGCCCGTGTGTATACACGGGAAATATAATATAAGATTCACCTTTGTGACATCATCATTTAAATTAAATTGAATTAATCAATTAGACCCTTCTTTTTATTTAGTTTTTACATTATCTATCAAAATCAGATTAAACAATTAGGTCCATCTATTTTAATTAAATTAAAATTATAACATTTATTATAATTAAAGAAGGGTTTTTTGCCGAAAAATGAATCAATAGTTCAGTTTTTTTGCATTTTCGGGTATCAACTATTTTTTTTTTTAAATGAACCACTATATTAAAATCGATCATTTTCGTGTATATGTCACCGTTTGAAACGGTAGCCGATGATTATATAGCAATTCAAACGCTTATGATCGATTCAAAATACATCTTTAAGAAAAAATCCCCGGCTGTATAATCCCCGGCTAACATTTCAAACGGTAACATATACACGAAAATGATCGATTTTAAATTAGTGGTTCATTTTTAAAGAAGAAAATTAGTTGATACCCGAAAATGTAAAAAACGGAACTATTGATTCATTTTTCGGCAAAAAACCCATTAAAGAATCAACATCCCGTGTGTATACACAGGTTTAAGATCTAGTATATATATAATATATAAAAGGGTATGACATTTGTGCTATTGAAAGTCATATTTGTATTGTGTTAGTTGTCCAATAAGCAAGTGGAAAAAGTTTTACATTTTTCATTTTAACCCTCCAGTTTTATATATATATATATACACAAGTAACTCTTCTTTTATAACTAACAGCACAAAAACATACATGGAGTTTGCTGCACGTAATATTTTCCCTATATAAAATTAACAAAATGATCTTAACATTTGACACATAAGCACATCAAATGTTAACCCATCATCCTATAATTTTGTTAATAACATAACAAACTCTTAAGTTTTCTAATAATACCCAATTTTTATACATCATTATTTTTAATTAATATACGAAACCAACATATATTACAACTCAATATTGCCACATAAGCTATATTATGTAAATTCTAAACTTGTAAATTCTTAACTTGTAAACATTTGAAAGTTATAATTTTTTTTTAGAGAAAAGAAGTAGACATAATACTTGGTAAACATTTATGATATTAAACTTGACGGAGGAAAGCTATCATTCCAAATCGATGATTATATATAACATGTACTCTTACATTCGTTTATTCGAGTAATGTAATTGTCTCACTAATAGTGCCTGTTTTTATATAACATGTACATGCTTATCATGCTATAGGATCTTTGATGTGGAATTGCAAATTATTGTACTTTATGATTGAAAATCACGAGAATATTTTACAATGTCATTGGTATGTGGAAAACAGTGATATATTTTGGCTATGTTATTGGGTCAATGGCTAAAGAAGTAGATAAAAAATTTGATTATACATGATCATATTGTATTGGGTAAGGTTTCTCACAAATTGCTAAGTGATATGATACATCGATAAACGATCGGAAACAGATGGATTAGTTTTTGTTTGAGTTTTTATAATGTTGGATTTTTCTCTAAGAAAACATTGTATTAGTTTTTGTAATGTTGGATTTTTCTATGTTTACATATTGTTGCATTTTCTAATACTTTATCGCATCAAATACAACTTCCAAGTAGATTTCAATATCGTGGGTGTGTAAGCTTTCCTAGATCTCTCATAAAATGTACCAACTTGTTTAAGATTCTTATCAGTTTAGACCATTCGTAACGCGTCGATGTGGCGGGCGTTCATAGGCTCCAGAACGCCAGAACGCCCCTAACGCGGCGTTCTGGACGGGAGTTTTCGAGGCGTCGTGTCGTGGAGAACGTGATCAAAACGGGCATTTTGGTGGGCCCCACATCCGAATTTTTTTTCTTTTCTCTTTTCTTGTTGTGTCTAATTCAAAAGTTAAAAAAAAAAAATTTAAAAACCAACGGTAGCATGATTAAAAAAATTTTGAAATTTAAAAAAAATCCGTTGGGATTCCAACGGTAAAAAAATTGATAAACGAGCCAAGTTCAAGAGATTTCAAGAAAGTGCATGAAAAGATGTCGAAAGAGCTTTTGGTGTACTTCAAGGAAGGTTTGCAATTTTAAAGATTGCGGGGAGATCTATGAGTGTCAACAAGATGCGAAGACAGTTGTATACTTGTGTCATATTACATAACATGATCCAAGAGGATAACGGTTTTGCAATATCATCTATCGAGCAGGAAATGATCGACGACCCTGCTAACCGACCTCGTCGTGATTTTAAGACTCGTGTTCAAGATTGAGCATCTAGAATAAAGGAAATACGTGACAAACATGTAACACCCCAATGTTCGAGGTATTATTTTAGTGTATCCAGAAATATATTTATTACGAAATACTATCACTTAAATAATAAGATATAAAAGAAATCGTAAACAGTTTCTCAATTCCAGACTGTACGAAATAAAATGATTTAAATTTTTAAACACAAATACGTATTCATTTCCTGTGTTCTCTAAAACATTCCAGAAGCTAAACTCGTGAAGAACAAAATCGTGGATCATCACTATCTTCATCAATCCTTTGATTTTCATCTCAATTCAAGTTAGGAATCTTCAAATAATCATCTCCTTCATTTTCTTTAACTCCTTGTAAGTGAAATTTTCATGTATCATAATCTAGGGTTTATGTGGTAAACGGGTTTTGGTGATTTTCACCAAATTGGTTTGAATTAGGGCATGGGATCAATATAGTTGATGTTTATTAACATGATTATCACGAATGGTGATCATTTCAATTCATGAAAATGATGAATTCACCATTAGTGTTCTTGATGAAATTATGGGGTTTTGCTAAAACTCTTTTGGATTGAGTTTATTGACATAAAGAATAGTTAGTCATGATGATAGAAGTATCAATAGATTATTATGTTAATAAGAATTCAACAAGAAATCTAGGTATTCAAGGATTTGAAATAATTATGAAATTAATAGTTAACTTTGATTAGTGAAATAATGAATGATTTAGACTAGTCAAAGTGGGGGAGGGAGTTAATAGAATCATTAATAGGAGTTATAAATTCTTGATGTTAAATGCATTGTATTGTAAATATGTGATGAAATAGGTGATAAAAGCTTGGAATAATTTGTATCCTCATTGATCGAAAACTTCATACCAATTGCAAGGTGAGTACATAGAGAATCAATTAGGTAATGGTTATGTGATTTCGGATTGCTTATGAGCAAGAGATTTCACATAATCATGTTGCCATTGTTATTTTGTGAATAATTATACTTGGTATTATTGTATCGAATTGTTATGAGTATGTGATTGAGCAATAGTGTAGAGTCTAATTGTTACGAAATAATAACCAACACGAAATATGTGCTAAGCACAATTGTATCTTATGGACCGCGGATCCAACCGGTATCAATCTCTACATATGCTCATTTGATGTGTGGATTAAGATTATGTGTATAAGGGTAATTGTAATGTGTAGTACTTATGATTTAGAATTATTGTGAACTACTTAATTGGTGTTCTATGTATTCACTAAGCATTATATGCTTACTCCGTTATATGTTTATGTATTGTAGGTAGTAGTTCACATCGTGAGAACAAGGAAGTTAAGAAGGAGTAGAGTGGATTCGGCTTGCGCGGTTGTAAGTGGCAAGCACTTTCTTTATGAATTATCGTTTTAAATTAACTTGTGTAATACGCCCCAAATTTGATTTTTGAAATATTTGAAATAAGTGTTGAATGTATGTTTTGATGAAAGTTAACTTAGAAAGTCAGTGACTTATGTAAATTATGTATAATGAAAATTTGAAGTATATATAGTTATCTTGATTGAAATTGGTGAATATGGAATAGTATAAATTAGGAAAGTGGTCAAATTGTATTCTTGTCAAAGTTTGATGGTGGCACCTAGCTCAATATTCTTATTAACTATTTTTAGATGATCGGTGATCATTGAATGGGTCAAAATAGCCTTTATGGTCTAACGGGTCAGAAGGTGCCTATTTGGGTCATTATATACACCTATGGCCTAAAATAGATTAGATAAGAGTAAAAGTCAATTTATTTAGTCTTCAAACCTTGTTTCGATGTCTTGGACTTATGGTCAAAAGTTAAGGATCTCAGTTTTAATGGTTTATGTTTTAGGTTGTGAACCAAAAGTGGCTAAAATGGTCTAGTTTTGGTGAGACGTCTAAATCCCGCATTATTACTAAATTTGAAAAAGTGTCTAAAAAGAAAGTTGCGTTATAATGATATAGAAGTGACTGCAAAGTTTCGTGGTCTAACTAATTGTCGTTTGTGAATTATACGTGTTTATAATTCGGAATTTTGCACTAAGTTATAAGTTAAGCTGCAGGCTGTTGCTGGGCATGACTACCCGGCGGGTAGTCATGTACCCGGCGGGTACTAGTGTGACAATCCTCCAATTAGGGTATTTACTTAACCTAATTTCATGCATTACCTAGAGTAATTCCCTGACTAGTGAATTCAAAACTAACTATGTGTTAAGTTTATGATAAACTTACTATGTGTTATGTGATAGATTTGATAGTAGTTATATGTGTATATATAATTACGTATGAAATAAATATATCAAACTCTACGAATTGAACACAATAATATTGGCGATACAAAATAATTAATAATTCGAAAATTATTAATTACAACAATTATATAATTATATTATTGAAATAATATAATAAAATATACGTTTTATAATAAACGTATTAATCGCGAATAATTAAATCCCGAAATGAACTTCGAAAATACTTTTGAATAATTTTTAGTTTGAAATTATTATATAAAAGTATTATAACGAAAAGAAAACGAAATATTTAGACGATTTTTGGTACACGTTATACGAACAGAAACAATTTTAAAACGCGCCTAGAGGTTCCAAATAATAAAAGTATTATTTCGTAAGTTACTGTTTTAATGTATAGAACATTACCTCAAAACATGATTTCCAAATTTGACTGAAATCTTGCACGCGTTTTTAACTATAATGTACTTTTACTGTAACTAATTACATTATACTTTTGATAAAGTATTTCAATTTTATGATTATCAATTACTGAGTTCGAGATATCGAGAAACAAAACGCGTAATTTTATTATAAATAAAGTACCACAAATTATACCCGTACACGAAATTAACGGGCTAAAAACTACCAATATTACACAAACTAAAATATCTGGGCGACAGATTTGTTTCACCACCTTACCTCTCGTTTGAAATTTGGAACCATAAACCTTACTTCATACTCTTCCTACTGATCTCAATAATTCACACACACACAACACATTTCACACTCTCTTTTCTCTGTTATTGTTGGTACGTACTGGAGAATGCAGGAAGAAAGCAACACCATTTCATCTTCTTCATTCTCTTAAACATCATCATCACAATCAAACACAAATCAAACTAACAAAAATGGTTTCTTGATCATCTTCATAATCATCGTACGTCATCATCATCACCATCTCAGAATCATCATCATCTCCACCTTAAAATCATTGTGAGGAATTTTTAACCATTTTTATCTCATTTATATAAATTTCTTAAATTTATGATTTTGTTGATGATTGTTATTATAAGTTGTTAAAAACTTGTTATAATGCATTTATATAACATATTGTGATGTTTGATCATCTTAAAAACGAAGCTAAAATCAAAACCCGTATGAATTTGCAATAACAGAGAACGAACAGAACCTGAAAAACCATTGAATCCGGCGGATTCAATTGAATCCGGCGGATTCCCAGCAGAAACACAGGTGAATACGGCGTATTCCATCAAATACGGCGTATTCCCCATTTAAAACTCGCACACCTTAAAACAACCTAGATGAATCCGGCGGATTCACGGGAATCCGGCGGATTCCCATAATAAACAAGTCGAATACGGCGTATTCAGTTTAATACGGCGTATTCCCACCTTCGACCCGCACACAAACCTCGGCTAAAACGTTGAACGAGTAAAAGACATACATGAATACGGCGTATTCCCCTAATTTCGAATGAATACGGCGTATTCACCAGAATACGGCGTATTCCCCCTAATTGACCCGAATCCGGCGTATTCACCAGAATACGGCGGATTCCCCCACTGGTGACTTTTGTATTTTTATATAATGTATAAACTAATAACCACACTACAATATGTTATCGATTATACGTTTAATAGTACAAAATGTTACGACAAGGGACTTAGAACTAGACGGACTTATTATTGAGACATTATATTTCAGACATTTTGGACACGACAAAACTTTGAGACAATTACAAAATATATATATACTAACGGACAACATATATATACATCTAGACGTATAAAAATGGAACGATTTAAATTATCTAGTACAAACTATACGACAAACGTAAACGACAACCAAGTTTTATTCGCGACAATTAACAAACGACATATGTAAACAATATAACAAAGTTATTTTGATAACTATTATAGTTATGTTTTGGAAACATAATCGATAACAACGACAATTACATATGTATATATGGACTTTAACAATGACGACAACTAATATATATATTAGAATATATATATTCAACTAATATGTATATAAATATACATACTTGAACTCAACGACTAATTGAAACGCAAACCTCACCAACAACTGAAATATTATAAACTTTACAACTTAACAAATAATCCATATACTTATACAAGTATTATTATTTGCGTCTAGGTATTTGAGCGACGCTTTTGGATTGTTTGCTAGCTATACTTTTGCTGAAGACTTGCAAACCGTGAGTTCACAGCCCCTATCCTTTATTGTTTTAAATGTTTTAAAACCAGGGGTGGAAAACATAGAACAATGTGATATAACATGCTATATGCTTTATGTATTGCACTGCATACTATTATGTGAAACTGATTAACATGATTTCTTTCATGCTATCAAACTTGAACTATTTCTATAAAATGTTTTCATATTGAATTAACTTGAAGTAATTATATGAAACTTTTTCACAACATTTTGGGAATAAGACAGCAGATCTTGGTACGATCCTAGGTTTACGCGAGGTAGTTGTAGTGCACATAAGTCCCAGTGCTTACAACCTATAACCATTAGCTAGGTGACTCTAGCCACTGAGTATACAGATAGTACTATCGATTTGACAACCCTCCCAGGATATTACTCGTTGGTCATTCCAACCCCATCGACGATAGTCGTAACGAGGAGTGTATACTTAAGATGTTACTGAGGCAACAACAAAACAACTAGTCGTGGTTTGGTTATAGTACTAGTGTCGTTACTTTAACTCTAAAGGTTTAGCTCACCTTGGAGGGATTATAGTCTATATTTCCCACATAACTAAACAACTAAACAACTTGATTTGGGAAGGGTATTCCCTGTGATGACTAATAGGACAGATGTTCCTTTGAGATACTATTTTTAGGAAACGTTTACCTTAAATGGTTGAACTTGGTTTCCCACAAAACAACTATTTATAGGAAATGTTTACTTAAATGTTAAACCTGTATTTCTTGCAATAACTATATTGGAATGTTTACCTTATTGTTAAACTTGAGTTCCTGTTAACTATGCATTGGAAAATGTTTGCTTGTCTACTAAACCTGATTTTCCTTAACTATTGAAATGGATATGTTTACTTATTTGATAAACCTGTGTATCCTGCTACTACTTATTAGGAAATGTTTATGATTAAACTGGTGTTTCCTACACAGCTATTATTGTAGTAAGAATGACATTCTTACTAATTATAGGAAATGTTTTCTTTAATTAGAATACTTGTGTTTCCTACTTACATATAAACATTATGTTTGTGTACATGAATGATTTATACAAAACTTGATTTATTATATTCACACTAAACCTGTGAATTCACTCAACATTCAATGTTGACAGTTTACTATGTTTTTCAGGGAATTAGGACTCAGGTACATCTACATGCATAAAGGACGTAGGCTACCTGAATATTTATGATGCCACTTTTGGGACACTTGGATTTCCTTTGTATTATCAATTCCATTGGTTATACTTATGAAATCCCTCTTTTATAAACTTGTATTTTCAAATACTTATGTTGTCTTTGACAACCCTACTTATGTACGACTTTATAAGTCGTATCTTTTGTAATAACTTTAAACTTATGGCATCTTAAATATATTATGTTCTGTATGATCATATGCTCTGACATCGTGAATGCACTATCGAATCTGTCCGCCCCCGATGCTTAACTATTATTAAAATGCTTCCGCTAATTAACTAAAAGCTTCCGCTAAACACTAAATAAACATGATTATCGATTTGGGGGTGTGACAGAACTTGGTATCAGAGCCATTGGTTATAGAGAACTAGAAGTTTTTAAGTGACTGAAAACCTTAGAGACCTAGACTATAGCCTTGGCTAACACATTTCAGCATTCATACTATTGCATACGTCTGACACGTCACACCCGATTCTTTGACTAGGCATGTCCAGACACGCACCTATTCACATAAGTGATTCTGATACTGAGGAGGAGCCCATGGAGGGGCCATACGACGGGATACCTATAGCAGTGTCTGAGGAGGTTTACCCGCCTACATTTCCTAGAGATACTTCAGATGGTTCGATAGCCACTCCACCATTGCCATCCACTGATCCTGCTACCCATATGTTAGGATCTATGTCTATGTCTAGACGCCATCTTATTGGAGAGCCTGATTTTCGGTCTACACCTAGGAGGACACCGCTGTCGTGTGTCAGGGATTTTCCCATAGGACCCTCATCATCTCGCGGCAAGGAACCGATGACTGAGGAGCGAGAGATCCGCTGTGATCAGCAGACACCGAGAGCTAGAGTTCCACATCTGGACTGGATGCCACGTATTCTATGCCACTGGAGGATCATTGAGAGGATTCCTTCCACCTATGAGACTGGGGAGTCATCTCACACACCGACATCTCTACATTTGACCGAGGAGCCTCTGGAGCTTACGGTCCCTACTGTAGTCGCCGTTATTCGTACCTTGCTGGGATTTCATTTTGGTACGCAGTCTGCCCTCCGAGTTATGCGCAGTGACGCCTCTCGTCTTGGTGATGATGTGCTGGCGATATATGGACGCCTTGCGACTTCTGAGTTGCACATCGAGGTAGACAGGGAGTCTGCCGATGCTACTAGAGCACGTCTGACCCGACTGGAGAGTCGTTTGGAGACTGTAGGTGCTGCAGTTGGTTTATGTGTATTGATGGTAGCTGTTAGGATGTTTGTGGGTTGGAGTCTACCGTATTTCTTTTAGACAGTATGTATGATGTATTAGGACTATAGTTATGATGTATTTGGGTTAACTTTTGACTAGATGGATGTATAGGTTAAATCTATCACATTTTGTAGATCATGTTTGATCCAATGGGTATACTTTGTAGTAAATCCCATCTTTGTACAAAACTTATGTAACAACAATTAACCCATGATTATGATATATAACTTATGTTTAGTTTACATCGCTGTGTACATTATGAATGATATCATTTGGTGATTGACTTCATACTATATCTATATTTATCACGTACTTTATGAGTGATGATTTGATTAGATATCTTACGAGTGTTTCTTGTGTGTGATTAGGACTGAATCATGCCGCCTAAACGTAGAATTACCAGGAACAGCCAACGAAACCCCACACCACCTCCTGCTGTTGAGGAGACTACTGAACAAATGGTTAACCAAAGGATTTCTGAAGCCCTTGCTCAGTATGATACTGACCGAAACCGTAGCGGTAGTAGAGAAACCGAACCAAACGCTTCAGGTAGTAATCCTGAGAGCACTCATAAGGGATGTTCATATAAAACATTCCTAGCTTGTAAACCGAGTCATTTCCGTGGTACTGAAGGTGCCATTGGAATCATCCATTGGATAGAGAAAATGGAGTCTGTGCTAGAGATTAGCAAGTGTGCTCGTGAAGATATGGTCATGTATGCTACATGCACGTTTAGTGATAAGGCTTTGACTTGGTGGAACGCCCAAAAGCAAGCAATGGGACGTCCAGCCGCTCATTCACTGTCTTGGGAAACTCTGAAAACTATGGACATGGAAGAGTTTTGTCCCCGCAGTGAGCTGCAGAAGATTGAGTCTGAGCTCTGGAACATTGCTATGGTTGGCGCTGATATCACAGGATATACCACCAGATTTCAAGAACTGGCACGCCTTGTACCGCACATGGTCACTCCTGAGTACAAGCGCACTGAAAGATATATCTGGGGTTTAGTGCCACAAATTCGAAGTTTGGTAACATCAGCGAATCCTGATACTTTTAAGATTGCTGTGGAGCTAGCACATCGTTTGACTGATGAAGCAGTAAGAATGGGGAATCTTACTAAGAAAACTGCTAATGAAAAAGTTGAATCCAGCAATGCTGATGCTGGGAAAGGAAAGCGTAAGTGGAATGACCGTCAGGGTCATAAGAATAAGAAGCAAGCTAGTACCACGAAAGCCTACATTGCCACTACTGCTGAACAAAAGACTTACATGGGGAGTAAGCCCAAGTGTGGCAAGTGTGAACATCACCATGATGGTGACTGTACTTTCTGTGGGAATTGCAAATGCTGGGGGCATCTGGCCCAATACTGTAGAGCGAACCCTACCACTCAAGCAAATAGGGATCGACCAGCAAATGGATGTTTCGAATGTGGCGAGCAAGGTCATTTCCGAAACAAGTGCCCTAAACTGAACCGTGGTAATCATAACAATTCGAACCGCCCTGCAAATCCGAACAACAACAATAATCGTGGAAACGTCAACAACCAGCCAGCTAGGGGTCGTGCATTTGTCGTTGGAGCGCAAGAGGCACGCCAAGACCCTAACACTGTCACTGGTACGTTTCTAGTTAACGATCATTATGCATCCGTATTATTTGATTCTGGCGCCGATTTGAGTTTTGTGTCTAAAGACTTTAGACCACTATTAGACTTTAGATCTTGTAAGCTAGACAACAAGTATACCTTAGAACTAGCCGATGGTAGGTTGATTGAATCAGGAGAAATAGTACCAGGATGTACTCTAGCATTGGAGAGTCATCTTTTCAAAATAGACTTACTACCGGTTGAGTTGGGAAGTTTTGACATCGTAGTCGGTATGGACTGGTTGTCGAAAAATCGTGCAGAGATAGTTTGCTTTGATAAAAAGATACGTATACCATTGTCAACTGGAGAAACTTTGGTGATACAAGGAGATAAGAAGACGAGTGCAGTCAAAACTATAAATTGCTTAAAAGCTTGTAAATATCTCCGAAAGGGATATCCAGCATTTTTGGCACATGTTGTGGAAAAGAAATCTGTAGAGAGACGCTTAGAAGATATACCTGTAGTACGAGACTATCCGGGAGTGTTTCCTGATGATCTTCCAGGATTACCACCTCCGCGACAAGTCGAGTTTCGCATCGATCTGGTGCCTGGAGCCGCACCAATCGCTCGCTCACCTTATCGTCTAGCTCCATCAGAAATGCAAGAACTGTCTACACAATTGCAAGAGCTTTTAGATTTAGGATTCATCCGACCGAGCTTTTCACCTTGGGGAGCTCCGATTTTGTTTGTCAAGAAGAAGGATGGATCTATGCGCATGTGTATTGACTACAGAGAATTGAATAAAGTAACTATTAAGAACCGATATCCGTTACCTCGCATTGACGATCTATTTGATCAGCTACAAGGATCAAGTTACTACTCGAAGATCGATCTGCGTTCTGGTTATCATCAACTAAAGGTTCGAGAAGAGGATGTGCCGAAGATAGCGTTTAGGACTCGTTATGGTCACTATGAGTTCCTAGTCATGCCATTTGGATTGACTAACGCGCCGACAATATTTATGGATCTCATGAACCGAGTGTGCAAACCTTACTTAGATAAGTTTGTCATTGTGTTCATTGACGATATTTTGATTTACTCAAAGACGAAAGAGGATCACGAACAACATTTGAAACTTATCCTCCAACTACTTGAGAACGAGAAGCTGTATGCTAAGTTCTCCAAATGCGAATTTTGGATTAGAGAGGTTCAATTTCTTGGTCACGTGATAAATAATAAAGGAATTCATGTGGACCCGTCCAAGATAGAGGCGATTAAGAACTGGAAAGCACCGGAAACTCCCACAGAAATTCGACAATTTCTTGGTTTGGCTGGCTATTATCGACGATTTATAGAGAACTTTTCAAAGATAGCCCAATCACTCACCACCTTAACTCAGAAGGATAAGAAATTCGAATGGGGAGAGAAACAAGAGAACGCCTTTCAATTGTTGAAACAAAAGTTGAGCACCGCACCTATTCTATCCTTACCTGAGGGAACAGAGAATTTCATTGTTTATTGTGACGCTTCACATCAAGGATTAGGTTGTGTTCTCATGCAAAACGACAAAGTTATTGCTTATGCATCTCGTCAATTGAAGATTCACGAGAAGAACTATACGACTCATGACTTAGAGTTGGGAGCAGTCGTTTTTGCATTGAAAATTTAGAGACACTACTTATATGGCACAAAGTGTACAATTTTCACTGACCACAAGAGTTTACAACACATATTCGACCAGAAAGAACTCAACATGAGACAGAGACGTTGGGTCGAATTGCTAAATGATTACGACTGTGAGATTAAATACCATCCGGGCAAGGCTAATGTAGTAGCTGATGCCTTAAGTCGTAAAGAGAACGTTAAGCCTCGCAGAGTTCGAGCCTTAGTGTTAACAATTCACTCGAATCTCATTACTCAAATTCGCGACGCGCAACAATTAGCTTTCACCGCTGAGCGCATGAAAGACGAATCCCTGAGGGGAATGGAGAAACAGCTTGAAACAAAAGAGAATGGAGTTTTATACTTCATGAATAGAATTTGGGTACCGTGCGACGATGAACTCCGTAAGCTGATATTGGACGAAACTCACAAGTCCAACTACTCGATTCATCCTGGTGCAGATAAGATGTACCAAGACGTGAAAGGTTTCTATTGGTGGCCTAATATGAAGAGAGACATCGCTACTTATGTCAGCAAATGTCTAACTTGTTCAAAGGTCAAGGTTGAGTACCAAGAACCTTCCGGACTTTTGCAACAACCAGTGATGCCACAATGGAAATGGGAGCACATAACAATGGATTTCATCACGAAACTACCAAAGACATCAACTGGAGTTGATTCAATATGGGTGATTGTCGATAGACTGACGAAATCACCCCACTACATTGCTTTCAAAGAGACTGACAAGCTCGAGAAACTGGCAAAGATCTATATCAAAGAGGTCGTTTCTCGGCACGGTGTGCCACTATCAATTATATCTGATAGAGATAGCAGATTCACATCTCGTTTCTGGCAAACGCTACAACAGGCTTTAGGTACTCGGCTCGACATGAGTACGGCCTATCATCCGCAAACCGGGTCAGAGTGAACGAACGATTCAAACGCTCGAAGATTTATTGCGAGCATGTGTGATTGACTTTGGAGGAAATTGGGATACTCATCTCCCATTAGCTGAGTTCTCCTACAACAATAGTTATCACACCAGTATACATATGGCACCGTTTGAGGCATTGTATGGACGCAAGTGCCGATCCCCACTCTGTTGGGCAGAGTTGGACGACAGACAACTATCCGGACCCGAACTTGTCCAAGAGACCACGGACAAGATATCTCAAGTACTTAACCGATTGAAAGCGACAAGAGATAGACAAAAGAGTTACGCCGATAACCGCCGCAAACCTCTTGAGTTTCAAGTAGGAGATAAAGTTCTACTCAAAGTATCGCCTTGGAAAGGGGTAGCACGTTTTGGAAAGCGAGGAAAACTGAACCCACGATATGTTGGACCTTTTGAGATCCTTGCGAGGATTGGTCCTGTTGCTTATAAACTCAAACTACCACAAGAGCTTAGTAGTATTCACGACACTTTGCATGTGTGTAATTTGAAGAAGTGTCTTTCCGACGAAACATTAATCATACCTCCTGACGAAGTCTTCATAAACTCAAAGCTTAACTTTGTGGAGGAACCAATCGAAATAGCTGATACGAAAACACAAAGACTGCGAAACAAACGAATCAAACTTGTCAAAGTTCGATGGAATTCGAAGCATGGCCCAGAGTTTACTTGGGAACGTGAGGATGAGATAAGAAAGAAGTACCCTCACCTATTTGAACAAGCGACCGACACGAATAATACAAATTAAATCTCGGGATGAGATTTCGCTAACGGGGGGAGAATGTGACAATCCTCCAATTAGGGTATTTACTTAACCTAATTTCATGCATTACCTAGAGTAATTCCCTGACTAGTGAATTCAAAACTAATTATGTGTTAAGTTTATGATAAACTTACTATGTGTTATGTGATAGATTTGATAGTAGTTATATGTGTATATATAATTACGTATGAAATAAATATATCAAACTCTACGAATTGAACACAATAATATTGGCGATACAAAATAATTAATAATTCGAAAATTATTAATTACAACTATTATATAATTATATTATTGAAATAATATAATAAAATATACGTTTTATAATAAACGTATTAATCGCGAATAATTAAATCCCGAAATGAACTTCGAAAATACTTTTGAATAATTTTTAGTTTGAAATTATTATATAAAAGTATTATAACGAAAAGAAAACGAAATATTTAGACGATTTTTGGTACACGTTATACGAACAGAAACAATTTTAAAACGCGCCTAGAGGTTCCAAATAATAAAAGTATTATTTCGTAAGTTACTGTTTTAATGTATAGAACATTACCTCAAAACATGATTTCCAAATTTGACTGAAATCTGGCACGCGTTTTTAACTATACAGTACTTTTACTGTAACTAATTACATTATACTTTTGATAAAGTATTTCAATTTTATGATTATCAATTACTGAGTTCGAGATATCGAGAAACAAAACGCGTAATTTTATTATAAATAAAGTACCACAAATTATACCCGTACACGAAATTAACGGGCTAAAAACTACCAATATTACACAAACTAAAATATCTGGGCGACATATTTGTTTCACCACCTTACCTCTCATTTGAAATTTGGAACCATAAACCTTTCTTCATACTCTTCCTACTGATCTCAATAATTCACACACACACAACACATTTCACACTCTCTTTTCTCTGTTATTGTTGGTACGTACTGGAGAAGGCAGGAAAAAAGCAACACCATTTCATCTTCTTCATTCCCTTAAACATCATCATCACAATCAAACACAAATCAAACTAACAAAAATGGTTTCTTGATCATCTTCATAATCATCGTACGTCATCATCATCACCATCTCAGAATCATCATCATCTCCACCTTAAAATCACTGTGAGGAATGTTTAACCATTTTTATCTCATTTATATAAATTTCTTAAATTTATGATTTTGTTGATGATTGTTATTATAAGTTGTTAAAAACTTGTTATAATGCATTTATATAACATATTGTGATGTTTGATCATCTTAAAAACGAAGCTAAAATCAAAACCCGTATGAATTTGCAATAACAGAGAACGAACAGAACCTGAAAAACCATTGAATCCGGCGGATTCAATTGAATCCGGCGGATTCCCAGCAGAAACACAGGTGAATACGGCGTATTCCATCAAATACGGCGTATTCCCCATTTAAAACTCGCACACCTTGAAACAACCTAGATGAATCCGGCGGATTCACGGGAATCCGGCGGATTCCCATAATAAACAAGTCGAATACGGCGTATTCAGTTTAATACGGCGTATTCCCACCTTCGACCCGCACACAAACCTCGGCTAAAACGAAGAACGAGTAAAAGACATACATGAATACGGCGTATTCACCAGAATACGGCGTATTCCCCTAATTTCGAATGAATACGGCGTATTCACCAGAATACGGCGTATTCCCCCTAATTGACCCGAATCCGGCGTATTCACCAGAATACGGCGGATTCCCCCACTGGTGACTTTTGTATTTTTATATAATGTATAAACTAATAACCACACTACAATATGTTATCGATTATACGTTTAATAGTACAAAATGTTACGACAAGGGACTTAGAACTAGACGGACTTATTATTGAGACATTATATTTCAGACATTTTGGACACGACAAAACTTTGAGACAATTACAAAATATATATATACTAACGGACAACGTATATATACATCTAGACGTATAAAAATGGAACGATTTAAATTATCTAGTACAAACTATACGACAAATGTAAACGACAACCAAGTTTTATTCGCGACAATTAACAAACGACATATGTAAACAATATAACAAAGTTATTTTGATAACTATTATAGTTATGTTTTGGAAACATAATCGACAACAACGACAATTACATATGTATATATGGACTTTAACAATGACGACAACTAATATATATATTAGAATATATATATTCAACTAATATGTATATAAATATACATACTTGAACTCAACGACTAATTGAAACGCAAACCTCACCAACAACTGAAATATTATAAACTTTACAACTTAACAAATAATCCATATACTTATACAAGTATTATTATTTGCGTCTAGGTATTTGAGCGACGCTTTTGGATTGTTTGCTAGCTATACTTTTGCTGAAGACTTGCAAACCGTGAGTTCACAGCCCCTATCCTTTATTGTTTTAAATGTTTTAAAACCAGGGGTGGAAAACATAGAACAATGTGATATAACATGCTATATGCTTTATGTATTGCACTGCATGCTATTATGTGAAACTGATTAACATGATTTCTTTCATGCTATCAAACTTGAACTATTTCTATAAAATGTTTTCATATTGAATTAACTTGAAGTAATTATATGAAACTTTTTCACAACATTTTGGGAATAAGACAGCAGATCTTGGTACGATCCTAGGTTTACGCGAGGTAGTTGTAGTGCACATAAGTCCCAGTGCTTACAACCTATAACCATTAGCTAGGTGACTCTAGCCACTGAGTATACAGATAGTACTATCGATTTGACAACCCTCCCAGGATATTACTCGTTGGTCATTCCAACCCCATCGACGATAGTCGTAACGAGGAGTGTATACTTAAGATGTTACTGAGGCAACAACAAAACAACTAGTCGTGGTTTGGTTATAGTACTAGTGTCGTTACTTTAACTCTAAAGGTTTAGCTCACCTTGGAGGGATTATAGTCTATATTTCCCACATAACTAAACAACTAAACAACTTGATTTGGGAAGGGTATTCCCTGTGATGACTAATAGGACAGGTGTTCCTTTGAGATACTATTTTTAGAAAACGTTTACCTTAAATGGTTGAACTTGGTTTCCCACAAAACAACTATTTATAGGAAATGTTTACTTAAATGTTAAACCTGTATTTCCTGCAATAACTATATTGGAATGTTTACCTTATTGTTAAACTTGAGTTCCTGTTAACTATGCATTGGAAAATGTTTGCTTGTCTACTAAACCTGATTTTCCTTAACTATTGAAATGGATATGTTTACTTATTTGATAAACCTGTGTATCCTGCTACTACTTATTAGGAAATGTTTATGATTAAACTGGTATTTCCTACACAGCTATTATTGTAGTAAGAATGATATTCTTACTAATTATAGAAAATTTTTTCTTTAATTAGAATACGTGTGTTTCCTACTTACATATAAACATTATGTTTGTGTACATGAATGATTTATACAAAACTTGATTTATTATATTCACACTAAACCTGTGAATTCACTCAACATTCAATGTTGACAGTTTACTATGTTTTTCAGGGAATTAGGACTCAGGTACATCTACATGCATAAAGGACGTAGGCTACCTGACTATTTATGATGCCACTTTTGGGACACTTGGATTTCCTTTGTATTATCAATTCCATTGGTTATACTTATGAAATCCCTCTTTTATAAACTTATATTTTCAAATACTTACGTTGTCTTTGACAACCCTACTTATGTACGACTTTATAAGTCGTATCTTTTGTAATAACTTTAAACTTATGGCATCTTAAATATATTATGTTCTGTATGATCATATGCTCTGACATCGTGAATGCACTATCGAATCTGTCCGCCCCCGATGCATAACTATTATTAAAATGCTTCCGCTAATTAACTAAAAGCTTCCGCTAAACACTAAATAAACATGATTATCGATTTGGGGGTGTGACAACTAGTGTCCACAATTTTACAGAAAGTGGTCCAAGATGGACTACCCGGTGCGTACAAGTGTACCCGGTTGGTACACCCATTACCCGGCGTGTACCAATCTATTTTCAGCAAAAAAATTTTTTGTCTTAGATTGTAACTTAAAATAAAGATGGAACAATCAGATTTCAGGAAGTAATAAAATAAGGAATGGGACCTACTGTATAAATTTTTTTTTTGGGGGATTTCAAAACATATGCACGACCAACTACGGGACGATCTCACCGAGCACATTTAGACGCTTCCACAGTTCCACCAAACTTTCGCAGTTTAAACCGATCAACGGCTTAATTATTTTATTAGATATTATTGTATTCTATTTTATTTTAATTATTGTATTGTATTGTATTTTAATTAAATTGTATTTGTTTTGTTAAAAACATGAAAATTAAATTTAGTTAGTGGGTGGGTGGGTCCCATAGGGGGGGAAAGGGACGTTCTGGTGTTATGTTGACGTGACGCCTGAAAAATGAGCGTTCTGGTGTTATGGGTTACGAATGTTCTTAAAGGTACATGATTAAAAGGGGGGGTAAAAGACACTTGGCAAGTTGACTCTTACAAAGTATCAAATTTGGTTGTTTTGGAACTATAGCCATTTTTATCAAATTCTGTCATATTAACTTATAGAAACATTGGTTAATCAATAAAACTTTGAATTACATATAAATCTATGGTTAAGGCCGAATTAGCAACCAATTACTTACCTTTTTGTTCTCAAACAATGTACATATATTGCATCCAGTAAAATCCTAATGTAAACAGTGAACTTGTTATCGTGTTAAAGCTTTAACAAAATCGTTTTACATAGTAAATTTACCCGTGTGAGAAGACACAAATGCGGCGTCTATGTGACTTTTATTGCTGATGTCACGATGATGAAAATGAACAAAAATAGTCTCTGACGAATCATTATCATTATTACAAATAATTCTAAAACTAGTTTAGAAAATAAGAGAAAATTGAAATGCCAATAAGAATTATTAAGAACCTTTCGGTGGTGGTGGAGCGGTGTGGCACTTCGGAGGGTGTGTGTAAACGGGAGCCTTTGGTGGTGGTGGTGGGGGAAGCAGGGGCGGCGGCGGTGGTCCTGGAGGAAAGATACGGAAATTTCTTGTTCGACTTACTGTGGGAGCTGGTGGTGAACCCTTGCGTACTGTACGTAAATTTCTTGATGTTTTTAGTGACGATGATGGTGGTGGTGGAGGTGGATCACGTTTCTTATAGTGCGGATTTTGGCCTAACATAGGCGATGGTGGCGGGGTGGGCCGCTTTCTAAGCATTCTACCTTGACCGAAAAATACATCTCCTACAAAGATAACGTTTTAGACAGTCAAAATTTTATTAGATGACGGTATAAACATCTATATATAACGAAAGTGGATCAATTGATTTGATAAACAGCGAATTACAAACCATTTTTCGCAACTAATGCTGTTACGGACGTTACGGGTTTTATTTAAACATCTAAGGAACTTTCGAATTTGAACATAACTAGATGTAGTAAATTTACCTGATTGTGGTTCGAATGAAGCAGAATTTGCTTGAAAAACATGATTGATGATGATGAAGACCAGAGGAAATAGAAGTACTCGGTTTGCATAAAGAGTCATCTTCATAACAATAGCTGGATCCTTTTATTATGAACTTATTATTCGAATGGTCCTTTTATAGGGAAATAAATAAATATCCACCAAATTTAGTTACTTGTGGGGACAATGCCACAAGGCCCAAGAAATTCAAATATCGACGCAGCATTTGGTATATTTATATTCCGGAAAATAATTACAGTTTCGTAGAAAATGTCACTTAATGAGTTGATGTTGGCCTAAGTAAAGTTTCCACGAAATCTAAATCATCATCATTACTACGTGATCATGGATGAAAGTGTAAACAGGTTTTTATATTCAATGAATTGTATGATGTGTTAAGGAATGTCATTTTTTTGACTAACTAGCAGATGGGTTGTTATTGTCAATATGTATGACATTGCGACATTGTCCCGTTTAGGTCAGGACAAGCATTTTTCGTAGTCAATTGTGAATTCGTCATATAGAGAACATGTTTTCAGAAATTCGTAATCAGTTTCACATTGGAAATTGAAAGTTTGCGTGATTACGCCAATGCCGTGAAAAGTATCAAAAGTTGATTATGTGCAGAAGTATAGTCAAGTGTGACACAACCATATATGTTGGGTCGCAATTCTGTTATAGTACTCAGCATTCTGTTTACCTTTGAGCTCACGTTTTGACTTAAACTTTTTGAAATGTTAACTTTATTGTAGATGCCTTTGTGTCAAATGATCAAAGTAAAAGTGATTGTGCCGAGTAAAACGTAAATACCAAATGTAAATTTTTAGGTAAACTAATAAAAGAGGATTTGTGTGGATTGTAGGTACAAGTGTAATAGATTGTAGAACTATCAGTCTAAGAAAAAATGTGAAACATCACTTAAAGAGTAAATAGTCAAATAATTAAGTCAAACATGTTATTTTATAAACTACATAAACACGATGGGTTTTTGAAACTATACAGATTTGTTACACCATCAGTTTTTAGTCGTACATCACTACATTTACTTCATGATGGTATATTATACAACAATATAAAGCTTGTTTAGTAAATAAAATATACGGATGAAAAATAGCGATGTACGGATATGACCGAAATGTGTCATTTATTTCGGGTTGCAAACATGGGTTGTCAAGTGTCAACAAGGTGCGTGGTAGATTCGAAGAATAACTACGAAACCTAATTCAAATTGGACATAAATGCAAGAATCTAGCTAGAAGTTTCATATTGTGTGCATAGTTGTCGACTCGTGACTCGTATCGTGACTCGTTTTCTTGATTTTTGAGTCGTGACTCGTATCGTGACTCGACTTGTAAGAGTCAGAATATACGTAAATTATATATATTTTCTATATATATAGAGATATTATTATATATGTCTGTGTATATATAATATATATTATCTGTATTATATATATGTGTGTGTATATATATATATATATATATATATATATATATATATATATATATATATATATATATAGGGTAAGGTTCAAATGAGACTAAAAATTTGTGTGAGACTAAGGGAACCAATGATATCATGCCACATGTACAAAGAGAATGTTTCATACTACAAAACCCATTTACCCCAAACATCAATTATCTCACAAACGACAAATCGAAAAAATCATGAAATTTGCACCATAATTTTCAGCGTTTTATCCTCTTCGATTTGCCGTCCCTCAAGGCATACTTCCGACGAAATTTTTTTTTTCATTTTTTTGGTATGTTTCATATGTTACTAACACATGTGTAACAACTCGCAAATTTGAACACGATTAATTACATTAATCACTTGCATTATTAGGCTAATTCCCTACTTGAGTGAATTCACAACACATTTTAGAGGTAAGTCTAGCATAGCCCAACTAGATAATACGCGTAGTATTACGTATTCGTAATTAGTTGTAATTACGTACAGATCAATTTGAAAACAAACGCGACAAAAACGTACGACTGTTGGTGAACAAAGTTATTTAATAAAACGAAGTTATTAAATAACGTCAATTACAATTAGATGTTATGTTGATAATATTTACATATTGTTTTATAACGCAAAACGCCAAAACGTATAGTTAACATAAAACAAAGTCAATATTTTATAACTTAATTCAAATTGGTTTTACAAAAAGATTCTAATTAAAAATATAAAGAAATATGTAATTAAAATGTATTAATTTAAAATAAAATAACATTTAACGATCGGATAAACAAACACGGGACGAAAACGCAGGAGATGAAAATGGGGGAACAAAACCCATTTCCACCTCCCAACTTTCTTTCATTTTCATTCTCATCCTCTCTCTCTTCTTTTCTCTTTTCTCCAACCTCTCTCTAAACCACCACCAAAAATCACACAAATCACACCAAAACTACGCTAAAACAACGCCGAATCACATAGCTCCTTTGGAATAAAACGATCACGAGTTCCCGATCTACACTTCTACCTTTTCGGATTTCAAATCCGACACTCGTAAGTTTCCGACTAATTCCGCAAATCTTTAGATTTCAAAGTTATAATTACTACTTAGTGTTTAATATACTTAGATTTACATGTTTTAGTGTTTTATACAACCGAAAACGTCCGAAATCGACCCAAAACTCGTTATTTTCTCGCTGTTCGTCGAACAGGCGACTACGTCGCATTGGGACCGAAAACAGTACTGCGACGTAGGCCTCTACGTCGCATTACCCTTCCTTACGTCGCACATAGCGACGCAGACCACTACGTCGCATTAAATTGCGAGCGTCGCCTATGCGACGCAACCCATGACGTCGCAAAACCTGAATGCGACGTAGACCCGTACGTCGCACCCTACGTCGCATAACCACCCAGCGTCGCACCTTACGTCGCTAAAAACAGAAAGTTTAAAAACTTGTTTTCACTAAGTGTCGAACTAACCGAAAACGCATATCTTTATACAAATTCGATTCACGAGCCTTACAAGCAATTTAAACATACTTGTTTTATCGAAATGTTGATTTCAAACTTTCACCAACGAGTCGTATACATTTTCATAAACAACGAAATACAAACATTAAACAAACGATTTGGACGTGACTTGGATGTACAAACACTAGCATGGATGATTAGTTTAGACATCCACATACTTATTAAATCTCGTACGTTTAGGACGTTAGGAGATTTCAGACCGTACTTGGGCTTAGGTTTGCTAGCACTCGCACAACTACTTAAACTCAACAGGTGAGTTCACAGCCCCTACTTTTATTGATTTAACTGCTTTTGAACAGGGGTGGAAAACATAGTCAACTGTTTTACTTATTGCCATAACTGCTTTTACTTACATGATTGTTTATCATACGTGTCTTACTCAAACTGTTAGAGTACTTTGAACTATTGAACTGTTGTACGAACTTTGTTTATGAAATAACATTTTCATACTGATACACTGAACAAATGGGATAACTTATTCGACAAACTGTTTTAACTAGACCGGAGAACGACCGGTAAACTGTTTTGCAAACGACTGTAAACTATTTTGGTATCTTACCGGAGAACGACCGGTACATATTGGTAACTTGTCGGAGAACGACCGACACTAACTTGGTATCTTACCGGAGAACGACCGGTACATTTGGTAACTTGTCGGAGAACGACCGACACAAACATAACTTTTAAACTTGTTTGGTATACCGGAGAACGACCGGTACTTTTGTGTAAAACGCTGGAGAACGACCAGCCACGTATTTTAGTGCCAGAGAACGACTGGCCAAGGGACGGGAGAACGACCCGTGCGTCTTGGATGGGAGAACGACCCATGCGTTTGTTGGACGGGAGAACGACCCGTGCGTATTTGGCCGGAGAACGACCGGTACTGTGTATTTATAACTCGCTGGTGAACGACCAGCACGTGTTTTAACTTGAACTTTGGGCGAACAACCCACAAAACTGGTATTTGGATAACATTCTACAAAACTTATACTCGACTATTATGGCAATACTATTTGTGAACATATTTGGATAACAACTGTGATACAAACTTGATTCAACTTGTGTAAACTTAAAACCTGTGAATTCACTCAACCTAGTTGTTGACTTTTACTATGTTTTTCAGGGAATTAGCTGCGCATGTAAGAATCGCCAACACATGGAGAATTAGGCGACCCTTGAAGCTTAGGATGCCAACTTTTGGAAACATATGGATTTCTTTAGTATAACTGAAATGTTTTAGTCATATTTCAGAAATCTACTTTTGTAAACTTACTACTATTAACTAATACGATTCGATAAATCGTAAAATTTGTAATTAACTCTTTTGGCATCTTAATATATATTGTTCTGTTGTAATCATAAGCTCTGATACGTATGCATGCTTTATTATTGTGACACCCCAGTACTTAAACTAACTGCTTCCGCTAAACAAAATTTGGGGGTGTTACAGATTGGTATCAGAGACATTGGTTATAGCGAACTAGGAAACTTTAGGTGACTTAGCGACCTAGAGACCTAGACTATAGCCTTGGCTAGAACGCACATGCATACATACATTTGCATACATCTAAACTATCGTTACGATACCTCGATACGCGTGAACTGTTCACCACATTCGACTTGTTCATTGTACTCTGATCTCATATGAACCTGATCGTGATTAAACGGTTGATGAAAAGAAGTATGTATTTGGCATCATATAATGACGCCTGGCCAACGTGATTATATCATACTAAGTACATATGGGTGTTTCATAGTCGTAAGATACGTGATGGGGATTCGACAAATTTTGCTTGATACTCGAAAACTTGAAATATGTGAAACTTTATTCCTCACATATTTTCCATTGGCATTGACTTCTGCATCTTTTCATCGCAGAACGTCAGTATGCCGCCTAAACAAAGAAAGACTCGAAACAGTCGACGAAATTCTCCACCTGTACCTCCAGAAACAACCGAACAAATCATCGAACGCCGCGTGGCTGAGGCTATTGCTCAGTACGAGGCTAGCAGAAATCGTGAAAACCCAACCAACAACAGTGGAGCTACCCCCGTCAACAGCGAAACTCCAACTAATACCCAACAGGGGTGTTCCTACAAAACCTTTCAGTCTTGTAAACCCAGCACCTTCACCGGGACCGAAGGGGCCATTGGCCTGGTCCACTGGATTGAAAAGATGGAATCAGTCATCGACATCAGCGACTGCGCCAACGACAAGATCGTGAAATACGCCACCTGCACTTTAGCCGACAAAGCGCTAACCTGGTGGAACGCTCAAGTCCAGATTATGGGACGCCCAGCTGCTCATTCTATGACCTGGGTAACTCTGAAGCAGATGATGATGGAGGAATTTTGCCCTCCCAACGAGATACAGAAACTCGAAACCGAGTTTTGGAACATTCAGATGATCGGAGCTGACATTTCCGGTTACACAACTAGATTTCAGGAGCTTGCACGTCTGGTGCCTCATATGGTAACCCCCGAGAGCAAACGCATTGAGCGTTACAACAGGGGTTTGGCACCACAAATCCGAGGCATGGTTATGTCCTCCAAACCCGCCACTTTTAGGAGCGCAGTGGATCTGGCTCACAGCTTAACCGACGACGCGGTCGAGATTGGAACCCTGAAAGCTATCACAGGGAAAACTGAACCTACCCGTACTGATGCGGGCGACTCTGGACCCCACAAACGTAAATGGAACAATGATGGTAACGACCGTCAGGGTCAACAAAACAGAAACCCGGGAAACACCCGAGCCTTTGCCGCAATCACCAACTCTGGACCCAAAACCTATCTTGGCAACAAACCAAAATGCGACAAGTGCGGGATGCATCATAATGGCAACTGTGCTTTCTGCCAAGACTGCAAAAACTGGGGTCATTTGGCCCAAAACTGTAAAACCAACCCTCCTCCTCGATCAAACACGTGTTACGAGTGCGGTGAATCCGGACATTTTCGAAACCAATGTCCGAAACTGAACAACAACCAGAACAACCCCGGAAACAACAACCACATCGCAACCATCCCACCGGCTCGTGGCCGCGCATACATCCTCCGTGCACCGGAAACTGTTGCGGACTATGGCAAACACGGTATGTCTTACCAACTCTTGCTACGATTTAACGTTCCTTTCATTCGAATGTCAATTCGAACACACCACTTGGTAAACGCTAACCACGAAACGAACTTGAACTATCAAACTATACCGCGAGTATACTAAACAGTTAAAACTATATTGGCAAACATAGAGCACTACACAAACTATTACTATTATTGTAACGACATGACTTATCGGAGAACATGCGCCGCGGGCGATCCGACTTGATTTTTAAATCTCGGGACGAGATTTCTCTAACATGGGGAGAATGTAACAACTCGCAAATTTGAACACGATTAATTACATTAATCACTAGCATTATTAGGCTAATTCCCTACTTGAGTGAATTCACAACACATTTTAGAGGTAAGTCTAGCATAGCCCAACTAGATAATACGCGTAGTATTACGTATTCGTAATTAGTTGTAATTACGTACAGATCAATTTGAAAACAAACGCGACAAAAACGTACGACTGTTGGTGAACAAAGTTATTTAATAAAACGAAGTTATTAAATAACGTCAATTACAATTAGATGTTATGTTGATAATATTTACATATTGTTTTATAACGCAAAACGCCAAAACGTATAGTTAACATAAAACAAAGTCAATATTTTATAACTTAATTCAAATTGGTTTTACAAAAAGATTCTAATTAAAAATATAAAGAAATATGTAATTAAAATGTATTAATTTAAAATAAAATAACATTTAACGATCGGATAAACAAACACGGGACGAAAACGCAGGAGATGAAAATGGGGGAACAAAACCCATTTCCACCTCCCAACTTTCTTTCATTTTCATTCTCATCCTCTCTCTCTTCTTTTCTCTTTTCTCCAACCTCTCTCTAAACCACCACCAAAAATCACACAAATCACACCAAAACTACGCTAAAACAACGCCGAATCACATAGCTCCTTTGGAATAAAACGATCACGAGTTCCCGATCTACACTTCTACCTTTTCGGATTTCAAATCCGACACTCGTAGTTTCCGACTAATTCCGCAAATCTTTAGATTTCAAAGTTATAATTACTACTTAGTGTTTAATATACTTAGATTTACATGTTTTAGTGTTTTATACAACCGAAAACGTCCGAAATCGACCCAAAACTCGTTATTTTCTCGCTGTTCGTCGAACAGGCGACTACGTCGCATTGGGACCGAAAACAGTACTGCGACGTAGGCCTCTACGTCGCATTACCCTTCCTTACGTCGCACATAGCGACGCAGACCACTACGTCGCATTAAATTGCGAGCGTCGCCTATGCGACGCAACCCATGACGTCGCAAAACCTGAATGCGACGTAGACCCGTACGTCGCACCCTACGTCGCATAACCACCCAGCGTCGCACCTTACGTCGCTAAAAACAGAAAGTTTAAAAACTTGTTTTCACTAAGTGTCGAACTAACCGAAAACGCATATCTTTATACAAATTCGATTCACGAGCCTTACAAGCAATTTAAACATACTTGTTTTATCGAAATGTTGATTTCAAACTTTCACCAACGAGTCGTATACATTTTCATAAACAACGAAATACAAACATTAAACAAACGATTTGGACGTGACTTGGATGTACAAACACTAGCATGGATGATTAGTTTAGACATCCACATACTTATTAAATCTCGTACGTTTAGGACGTTAGGAGATTTCAGACCGTACTTGGGCTTAGGTTTGCTAGCACTCGCACAACTACTTAAACTCAACAGGTGAGTTCACAGCCCCTACTTTTATTGATTTAACTGCTTTTGAACAGGGGTGGAAAACATAGTCAACTGTTTTACTTATTGCCATAACTGCTTTTACTTACATGATTGTTTATCATACGTGTCTTACTCAAACTGTTAGAGTACTTTGAACTATTGAACTGTTGTACGAACTTTGTTTATGAAATAACATTTTCATACTGATACACTGAACAAATGGGATAACTTATTCGACAAACTGTTTTAACTAGACCGGAGAACGACCGGTAAACTGTTTTGCAAACGACTGTAAACTATTTTGGTATCTTACCGGAGAACGACCGGTACATATTGGTAACTTGTCGGAGAACGACCGACACTAACTTGGTATCTTACCGGAGAACGACCGGTACATTTGGTAACTTGTCGGAGAACGACCGACACAAACATAACTTTTAAACTTGTTTGGTATACCGGAGAACGACCGGTACTTTTGTGTAAAACGCTGGAGAACGACCAGCCACGTATTTTAGTGCCAGAGAACGACTGGCCAAGGGACGGGAGAACGACCCGTGCGTCTTGGATGGGAGAACGACCCATGCGTTTGTTGGACGGGAGAACGACCCGTGCGTATTTGGCCGGAGAACGACCGGTACTGTGTATTTATAACTCGCTGGTGAACGACCAGCACGTGTTTTAACTTGAACTTTGGGCGAACAACCCACAAAACTGGTATTTGGATAACATTCTACAAAACTTATACTCGACTATTATGGCAATACTATTTGTGAACATATTTGGATAACAACTGTGATACAAACTTGATTCAACTTGTGTAAACTTAAAACCTGTGAATTCACTCAACCTAGTTGTTGACTTTTACTATGTTTTTCAGGGAATTAGCTGCGCATGTAAGAATCGCCAACACATGGAGAATTAGGCGACCCTTGAAGCTTAGGATGCCAACTTTTGGAAACATATGGATTTCTTTAGTATAACTGAAATGTTTTAGTCATATTTCAGAAATCTACTTTTGTAAACTTACTACTATTAACTAATACGATTCGATAAATCGTAAAATTTGTAATTAACTCTTTTGGCATCTTAATATATATTGTTCTGTTGTAATCATAAGCTCTGATACGTATGCATGCTTTATTATTGTGACACCCCAGTACTTAAACTAACTGCTTCCGCTAAACAAAATTTGGGGGTGTTACAACATGTGTTAGAGTTTTGCGTTTAGGGTTTAGGGTTTGTAGTTTAGGGGTTAGGGTTTAGGGTTTTGGGGTTTCTCCTCGAAACCCCAAAACCTAAACCCTAAACGCTAAACACTAACCCTTAAACCCCAAACCCTAAACCCTAAACGCTTTATAAAACTCTAAACCCTAAATCATACTAAACCCTAAACCCTAATAAACCCTAAACCTAAACCATGAACCCTGCTAAATCATAACCCTAAACTCTAACCCTAAACCCTAACCATAACCGTAACCGTAAATAAAATGTACAATCAATCACTAACACATGTGTTACTAATTTATAAAACCCACCAAAAAACCGAATATTTTTTTATCGAAAGTATGCCTTGAGGGACGGCAAATCGAAGAGGATAAAACGCTAAAAATTATGGTGCAAGTTTCATGATTTTTCGATTTGTCGTTTGTGAGATAATTGATGTTTGGGGTAAATGGGTTTTGTAGTATGGAACATTCTCTTTGTACATGTTGCATGATATCATTGGTTCCCTTAGTCTCACTCAAAAATCATGGTCTCATTTGATCCTTACTCTCTATATATATTAATGTAAATCTTGTGTATTTTCTATATGTGTATATTATTGGGAGTAGTTCACATGTATGGAGGAAAAAAGTATAGCACAAAACTAAGTGGTTAATTTATGAGAAAACTGATATATTTAGATGATGTAACTATTAAAAGTAATACTCCCTCCGTCCCGGTTTGATAGTCCTTTATTTCCATTTTGAGATGTCCCAAATTAATTGTCTATTACCAAATATAGAAAGGTAACATGATTCTTTTTACTATATTGTCTCTACTTTAAAAATTAAATTACAAAAGTGAAAGGAAGTTCAAATTAATTGGTTAGGGGTAAGAATGTCATTGTACAAAAAGTAAGTAATAATTATTGTGTTTATCTTAAACTGCGTATAGTTTTGTCAGGGGACAATTAAATTGGGACGGAGGGAGTAGTTAAAAAGAAAATGAGATTTCAAACTCTTATTTCAAACTCTATAGACTACAGCTGTTAAAAGTAAGTTTTTTTGCTTTATTTCACATCAAAACAGTCTCTGTACTAAGAGCATCTCCAATGCTTTAGTTTATTTTGAGTTCAAAGTTTTGCCATGTCAATGCCTTCTCATCATATCACTTTTTCATATTAATCCCTACAATGCATTGTACCTTATAGAGTTTAAAAAATATCCACATCATCTTAATATTTTAATCATGTAAGACCACTTGCAGTCGTACAGCCCATTCTGGGGCATTCTCAGCTCCACGTCAGCGTTCTCAGCTCCACGTCAGCGTCAACTCCACATCAACGCTTGTAGTGGTAAACCCAGAATGCCCAGAACGCCCATCATCTTCCCTAATTCTAATAAATTATATTTAAAAACAAATTATTTTTTTTTATATAAATCGGATAAAAAAGAAAAAATAATTAAATATTGATGGGACCTACCAAAACGCCTCAGAATTGGGCGTGCTTTCATGCCAGAATGCCCCGAGAATGCCCCCCCAGAATGCCCCATTGCACCCGTGTAGGGGCGTTCTGAGTTCAATTTTACGCCCAGAACGCTGCGTTGCAAATGGTCTAAATACTCCCTCCGTCCCAAAATAAATGTCTCATGTAAAAATGCACACAGTTTAAGAAAAGTCACTATCTACCAATAACATCTCATCTTTACCCACTAAAGTCTTTTCTGATTGGCTGAAAGGGAATCTTGACACTTATTTTGGGACGTCCCAAAATAGTAAGTGAGACACTTATTATGGGACGGAGGGAGTATATCAATTATACATACATAATAAAAACTGGAAGGTTATATAATATTTTTGAAAAGTTAAATAATCTAATATATTCACATATTATAAATTTGTAAGTATATTTATATAATGTTATATAGTAATTGTAACTCACATCTCATTAAATATGTCTTAATAATAATACAAATTGCTGCAAATACAGTTTGTTTAAGTAACTAAAAGATTGGATAAATTCCAAAAATGATTAACATATATATAACATATGCAATAATAAATAATGAGTAAGAATATGAGATTATGTATCTGGGTATTCCCACACAAATTGGTTGCTATGGGAACAAATGAATTAATTGAAATGAAGAAAGTAGTGGGAGGACCCACACCTTCGTCCAAAGCATAGTCCAAGCAGTTTTGGACGTAGCTTTATGCGCATAACAACCACAGTGCAAAATGTTAACTTTGAGTGATGACTTGTCCAACTTTGAACTTGATGACTAGGAGCATTGGAGGTGCTCTAACAAACGGTAACCTATTTCGTTTTTAATAAAGCAAAAGTCTTTTCTTCTACAACCTAAGTGAATTTCTTCTCCACCTAACACACCACCACCAAATTCATTTTTCATTGTTTCTTCATAAGAAAATAAACTCAGAAAGATGTAGATGGCAACCGTGATAACTGAAGCAACAATGGTTCAAGGGATGCTAAAGGCCCACCACAATTGCAATAAGTTATTTGTTTTCATTTTTCTTATAAACTCCAAAAATTTATATTTTCATCAAAAATGCTTCTATAAGTTTATGTACTAAATCTTTCAAGTTCTTACCAGATTTTTCATCTCCCTTTTAGCTGGATTAAAGAACGATGTATATTCTCATAATCGTATTTTTTTTTAGTCAACTCGACTCGGACCGAGTCAAGTCCTGAATCGCGAGTCATAATCCGAGTCAGAGTAATATCCGAGTCATAATCCGAGTCGAATCTTTTTCTACTTTTCTGACTCGACTCGTACGAGTCGACTCGCGGATTGTGTGTTGTACCAAATAGCAACAAATTATTATTATTATTATTATTATTATTGTTATTATTATTATTATATGAAAACATATACACAAAACCCCATGTTAAGAAATTCAACTTGATTTTAGTAATCAATCAACAAAACTTGATTTGTTTTTGTAAACAACCGGTGGGTATTGTCTAACTAAACCTTAATTATCACAATTCACAAACAAAGGCTTTGGCGGTGGGTCAAAAGAGTTGTAAGAAGTTAAGATGCGAATCAATTACTTGTTCATTTATTTTAAAACATTTGAATTTAGCCCATAACATGTGCAATTGACTAAGACTTGAAGCTCTTGGTCAATGGTCAACTACTATGTTTGGCTTGGTAACTGAGATGGGCTTATCAATTACGATCGTGTGAAATCGATTTTTGTTAACAAAAATTCTAATGGAATTGTGCAAAAATGAACATGTAAAATTGATCGCGAGATGATATTTTGAATTGAATTGGAATGGAGGTTGGAAGTCGATAGAGATAAAGAGTAAATAATTGAATTGAATTGGAATGGAGGTCGGATGTCGATAGAGATAAAGAGTAAATAAATTATTTATTAAGTGTTGGCTCCTCATTGGTTGATTAAAATCTAATTGAGAGACGAAGAAACCTGATTCATATATATCTATATATACTAGCTATTAAACTTGTGTACATACACGGGGTGTTGATTGTTTAATTACAATAAAGGTTCTAATTTTAATTTAGCTAAAATAGAGAGACTTAATTGATTAATTAAATTTAGCTTAAATTGATTATGTCATAACCATTTTTCCTATATATAATTTAAGATTAGCTATTAAACTCGTGTATACACGGTCATTTAATGTAAATATTAAATTATTGCACTTGTTAACACTTTTAAAATTGATAATACTTAAGATAATAAATAACATTAAAATGAAAGAAAAGTTTAAAATCTGTTTGTTGAATCAAATTATGCAAATTCCCTTCTTAATTCACATGTTGACAACTTATTAACCATTTAAATATCACCACTAATTTGATTAAGTTATTTACTATGTAACTGACACACAAATTAATCGGTCCATTAGGCTGGTAGGGAAAAAACAATTATAATATGGTACTTAATGGATTACATAGTAATTAAAAGTTATTCGATTAATAATGATAATTATTATAATACTACTAATAATAATAAAAAATAAATAATGTAGTAATAGGAGCAAATAAACGACCATATAATAAACATCATCAATTTTGTTTGTATATGTCAAATTATGTACGGGGATATTTATAGCTATGAACTCTTTGAATAATTATTAGTTCTCATTATATAGAATTATTACGTATAATTTGGATAGTAGAAATGATTATAAGATTTAGATTCCATATATTAATAAATAAATAAATACAAACTATAATAAAATAAATGAATTTCATTGATTAATTAGATTGATGGCATCATCATGTCATAAATTTTAGTTAATTGGACAAAATCAAAAAATCTAATTAGTTAATTAAAATGACATCATTACATGTAATCTTTATTATATTTATGATTCCCTTACAAAGGATTTCATTTTCTTTAAAGACTTATAATTTTAAAGATTTGAAAAATTATTATTGACAAAAATAGTATTTGCGAAACAATTTTTGAAGGGATTAGTGCATGAGAATGTACATAACTTTAGTCCGATCTCTATAATGTGTATTCAACTTCATTTTGATCTATTGTATGTATCAACCTTTCAATTTGATCTATTGTGTATCCGACCAACATGACACATATTTTTGATGATGTGTCAATGAAGTGGTGCATTATAAGGTTGTGACGTTATCAAATTAGTCAATGGAGACACACAATTGATCAAAATGAAAGCTTGATATATACAATAGATCATAACGAAGTTTGATACACACTATAGAGATCAGGTTAAAGTTAAGTGCATTCACTTGCACTAAACCCAATTTTGAATATGCATAAATTCGTTATAAATGACATTCAAGGTGGTGTAATTATCACTTTTAATCCATTTTTATTTTTAGTTTTATAGATGAATCATACACTTTGGCATGAGTAAAAATTGGATGGTAAAAAAAACAAATGGCATGAGTCAACTATTGTCATTGGTTCGAGTTAATGGTCATTGTGAAACACACTATAAACGGATAACTTAAACGATATTTGTTTGTCGGAAGGTCATATTAACATTTGTGAAATTAAAGTTGCTCTAATAGTGTTGTTAATTCAAATTTAAATTAAAATGTTTGCTTATAAAAGACTAAATTTTTTAAAAATTGTAACTGTTAAATAACATAGATTTTTTGGGGATTTATGATCTTCTGTAATCACTTATTCGGACAATTCGAGTCTTCAATCTAACTTTATATGCCTATGTATTTATCTAAAATGTATATAAGTTTAATATGCTACTCTTTATGATTGTGTTGGTGTTAATAAATTTCATGAGTTAGCTATTCATCCATATAATTACGTACACTTAAGCCCTATAAGTTAAAATAAAAAATTTCCTTTACATTTAAATTAAAAATCCTTCAAAATCTTATATATTCTATTTCTTAAGGCGTGAGGGTACCATACATATATTAACAAAATGAATTTATTTTAATGAAGTTATTTTAGGTAATATGATGTGGCATATGTAAGAAATTGTTTAAGTTATTAGCATGTAGTTATTTAAGGTAAAAGTTTGATTTGGCATGTCTAATACGGAGTATTTGTTTAAAAATCTTTCTTTTATATATATGAATAGATTTTATTAAGTCAAACTATAATTTATTAATCAATGTATACTTTCCTTCCGTGAATAAAAACCAAACCAAACAATAAGAAACCAAAAAACCTAACCAAACATCATAGATAATGAATAACAATATATAACCCGCTATTTTGCGGGTTCAATGCTAGTAATTTACAAGATAGGTCACAATAAAAATGGTCAACTGATCGGCAGTGATAAGGCCGGGTCCGTACCTGCATATGGCCATATGGACTTAAACATGAACCAATCACCATGATTGATAAAGCTGATCCATATTTAGGCATATGTCTTGAACCTTGATTATCCCTTTTGGGCTTAAATTTACAAAGTGGGCCTACCAAGAAACCAAACAATATATATTTAGGCATCGAACCACGTACAAATAGAGACGTTAAATTAAATTTATTTATAAAATTATCAAACGTTTAAATAGTATTCAAAACAACTTACATTGATACCTTTCATTCGTGTAAGTTCATTAACTTTCCGCTGTTTGATTAAATCAATGGTGATGATTCGTACATAACTATCTTCTAATCTTACACTATCAATTATGTTTTACAGTAAAACACGTTAAGAAAAAATTAATGGTGTATGAATCGGAAAAAAAAAAAGAAAAAAAAAAAAAACACACCGTAACCAAGTAATTAATAACATGACTATGAAGTGGATAAACGTGTTAAAGTGGCTTGGAAGGTGACCAAGGGACAATCATTATCAACCAGGAATCCTTAGTTTAAACTCAGACCACACTAGTTACATTCAACACTTTATCCCCATTAATAAAAATAATTCCCAAAAACTAAATAAATTCAAATCATCCATATATCTTTTTTCAGTGGTTCTCATATTTCATCCTTTAAATCTTCACCACCCCACCTCATTATTATACTAACTATCAGTCAACTCATTAAATAGATTCTAGGCCAAACACAGTAGCTTTGATACTACTCACCCAAGCAGGTACTATTTTTTTCCTTAATTTTTTTTTTGTGTGCATACACTATAAACTTTAATTCCTTATACCATTTTGCATGTCTCGTTTTATTGTTCATGACTTCATGTCATTTTGGTTGATGTTTTTGGATCAGGGAGTGAATTGTAATCACTAGCTTTTGGCGCGTAAACATGACACGGAAAGCATTGGACTATGATCAAATTAATGAAAATATAAAGAAGGCCCAGTATGCTGTTAGGGGCGAGCTGTATCTTCGAGCTTCTGAGCTTCAAAAAGAAGGCAAGAAGGTATATGAATGAACATTTAGTTCATCTTTGCTTATGTATGTAGTTGATTGTTGATTAATACAGTATGTAATATCAGTTATCCTTGAGAAATGCAACCTATAAACTTTGGAGAGCATAGATATTTACTATTCAATTGGCCTATGAAAGTTGCAGCAGCATTTCCATTTCATGAATCCAGTTTCGACCCATTTACTTATGAATAGGTCCATTTGGGTTTGTGATTTATCTCAAACAAGTTAAATGAGTTTAACTTTGAAATTTTTGTGATTGTTATGGGAGCATGTTAAATATTGACCAGAATCTATAATTTTAACGCATACATCCTAAATCATGCTATTTAAAGGTTTGTATTGTATTCGTAATAATAGTACTGCTTTTGTAATCATAGTCAATGCATTAGATAATATTAGTAACTGCACTACATAGTGTTTGTGTCTCAAACCAAACCACAGACCCTTTTGACAATTAACGAAAAAAGAAAAGGCTCGTATTTTAACCCTGACCCGACCCTCCCACCTAGCCACCCTATAGTTATAACTTGCTAGTGTCTTACCATAGTTCGTTAATTAATCTATTGACATAATTCTTATTTTTTATTTGTTGAACGAAATTTTGGGTGTATAACAATTAGTAAACTACTCTGTTTCAGATCATCTTCACAAACGTTGGCAATCCTCATGCTCTTGGACAGAAGCCTCTAACGTTTCCACGTCAGGTACGTGCTTATAATAAACGTTACTTTTCTATATTATTTTTTTTGTTATGTTTCTATTGTTAATATTTCTGAAACATATGGTGCAGGTGGTTGCTCTTTGCCAGGCCCCTTTTCTTCTAGATGATCCAAACGTAGGTCTCGTGTTCCCTGTGGATGCAATTGCCAAAGCTAGATTATACCTTTCATATACATCCGGAGGTCTAGGTATGATTAAATGTTATATGCGATCTAATAGTTAACTTTGCAGTGTTTCTTTCTATCATATGGTTTCAAAAGCCGATGATATTTAACATAGGGTCCTCTTTGGTTATTAATATATATCTTTATCAATCATTTAGGTGCTTACAGTGACTCACGTGGTCTTCCTGGAATAAGGAAAGAGGTAGCTGAATTCATCGAGAGACGAGATGGATATCCAAGGTATGGGTCAAGTGTCTCAAACGGGCTGAAAGTAATTCACAGTGTGTTAAAATGCATAAAACCTTCGAAATTATCTTACTAAAAAAGTTTAGATTGTTATCGTACTAAAAGTCATTTATTCAGACTGAATTGAGCTGATAATTTCTTTCATAATTGGTGAAAGTGATCCGGAACATATATATCTCACGGATGGTGCTAGTAAAGGAGTAATGCAGATATTGCAAACCATTATTCGTGGTCAAGGTGATGGGGTACGTAACAAGATAATTACGTCTTCTTTTAATCAAAAGTTTCTTTGTAAATGTACTTATGATTATTTTAATTCTTGTTTCTCTTCATCAGATTTTAGTTCCCGTCCCTCAGTATCCATTATACTCGGCTGCTATATCCGTATTTGGTGGCTCTCTCGTTCCATATTATCTAGAAGAGACTGCTAATTGGGGTCTCGATATTAACAACCTTCGACAAGCTGTTTCAGAGGCACGCTTTAAAGGAATAACTGTAAGTTTCTTACGCGTCATTGGGTTCTAAAAAAACTTTTTTGTAGTTTTTTGTGGTCTAAAGATAAACTTGAAATATCAGTGCATACCAAGATACATTTTGTAATATACCAGATCATACTGAGATTAGAAGGTCAGTTATTTGAGTGGCAAATAGACATGTTGAGTAAAAACTTGTTGAGCTGACCTGTTGCAAAAGTTAGGTGCAACATCTGATATAACCTTTCTCACATTGTAGACAATCGATCCCTCTTTTTAGCCTGATAGCACGCAATGTTCTGTACCGTTAGCCGCATGGAACACAATTGCAAATAGATTTTAACAAATAGTGATCTAATTTCTTTGAACAAAAGAACTGTAAACACTTGATTATGCCATTGGTGTCTTTTAACCCGTTTAATTTTGTTTCCTTTTCTGTCGTGTGTTTTTCTTTTTATCTATCCATTAGCATAATGCATCTTATTATAACACATATTCGACATAAGTGGGTTGTTTTTGCTTTTCCTTTACAGATACATCTACCATTTTTGGTGATAATTTCGTTTTTCTTGTTTTATATATGATTAGGTAAGGGCGATGGTGATTATAAACCCTGGAAACCCAACAGGACAGTGTCTTAGTATCGACAACTTGAAGGAAATATTGCGATTTTGTTACAAAGAGAACTTAGTTTTGCTTGGAGATGAAGTTTATCAGCAGAATGTTTACCAAGACGAACGACCATTTATAAGCTCTAAAAAGGTATTCATTCAACACATGTTATATTAAAAGTACTTGTTTTATTTTATACTAAAAGCTAAAGGCCAGTGATAGTTTTACTGATGATTTGTGGTTGTACTTTTGAAGGTTTTATTTGACATGGGTCCACCGATTAGCAGGGAGCTCCAACTTGTTTCATTCCACACAGTGTCGAAAGGATATTATGGCGAATGTGGACAACGCGGAGGATACTTTGAGATGACCAACATCCCCCCTCAGGTTCGTAATGTGATGATACAATGTTGACTGTCTAGAAGTGGCGAAATGGGTGGGTTTGGGTCATGGGTCAAAACAAGTCCAAACAGGTTATGGTTGAGTCAGTGGGAGTGTGGGACTGATACGTCAACCCCTTTTTGTCCATTATTTAAGTTATATTAATAAATATTAATGTATAAAGTAAGATTATATAAAATTTATATTGAAAAAATTAATAATATAATTTCCAACAAACGGATTTAGGAGGTTTTAAGCATTTGAAAAATACTTTGGTATCTATCAACCCGTTTGGCCTATTTGACCCTGTTTTCATTTTAGCTATGTTTATAATTCACCTGTTTGCAGCGTTGGATATAAATACAACTATACAACCCGAATCGACCAAGTTTTAGCAATTGGGTCGAAATTGCACTCCTAATTATTGCAGACAGTTGATAAATAACACCCCTTGTACGCTAGACATAATGACTGACTTGTATATATTGACATCTAACATTGCAGACAGTTGATGAAATATACAAGGTTGCATCAATATCACTTAGTCCAAATATTCCTGGACAGATATTCGTAAGTACACTTTTACAAAAAAAACTCCATATTGGGGTCAAGCCCTTCAGATCGTGTACTAATCATTTTTGACAACTGTACAGATGGGAGTAATGGTCAGCCCGCCTAAACCTGGTGATGTTTCATATGAGACGTTTCTTAGGGAAAGGTAAGATTATATTTGATTATGTAAATTAATGTACTATCGAAAGCATGCTATGGCTACAACTTTTTTATTTACTGTAATTATTTTGTTTTATTGTATGCAGTAAGGGTATCATTGGATCGCTAAGGAAGAGAGCGCAAATAATGACTGATGGATTCAACAGTTGCAAAAATGTCATTTGTAATTTCACAGAAGGTGAGGCATTAACTATTAATGCATAAACATTGTTTTAAATGAAAAATCTACAGCTACCTCAAATTTACGATCATACTTTCTATGTACATTCTTACTTTTTAATTGTTTTGATCGAACTTATATCAATTAATTTGGTGTATCAGGTGCCATGTACTCCTTCCCACAAATTAAATTACCTCCCAAAGCAATAGAAGCTGCAAAATCTGCTGGGAAAGTTCCAGATGTTTTCTATTGCCTCAAGCTCTTAGAAGCCACTGGCATTTCTACAGTCCCTGGTTCAGGGTTCGGCCAAAAGGAAGGGTAAATTACTTACCTTTTTCAACAACCGTACTGACTAGAGGAGACAATTCCAACCCATTTATTTATAAATGGGTCAACTTGGGTTATGCTTTATATATCTTTAACGGGTCAAATAAAAATAGAATGCTTGACAAGAAACGGGCTCAATGAGTTTAGTCTCCCAAATTGTATTTGGTCGCGTAAAATCTTCTTACCCATTCTATTTAAGAATTTAGATTATTGTTTAATCATGTCCATAATGATATTTGACACAAAAAAAAATTAGACGAAAAGAATATGGGACAACCCAACCCGACCCATGTTGACCCGAACATTAGATTCAATGTTGACCCTAGCCCGTCACCTAACCTTCCTATTTTGCAAATTCCATTTTACAACTTTTACCCCAGCGTCACATATTGAGAATTAAAACTTAATCATGTTTTGTGTTATATATAATAGCGTTTTCCACTTGAGGACGACCATCTTGCCAGCTGAAGAGGATATGCCTGCAATTATGGATAGCTTTAAGAAGTTCAACGATGCATTCATGTCACAGTACGACGATCGTGGGGGCTATTCGAGAATGTAAAGTTGTGTTTGTATATCGGTCATCGACCAGCATACATGTATAATTACATATGTTTATTGTTATTTGCAACTTATACACGTATATTGTTGTGTACTAACTCATGCATGTTACCATAAATTAACTGTGTTTAAATTATAATCTTACGGTAAATGTCACCTTGGCATAATACAATACTTTATACATGGCAAATATATAAGTTTTAAGATATTATATTGATATTAATTACTAAGTTTTAAAGGCATGTAATTAAATGTTTAAAATGATGATCATTGGCCATCAATATGTTGGAGAATATCTTTTTTATTTTTTCTTTTGTGATAGAGAAATGTGGAATATATTCCATCTTATTAGAAAGGGTAAATGATAAAAATCGGCTACGTATTGCCACAAAATATTCCAAGTATACAACATACCCAATATATTATTCATGTATGCAACCAACTAGATAAACTTGTACTTATGTAAGTAAAATGGTAACCCGTTACCGATTTGACCAGTCAACTTAAATTTCAAAATGTTTTTGAAAAATAAATAAATATGACCTGGATAATAAATGTGACATGGATTTTTAAGTATATTAATTTCTAATTTTTTATATTATTTCTTTGTATTTGTTTTCTTTTGTTGGTCGGAAACACCAACAGTCCAACACCGTTCACCTAAAATGAATACCCCAAAATCCCAGATCCATTACCTTGTTAAACATTCTTTTGATCCATTCACTATAATAATCAATTACAAACTCTAAAATATTTAACACATGAAGTAAACGACTGATAACACATCAACTTATCAACACCGCCGTTTCTTTTCTTTGTCTGCAACTTCATTTTTCTTTCACCGCAAAATTGTTCGCCGTTACACCTTCTTCTATACTCAGGTCATATATTGGATCCGATTGAGTGTAACATCAACGGGACGGAAAACATTGTTAGATCCAAACGACGTTGATTCCGACCATGAATGAGTATCTCAGTGGAGATCCGATCCCGATTCGGGTGAAATACTCGCCGGAGCCATGTGCGAGGCCGGAAATAAGTCAATAACGAATTTAGTGACGGTGGTGTTTGTATCCCGTGCATCGCCGTCGTTTCAGTTGCGTGACTTAATCTCGTCTAGATTCGAAGGAAATTTGAAAGTATAGCGCCGAGTGGTTTGGAACCCACTTTGATTAGCGTCGATCTTTGTTTCGGATCTTGTTTAACTCAAATACATGGTGTCTCTTTTTCCATTTTTTCAATGCCTTATGAGTTATGATGGAAAACATTATTAATCTACCACTGTTTCATATTTAGTAAATAAATTGGACATTCTTGAACCCATTAGTTGCTGCTATCACATACCAGTTTCCTAAAAACAATTGCAATCAACAACATTTGTGTTCCCTGTTATGCTCTATTAGCACTATAATCAACAAAAATAGCCATCGATATTGTGTAGCAAGCGAAAATAATCGGTATCATAATGAGAAATCATAATAGTAAAACACGAATGCATTATGATTTTGAGAATATGGTGAAAATATGATAATATAATAAATTAATATGATGGGTATAAATGTCCATACAACATGGCAAAAAAGAAATATACTGTAATAAGTTAGCTGACATGGACGCCAATCGTACGTACAATGTGGCAAAAGTAGTCTAGTTGGCATCTTACGTGTATGCCTACGCAGCGATTCTTATGTTTAAACGGTCAAAATCAACTTTGCAAAGATATAAGCACGAAATCTTCCGGTTTGTTGCATACCTAGACAATATAATGGGTAGGTTGCATACTTGGAATATTTTGATGCAGTACGTTGCTAATTTTTGTCATTTACCCTATTAGAAAAGGAACAAATTAAACAAAATCCACAAGTTAACCCTGAAAACCATCTAGGGCAAGGGACTGATTAAATAACAAACTAACAAAGTAAGAGAAGATGAATAGAAAATACTTACGGTTAGAGGAGAGGAGAGCTGGAGAAAAAGAGCATTGGAGAAGATTAGGAAAAGAGAAGGCGATATATGATCAGGTAGAGGTAGCCGTAGGAGTAATACACGTGGAAGGGAAGGAGGAAGATGAGGTATACACGTACCTTAATTACGTGGTACATTTTTGAGTTGCTATAGTACATTTTTGAGTTGCAATAGTTTATGAATATTTGTATTTACCTTTGATAAATGTAGTAGAGTAAATTGTGGTACTTTTGTTGTGATAATTTACAATAATATTAAAAAGTTCTTTTAGGATATTTAATTACCTTTATATATTAGGTTTGTATCTTTAAGTTCTATAACAAAATATAATCGGTCATTAAAGTGTTGTAAACCAATTATCCCAACATTTTTTTCGTTGTTCGATTGATATACGGTGTACTAGGTTTCACTTCGAATAATGATACATGATTGAATGCATATAAAGACGTCGTTTCAAAATAAGTATTAGTTTTTCCATTTTAATTGGTGTGGAAATAACTGTCAATTTCAAACAGTCTTATACTAACCTTACCAATTTACTAATAATTTACTTTTTCACAAGACTGCTATTTTGAAGACGGTTCAAAAAGGAGTAAGACTCTCATTTCTCTATTATATAATATATTGATTACGTGTTTTCTTAAATTTTATGTAATCTAATTTTAGACACATGATTGAATGGAGGGAGTATTTAACTTGTTTATCTTTATTTCGTTGTGTTTCCTAAAGAGGCTAAAAAAGAGCCCTTCCCTAAAAGAACATAAGTCAAATCATCAAAGGGGAAGATAAAAAAAAAAAAAGACGAGAACAAAAGAAAAAAGAAATGGGAAGAAAAAGAAAGAAATAATCAAAATATTTTGTATTCTAATTGTTTTTACTTATAATTTTTTTTCTTAATTAAAAAACTTTTTATATAAAGTACAATTGTTTAATGAATCAAAACGTTAATTGTCAAATATTTGAAAACCCTGAAATATAGAACATTTTTTTTTTTTACTCATTTCGTAAAGTCCTACGTTTTAATATGACATTTTAGACTTGTTGTATCATTCCCTAGATCAAATAAGAATTTAAATAAGAAAATGTTGAATTTATAAGAGATTCCCCAGGAATGACTCTCATTCCCCAGGAATGAAGCATGCTGTTAGTAATTTGAGTCGGATTCCCCAGGAATGACTCCCATTCCCCGGGAATCAAGCCTGCTGTCCATTTTACAATCTTCCGAAATTCGATCGTGCATATCTTGAAAATGACAAGTCCAATGACCATGAAAATTTGCAGGCACGTGTATAATGACAATACAAAAGTTCCCCGATTTCCACTTTTCGCAAATTCGTGTTTTATCATGATTTGGACCGTTGACCCCAAAATGACCACTTTTACTCGTTTTCGTTGACATACTAAGTTCTAAACCATGTGCATTCAGGTTCTAGCATTTTTACCACTCATTCAATACTACATTTAGAACCTAATGTCACTTTAACATTCGTCATACCATAATCACAACTCATTTTGACCTCTAGACCTATTAGTGACCCATTTGGGCACTTTAACGACCCGTTTGGGTCTTAACCCATATAACCACCATTCCAACACCCAATTCACTTTCCTTTGACTATTCTAAGTCAAACTAAGCTGATGTTTCTATCAAAACTCATTAAGACTATAAAATCTCAATTGTTCCATGGAAACTATTATAATTATAATATTTACATCATAATTCTTTAAATTCAAGATTTACACATTCAAAACTATCAACAAGCATAACATGCTCATTGACTATACTATCCGTTGACTTTCAACATGTTATCTATGACTTTGACCAAAAGGTTTACATTTACAACACCAAGTGTCAAAACCTTGTTTTCTTCATAAAAGGGGTATAACAACATATCATGAGCATGATTAAGAGAAGTAACTTGTTACCGACAAAGCAACAAGTTCCACCATTAGCATCCCTCGGGTCTCTTGCCCGAATCTCGTTGGGTCCCACTTGGCTCACCTAAAAACACATAAACATAATCGAGTAAGCATATAGCTTAGTAAGCAATGAGCTATCAATGATAATCAATATCAAATCACAACATACGTATATTAAGGATCCATAATATCATATGCTAATTCCCGCAAGAATTAACATCTTCGGGCCTACACCCTGGTATATAATCATAACTCATCAAGTAAATGACATATCCATTACCGGTCCTTCCAAGTAAATGGAACAAGCATTACTTGAAGAAAGATAGCATCATCCATTAACTTACCTCGCAATAGCCCACTTAATTGATCACGTATAACACCTTGCACACTTTTATCACCTAATTCACATAATCATGTAGCCAAGTATCAATTACACATTCAACTTTCAATTCATTACTTGTATTAAGTTATACAAGTGTTAAGTTTCACACACTTTATTAACTAATTACACATAAATGGGTAGTTCATTATCATTCACAAATCAAAACCATCACTTACACTAAGATTACCATTTCTTAGTGTATATTCACATATATCTATATCATTACCATCATGAACTACCCTTTTATGTATAATTATCATCTCTAATTTCAACAAAACACCAATTAACAATATCACACAAGATTAAAATCATTAGTTTACTCATAACCCCAAAATTATGAGTTCTTTTATAAAATTAACAATATTCAAACACCATACATAGTTTTATCATGTGTATGAATCATATATAACTCATTAAACCACTAATTCATGAATTTCATGAACTTAGGGTTTAACCTAATCACCTCAATTCATCAATTAAACAAGAATAGAGTGTTAATCATACCTCAAGAACACTAATTAGTAGCTAGCAACCTTAAGAAATCGAAACCCTAGTTTGAATTGCTTGATTTTCTTCCTTCTTGATTTCACTCAAAAGCTCAGTACGTAATTTAGAAATATACAGTGTTTGAAATAAGCTGGAATAATACAGAACCTGGGTTTTTATACTATTAATTTCATCTAAGCCCCTCAACTTATGGCACTTGTCACCTTATACCCCTCTACTAACTAATTCATTAAATGGCAAGTCCTATAAACATAAAATACTTTACACAGTTAGTCCTCCTAACTTAAACAGTTTAACTTATATATTTTAAGATTTAGAACTTACGAAAATTGGGGCGTTACAACTCTCCCCCACTTATTTAGGATTGTGTCCTCACAATCCATTCCTGATGTATGGCTGGATAGTAACGAAGAATTTCTTCCTCGGGTTCCCAAGTAAATTCTGAACCCTTTCGGTGTTTCCATTGGACTTTGAACAATTTGATCTCTTTATTTCTCAGCTTCTTTATCTTTTCATCAAGAATCATCACTGGTTGTTCAACATAATTCAACTGATCATTAATTTCAATTTCATCCAATGGCACGTAAGCGGCTTCATCCATCAAACACTTCCTCAAATAGGACACGTGAAAAGTACTAAGAATTCCAGCTAGTTCATTCGGCAGCTCTAGGTGATAAGCTACCTTTCCAACTTTTTCCAGAATTTTAAAGGGACCAATGAATCGAGGACTCAACTTTCCTCGTTTTCTGAATCGTATGATACCCTTCCATGGAGATACTTTCAACATAACAAAATCTCCAACTTGGAATTCAATTGGACGTCTTCGGTTGTCAGCATAAGACTTTTGTCGATCCTGGGCGATTTTCAAACGTTCTCTGACTTGATCAATTTTCTCTGTAGTTTTCTGGACAATGTCAGTACTGCCCAGTTCTCTCTGCCCAATTTCACCCTAACAGATTGGAGTTCTACACTTTCTACCATATAACATTTGATAAGGTGGCATTCCAATACTCGCATGATAGCTATTATTATAAGAAAACTCAACTAACGGTAAGTGAGTATCCCAGCTACCACCGAAATCAATGGCACATGCCCTCAACATGTCTTCTAGCGTCTGGATGGTTCTTTCACTCTGCCCATCAGTCTGGGGATGATATGCGGTACTTAAATGAATACGAGTACCTATATCTTCTTGGAACTTGTTCCAAAATCTAGAAGTGAATCTACTATCTCGATCAGAGACAATAGAGATAGGCATACCATGTCGTGCCACAACTTCTTTAACATATAAATCAGCAAGTGCCTCAGAAGTATAAGTTTCCTTAATTGGCAAGAATAGGGGACTTTTTGTCAACCGATCAACAATCACCCAAATAGTGTCATGATGACGTTGAGTTTTGGGTAATTTAGTGATAAGGTCCATGGTAATGTGCTCCCATTTCCAAACAGGTATGTCTAACGGTTGCATTTTACCAAACGGCTTTTGATGTTCTGCTTTAACCTGCAAACACGTTAGACATTGTTCGACATATTTCACGCTTCATCCCAAGCCACCAATAATCAACTTTCAAATCATGGTACATTTTGGTTGCACCAGGATGAATGGAATATCTAGATTTATGAGCTTCATCAAGTAATAATTTCTTTAACTTCGGAGAATTTGGAATCCAGATTCTTCCATAACGGGTTTTAATCCCACGTGAATCATCAACAATGTTTGGAATTTGACCCTTAATGCGTTCGGCTCTCCAAAAACCTTTTTGCCATGCATTTTGTTGAACTTCTTTAATTTGATCAAGTAATTCAGGAATAATAGTAATACGAAGAGATTTGACTATCAAAGCATGATGCATAGCTTTTCGGCTGAGAGCATCAGCTACAACATTAGCCTTTCCTGGATGATAAAGAATTTCACAGTCATAATCCTTTACCAAGTCAAGCCAACGTCTTTGTCTCATGTTTAAATCACGCTGATCAAAGAAATATTTGAGGCTTTTGTGATCAGTGTATATGGTACACTTTACACCATAAAGATAATGCCTCCAGATTTTTAAAGCAAAAACAACCGCTGCCAGTTCCAAATCATGAGTTGGATACCCCTTCTCGTGTTCCTTCAACTGTCGAGAAGCATAAGCAATCACTTTACCTCTCTGCATCAGAACACATCCTAACCCAATACGTGAAGCATCACAATAAACTACCATGTCCTCAGTACCATCAGGAAGTACTAGGACCGGTGTTTGACTAAGCTTAAATTTCAAAGTACGAAAACCTTGCTCAGCTGCATCATTCCATTCATATTTAATATTTTTACGAGTAAGCTTTGTAAGAGGAGTAGCAATCTTGGAGAAATCCTGGATAAACCGTCTGTAATAACCAGCTAAACCCAGAAAGCTCCTAACTTCTGTTGCATTGGTTGGAGGTTCCCATTTCATCACCGCCTCAACCTTTGCAGGATCAACCATAATACCTTGGTTATTAACAACATGACCCAGAAATTGTACCTCACGAAGCCAAAATTCACACTTGGAGAACTTGACATAGAGTTTCTCATTTCTCAAAGTTTGTAATACCTGCCTTAAATGAACATTGTGATCGTCAGCAGATTTGGAATATATGAGAATATCATCTATGAATACAATTACAAACTTATCGAGCATAGGTCGGCACACTCGATTCATGAGATCCATAAAAGCGGCAGGAGCATTTGTTAGACCAAAAGGCATAACCACGAATTCATAATGGCCATACCTCGTCCTGAAAGTAGTTTTAGAAACATCTTCTTCTCGAATTTTCAATTGATGATAACCAGGACGTAAGTCAATCTTTGAGAAGAAACTAGCACCTTGTAACTGATCGAACAAGTCATCAATTCTAGGCAGGGGATACCTATTCTTGATGGTAACCTTGTTCAATTCCCTATAATCGATGCTCATTCTCATGGTGCCATCTTTCTTTTTAACAAAGAGTATCGGTGCTCCCCATGGTGAACTACTCGGACGAATAAAACCTTTGTCAAGTAATTCTTGCAATTGTTTCATCAATTCTTGCATTTCAGAGGGGGTGAGCCTATAAGGTTTTTTAGCAATTGGTGTAGCTCCCGGCACTAATTCAATACGGAATTTGACTTGTCTATAGGGCGGAATGCCCGGTAGCTCGTCGGGAAAAACATCGGGGAACTCATTAACAATAGGAAGTTCAGATAATTTGGGAGTTTGCTTTTGAGTATCAATCACATGTGCCAAAAAGGCCTGGCAACCATGTGATAAATGGCGTTTAGCACGAGCAAAGGTACAAATTGGAATTGAAAGTTTTCTCTTTTCGCCATAAATATCTATCACTCCCCCATTTGGTGAAGTAATACGAATAATCTTTTTCTCACACTGGATTATAGCATTATGTTTGCCTAACCAATCCATACCCACAACTACATCGAACTCACCCATTTGCATTGGAATTAAATTTATGAGAAATGTTTCATTGTTAATCACTAATTGACACCCTCTATACACATTAGTCACAAAGATAATTCTATCATCAGCAACTTCCACATCTAGTGGAGCATCTAACTCAGTAAGAAGGATTGAGAAATATCGACAGAACTTTTCAGACACAAATGATCGTGAGGCTCCCGAATCAAACAGTATGTATGCAGGTTTAAGATTTACAAAGAAGGTACCTGTTAACACATCGGGGGCTCGTTGTGCTTCTTCTGCAGTAATCTGAAAGGAACGGTGTCTAGGCTTCGGTGGTTCCACTATCTTCCTCTCAGTATTCTATTGAGGAGCAGAAGTAGGTTGAGATTTCAATTCAGGACAATCAGGTCGAATATGTCCTGGTTTCAGACAATGATGACAAATTTTGATTGGATTGGGACAATCTTTGCTAAAATGTCCCGGCCTTCCACAAGAAAAACAATTTAGAGTCCCGGCTTTACACTCCCCACGATGCCTTTTATGGCATATCTTGCATTCTGGGATTTCAGTTCGATCATCCTTTCTAAAACTCCCACCAGATCTAAACTTCTTAGATGAAGTAGAAGTGGGTTCATCTTTTCTTTTTGTAGAACTTTTCTCCTCCTTCTTTAACTCTAGCTCATGAAATCGAGCCTCGTCTACCATTTCAGAAAAAGTACTACATTTCTTTGGATTGACAAACTGTCGAATTTCTTTCTTCAGGATTGTATGAAAGTGATCCATAAGTAATTTAGGATTTGCCATGTATTCTGGACAAAATTGGGCTCGATCCAGAAAATTTCCTACCAGCTCGTTTATCGACTCAGTCGTTTGTTCCATAGAAAGGAACTCACGACGAATTCTATTTAAATCAGCATCCTGCGAATAAGTTTCAACAAACATCTTTTCGAATTCTTCCCATGTCATCACTGTAATAGCTTCCTCTCCTAAAGTACGACATTGAACTTCCCACCAGAATTTAGCACGAGATTTAAGAAGATTAGAAGCATATCTCACTTTCAATCGGTTAGGGACTTCTGCTGTGGCAAATGCCCCTTCAACTTCAGATAACCACCTTTGACATTTAATTGGATCCATCTCACCTTGAAAATCTGGCGGGTTACAAACATAAAAGTCTTTATAACTGAATTTACGATCTTCATCACGATTTTGAATCACCCTGCGAACAACAGGTGTTGGTGGTCTTTCCTCATTTCTTTCACCACCAGGAGGTGGTCTTTCAAGATCAATTTCATTTTCATCATCTCGCCTTTGAAATTCATCAACAACAGTCTCACGTATGGTTTCAGAAATACGGCCCAATAAGAGGGGAATGGACGCCTCTTGAGCCTTTGCTACTTCAGCTGAAATTAGAGTTTTTAAGGCGGTTAAAGATAACCTAGCATCGTCTGCTGGAGGTCTTTGTCTAGCATCATCACCTCCAGTTCTTACATTCTGGGCTTGGTCTCGTGGACGCGGCCCAAGTGTCAATTCTATTTCTTCTTGATCATTCATCTTATTACTGAAAGTAGACACAATATATTTAATACAAACATATTCATCAATAAAATGTCTACTTTGTAATTTAACTGCACCTAGTCACATAGCAATCAACAATTATTACCAAGACTTTATCTTCTTAACACCTTGTAACTTCCTTGCTCCATACAATTGCCATATGATAATTATTGTGGTGGCCAGTCACACGAATTATCATATCCCAGTTATATGTTTCCAAAGTTACCACAAGATATTTCGAGTCAAAAGTCTTAGAAATCAAATAACTAGATTAATCAAAACAGATAACAATTCAATATCATGCTCAACAATAATAATAATGGCTTAAGATCAAGTACCCACTAATGGTGGATACCCGAATCCCTTAAACCAAGCTCTGATACCAACTTGAAACGCCCTGAAATATAGAACATTTTTTTTTACCCATTTCGTAAAGTCCTACGTTTTAATATGACATTTTAGACTTGTTGTATCATTCCCTAGATCAAATAAGGATTTAAATAAGAAAATGTTGAATTTATAAGAGATTCCCCAGGAATGACTCCCATTCCTTAGGAATGAAGCATGCTGTTAGTAATTTGAGTAGGATTCCCCAGGAATGACTCCCATTCCCCGGGAATCAAGCCTGCTGTCCATTTTACCTTCTTCCGAAATTCGATCGTGCATATCTTGAAAATGACAAGTCCAATGACCATGAAAATTTGCAGGCACATGTATAATGACAATACAAAAGTTCCCCAATTTCCACTTTTTGCAAATTCGTGTTTTATCATGATTTGGACCGTTGACCCCAAAATGACCACTTTTACTCGTTTTCGTTGACATACTAAGTTCTAAACCATGTGCATTCAGGTTCTAGCATTTTTACCACTCATTCAATACTACATTTAGAACCTAAGGCCACTTTAACATTCGTCATACCATAATCACAACTCATTTTGACCTCTAGACCTATTAGTGACCCATTTGGGCACTTTAACGACCCTTTTGGGTCTTAACCCATATAACCACCATTCCAACACCCAATTCACTTTCCTTTGACTATTCTAAGTCAAACTAAGCTGATGTTTCTATCAAAACTCATTAAGACTATAAAATCTCAATTGTTCCATGGAAACTATTATAATTATAATATTTACATCATAATTCTTTAAATTCAAGATTTACACATTCAAAACTTTCAACAAGCATAACATGCTCATTGACTATACTATCCGTTGACTTTCAACATGTTATCTATGACTTTGACCAAAAGGTTTACATTTACAACACCAAGTGTCAAAACCTTGTTTTCTTCATAAAAGGGGTATAACAACATATCATGAGCTTGATTAAGAGAAGTAACTTGTTACCGACAAAGCAACAAGTTCCACCATTAGCATCCCTCGGGTCTCTTGCCCGAATCTCGTTGGGTCCCACTTGGCTCACCTAAAAACACATAAACATAATCGAGTAAGCATATAGCTTAGTAAGCAATGGGCTATCAATGATAATCAATATCAAATCACAACATACGTATATTAAGGATCCATAATATCATATGCTAATTCCCGCAAGAATTAACATCTTCGGGCCTACACCCCGGTATATAATCATAACTCATCAAGTAAATGACATATCCATTACCGGTCCTTCCAAGTAAATGGAACAAGCATTACTTGAAGAAAGATATCATCATCCATTAACTTACCTCGCAATAGCCCACTTAATTGATCACGTATAACACCTTGCACACTTTTATCACCTAATTCACATAATCATGTAGCCAAGTATCAATTACACATTCAACTTTCAATTCATTACTTGTATTAAGTTATACAAGTGTTAAGTTTCACACACTTTATTAACTAATTACACATAAATGGGTAGTTCATTATCATTCACAAATCAAAACCATCACTTACACTAAGATTACCATTTCTTAGTGTATATTCACATATATCTATATCATTACCATCATGAACTACCCTTTTATGTATAATTATCATCTCTAATTTCATCAAAACACCAATTAACAATATCACACAAGATTAAAATCATTAGTTTACTCATAACCCCAAAATTATGAGTTCTTTTATAAAATTAACAATATTCAAACACCATACATAGTTTTATCATGTGTATGAATCATATATAACTCATTAAACCACTAATTCATGAATTTCATGAACTTAGGGTTTAACCTAATCACCTCAATTCATCAATTAAACAAGAATAGAGTGTTAATCATACCTCAAGAACACTAATTAGTAGCTAGCAACCTTAAGAAATTGAAACCCTAGTTTGAATTGCTTGATTTTCTTCCTTCTTGATTTCACTCAAAAGCTCAGTACGTGATTTAGAAATATACAGTGTTTGAAATAAGCTGGAATAATACATAACCTGGGTTTTTATACTGTTAATTTCATCTAAGCCCCTCAACTTATGGCACTTGTCACCTTATACCCCTCTACTAACTAATTCATTAAATGGCAAGTCCTATAAACATAAAATACTTTACACAGTTAGTCCTCCTAACTTAAACAGTTTAAATTATATATTTTAAGATTTAGAACTTACGAAAATTGGGGCGTTACAACTCTCCCCCACTTATTTAGGATTGTGTCCTCACAATCCATTCCTGATGTATGGCTGGATAGTAACGAAGAATTTCTTCCTCGGGTTCCCAAGTAAATTCTGAACCCTTTCGGTGTTTCCATTGGACTTTGAACAATTTGATCTCTTTATTTCTCAGCTTCTTTATCTTTTCATCAAGAATCATCACTGGTTGTTCAACATAATTCAACTGATCATTAATTTCAATTTCATCCAATGGCACGTAAGTGGCTTCATCCACCAAACACTTCCTCAAATAGGACACATGAAAAGTACTATGAATTCCAGCTAGTTCATTTGGCAGCTCAAGGCGATAAGCTACCTTTCCAACTTTCTCCAGAATTTTAAAGGGACCAATGAATCGTGGACTCAACTTTCCTCGTTTTCTGAATCGTATGATACCCTTCCATGGAGATACTTTCAACATAACAAAATCTCCAACTTGAAATTCAATTGGATGTCTTCGGTTGTCAGCATAAGACTTTTGTCGATCCTGGGCGATTTTCAAACGTTCTCTGACTTGATCAATTTTCTCTGTAGTTTTCTGGACAATGTCAGTACTGCCCAGTTCTCTCTGCCCAATTTCACCCTAACAGATTGGAGTTCTACACTTTCTACCATATAACATTTGATAAGGTGGCATTCCAATACTCGCATGATAGCTATTATTATAAGAAAACTCAACTAACGGTAAGTGAGTATCCCAGCTACCACCGAAATCAATGGCACATGCCCTCAACATGTCTTCTAGCGTCTGGATGGTTCTTTCACTCTGCCCATCAGTCTGGGGATGATATGCGGTACTTAAATGAATACGAGTACCTATATCTTCTTGGAACTTGTTCCAAAATCTAGAAGTGAATCTACTATCTCGATCAGAGATAATAGAGATAGGCATACCATGTCGTGCCACAACTTCTTTAACATATAAATCAGCAAGTGCCTCAGAAGTATAAGTTTCCTTAATTGGCAAGAATAGGGGACTTTTTGTCAACCGATCAACAATCACCCAAATAGTGTCATGATGACGTTGAGTTTTGGGTAATTTAGTGATAAGGTCCATGGTAATGTGCTCCCATTTCCAAACAGGTATGTCCAACGGTTGCATTTTACCTAACGGCTTTTGATGTTCTGCTTTAACCTGCAAACACGTTAGACATTGTTCGACACATTTCACAATTTCACGCTTCATCCCAGGCCACCAATAATCAACTTTCAAATCATGGTACATTTTGGTTGCACCAGGATGAATGGAATATCTAGATTTATGAGCTTCATCAAGTAATAATTTCTTTAACTCCGGAGAATTCGGAATCCAGATTCTTCCATAACGGGTTTTAATCCCACGTGAATCATCAACAATGTTTGGAATTTGACCCTTAATGCATTCGGCTCTCCAAAAACCTTTTTGCCATGCATTTTGTTGAACTTCTTTAATTTGATCAAGTAATTCAGGAATAATAGTAATACGAAGAGATTTGACAATCAAAGCATGATGCATAGCTTTTCGGCTGAGAGCATCAGCTACAACATTAGCCTTTCCTGGATGATAAAGAATTTCACAGTCATAATCCTTTACCAAGTCAAGCCAACGTATTTGTCTCATGTTTAAATCACGCTGATCAAAGAAATATTTGAGGCTTTTGTGATCAGTGTATATAGTACACTTTACACCATAAAGATAATGCCTCCAGATTTTTAAAGCAAAAACAACCGCTGCCAGTTCCAAATCATGAGTTGGATACCCCTTCTCGTGTTCCTTCAACTGTCGAGAAGCATAAGCAATCACTTTACCTCTCTGCATCAGAACACAGCCTAACCCAATACGTGAAGCATCACAATAAACTACCATGTCCTCAGTACCATCAGGAAGTACTAGGACCGATGCTTGACTAAGCTTAAATTTCAAAGTACGAAAAGCTTGCTCAGCTGCATCATTCCATTCATATTTAATATTTTTATGAGTAAGCTTTGTAAGAGGAGTAGCAATCTTGGAGAAATCCTGGATAAACCGTCGGTAATAACCAGCTAAACCCAGAAAACTCCTAACTTCTGTTGCATTGGTTGGAGGTTCCCATTTCATCACCGCCTCAACCTTTGCAGGATCAACCATAATACCTTGGTTATTAACAACATGACCCAGAAATTGTACCTCACGAAACTAAAATTCACACTTGGAGAACTTGGCATAGAGTTTCTCATTTCTCAAAGTTTGTAATACCTGCCTTAAATGAACATTGTGATCGTCAGCAGATTTGGAATATATGAGAATATCATCTATGAATACAATTACAAACTTATCGAGCATAGGTCGGCACACTCGATTCATGAGATCCATAAAAGCGGCAGGAGCATTTGTCAGACCAAAAGGCATAACCACGAATTCATAATGGCCATACCTCGTCCTGAAAGCAGTTTTAGAAACATCTTCATCTCGAACTTTCAATTGATGATAACCAGAACGTAAGTCAATCTTTGAGAAGAAACTAGCACCTTGTAACTGATCGAACAAGTCATCAATTCTAGGCAGGGGATACCTATTCTTGATGGTAACCTTGTTCAATTCCCTATAATCGATGCACATTCTCATGGTGCCATCTTTCTTTTTAACAAAGAGTATCGGTGCTCCCCATGGTGAACTACTCGGACGAATAAAACCTTTGTCAAGTAATTCTTGCAATTGTTTCATCAATTCTTGCATTTCAGAAGGGGCGAGCCTATAAGGTGTTTTAGCAATTAGTGTAGCTCCCGGTACTAATTCAATACGGAATTCGACTTGTCTATCGGGCGGAATGCCCGGTAGCTCGTCGGGAAAAACATCGGGGAACTCATTAACAATAGGAAGTTCAGATAATTTGGGAGTTTGCTTTTGAGTATCAATCACATGTGCCAAAAAGGCCTGGCAACCATGTGATAAATGGCGTTTAGCACGAGCAAAGGTACAAATTGGAATTGAAAGTTTTCTCTTTTTGCCATAAATATCTATCACTCCCCCATTTGGTGAAGTAATACGAATAAATTTTTTTCTCACACTGGATTATAGCATTATGTTTGCCTAACCAATCCATACCCACAACTACATTGAACTCACCCATTTGCATTGGAATTAAATTTATGAGAAATGTTTCATTGTTAATCACTAATTGACACCCTCTATACACATTAGTCACAAAGATAATTCTATCATCAGCAACTTCCACATCTAGTGGAGCATCTAACTCAGTAAGAAGGATTGAGAAATATCGACAGAACTTTTCAGACACAAATGATCGTGAGGCTCCCGAATCAAACAGTATGTATGCAGGTTTAAGATTTACAAAGAAGGTACATGTTAACACATCGGGGGCTCGTTGTGCTTCTTATGCAGTAATCTGAAAGGAACGGTGTCTAGGCTTCGGTGGTTCCACTATCTTCCTCTTAGTATTCTTGCGAGGAGCAGAAGTAGGTTGAGATTTCAATTCAGGACAATCAGGTCGAATATGTCCTGGTTTCAGACAATGATGACAAACTTTGATTGGATTGGGACAATCTTTGCTAAAATGTCCCCGCCTTCCACAAGAAAAACAATTTAGAGTCCCGGCTTTACACTCCCCACGATGCCTTTTATGGCATATCTTGCATTCTGGGATTTCAGTTCGATCATCCTTTCTAAAACTCCCACCAGATCTAAACTTCTTAGATGAAGTAGAAGTGGGTTCAGCTTTTCTTTTTGTAGAACTTTTCTCCTCCTTCTTTAACTCTAGCTCATGAAATCGAGCCTCGTCTACCATTTCAGAAAAAGTACTACATTTCTTTGGATTGACAAACTGTCGAATTTCTTTCTTCAGGATTGTATGAAAGTGATCCATAAGTAATTTAGGATTTGCCATGTATTCTGGACAAAATTGGGCTCGATCCAGAAAATTTCCTACCAGCTCGTTTATCGACTCAGTCGTTTGTTCCATAGAAAGGAACTCACGACGAATTCTATTTAAATCAGCATCCTGCGAATAAGTTTCAACAAACATCTTTTTGAATTCTTCCCATGTCATCACTGTAATAGCTTCCTCTCCTAAAGTACGACGTTGAACTTCCCACCAGAATTTAGCACGAGATTTAAGAAGATTAGAAGCATATCTCACTTTCAATCGGTTAGGAACTTCTGCTGTGGCAAATGCCCCTTCAACTTCAGATAACCACCTTTGACATTTAATTGGATCCATCTCACCTTGAAAATCTGGCGGGTTACAAACAGAAAAGTCTTTATAACTGAATTTACGATCTTCATCACGATTTTGAATCACCCTGCGAACAACAGGTGTTGGTGGTCTTTCCTCATTTCTTTCACCACCAGGAGGTGGTCTTTCAAGATCAATTTCATTTTCATCATCTCGCCTTTGAAATTCATCAACAACAGTCTCACGTATGGTTTCAGAAATACGGCCCAATAAGAGGGGAATGGACGCCTCTTGAGCCTTTGCTACTTCAGCTGAAATTAGAGTTTTTAAGGCGGTTAAAGATAACCTAGCATCGTCTGCTGGAGGTCTTTGTCTAGCATCATCACCTCCAGTTCTTACATTCTGGGCTTGGTCTCGTGGACGCGGCCCAAGTGTCAATTCTATTTCTTCTTGATCATTCATCTTATTACTGAAAGTAGACACAATATATTTAATACAAACATATTCATCAATAAAATGTCTACTTTGTAATTTAACTGCACCTAGTCACATAGCAATCAACAATTATTACCAAGACTTTATCTTCTTAACACCTTGTAACTTCCTTGCTCCATACAATTGCCATATGATAATTATTGTGGTGGCCAGTCACACGAATTATCATATCCCAGTTATATGTTTCCAAAGTTACCACAAGATATTTCGAGTCAAAAGTCTTAGAAATCAAATAACTAGATTAATCAAAACAGATAACAATTCAATATCATGCTCAACAATAATAATAATGGCTTAAGATCAAGTACCCACTAATGGTGGATACCCGAATCCCTTAAACCAAGCTCTGATACCAACTTGAAACGCTATGAAATATAGAACATTTTTTTTTACTCATTTCGTAAAGTCCTACGTTTTAATATGACATTTTAGACTTGTTGTATCATTCCCTAGATCAAATAAGGATTTAAATAAGAAAATGTTGAATTTATAAGAGATTCCCCAGGAATGACTCCCATTCCTTAGGAATGAAGCATGCTGTTAGTAATTTGAGTCGGATTCCCCAGGAATGACTCCCATTCCCCGGGAATCAAGCCTGCTGTCCATTTTACCTTCTTCCGAAATTCGATCGTGCATATCTTGAAAATGACAAGTCCAATGACCATGAAAATTTGCAGGCACGTGTATAATGACAATACAAAAGTTCCCCAATTTCCACTTTTTGCAAATTCGTGTTTTATCATGATTTGGACCGTTGACCCCAAAATGACCACTTTTACTCGTTTTCGTTGACATACTAAGTTCTAAACCATGTGCATTCAGGTTCTAGCATTTTTACCACTCATTCAATACTACATTTAGAACCTAAGGCCACTTTAACATTCGTCATACCATAATCACAACTCATTTTGACCTCTAGACCTATTAGTGACCCATTTGGGCACTTTAACGACCCGTTTGGGTCTTAACCCATACAACCACCATTCCAACACCCAATTCACTTTCCTTTGACAATTCTAAGTCAAACTAAGCTGATGTTTCTATCAAAACTCATTAAGACTATAAAATCTCAATTGTTCCATGGAAACTATTATAATTATAATATTTACATCATAATTCTTTAAATTCAAGATTTACACATTCAAAACTTTCAACAAGCATAACATGCTCATTGACTATACTATCCGTTGACTTTCAACATGTTATCTATGACTTTGACCAAAAGGTTTACATTTACAACACCAAGTGTCAAAACCTTGTTTTCTTCATAAAAGGGGTATAACAACATATCATGAGCTTGATTAAGAGAAGTAACTTGTTACCGACAAAGCAACAAGTTCCACCATTAGCATCCCTCGGGTCTCTTGCCCGAATCTCGTTGGGTCCCACTTGGCTCACCTAAAAACACATAAACATAATCGAGTAAGCATATAGCTTAGTAAGCAATGGGCTATCAATGATAATCAATATCAAATCACAACATACGTATATTAAGGATCCATAATATCATATGCTAATTCCCGCAAGAATTAACATCTTCGGGCCTACACCCCGGTATATAATCATAACTCATCAAGTAAATGACATATCCATTACCGGTCCTTCCAAGTAAATGGAACAAGCATTACTTGAAGAAAGATAGCATCATCCATTAACTTACCTCGCAATAGCCCACTTAATTGATCACGTATAACACCTTGCACACTTTTATCACCTAATTCACATAATCATGTAGCCAAGTATCAATTACACATTCAACTTTCAATTCATTACTTGTATTAAGTTATACAAGTGTTAAGTTTCACACACTTTATTAACTAATTACATATAAATGGGTAGTTCATTATCATTCACAAATCAAAACCATCACTTACACTAAGATTACCATTTCTTAGTGTATATTCACATATATCTATATCATTACCATCATGAACTACCCTTTTATGTATAATTATCATCTCTAATTTCATCAAAACACCAATTAACAATATCACACAAGATTAAAATCATTAGTTTACTCATAACCCCAAAATTATGAGTTCTTTTATAAAATTAACAATATTCAAACACCATACATAGTTTTATCATGTGTATGAATCATATATAACTCATTAAACCACTAATTCATGAATTTCATGAACTTAGGGTTTAACCTAATCACCTCAATTCATCAATTAAACAAGAATAGAGTGTTAATCATACCTCAAGAACACTAATTAGTAGCTAGCAACCTTAAGAAATCGAAACCCTAGTTTGAATTGCTTGATTTTCTTCCTTATTGATTTCACTCAAAAGCTCAGTACGTGATTTAGAAATATACAGTGTTTGAAATAAGCTGGAATAATACAGAACCTGGGTTTTTATACTGTTAATTTCATCTAAGCCCCTCAACTTATGGCACTTGTCACCTTATACCCCTCTACTAACTAATTCATTAAATGGCAAGTCCTATAAACATAAAATACTTTACACAGTTAGTCCTCCTAACTTAAACAGTTTAAATTATATATTTTAAGATTTAGAACTTACGAAAATTGGGGCGTTACAATATTGGAAATCTTAAATTGTAAAAGGCTAACTCGAATGAACTAAAATAATGTAGCCGTGTGAGAATTAAACTAATTATGCAACTATTAATTATGTTTGCTAAATACAAATTTAATAACTAAAAAATATATAATTCATCGTCACTCTATATATATCCATTAAGTTTTAAATAAGAAGCATCAGTTCTTTTCCTATTCATATTTATTTTCCACGTGTATACTTCAATTTGTACCCTCATTTTTTCTTTTAAATTTTCAACCTTTTCTTCACTTCAAATTTTTACTCAAATTACATATTTTAACTATATCATAAATCTTAAATTTTGTGTATTAGTTTACATCTTTTTATCCCATCAATTTGTGTATTAGTTCACATCTTTTTATCCCATCAAATATACTTATTTTTAAAATTGATAAGTAATTGAAAAAATATTTATGAAGAATGCAAATTACATAAGAAAATAAAAAAATGTTAAGAGAATTGATGTAAGTCTTAAAATTAAATAAACACGTGTTATGTGTATATATTAATCATTTTGTTATTGTACTTCGTATAATGTATTACCAAAGATACAAATAGCTTTTATAATATCATTATTGTTGGTATAAATAAGATTATTGTAAAATTATATCATTAGTCAAATTTGTTTTATAGATTGTGTTGCAAGATGGTCCATTATTACCAATGGATCAAACTTAAGATAAATTAAAAATCGCAAACCTCTTAACATACCCTTTTTCAGTTATGTTTTTTTTTCCTGTCTTATCAAACTTCGTTCAGAGTGTCAAATTTAAGTATGTCGTTTTCAATGTTATACTAAACGTACATATATCTCTATTTCAAATATTTACTTTAATATGCTAGGTTATATATTTTGTCATTACTATATGTTATATGTGTTATTAGGATGCATATGTATTATATCATTCATGATATTAATTTGAATAAGTTTACGTTAATTTCTACTTTAATTCACTATATTTAACGAGTAATATATTGCATGACTTTTATATTTTGATATTTTTTTTGTTAACGTATAACTATATAAATAAATATATAATGTCAAAGCTCCGACGTAACGCACGGGTTCAAAATTCTCGTTTTAAACATTAAAGGAGTAAAGGTAGGACCATTAACAAGCTAGAATAAATTTATAGTAATCAAACTTTAAAAAATATTACGCGTTTAGTCATCTTTTTATAACTTGAAGTGGCTTTTAATGTAGAACTAGAAAACTTGAAGTGGCTTTCAATGTAGAACTAGAAATGCCTCTAAAAGTGAGATTATGAAGCTAGTCATACTCTTTTTAATGAATAATAACTCACATGTTTTTGCCTAGATCATTTAAAGTTCAACTAGCAAATTACATAGAGAACTAGAAAACGCAAGAGGTGTGTTTAATTGTAGAAAAGTAAGGTAATTTTTCAAAAAAGATTTATAAAAAAATTGGAAAATATGTTCAAATTGATATTTTCTATAAAAAAAATTTCCAAGAAAATGAAAAATTCGTTTTCCTAAGTTATAACTATAAGTTGAAAAACAAGATTTCTCACTTCTCCACACTTTTCCTTTATAATTCTTCTCCCACTTTTATAAAATTTTCTAAGCTCTCATAGTTTTACCTTATTTCAACATCAATTTTTCAAGATGGAAAACGTAACACATTTGAACATGTTTTCCATTTTTACAATAATTTTCTAGAGAACCAAACATTTTCCATTTTCTTATAAAACGGCGATGGAAAAATTTGAAAAATTCATTATTAGTTAAGTTTACGTCAACTTTGTGAAAATAAAAACCACAACAATTAGCTTCATATAAAAGCTACAACGACTAACAACATTCAACTTCCCAACTAATAAACTATAAAATATAATTAATTATATTGTACGGAAAAAATAAATAAAAAATCACATGTAACATCTTTCATGCAATTACGCGTTAAAAAGTAAAACACTGATTGATACGAACCCAATCATTTATTCCACTAATCCACGGCAAGATTAACTGATCATTAACACTATATAAACCCATTGTACAAGTAACAAAGCTATACGTACAACTTCAACAAATGTGGAAATACGACACGAAAATGAGGGATGAAACTATGAAAGTGTAAATGTGACATAGCCGAAAAGGAATATTTAATCCAGTTTAGGCGCCAAAAACAAAAGTCAATTTCGGGGGTATTGTTCCCTGATTCCTGCGTGCTGCCCGTGGTCAGCATAAATTTTACGGGCACCTTTGCTCTATTATCCTCTTAATATTTTAATAGCCCGCCTATTAAATTATTAATCTACGTCTTTGCTTAGCTCACGAATTCCTCGGGTACCCTTTTAATCCTCTCAATTCAATACGTGTGGGATGACTTGTACGTAATTAACCCCTTTATATATTAGCTTTTCAATGTTTGGTCCCTATACTTTGGTTTGTTTTACAATTTCATACCGAAATTCTCAATGCTTTGATGACACTTTATAGAAGTGTGTAATAACATTGAGATAGTTTTCTCTATGGAAGTTCGCTTAAACTCTGTGTCTCACACATCTCATTATAATATTTGTCTCAACCACTTTCTTAATGTAAATAGTTTCGAGTCTATCGATGGAGTTATCTGTTAGAAAATAAAGATAAATGCTCAATGTTAATGTTAATTATTGTGTTCAACACATAAAAGACTAATATGACATCCAATGTCATGTAATATATAAGACAAAGTGTAGCAAACGTGTAACATGTATAGGAAACTTTTACAAGTTATTAGTCCTGTCTACTTGCAGGTGCTTAAAAGAATTCCTTTAAATAAGAATTGGAAATAAACGGTCTATCAAAAGGTTAAGCTAATGTTGAAAAATAAAGGGTAATAGATCCGGAATATAATTATTAAAAAGAGAATTGATAGCATATATAAAAAAATGCTCATGTTACACATAAATATAAGTTCAAATCAATAATCACAATTTTTATACAAGCAATATAGCGATACATTGGAAACTTGATATATTTTGTCATAAAACATGTGCTTGTCAAGACCTTAATTCCTATTTCCTTCGATGGAAACTTTTGGAGCAACTTTATTACGGAGTAACTTTTAGTGGTGAAACCTAATGTAACATAACTAACGGGTGAAATATGTCAAAAAGACAAAGAAGTGATGATAATATATCAAGTTAAGACATGGAAAGGTACCACCAACACTCCACTAGGAATATAGGATTTATTTATAAATGCAAACACATACAAATCCACACTTACCTTGTTTTTTCCTCTCATCAACTCAATCATTTGCATTTACATATATATTATAAAACAAAACCACCAATTCCCCTCTCTCATGTCTCCTTACCTCCATCAACTTCTAATTCCATTCCCATTTTAAAAAGCACTCTCATCTTTTCTTTTCCCTTTGTTATCTTCACTTTCTTCTCATCCTTTCCTACCTCTTTCCTCCATATTTTCCATTCCTTTTCTTCTTGAGCTTTAAAACATGGGAATTGTAGAAGAAACAATGGAAACGGAATCAGGAACGAAAAAATGGGTCATCTCCGGAATTCAATTCATGACTCCTTTGAAGCCAATACACACAAAGAAAGAAGTTATAAAATCTTATGAAGAAAAAGATGGCGAAGAAAAGGAGTTGTGTACGACTCCTACAACACCGGAATCAAAGATTCCGGTATTGGAATGCCCCGGGGCTCCTAAGAAAAGAAAGGCGATTTCTAGAAGTCATTGTAATGAGATTAAAGATTTCTTCAAGCCTCCGGATTTGGAAAGCGTATTCCTACGTTGTGCTGAAAGAGCAACATAGTTATAGAGCCATTATTTGTTGATTTCTCTCATCATTTTCTAACTTTAATTAAGTAGTGCTAATTAATTAGGAGCTACAATAAGTTTTTGTAATTATTGTATGTGTAGTTTTAATTGTTGTAATCTAATTGTTGTTTTTGATAATTGCAAAAAGAAAAAATTTGGTCATTACGTGTGCATTCTTCTCGTAATTAAATTGTAGTATTTTAATAACTTGAAAAAATCGCTTGTTAATCACTACTACTTGATTATTTCATAATTATGATGTTAAGTTTGTGATTAAAGTGTTGATTTGTTAATGCATTAATAATGGTTCTAAAAGAATTTTGTTGATAATCAAATTAACTCGCTATATTAACCTTGTCAATTTGGCGATGTTTAAATTTGTTATTTACATTTAATTACTAAATCTTGAGCAACTTTCATTCAATTTAGCAAGCGAATTTATATATATATATAATTTTATTATATCATAATCTTTTGTGTTGTTTATATATATAAGACGTCACACTTATATTTTACTTAATTATTTGATTTGATCTTTAATATTAATTGGTCACTATATATAAATGTATAAGTTGTACCTACATAGATATTAAAAAATATATATATTAAGGACTAGAGTAGTTTCACTTTCACAAACACGACCACTTGTATTTCACATGTACTATACTTGACACCATACACATGCACATGCGCTCTTATAGTACATTTGCAATTTTGTATGCTTTACAAGTCACTTTCTGTTAAGTATAAACTGGCAAAACATGTTAAATGTATACATGGCACACACACACAAAATAAAAATTAGTTGATTTTTTTTAAATCCTTTTCATGATTAATTCTTCACATATCAAAACTTAAATATGAGCAATGATAGTCTAAAAATTATTTTCAAATAAATTAATTCATATATGTATCATAAACTTTTCAGTTGTGAAACATATATCAACGTGGACGGATTAAGAAAGGGGACGGTCAATCCCTCAAGAAATTTAAACTATGAAGGAAAAAATAAGGTTACTAGTGACGCTTTAAAAATTGTGCCTTCAAAATGATAGAAAAGAAAAAAGAATTTTTTTTAACCTCTCGTATAAAATATATTAGCTTCGTGTATGAATCAAATATTTTGATTTACTTTTCTTATATATAAATTTTGACCTACATGTTAACTTGTATTATTATTATTTTTATTTTTTATTTATCTTAATCCAAGTTCATATAATACTTGTTGTATGAGGCGCATCTTTGTATCTATTTAGTTAGGCTCTTAAATTAATTATTTTCAATGTGTGTTATAATAATTATACTAATAATAATGATAATAATTAATAAAAGTACATGCATGTAGAAGTTATAAAACAAAAAACAATGCATGCTATATGTAGCACAAAATTCAATCTTAGATAAGGACGGGCCACCGCAAAAAGATGCAAAAGTGAAGGTAAAAAAAGAGAAAGGGAATACATTTTTTTCATTTTCTTTGTCTAAAAATATTTCTTTATTCTTCATGTCTCGTCGTTAAAGCATAGTGTACAACTGTATAAAGCTGATTCGATTGAGACAAATCCTTAATTACCCTCTTCAAGTTCTCAGTCGCTTCACAAGAACACTCTAGTTGATCTGTTATTTTTATTTAAATCGTACAACTTTAACGTCATCACTTCTCAAGCTGATACACTACCGATACATCAGTGCCAAGAGTAACTATGTCATTTTAATATTTGAGTCCCACATTAACCAATATTCATTTATGTCTATACACTAATAAAAAGGAAACGCGCCTATTTTCTCGTCAGTTTGGCGATGCAACACAACCGACGCACTCAATTGACGCACCCGTGGCATTGGTGTTCCCAAAGTGACGCCCATAGGTTACCAAACTGATGCATGGATGGGAGTGGTCTAACAGTTTGTGATGAAATATATATCAAATATTTACATTAATTAAATATTTTAGTAAATTATTAAGCTATTTAATAACATAAATGATTCCATTAAGCTATTCAAGTTTTTATATTTACATAAATGATCCTTACATTAATACTGACATTATCTTTCAAACCGTATAGTTCAACATTACGAATTATTTTCCCTTTAATAAAACGATACGACATTATTAGTGTATTTGGCAATTAAACCTTGTAGTTTGTTAAACACAACGATTAAAAACCTAATGTATATAAACCACTTGTTATTTATCAAAATGATAAATTAAGGGTCATTTTTTTAACATTATTTAACAGGTTTGTGACGGTTCTAAGTACTGTCAATTAAAAAATTGACACGTACAATGTTATTGGGTATGTTTGGCACAACTAGCTAGAGCTGGTAGCTTGTAGCTTGTAGTTCGTAGCTTATAGCTGAAGCTTGTAGCTGGAGCTTTTGGTAATATTTGTGTTTGGCAGAGTAGCTGGAGCTTGTAGTTTATGAATGTAAAATGACATAAAAGGACAAATATATAAATTTAAAAAGATGATATATAATTACTTGGAGGGTATTTATATAATTTCATTTTTCATAAGTTACAAGCTACTTTGAAAAGCTAATTCAAGTAGCTTATGGTTTTGGAGCTTATGGAAACCATAAGCTACTCAAAATTTTAGTTGCCAAACGGAGCTATTGTATTTTGGTATAAAAAGTATTAATATTAAAAAAAACATCAATCGAATTAACTATATTCGATTTCGAGTTTCATATATACGTATAAAACGTCAAAAATGATAGATTCACCATTAAATACAACTATTTATGCATATAGTACAACTGCTTACTGCACAATTTTGATGGAACTATCATTTTTGTTTGTGAAAATATCATTGACCTTAGTTGAGGCCTGGAACAGAAACCCCCACGTAGGCCGCTAAATTTAGGGGGATTTTCTCTGCCAAAAGCATGTAATGAAGTAGTAATTGCCAAACACAAATGCTACAAGAATCCTATGTCACATTTTGTTTTTTATTCATTATTAAACTATTATTATAACTCCCTGGATATATTTTTAAATTAGTAGATATGTCAATTTAAAGTGTACCAAACGTCACTTTATTGTTAAAGTTTATTCAACTTGTTAAATAATGTGTTAAATTATAGATTGGGGATCATAGGGGAAGGGGTCATAGGAGGAGAAGGAGGAGAAGTTTTATTTGTAGCCATTGGATCATCTTTTGGGTTGGATCAATGGTTAAAAGGGGTGGCAATTTTGTAATTACTTTAAAAAATAAGGGTATTAGTTAACAAAAAAAAACATAACATTAATTTTCACTCCACATCCCTTCCACTATTTAGACTTTTACATATTAACCCTTCCACTTTATTTTCTTCCCCCTCCTACCTTCTTCTTCCTCCAACCCCACCTACCACCACCCCACCACCCCCACCACTTGCTGCCACCATCTGACTGCCGCCGGCCGCCGTTAGCCGCCGCCGGATTCCGGCCGCCGGAAAAACAAAATTTCAAAAAAAAAAAATTTCAAATTTTTTTTTTTCAAATTTTTTTTCCCATAAATTTTTTATTAGATATATTATTCCTTTTCCTACTGCATTTTTAATAAAACTATACGTTTTTTCCACTGCATTTTGTATATTATTGTTAATTAACTAAAACTTGTATATATTTTATCGCATCTTCTATACCCAACGTCAACAAAATACCGTACAAATGGATAATATATATAATCTAAAATGCAGTAAAAAGATAACAATATGTCCTAAATGATGTATATGCAAAATGCAATAAAAACAATAATATGTATTATACTTTAATACAAAATGCAATACAAATAGATAATATGTAAAATACAAAATGCAGTACAAATCGATAATATGTAAAATACAAAATGCAGTGAATAACAAACAATATATAATGAATGAAATATATGAAAAATGCAGCAAAAATAACAAAATGCAGTGAAAATAACAAAATGCAGTACAAATAGATTATGTATAATATAAAATGCAGTGAAAATAACAAAATGCAGTAAAAAAAATAAAATGCGGTACAAATAGATTATATATAATATAAAATGCAGTAAAACGAACAATGTGTACTAAATAAATATATGCAAAATGCAGTAAAAACAGTAGTATGTATTATACTTTCATACAAAATGCAGTAAAAATGGATCATATGTATAACATAAAATGCAGTAAAAAATAAACAATATGTAATATATGAAATATATGCAAAATGCAGTGAATAATAATAAAATGCAGTGTAATTTTAACAAAATGCAGTAAAAAATATATTATGTATAACTTAAAATACAGTAAAAAACAAACAATATATATAAGATTGAGGTGTATAAATAAAATGCAGTAAAAACGAACAATATCTACTAAACATATATACAAAATGCAATAAAAATAATAAAATGCAGTACAAAGTGATAATATGTAAAAAAAATTGGAAAAAAAAATTATGAAACAAAAATTTTAATTTTTTTTTTAAAAAAAAATTAAAAAAAAAAATTGAAATTTTTTTTTCCGACGACCGGCGGCGGTGGCGGGTGACGGCGACGGGTGGCGGCGGCGGCGGGTGGCAGCAGCTAGTGGTGGTGGGTGGTGGAGGGGAGGGGTGGGTAGGAAGAAAGTAGGAGGGAGTAGTGTACACTATTAAAAAGGTGGAGGGGGTAAAAATGAAAATTTGAAAATTCTTCTCCTCCTTCTCCTCAAATAATACCTTCTCCTCTGAACCTTACCCTAAATTATATTATACTTCTTTTTTTAATATTATTTAATTCAAATCATTCGATTGAAAGGGCAGTAATAATAGAAACTCACTTAACTGTAACCTTTTATTTTTTATTTTTTAAAATACTAGATTAACATTAAGTATAAAATAACTTTACAAGTATATCATGGTAGCCAACATAATCGAGTACCATTTCAAACTAAATCATCATATTTCAAGACACAAAAAATTATACTGCATGAAATTGGCCGGTATTGCAAGTATTCGAAACATAAGTTTGTGTAAAGCTTACGTACAACGTGATAAATCTTACATTTTATGTAATTGTACAGCACCTGAGCACCATAAATTCTCCGTATACCACTACTGTAAAACACATTAATTATATACGAAGTATTTTGATAGTGTACGAATCATTCGTTATAATATATATATATAATAATATTCGCAATAAGCAATTGTAACTAAAACTGGCCTGGCCTCTAGGCTCTAACTATGCATGTATCTGCGCTACCATCTGCCTTGCTTACGGTCCCCAACGACTTCATTTGGCTTCCTCAGCTCGTGACCAAATATTTTATTTGTTTCAAGAAAGTGACATAATGGTACGAAGATTCTTGGGATATACTTAATAATTAATTAATTATTGTATCTATAGTAGTAGTATATTAGACGTACGATTAGTTAAGCAAAATTCCTTTTTCGTTGATAGGTGAAGCCAGAAAATTTGTGTTTAGGAGGCGAATTTGAGATAAGTTTCTTATAAGGGGGTTAATACCTTTAAACATATACAAATTTTTTATTTTTAATAAGGAAGAATATGAAAATTACCGAAATTATCCTTAAAATACATATAATTTACCTTATATAAATTTTTTAAAAGGGGCGACTGCCTACACTACCCCCTGTCTTCGCGCCTGGTGATTGGGTACTTTGTTCGGTCAAAAATTTAGAATTATTAAATACGTTCTCATATGAAACTATAAATTTCTTCATATTAGATGATGCAAGTCTTGGTTGAATTTTTTCTTACTCTTAAATTCATCCAATCACTTTTTTTAAATCAACCAATAACATCTTTAGGTCTATATTTAGTCCTACAAATTCACGCATATCAATCAATTTCTATTTATTTAGCAAACTGATCATATCATATTATAAAGAATACATAAATGAGCATGTTGTTTATACTTATAGGACCCCGTTCATCAAACAATTCATCATCTTGATTAAGCAATACAAAAAAAATCTTAGAATATGTAAAGATAAACATAAGCAATTCATCATCATTTTTTACAAGGGTCTTTAATTTCTTTTGTTTTGTATGTATCAGTAAGCTAATATTTTGATATTTCATTTAAAGATGAATTGGTTTTTTTATTGCATGAATATGAGTCACTTGCAAGTCATATGATCGAGTCAATAACTGGGTTTGCAAATTGAGGGTGTAGAAAAGAATTAGGCAATATATCTTCTCTCCTAATCTTCTCTCCAAAATTGAAAAGAAGTGGAAGGAAAGAAGTTTAAAAAGGTTATAAAATTGACACTTCATTTCATTTCTTTCCAACTCGAGTAACTATTCTTTTTTTCTTTTCCTTTTCAAGTCGAGAACACAATATTTATAAAAAAATATATTTTTTATTCTCTTCTTTTCTAGCGCTCTATTTTCAATTTCTTTTCTTCTCATAAAAATTTCAGGAGCGGGCTCTAAGAGCTGTCATTATCATTTCCCCGTATAAATTTATGTTTTAGTTTCTTTATCTATTTATCTTTTCTTATCTTTATTGGGGAGAAATAAATCATATATATTAGTATTTGGGTAATTCAATATTCAACAAGTATTATTAAGAAAACTTATATTATTTTAATGTATTTACTATTATCTCCGTTCCAAAATAATTGTATAGTTTTGACTTTTTGATTTTTTTTTTAAAATTTGACCTTAAATATTTTTGTTTGTATTATATAATATTTGATGCAAAACATATGAATGGATTGAGTTTTAAATGTACTTTCGTTGGTATAATTTTCATCATGTATTATATAAGTCAAACAAAAATATTTAAGGTCAAAGTTGAAAAAGAAAGACTACAAAAAGTCAAAACATGACAATTATTTTGAGACGGAGGGAGTATTTGTTGTGGGGATTAAGTACCTTTCAAGGATAATGCTAACTTTAAAAATGTCATGAAATCTAATACTTTATGTTTTTCATGATAATATCATGATTGTTTTTTTAAAAACTTATGATAATTTGAAGATTTAGCTTGTGAATTCAATATAAGAGGTAATGATTTCCCACTATTAAGGATGGAAAATATGACAACTAATGAGCCATATTACCCTGAATAAATTAACTTTTATAATCCCCAAGTATATAGATTAAACCAAAAGTTAATTAATTAAGTTCTATGGTTTATTATTTTAAAAGAAGGGGCAATTATATTTGTTTAAGATAAATAATTATACTTATCATGGAATGGAATGACAAGAACAAAAACAAAAACAAACTCACCTAATCTAGGATTCCTTCTGAGAAAATTAATAAAAAATTCAAGTTGGGATTCGAGATGGTAAGGAAGCAATGGTGATTCGACACGCTTGTAAAATGGCTTGTAGTGCTTCATTCTTTAGTTTTGATTTAAGAAAATTGTGACAAGGTTGATGCACCAATTATTGGAGACAAGCCATGACACGATAAGAGGGCCATCACCATCTTCTAAACTTATTTTTTATTCTTTTACTATGCATATTTATTTATTTAGAAACGTATATATATATAAACATATGTAAATTTGATTTTACAGAAATATGATAAACGGGCTCACGAATAAGAGGGGTAATCTAATGTAAGACTCAACGCTTGCCTCTCCTTCCTTATATAGTATGTTGTCCGTGTGTTTTGGTGACTGAACGTCGTTTAATTAGTCGAAGCAGACAATTTGAGTATTGTAGTTGCTACAGCAGAGAGAAGTCTCTGTTCACGAATTTGTCTTTGGTTTAGGTAGTCAGATGTCGTTGAATTTTCATTCCCAATGAAGGTTTGACGTAACAAGGGTGATTAGCTTGGCTAACATGTAACGATTTATTTTTCAATTGTTTTAGACTTTTAGTGGCTTTTTCTATGAACCAATGAATCTATATTCTATGCCTCATTATATAGTAGAGAAAAAGTAAAAAGAGAAAGATGATATTATATTGAAGAATAATGTATGTATTTTTAAGATAAACATTTATTTTGAGACGAATGGAATATTCTACGAATCGCAATAGTATGCGCACTATAGCTGTATATATAGTATAATAACAAAATGTTTTTAGTTGTGTACACTATGGACTTTTTGAGGTATGATTGGTTAGATTATCATGGTACTCTCTTAAAACTGAAAAAGAGAAAGATTTGTCTTATATTTATTTGACATACTCTAGATGGAGAAGCACACAATTATGGGATGTTTACTTTTGAGTCATAAGAATACAAGTATTTCTAGAAATATGCAATTATTAATTATCGAGTTTAGAGATGGCTTAACTTTCATGTTAAAGGAATTTATTTATAACAGATCAAGAAAAATTAATCGATTCAAGTTCAACATTAACCATTAACACATAACTAGCTCAATACCTACGCAGCGGAATATCAATTTGAATTTGAGCTTTCTAGGTTTAATTTGATGATCGGGGCATGATTTCTTCCTCTCCTTTCCTTCTCACGATTGCCTCTCTCTGTATACTTTTGTAATGTTTTCTGTGATATGTATGGCGGTTTGTATGTATGCATGTATGTATAAGAATCATTTTAATTTAACTAGTTTTTTGTTTAGCTATTACACTTCTAGTCCCCCCTCCAATTATTATTGTCTGGAAACTTAAAACATTTCACAAGGATTTATATTTCATACAACTAACTAGTTTTAAGACCCGTGAAAACACAGGTTTGATAAACACTCAAGTGATAAGATTATTCGAGAATGTTTATAGAGTATAAGAAATGTTAATATAAGTAAGGGTCTCAAGTCCTTTCTCAACCTTCACCAAAACAATAGTGTCCAGCAATTATATGTGTCCTGACTCCTTAACTTAATTACCTTCACAAAACAAAATCAGTACATATTTCAAAAAGCTACTCCTTGTATAAGTCATACGGAGTATAAGATAAATTCATATAAAATAAACTATCGGATATATATGATTTGGATAAAGCCAACAATTAAAACTGGCCACAAAATGAATTCAAAAACCACAATCAAGTCTCACAACATCTCTCAAGCTTAGACAATCACACTATCAAATTCACCATAGTGATGAATCAACACATAATTAGCTGATTAGAGAAGTATAACCATAGACAAACTTAAGCCTCAAATATCAGTCCACATTTGGCATCACAATTCTTTCTGTCTTTTTCACTTTAAGCTCTTTCACTTTATGACTTGTGTATTTTGGCAACCTTCTTAATTGATCTACAAATAAGAAAGAACCAAACATAAGGACCAAGTAAATATTTCAATCATATATGTATTTTGGTGCATAGTGCTACATTATTCAGTAAAGCCAAAACATGTACAACCACAACACTAACAAAAGTTACCTCATTATTTGCCCTAGGAAAAATCATCCTCAACACTATGGGCTGTGGTATCGATCATGACGGTGACAACCACCCAAAAAACACACATGTTATGCCGTACCCGTTACAGATTCAAGGTGTTGTTCACTTAAAAAGTGACGATAGTGGCAACACTTGTTTCCTTGTCTTCTTTTTGTTTGTGTTTTGTTCTTTGATTATTGGCTGATCTACTTGAACTTCTGCATCTACATCGAGTTGTTCTTTGGATTGTTGAGCTTCTAATTGAGAAGGTAGATTTTCAATTTCAGTTATGGTTTCCATTGTGCTAATGAGTTCCTGCATTGGCGATCGAGACACGCTTGCCTCTTTTGTTTTCTCCATATCGCAATCCTTCTCTTTTGGTTCCTGCAAGTTATAATAGTGAGCATTAACTCGTCATTTGAGAAATACCAACAAAACGAAAGATTCTTCCTCTCCATGAACACAAATAATTTCTTGTTTTGGCAAGTTCCAAATATAAAATCATTCGTTTAACTTTTGAGAGCTGAATGGACTTGATGTAAATAATCTTATCAAGAAAATTGTAATAATTCACTTTCCGATATGTCCTCATATTCTAACCACCTAGTTTTAGTAATTCATCACAGCTATAATAATGGCATTGGCATGGCCCAAAGAAGATCCCTTTATGTTGTTCATCTGAATTGCATTTGGAATATATGACATTCCATCTAACACTATTTTTTTATCACGTTATGAACTGAATTAAGCATTGCAATCTTTAAGTGTATAGGTGGTCATTTCGACCGATTTACTTATAGTGGATTCGGCTTTGTTTTTATTTTCAATGATCAAACAGGTGAAGAAAAAAAAAAGGATAGCCAAAAAGAAAACCAATCCAACGGATCAAAAATCACGCAAAGAACATTTTAATGTACAATACCATATGATATTCAAAACTTAGATCGTCTTAAATTTTATTAAATTTTGTATGATATATGACAATCTATATATTTGTAAGAAGTTCCAAATTTTTGGACAAAAGGGGATCATGTCAACCCAACCTCTCTTCACCCATACAAAACTTTCCACCATTATTTGGGAGACAAAGGGAGCATCTATTTTGAATTTGACATTTAATAATGTTGATGTTAAAGCTTAAACCGTACCTCAATCTTCGGACAGGAAGAAGTATCAATCACTGCAATAATCCAGTAGGTGAATTCTACTACCGCTCTGATCATCCGTAGGAACAGCCTTCTTTGCCTCAACCTAACAAAATACAAATGTTAGTTTGATTATCATGAAGTTCTTATTACCTTAGTTTTATGTTACAATCAGATTACTACACCTACTGGATTTCCATAAAGCAAATTCAATAGATTTGCCCCTTAAAAAATCGATACTTGCATAATCCTCTTCTCCTCTATTTCTCTTAGACATTTCATCAAACACCTTTCATGCACTTACATAATCAGCGACACATTGTAACTTGACACACCTGCATATGATCCAAATCTAAAAATCTATGAAATTCGATCTTTGAAACATCGTTTACTTACCAAACAAACACACAAATCAGTAAAATTTGTCACTGAGCTGATGAAATTCTTAGTGAAATTAAAGAACTTTTATAAAATGCATAATTATAATAATATTCGTGGGTTTTTACAGATTTAAAAAAAAAAAAAAAAAGAGATTGAAAAGTGGAGGTAACTCAACAATTCACTCACCTTGAAACTCATGGACTTATATGCCATCGTCATATTCATCCTTAAGAATCGTGAGGGCCTGATTGAAAAAGATAAAAAAAAAATGTTAGGAAGCTTTTGTAAACATAAAAATGGGGAAGAAAAAGAAATTGGAAGAAGAAAATTGGAGAACCTTTGTTCAGGGAAGAAACAGAAGAAGAGGAATGGTTAATTTTGAGCGGTGCATCGATCTTTTCACACCACCAATTGGAGAAGAAGGAGCGTGATATTATTTGTAGGAAATCAATGAATAAAATTAAAGCGTGTATATTGTATACAAAGTTTCAGAATACCGATGCAAATAATGGGTTTGGTGGGTTTGGAAAAACCAATAGGCATTTTAAAGAAGTATGCAATTATTTATTAATAAAAATGGTTGTAAAATATATATATTTAACATATTTAAATTTTATATTTATGAGATCATCATTTTAACTAGGGGTGAGCTTGGTACCATACCGGTACCGAACCGGTACCGACCGGTTGGTACCGGTTTTATTTTGGCCCCAAATCAAAAACCGAATACCGTACCATTTGTATCGGTTGGTATCGGTTCGGTACCGGTCCGGTGCGGTTCCGGTTCGGTTTAGGTATTTTGGTGTGCATGGTACCAACCGGTACCGAACCGGTACCGACCGGTTGGTACCGGTTTTTTTATTGTCCCAAATCAAAAACCGAATACCGTACCATTTGTAACGGTCGGTACCGGTTCGGTACCGGTCCGGTTCGGTACCGGTTCGGTTTCGGTATTTCGGTTTTTTTGCTCATCCCTAATTTTAACCATAGAGTGACATCTAAGCATGATAAGCTACCTCATTACTTGCCAAGTCAGATTTATGATGTCAGTGAAACTCCCCTTTAGTAGTATAGAATAGATAATAATAATTCGTAGTAATTGTTTTATACCAATTTAAAATAAAACCTCAGATTTTGAGCTGTTACAGTAAAAGTCTATTGGGCTCAAACCCTATGGACTTATATTTGCATTGCTTTTAAGTTAATTATAATTAAATTGAGTTTTTACCAAACTATTACTTTGTGAAAACATACTTACCAAGTGATAAAGGTGGAGCTAGAATGGGGACAGTGGGGGCAGTTGCTCCCACAAAAATTTTGAAATGTCATAAAAAATTTTTTTTAAAGATATTAATGATATTTTTAAATTTTGCCCCCTCAATACTATATGGAATCACAAAAAAAATTATTTTCCCTCATTCATTTATAATTTCTAGCTCCGCCCCTAGATACGATTGTATCTTATAAAATACTCCGTATATCCACAACCAATATATTTATTTCTCTTTTCTTCTTTTTTATTTTTTATTTTTACAAAAATAAAAAAACCACTTTAAAAAGTGACTGAAACGTCACTTCTTCTCTCTGTTCCATAGTTTTTAGTAGGGAGAAAAGAAAAGAAAGGGGACTAAAAAAATATGAAAGAAAAGAAGCGGAGGGATTGGGTTTTTAATTTTGGTGTTCCCGAGTTTAGAAGAAAAGAAAAGAAAGAATGAGTTTTTGTGTTCCAGATACGTGGCCCTCCAAATCAGCCCAATTTGGAAGGAAAGGTAGGAGAGAAAAAAGGGATAAAATTCCCCCTCCAATTCATTTCTTTTCTCTTTTAAATAAACTCTGGAACACCTTATTTTATTTATAATATTTCCTCTTCTTTCCAACCCCTTTCTTTTCTCTCTAAAATCAAACTCTGGAACACGGTGTTATTGCCATTTCAGTTCTTTGCCCACCTTTCACTGCACCTACTCCCTGGATTAATTCACACCTTTAGCGTAAACTGTAGTCTCAAAAATTCCGTATTTCCTTGGGGGCAATCAAGTAATGATTTGGTGGTGTTAGTGTTTTAAATAGCTATCGAAGATTGATGGCAAACACGTTTCTTTTTCATTTACAATAATTCAGAATTTCAGATGAAACTTTTATAGAATCATGTGAAGAAGATAGCGTTGAATTAATGTATGTATACGATACGATTTGAAGTATTTGATTCTATATGAACCACAATTAATGTCGATGCGTATTCAAGCACTGGATTTTTTAATAGTTTAATATCTTTTTACCAGCATGTGTATATTGAAAAGTTTGTTCCTTCTAATCAAGTGAGTCCAATAACTTCTAGAGTTAAATAATTATTGCTTTGAAACTAGTTGATAGACCCGTGAATACACGGGTTTTGTTTAGATTACATTTTCAACGTCAAGATATAAGTGTACAAAATTTTAACATCTACTACTAATTTACTTTGAGCTTAGTTACGGATGGAAGACACTATTGTTGTGCTAATGTTGAACAGTTTAGTTGTAATGTGTTGAATTACATAGTTCCAATGTGAAATAGTTTAGGATATATTAAATCCACATAAATTGGTTACATATAAATATATGTAAACAGAAGTAAAAGATGACTTTTAATGTAAGAGATTTATTAAAAATAATACAGAATGAACATTTTGATACATTGGAATGTAAGTAAACATAATTATCAAAGTTAAAACAAAACACTATACATGTAACATATAGATCTAAGGAAAAAGTTCAATGGAATCACACTCAACAACTTCATTGCTTAGAAACAGTTTGTGTCTCTTATAATTTCTTTCTTGTAACTTGTTTTTGATAAACCAATTGTGAATTTTTTTTTATATATTACAATAAATGGGCCAGTTTGAGATTTCTAATTTTCAGCCTGTTGGGCCAACATAAGTAGTCCAGTCAGAATAACAGTTTCTTTTACAACATAGAGGTTGGAATACAAAAAGACTTTTAGATCAAAACAACTCACTGAACCAAAAAGAAAGGCTTGAACGTAGAAGTTGCAATCCGCAGAAGAGTATCATCACGTCTCAATGGTACTATCGTTGCTTTTCATTTTACTTTATTCGATATTTAGGGAAAAATAAATATCTGTTAACATTTTTTAAGTTAATATTTCCGAAGATGATTTTGTGTATATTACGGAAGATTTTTCTAAATTAAATCTTTATCTCTTATATTTTGCAGGGAACAGAACAACAGGTACAATCCTTAGTGCATGTAGAGAAGGATCATACAAAACGAATGGTACATACTGTTAATCTTAAATCTTAGTGAAAAATCTGTTATAGTTTGAATAGATTGTTAAATATTATCTGTGCATAATGATTTAAGGTAATGCCAACAGAGTTTGAAGATAAAGTGTTTAACGGACTATTTTTTGTTTGCAGGTTAAAGATCATCATGTTCAATTTTTAGTGCATGTAGAGAATGATCATAAACAAAGAATGGTACGCACTTTTATTAATTAGTTTACCAATAGACGTTTCAGTTATGTAGGAAAACTGCTGCAATTCTTATAACCAAAAACATTAACTTCAGACTTTGTTATGGGAATACGTTAGAATATTACATAGAAGTGTCTATATAGTTAGAGTTCTATGTAGGAATTCTAAGCTTTGATTAAGTGCAATTTATTTGGTATTAATGTAAGAGGAACATTATTGAAAAACTTTTAACAAACATATTCGAAATTTAAAGTGGATTTCAGTAGATAATTAGTGAAATGCGGAACTTTATAAATTAGCAATGGTGCATCATCTTCAAGTACTTTTGAAATTAAAGTGTAGACAAACAGACTGAATACAGGAAATCAAAGTTCTGTTACACGTAACATGAGGGACTCTGATTCTTCTTTGCTTTCTAATAATAAGGCAAACAGCAAAAGTTTCTAAAGTTTGCTTCAGTATTTATATTAGAGGATCATTATTCTAATTGTTCTAACTAACATATTGGAAATATAAAATGAAATGCAGAAGACAAAAAGTTGGCAGAAGAATACCAATCAAATATGGTACACCATCTTCACTTAGTTTTTTAATTGAAGTGTACAAAAACAGACAGATTAAAGGAAATCAAACTTTGCTTACACCCACCATGAAGGAATTTGATTGTTCCTTACTTTCTTCAAATGAAAACAGAAAAAGTTGAAATACATACAAATAAATTTCTTCATATGCTAAAAGTTCTCCAAGAGGAGACTTAGCATCATCTATAACTTTTGAAAACGAACATTTTTCAAGTTCTTCATTAAGAATCTTTGCTTCATGAAAGCATTCCTTGATGCTCTCCAAGACACTTTCAACTTTCTCTATCATTTCCATTTCTTGGTTCACTTCAGCAACTACATTTTCAATTAGGTCAGCTACATATTGTTTGTTAATTCCCATTACTTTCATGAAATAACCATTGCAAATGTTGAAAGTTTTTGAGATGTACAATTTGCAAATAAGGAAACTGATGCAAATGACGATGATCAACACAGTAGGAGAAGAGCAAATCAAACAAGAATTATGTTGAGACAGAGAAAACCCTCTGTTTGTTTTTCTTTCAAATATGAATATGCTACCAGAATAATGATCCTCCCCATCGTAGGTGAGAAGCTTTATTTACAACCAAATAAACATAAAAAATGGAAATAAAATCCTAGCCAAACGAAGGACATAAAATCCATGCAAAAATAGTTGACCAATATCTTGAGCAGTAAATGACCAAATCACGACATAAAATACGTGCATTTAAAAATTCTAATGATTCCATGCGATATCCATGCCATCATACTCCCCTGCTAGAAAAAGATCCGTCCTCGAATCTTGATGGACATTCCCGATCACTTCAAGTTCACTACTTTCCTCGTCAGTAACGTAAGGAGACAAATCTGCTACATTGAAGGTTGCCGATACATTGTACTCACCTGGCAAATCGATCTTGTAGGCGTTATCGTTAATCCTTTTTAGTACTTTAAATGGTCCATCTGCGCGTGGTTGTAACTTGCCAAACCTACTAGATGGGAAACGCTCCTTTCCAAGTCGAATCCACACCAAGTCTCCCTCCTTATATATGACTTTCTTGCGACGCTTATCCACCCGTTCCTTATACTTTGTGTTTTGTTTTTCAATGTGCTCTCGGACTCGTTCATGCAACTGTTGGATCTGTTAAGCCTGTTGTTCACCAGCAGAACTGAAATGTTCACGGGTTAGTAATGGTGTGAGGTCGAGAGGGGTGATGGGATTCACGCCGTTCACCACTTCAAATGGTGTCTTTCCCGTGGTTCGACTATGTGACCGATTATATGCAAATTCGGCTTGTGGTAACACCAAGTCCCACTGCCGTGGATTTTCTCCAACTAAACTTCTAAGCAAATTGCCCAAACTTCTGTTCACAACTTCGGTCTGTCCATCTGTTTGTGGATGATGTGATGAACTAAACTGGAGTTGTGTTCCCATCTTGCGCCATAAAGTGCGCCAAAAATGACTCACGAACTTTACATCGCGGTCAGATGTGATTGTTTTAGGTACCCCATGCAATCTCACAATTTCTTGCAAAAATAAACGAGCTACTTGCGATGCATCAAAAGTCTTATTACAAGGAATGAAATGCGCCATTTTTGAGAAACGATCCACCACCACCATAATTGAATCTTTATTCCTTTGGGTTCGGGGTAGCCCTAAAACAAAATCAAGACTCACATCCACCCATGGGGCCACTGGTACAGGTAATGGTTGGTACAAACCTGCATTTGTACTTCGGGTTTTAGCCACTCGACACACACGACATCTTTCTACAAATCTTGCAATGTCACGCTCCATTCGTGGCCAATAGAAATTCTCACTCAACCAAGCAACCGTCTTATCTACTCCAAAATGGCCCGCTAGACCCCCAGCATGACCCTCCATTATAATCGAATCCCGTAAAGAACATTTGGGGATACAAAGTCGATTATCCCTAAAAAGAAATCCATCTTGCATGACAAATCTTTGGTAGGGCTGACCTTGACAATTCTCCCATATAACAGCAAAGTCGGGATCGTCTCTATAAAGTTCCTTAAATATTTCGAACCCCACAATCTGGACCTGCATTGTCGAAAGTAACGCATGCTTTCGGCTTAAGGCATCAGCTACCTTGTTGAGAGCTCCTGCTTTATGTCGAATAGATAAACTATAGGCTTGCAAGAACTCAACCCACTTAGCATGTCTCGGTTTTAACTTATGTTGCCCGTTAATGTATTTTAGCGCTTCATGATCAGAATATAAAACAAACTCCTTGGAGACTAGATAATGGCGCCAGTATTCTAGGCTACGGATGATTGCATAAAATTCTTTGTCGTACGTAGAGTACTTACGCCTTGTCTCATTCAACTTTTCGCTAAAAAATGCTATGGGCCGACTCTTTTGACTGAGTACACCACCAATACCTACTCCCGAGGCATCACAATGAACTTCAAATACTTCCTCAAAATCGGGTAGTATCAATACCGGAGCTTCGGTTACTTTTTTTTTCAATAACCCGAAGGCTTCTTCAGCTTCTTGAGACCAACTAAACTTGCCCCCTTTTATGCACTCAGTAATTGGTGCAATAATGGTGCTGAAGTTATGAATAAACCGTCAGTAAAATGACGCTAAACCATGAAAACTACGGATTTCATGAATGTTTGTTGGTGTCTTCCAATCGACAATGGTGCTGATTTTTGCAGGGTCCATTCGAATGCCTTGTTTAGAAACAATATATCCCAAAAACAACACCTCACTGGTAAGAAAATGGCACTTCTTGATGTTAGCATATAACTTTTGGTTCCTTAAAATATGAAACACCTGTCGCAAATGACACAAATGGTGCTCCACTGTAGCACTAAAGACCAAAATATCATCAAAGTAAACCACCACGAATTTGCCAATAAAAGATCGGAAAACCTGATTCATTAGCCGCATGAAGGTGCTTGGTGCATTGGACAACCCAAAAGGCATCACCATCCATTCATATAAACCATCACGAGTTTTAAATGCTGTCTTCCACTCGTCTCCGGGTCGAACTCGAATCTGATGATACCCGCTACGTAGATCAATCTTTGAGAAGATCTTCGCCCCATGCAAGTGATCAACTAGATCATCAAACCGTGGAATCGGAAACCGATATTTAATTGTTATTTTATTAACTGCTCGACTATCAATACACATTCTCCACGACCCGTCTTTCTTAGGAACCAATAGAGCCGGTACCGCGCACGGGCTCATGCTTTCACGAATGGAACCCTTCTCTAATAACTCTTGCACTTGTCGCTGCAACTCATCATGTTCTCGAGGGTTCATGCGATATGCGGCTTTGTGAGGTATGGTAGCACCAGGTACAAAGTCGATGCAATGTTGGATGTCCCTCATGGGAGGTAGACCAGATGGTAAATCTTCCGGCACCACATCAGCAAACTCTTCAAGTATCGGTATCACCTGGTCGTGGTGGAGTCAAATTTTACCTTGACAAGTGCACTTTGTATGAAAAATATTATTCCTTAACCACAGTTCATCATCTTTTACCACTGCACTCATGGCTCGCCTAATTACTAATGCTTCACCAGAATCGGCATACGTTATCTCTTCTGCATCTGAAACATTCTTCTCAGACTCGTTATCATACTCATCAAACACGGGTCCAAGATCATTTTCTGCCAAAGTAACAATTTGACGATTTGGGCAATCGTTGGCAAAATGCCCAAGGCCTTGGCACTTATAGCACCGTTTCGTCAATGAAGCTCCTTATAACACCACAATATTTCAAGAGACAAATTTTTTTTTTTTTTTTTTTTTTAAACATATATCGGAAGCGATTAAATACAAATCATGCATTATAGATTGCGTATAACATAGTTCCCAAAACACAATCTATGCCTGCATGATAAGTTGGTACAATAATCATATCAACTACAACATTAAGTTAAGTGTTATTTAAATTCCAAAACATAAGTTTATTAAACGACTACATGTCGTATAGTCAGAGTAGGCAGTCAAACATTCTTCAAACTAACTTCTTGCCCACCCACATCAAAAGTAATCTGCAAGAAGTGAGGAGAGGGATTAGCACGAAGCTAAGTGAATAGATCACAACTATCAATCTAAACTATCATAGCAATTGATCACCACAAAGCATCATAACAAATACATCAAAGAGGATCGGTGGTCCTTGAGGTACCCTCATGCCGCGGTGGTTCCCCAAGTAACACTTATAACCACTGAAGGCCAAACAGTGGTCTTACCGATAGTTTAGTACCATTACTACATACGACATGATTTCAATAAACAACACATGTACAAAGTCATCATGTCGTCCAAAGTAACAGTATCCAAACCCAATATCATATTGACCCCTGACAAGATAGCACATTCCATAATCATCATGGCAAAATGTACTGATTCAATATATATATAACTGTAAAACCACGTTTACCCGTTGTAACCGGATTGTTACAACTAATTCAGAAAGAGAGTCAATGATCCACTCACCCTTACTGACAATGTCCCCACTCAGAGATCTAGTCTCACTGAGTCTTCGCTTTATCTGAAAATACGACCAACCCGAATTAGTCTCACATTCAAGTTCACTATGATATAATCATGTATATAGTGTCATATAAGAATATCTACTATACTATTACTACAATGCGATTAACACGAATGCATAAGTCACAAGTTAACAAATTTGTCATTTTTACAACATGCAAACGCGATCCGGGTGAGAGTAGGCTGGATCGCGTTCCAATGTACAAAAAGTTCTGTTACCGTTTTTCACTATCAAACGCGATCCTGAAGATGTGCCGGGATCGCGTTCCAAAGAACAAACTCAACTCTACACGGATCTACACTAACTAACGCGATCCGAACTTAAGGGGCGGGATCGCGTTTCAAAGAAGGATTCAGGTTTGAGACAAATTATCACTATGGAACGCGATCCTGGCCTGATGCCTGGATCGCGTTTGTCACCTTTCTAGTGACAAAACCCAGGTCCAAGAACACATCAGCTCGACCAAAATCTTAATTTCACCAAATAAGAAATGTAATACACAAATATTGACATACAATAACTCCAAAGATCATCATGTAACATGTTATAACAACAAATAACTATCATCAAACTCAAATCCATGTTTGATCACACCTTTAACCCAATTACTTCAAACCCTAATTCATAAGCATATATTCAAAGAAATTCAAACTTACAATCGAGGTAATAGCAAGGGAGATGATGATGATGTTCAGTGGTAACCACGAATCCAAGCTCAAATCGATTGATCAAAGTTTTCTTCTTTTGATTTTCTTAGTTCTTAGGGGGTGTGTTTTGTTGAAATGAATTGGGGAAAATAAATGAACCGATCCATCTGCAAGGTTGGTATAAGTTGGTTCCAAATTACACCCGATCTAAACCTATTGTTTGGAACCTAAAAACCGTTTACGTGAAATATATATTATTATACCGTCAACTATAATAATTTAAAACAAGTAGTAATTCATGTATCACAATAAGTCATTTGACCGTTAAACATATTTATTTTAATTTGGCAATTAATACTAATTATTTCTAAATTTAATTAAATAATCAAATGGATTAAGTAGATTACCAAATTTCTCCTAGGCCGTTAATGAGGATGTTACAAATCTTCCCTCCTTAAGAAGATTTCGTCCCCGAAATCTCGCCACGCTCAAAGAGATTAGGGTAACGCACCCTCATACTTTCCTCCGTTTCCCACGTAAGATTTGCACCCAAACTATGTCGCCACTTAACCAAAACCATGGTTATCTCCTTCTTTCGGAGTTTAGTCACTTTTCTATCTACAAGCTCTATGGGTTCTTCTACAAGTTTCTGACTTAAGTCGACACGCAAGTCTTGTAACGGAAGGACTTGGGATTGGTCCTCCACCTTACATTTTCTTAAGTAACAAACATTGAAGGTGTCATGAATACCCGCTAATTCAGGAGGAAGATCTAACGATACCGTTTGATCATTAACTACTTGGCGAACTCTAAATGGCCCAATAAACCTAGGAGCAAGTTTACCACGCTTACCAAACCGAATCACACCTTTCCAAGGAGAAACCTTTAAGTAAACCAATTCACCCACCATAAACGAAACCGGACGACGCCGCGGATCGGCATACTGTTTCTGTCTATCCCGAGCCGCTTTCAACTTCTCACGAGCTATAGCTACTTTATCCGCAGTAATCTGGACAATATCTGGACCCGCAAATTGCTTCTCACCCGCTTCCAACCAACACGTGGGTGTTCTACAACGACGCCCATATAGCATTTCATACGGAGGCATACCTATACTCGAGTGATAAGAATTATTATACGCGAACTCAATCAATGGCAGTTGTGAATCCCAAGACCCACCATATTCCAACACACAAGCACGCAACATGTCCTCCAAAGTTTGAATTGTGCGTTCTGATTGACCGTCCGTCTGAGGGTGATAAGCCGTACTCAAATTAATTCGGGTACCCAATTCCTTCTGCAAACCCTGCCAAAACCCGGACACGAATCGTGGATCTCGATCCGACACAATAGATAAAGGAATTCCATGTCGTGAAACGATCTCATTGACGTACAATTGGGATAATTTACTCAAAGAAGCCGTCTCACTAGTAGCAAGAAAGTGAGCACTCTTTGTCAATCGGTCCACAATCACCCAAATCATATCGTTTCCTCTAATGGTTCGCGGAAATTTTGTTACAAAATCCATCGTAATGTTTTCCCATTTCCACTCGGGGATCTCAAGTTGTTTCAACGACCCATACGGTTTCTGGTGCTCGGCCTTTACTTGAGAGCATATATGGCATGATTCCACAAATCGAGCAACATCCATTTTCAAAGTAGGCCACCAATACAAAGGTTTAAGATCATTATACATTTTTGTGCTCCCGGGATGAACCGACAATCTGGACTTATGAGCTTCCATCAATATTATAACACGAAGTCCACCAAGCAAAGGAACCCAAACACGCGATTGAAATGTCTTTAATCCACGAGAATCGTCACATAACAGTTCTTTTCTTTTCAATAGAATCTAGGCTTTCAAATTTTGATCCAAAAGTGCTTCCATTTGTGCCATTCTCAATTTGTCAATCAAATCTGATGAAACTTCTAATCGCATAAAGCAAACTTTCTCGAATTTCCCTTTTCTACTCAACGCATCCGCGACCACATTCGCCTTACCCGGATGGTAACGAATCTCACAATCATAATCTTTTATCAACTCTAACCATCTCCTCTGACGCATATTCAGTTCCTTCTGAGAAAACGTGTACTGAAGACTCTTATGATCCGTACAAATAACGCATTTAGTACCATACAAATAGTGTCTCCAGATTTTTAAGGCAAAGACTACAGCTGCAAGTTCCAAGTCATGAGTAGGGTAATTCTTTTCATGAGGTTTAAGCTGACGAGAAACATATGCAATGACTCGACCACGTTGCATCAAGACACCACCCAAACCCGCATGCGAAGCGTCACAATACACAATGAAATCCTCGGACCCTTCAGGCAAGGCTAAAATTGGAGCCTGACACAATAACTGTTTCAAAGTCTGGAAAGCCGACTCCTGCTGATCATTCCATTGAAACTTAACATCCTTTCGAGTCAATTTCGTCAAAGGACCCGCTAGCTTAGAGAAATCCTTGATGAACTTTCGATAGTAACCCGCCAAACCAAGAAAACTCTTAATCTCTGAAGCAGACTTAGGTGCTTGCCAATTCATAACTGCCTCAACCTTAGATGGATCAACCTTAACTCCATCCTCACAAATAATATGCCCCAAAAACTGAACCTCACGCAACCAAAACTCGCATTTGGAGAACTTAGCATACAACTTCTCCTGTCTCAAAGTATCAAGTACTAAACGCAAGTGTACTTCGTGATCGGATTCAGACTTAGAATAAATCAATATATCGTCAATAAATACAATAACAAACTTATCAAGGTAGGGTCGACAAACTCTATTCATCAAATCCATAAAGACCGCCGGAGCATTAGTCAACCCAAAAGGCATAACAAGAAATTCATAATGACCATATCTAGTGCGAAAAGCCGTCTTAGGAATATCCTCCCCACAAACCCGCACTTGATGATAACCCGACCTCAAGTCAATCTTAGAAAAATAGGAAGACCCTTGTAATTGATCAAATAATTCATCTATTCGGGGCAAAGGGTACTTATTCTTTATGGTTCGCTTATTCAACTCTCTATAATCAATACACATCCGAAGGGTGCCATCCTTCTTTTTAACAAACAATACGGGTGCACCCCAAGGAGACGAACTAGGCCTGACGAAACCCTTATCTAATAGCTCCTGGATTTGGGTCATCATTTCACGAATTTCGGAGGGAGCTAGTCTATAAGGAGCCTTAGCTACAGGAGTAGAACCAGGAATTAGCTCAATTTTATATTCCACCTCTCTACTGGGAGGCAACCCAGGCAATTCATCAGGAAAAACGTCGGGGAAATCAGAAACCACCCGGACATTGGAAACGGTTTTCTTTTCTAATTTAGCATCAACTATATAAGCCAGGTAGGATACACACCCCTTAGCTAGAGATTTACTAGCTTTCATCATAGAAATCATAGGGATACTACCTCTTTCCCGTTCCCCTCGAGCCACAACAAATGACTCATTAGAGATTGGAATCCTAATTAGTTTCTTATGGCACTCTATACTTGCCTTATTTTTACTTAACCAATCCATGCCTAAAACCGCATCAAAACTGGGGATGGGCATCAATAGAAAAGAAATTGGGAAACTATGATCCTCAATCAAGATGCTAGCTCCAGTCACCGATGTGGTAACTGGAACTATCTTGCCATTTGCTATCTCAACCTCAATAGGATAAGTAATACAAGTGGGAGTCAATTTCAGTTTATCGCAGAAAAGCATGGATATAAATGAGCAATTGGCTCCCGAATCAAACAGAACAGTAGCTGGTACAGAGTTGATTAGGAATGTACCAGTTATAACATCTTCAGTCCTGACAGCATCATCAGCTGTCATTTGAAATGCCCTGCCGGTTGCCGTTGGGGGATTCTTTCTTTTCTGGCCAGAAGATGAAGACCCTCCGACCACACCCATCCTTTGTTTCCTAGCCTCCGGACACAAACCCGACCGATGACCTTCCTTTTGACAATTCCAACACACATGTCTAGGAAACGCACAATCCTTGATGTCATGACCAAGTTGTCCACATTTGATACATCTAGCAGTTTGTGGAGTGCAAGGACCCGTGTGTCGCGATTTACAATTGTGGCACCAATTGGTTCTATCCAATGATTTACTATCCGAACTGAACTTCTTAGGTTGATGAGATCCCTGCCATTTCTTCTTTCCAGGACTACCCGAAGATTCACCCTTGGGTTTAAATGGAGATTTTTCCTTAACCTCCAAACCTTGTGCCCTAACATCCCCATCCACAGAACGGGCAAGATCAAAAGCTTGGGAAAGAGTACCCGCCAACCTCACGGTCGTCCGATAAGCATGCGGTAACATCCCCACAAAATGGTCAATCTTCATACGTTCCTCTGGTACCCATTGTTGCACGAATCTCAACTTGTCAGTGAATTGGGAAATGAGATCATCCATCGTCATCTTGTCCGTTAATTGCAAATCCAAAAACTCGCGTCGAATCCGGGTCATGTCAAATCCCGAACAATATTTCTTACAAACCTCATTGTGGAAATCAGACCAACAAATCGATGCTCTCTGCTGTGGGGTAAAATGTGATGTAATGGAATCCCACCAAACCATTGCGGGACCCTTCAGAAGTTGCACCGCAAAAGGAACCTTGACTTCCTCTTCACATCGGCAAACCTCAAACTTTCTTTCCACATCCCTCAACCAATCCAAGGTAACGGAGGGATTTGTACTACCCGAATAATCCGATGGTCCACAAGACTTGAAAGTCTTAAAAGAGCATAGCTTAGGTTGATTCTGAGCTTGAAATATCGGAGTCTGATAACCCGAAGGTCCGGAAGAGAACGGAGCCGAAATCGGATAAGTACCATAGTGAGGATGATGATAATAAGACTGAGATACTGGAATCTGCGAAGTCACCAAGAGTGGTGGTACAGTGCTAACAGTAGGTGGCAAAGATTGTAAGATTTGTTGAGAAGACCGGTTTTGTTGTTGTTGTTGCAAAAACTGTTGTTCTATTGCCTTAAGTCTCTGATTTTCTGCCTCTAGATGAATCATATAATCCTCATGATCAAAATCCCCTGCAGAAAAGGTAGTACCAGTTTGACCTTGGCTAACATTTTGGGTTTCAGGAGGGGATACATTAGTTCGAGGGGCATCATTGGGTGGGTCAGCTGGAGGTTCATTCTCTGCCATATCTGCACCAAAACAACATCTCATAACACGTTAGTTGTTAGTACCTATATACTAACCATCTTCACATGCTAACAAAATCCCACTCAAAGGAATGTTTGACTGACACACATAGATTTGGGATTGAACAATTAACCCATGCTCAATTCACCCAAACCTAGGCTCTGATACCAATTTATAACACCACAATATTTCAAGAGACAAATTTTATTTATTTATTTTTTTTTTAAACATATATCGGAAGCGATTAAATACAAATCATGCATTATAGATTGCGTATAACATAGTTCCCAAAACACAATCTATGCCTGCATGATAAGTTGGTACAATAATCATATCAACTACAACATTAAGTTAAGTGTTATTTAAATTCCAAAACATAAGTTTATTAAACGACTACATGTCGTATAGTCAGAGTAGGCAGTCAAACATTCTTCAAACTAACTTCTTGCCCACCCACATCAAAAGTAATCTGCAAGAAGTGAGGAGAGGGATTAGCACGAAGCTAAGTGAATAGATCACAACTATCAATCTAAACTATCATAGCAATTGATCACCACAAAGCATCATAACAAATACATCAAAGAGGATCGGTGGTCCTTGAGGTACCCTCATGCCGCGGTGGTTCCCCAAGTAACACTTATAACCACTGAAGGCCAAACAGTGGTCTTACCGATAGTTTAGTACCATTACTACATACGACATGATTTCAATAAACAACACATGTACAAAGTCATCATGTCGTCCAAAGTAACAGTATCCAAACCCAATATCATATTGACCCCTGACAAGATAGCACATTCCATAATCATCATGGCAAAATGTACTGATTCAATATATATATAACTGTAAAACCACGTTTACCCGTTGTAACCGGATTGTTACAACTAATTCAGAAAGAGAGTCAATGATCCACTCACCCTTACTGACAATGTCCCCACTCAGAGATCTAGTCTCACTGAGTCTTCGCTTTATCTGAAAATACGACCAACCCGAATTAGTCTCACATTCAAGTTCACTATGATATAATCATGTATATAGTGTCATATAAGAATATCTACTATACTATTACTACAATGCGATTAACACGAATGCATAAGTCACAAGTTAACAAATTTGTCATTTTTACAACATGCAAACGCGATCCGGGTGAGAGTAGGCTGGATCGCGTTCCAATGTACAAAAAGTTCTGTTACCGTTTTTCACTATCAAACGCGATCCTGAAGATGTGCCAGGATCGCGTTCCAAAGAACAAACTCAACTCTACACGGATCTACACTAACTAACGCGATCCGAACTTAAGGGGCGGGATCGCGTTTCAAAGAAGGATTCAGGTTTGAGACAAATTATCACTATGGAACGCGATCCTGGCCTGATGCCTGGATCGCGTTTGTCACCTTTCCAGCGACAAAACCCAGGTCCAAGAACACATCAGCTCGACCAAAATCTTAATTTCACCAAATAAGAAATGTAATACACAAATATTGACATACAATAACTCCAAAGATCATCATGTAACATGTTATAACAACAAATAACTATCATCAAACTCAAATCCATGTTTGATCACACCTTTAACCCAATTACTTCAAACCCTAATTCATAAGCATATATTCAAAGAAATTCAAACTTACAATCGAGGTAATAGCAAGGGAGATGATGATGATGTTCAGTGGTAACCACGAATCCAAGCTCAAATCGATTGATCAAAGTTTTCTTCTTTTGATTTTCTTAGTTCTTAGGGGGTGTGTTTTGTTGAAATGAATTGGGGAAAATAAATGAACCGATCCATCTGCAAGGTTGGTATAAGTTGGTTCCAAATTACACCCGATCTAAACCTATTGTTTGGAACCTAAAAACCGTTTACGTGAAATATATATTATTATACCGTCAACTATAATAATTTAAAACAAGTAGTAATTCATGTATCACAATAAGTCATTTGACCGTTAAACATATTTATTTTAATTTGGCAATTAATACTAATTATTTCTAAATTTAATTAAATAATCAAATGGATTAAGTAGATTACCAAATTTCTCCTAGGCCGTTAATGAGGATGTTACACTCCTCCCCTGCTAGAAGTAGGAATAGAAGCTGTAGTTGAACTAGTGTTTCGAGTTGGGTTCGAGCTTTGATTTGCAACTTTCTTTCCCGTGTCAGATCCTGTAAAACGGCCGGAAAAGCGAGAACTACTACTACTATTATTAGTGCTGACCTTCTTCTTTTGTTGTGATTCAACCTTTCGAGCTAAACGACATACATCATTATATGACCAATATTGTTGGAGGTGAACAATATCAGAGATTTCGGGTTTTAATGCTGCCAAATAACGAGCAATTGTTTCTTCCTCCTCCTCGACCACATCACAACGTAGCCTCAAACGATCAAACTCACTAGTGAATTCTTCAACTAACATACTTCCTTGTTTAAAACTGTGGTATTCGATGAAGGCTTCTTGTCGATATTGTACAGGTAAAAACTTGGCTCTTAACTTATTCTTCATCTTATCCCAACTCACAATCTTTGATTTCCCTTCTCTTGTACGTTGTTTTATAACGTGTTCCCACCAAATAGAAGCATTCTTTTTTAACTTGATCGCAACTAACTTAACCTTTTGTTCATCACTTAAGTTTTTAATATCAAATACCCGCTCAACAGTATATAACCAATCAATAAACTCATCTGGATGAGATTTACCTTCAAAGTCAGGGATGTCAACTTTCACACCAAGGTTTCGAGAAGTATCGTAATGGCCCGGCCTGAAACGGCGATCTCTCTCGGGTCGGTTAACCCCCCACGGGTTTTCGTCTTCTTCACTGTTACTCTCGGTTGAGTCGACGCCTGATCCCTCACTTTCTTCATCATCACGATCACCATCGCGGACATCGTCAAATCTTGCTTGCGCAAGCAGACGCTCTAACTCTCGGATTCGTCTTCCCTGAGCTGCGATCTCGAGATCCCGCTCGTCACGACGATTGGGTCTTGGTGCATCCTCATTGGCACCTTGACGAGGTTGCCTATGCACATATCCACCTCGACGCCTTCGACGACCACGGGGTTGTTCATCCGCCATCGATACGATTCAAAGCAACCTAAACTCTCTGATACCAATATGATGCAAATGACGATGATCAACACAGTAGGAGAAGAGCAAATCAAACAAGAATTATGTTGAGACAGAGAAAACCCTCTGTTTGTTTTTCTTTCAAATATGAATATGCTACCAGAATAATGATCCTCCCCATCGTAGGTGAGAAGCTTTATTTACAACCAAATAAACATAAAAAATGGAAATAAAATCCTAGCCAAACGAAGGACATAAAATCCATGCAAAAATAGTTGACCAATATCTTGAGCAGTAAATGACCAAATCACGACATAAAATACGTGCATTTAAAAATTCTAATGATTCCATGCGATATCCATGCCATCAGAAACACATTTAGCAAAACAGTTTTCTTTAGGAAAGAAAAAGAATATGGAGGATTCTATATATTGAAACAATTGATGATAATTAATTTGTTTTTGCAAGTAACTATGTAAGGGAGAATTTCATCTATATCCTTCGAAACCCTTCAAATTACGCCTATATCCTTGTAAAGTTTAAAATTACGTCAATATCCTTTGAAACTGTCAAAATTCTCATCTATATCCAAATACATATTTTAACTATATTTAAATGATTTTTATAAATAAAACTCTATTTAAATACTAAAAAACAATTTGAATGACTCTTTTACCCCTCCACCCAAATCAAAATCAAATCCATTATTTCAGTTGTATATCACATGTATACAATCACGATCTGATCGACTGATCGTTCTTTTACTTCCGTGCGATTTCGTGTTGCTTGATAATGACTACAATTAGGTTAATATAATCCATCTATATAATCAGGGATTCTTTATTATTATCCATTTTCTTTTCATTGTATGCTTGATTTGAAGATTATCGGTGATTCCATTCTTCAATATAATTATTCTTCTACAAGGATTCATATCCCATAATTTATGTGCACACCCCACTCCCATGACCCTAACAAATTTACTAAATCTATCATTTGATGCAGATACAGATCGTGATATGTATATATGTGATATACAACTAAAATAATGGACTTGATTTTGATTAGGGTGGAGGGGTAAAAGAGTCAATCAAATTGTTATTTAGTATTTAAATAGAGTTTTATTTATAAAAATCATTTAAATATAGTTAATATATGTATTTGGATATAGATGAGAATTTTGAAGGTTTCAAAGGATATTGACGTAATTTTAAACTTTACAAGGATATAGGCGTAATTTGAAGGGTTTCGAAGGATATAGATGAAATTCTCCCAATATGTAAATAGTAGAAGCAAATTTAGCTTTGATATGATAGGTCATAGGTCAAAAGACCTAACTTTTTAGATGTTTGCTTCCCAAAAAAGCAAAAAATTTATGTTTTTAAAAAAACCTACTTTTAAACGTAGACATCATTTTCAAAAAAAATTATAATAAAAGTTGTTAACATTACAGGTATTACATGATATACAAAATTGTAAGTTCCCAAAAAGGGCGTAAATCGTAAAAAATTGTGATTACCGTATTACTATATTTTTTTTACAACTAATTAATGAGTAACTACAATTTTTTTTACAACAAAATAGACATATGGATGACAGACCGCATTTAATTCAAGAGTTGGAGAATGGAACGTTTGTTTTTCGTAAATGTTGATTTAATTTTAATTTTGAATTAATAGTGAGATTTAAAAATGTGTTAACACCTACAACATAATATGGCCCAGTTTCCTTTCGCTTGTTTCCAAGATACTTAAATATGTACACACGATAAAAATTTCATCTTCTTTAGTATGTTATGTGTTATACTTTTTTTGGATATCAATTACTAATTTCATAATAAATAAAAGTAAATACATAGAATTTCAAAAAATTTAAAGTTGTAACATTATAATGAGAGGGAAATATAATTTTCAGAAAAAAAAACTGCTTTACATGACAGTTCTTTTGATAGTATTTTTCAAATAATAAAAAAAATTATATAAAACAATCTATATAATAGTAAATACAATTCTTGTTAAAGGGACCTTTGAGGTGGCTTGATAATGGTAGCTACAAAAGTAATGATTTCCAAAGTTTAAAGTCCCGAGAATATATACAGTTTGAATATATCGAGATTCTTTTTGCGTTGTTTTTGAAGAAATCATTATCATCATGCTCATTTCCTGCAACTATTAAAAATTAGCCGTATATATATATATATATATATATATATATATATATATATATATATATATCAATTTTTTATTACCTTATTAATTAGTTTATACTACGTATCACTTAAAGTTGATATTTTATGATTAACTCTACTTCTGTAAATAAACGTATGAAAATATTATAAACAAACAGCTCCATTACTTAATTTCATATAAAACATTAGTCATAAGAGATGAATACACATAAAGTAAATAAATCAAGCTGTAGAGAAATGATCGATACATTCAGTTTTTAGATCAATGCTATCCTCGACGCCCGATAACGCATTGTTAATCTTGACTTCGCTGAGAGAATCCCTACAAATTTCTTGGTTAACGAACAAATTACATAGATCTATATCCGTCCCACGGAAGCGGTTTAGATCTAGCTTGTTGAACCAAAACCTTCTGTTGCTTCCCTTCCCGAATATATTGATGCATTTGGTCGATTAGCTGCTTCAATTTATATTCGTAAGACCTCATTTTAAGGATCAAATTGAAAGTTTCCATGATAAGTTCACCTTTATCCCGATGATATCTTTATGTGTTGTTTTTGAAGAAATCATTATCATCATGCTCATTTCCTGCAACTATTAAAAATTGGCCGTATATATATATCAATTTTTTATTACCTTATTAATTAGTTTATACTCCTTCCATCCCGATTCTATTGTCCAGTATTCCTTTTTGGGATATCCCAATTTAATTGTCCACTTCCATAAATAGATAAGAATAATGAGATAAAGTTCATTTTTGCCCCTAATTTATATATGTAAGACAAAAAGGTAGGTAAAAAGTAAAGGGTAAAACTGTCTTCTTACCAAAAAGTAAGAGAGATGGTGACGTTTTCTTAAACTGCGTGTTTTTTGTCTGGGACAATAAAATTGGGACGGAGGGAGTACTACGTATCACTTAAAGTTGATATTTTATGATTAACTCTACTTCTGTAAATAAACATATGAAAACATTATAAACAAACAGCTCCATTACTTAATTTCATATAAAACATTAGTCATAAGAGATGAATACACATAAAGTAAATAAATCAAGCTGTAGAGAAACGATCGATGCATTCAGTTTTTAGATCAATGCTATCCTCGACGACCGATAACGCATTGTTAATCTTGACTTCGTTGAGAGAATCCCTACAAAGATCTTGGTTAACGAACAACTTACATAGATCTATATCCGTCCCACGGAAGCGGTTTAGATCTTGTTGAACCAAAACCTTCTGTTGCTTCCGTTCCCGAATGTATTGATGCATTTGGTCGATTAGCTGCTTCAATTTATATTCGTAAGACCTCATTTTAAGGATCAAATTGAAAGTTTCCATGATAAGTTCACCTTTATCCCGATGAAGTGGTGTCTCAGGATTGTTTGAAGAAGATTTCTGATACATGTTTCTTTAATACAGATGTTTGTGAGAAAATAAAATGCAAAAACTTGTTATTTCCATAATGAAACATTATATAGGAATTATCTGTGGGCTTGTTTGTAAAACCCAAAAGTTTAGTAGTATGAAATTGGGCCCAATTGAATACCAACACATAAATAAGAATCCAATATTGAAATATTGATAAAAAGAAGTCCAATAACAACCACTAAAAACAAATTAAATTTATTCTTTATTGCTTATTTTAGTTATACTTCCTAAATAGTACTCCCTCCGTCTCATTTCTATTGTCCATTATTTCCATTTTGGGGTGTACCAAATTAATTGTCCACTTCCATAAATAGAAAGTTTAAGGAAATAAAGTTCTTTTTTACCCCTAGTGTATATATATAAGACAAAAAAATAGGTAAAAAGTAGAGGGTAAAACTATCATTTTATCAAAAAGTAAGAGAGAGATAGTTATATTTTCTTAAACTGCGTGTCTTTTTGTCTGGTGACAATAAAATTGGGATGGAGGGAGTACAAATTTAGAAACCTTATATCAATAAATATGAATTGACAGAAACACAAACGATAGGTTGTTGAGTCTTTTTTGTTTAAGATTTCATAGTGAATTTTAAGTAAGAAATTAAACAAAAAACCAAATTTCTAGAATCCTCGTAAATAAACTTTCACTAAGTTATAAGGTATGACAATGTAGATGTCAAAGATACGTAGAAAAATGAAAGTACAATATGAAAAAAGATGACAATAAAACATGATAAGAAAGATACATGCAAAAAACATCAAAAAAGACTAAACATAGTTTGAACATAGTAGATAAACATAAAGGCTAAGCATCAAAACGACGTATACATACTCGAAATTATTAGACTTTTCCCAATGCATTGACGTAATCTTCTTTCTCTTCAATACTATTCTAGATTGAATTAATAACACCTTCAAAATCTTTCACGTTACAATGTTCCATGTCCAAGTGCGGCCGCATTGCCGAAATGCAAACATGTTTGAATTCACCTTCTGGTAACCTCTTAAGTATAGAAACAATATTCGAAACACATTTAGCATGATGCTTAAATGAAAGTAGCATATATTCAATGATTTCTAATTTGATTTTCTCTTGCTGGATATCATCAACAACTTGATTCATGATTCATCTCTTCAGTTTTCATATCATTGGATGACATTGTTAAGACGTTTTTGAAATAAAGGATATTAAATTAAAGAAGGAAATCTTGTATAGGATAGTTATCTGGAATTTGTATTGTAATGACGAAGTGATAGCATGTAAGGTTGAAGTATTTGATTTATTAGTTACCTAACCTAATTAATTAACTCATTTGCATATACGTTAATTAGGTGGGTGTATCTATTATCTAACCGTATTAATTATCTCGTATAAAGATATCTTAATTACGTAACCATATGCATAACTATTTAAAGTTATCTTCAACCGATGTGAATTATAAGTACAAATATTTATTGATAAACAATTTTGTGAATTATATCTACTAATTTGATAGATATGTATGCCGGTAGTATTAAATATTAAAAAAGTCTTTATCGTAAAGTTACACTATTTAAATTCTTGTTACACTTATTACCACACCATTTAATATATTATTGTAAACTTACACTATTTAAATTATAGTTTATAACTTTTATTAATGATAGTTAGATCCTCCAAATACAGTTATTAAGGATTGCTGTGTACATTGATTAGTTAAAGAGTATCCTACAATATGTAGATTAAAATCATTTAATTTTTGTCTGCAATTTTAGATGACTAAAATTTTCTGCGTAATAATAATAATATTAATTAAAAAAATAAACTCAACTCATATAATTACTGACAGTAGCGCACAAAATCCAAACACAACTGAATAACAGCAGATAATTTTTTCCCATATTACATAGCAGAGTACATAGATAAAGACATGCATGAAATAAAGTAGATCTGTAAGTGAATTTAAAAAATAATTATATCGAATGGAGCCTGTCGATAGCAAGAGTCTTATTTAGAATTCCCAATTTGAGAGCTTGATTAAGCGAGTATGAAACGCCCGTGTTCGAACTGTAGGGTTTGCTGGTTGTGGAATTCGGATGGTTAAGTCTGTTCAGAATAGTAACTTTTATAATGGAAAACTAAAGTCTATTGGTATTCCTAAGAGCACCCACAACAATAAAAGCTTTATAAAGCTTTTCTTCTATGCCACCTAGATTTATAAAACAAAAGCTTTAAAAAAAAGCTTTTACTCCAATGAAAATTTACTTTGCAAAGCTTTTCTTTATAATTTAATACTCACATATATTCAAAAAAGCTTTTGCCTCAAAGCTTTATAAATGTCAAGCTTTTGATACAAAAAGCTTTTGCTCCAACAATAAAAAGCTTTTACAAAGACTTTTTTCATCAAAAAAGCTTTAGATTAAGTCTTCATTGGAGATGCTCTAAAAAACGCGTGCAAAAACCTAAGGCCCAATTAAAGAAACAAACTTAATTGCTTCGCGTGCATCAATCAAAGGCCCAATAAACTAAAGCCTTTTGCCAATCGTTTTTTGGAACTCGTAAAAACTTTTTTATGTATTTATTTTATTTTTTAATTTAATGGATAGTGACATCAGCGATTTCGTGATAGGAAGACACGTAAGCATGGCAATTGCTTGAGAGTGTGACAAATCAGCGAAAATGATGTCATCATTATTGACCTTTTGTATATAAGATAGATAGATATTATATTTGACGTGTTTAAAATAAAATAAAATGTTGTGCTGTTAAGTTTGTGTGCTTTAAAAAGTGGCTGGTGTGATCTTGAGGTTAGAGCTTCTCCAATGGATTACACCCCTTTAAGTTTCACATGTACATCTATTTACACATTCATATTTCATATTAAAACTAAAAAGAAAAAAGAAAATGAATGAAAAAGAGGGTATTATATTACTATTAAATAGTATAGATGTGAGATATAAAATATCTCCTATCTAATAATAGGGAGTTTATGCTGATGTCATTCAGCTGATGTGTCAACATCTTAAGCAATAATCATGCTTATGTGGCATATGGAGGTGCAAGAAATTTTGTGGTTTTTTTGAGTTTTTTAAATAATTCCGAAATTAATTTGGTTTAATTTTGGTGTGAGTTTCTAAACATGCAAATGCTTTGGGCTGCCCTCATAATTATTTTGTGTTTTTCAAGACATGCAAAAAACTTTTCTCCCTTAAAACTTTGAAACTTATTTGGCACGCCTAATTTTAAATTACTTATCTTATACCATGCAAAAAGGTTTCCTCTCTAATCGGGTACCGCCCAAAATTGAGCAGATGCTTTTCTTTCCTGGCTAAAATCACTGCAGGTTCTTTCTCTGCATCATTCTCCACGCACAAACCCAAAATCAAAACTAAGCCATTAATTTCATATATCTTACTATTCTTCTTCATCAATGTTCTTCCCATCATCTTCTTTCTCTATCATCTCCTATACTTGATGTTCCAGGTAATGTTAATTTCTAGGGTTCTTTAACTTTTTGGTGTTGATATTCTAATTTTGGGTTTATGTTTCATTTTGGTATATATGGTTCTGTGATTTTCTTTTATCTATTAAAAACGATACAATATTGTGAATTAGGGGAGAATATGCATTTTCTGTTATGCACACTAGGTGTTCGATGAAATGACCTAGACGAATTTGATTATAATGTGGCATATGGTATCCATCTTTCTTTCATTAGAATGATTTGATATTTTGATTTTTGTTTTATTTTAACTAATTTTGGTTTGAATGTCGATTTATGTAGGTTTGAAGCACGAAAGCTCATGGAGACAAGGGTACATATCCGTTCATACTCTCTCTATTTAATCTAGAAAATCTTTCATTTTGTTTTTGTAAATACTATGTTCTACCATTTCCATTTATATAATATATGTACAATCTCTTCTCTGCAAATTATATCCATTAGCTCCTTCCAGATATGTGACAATATGTCAATATATGAATGATCTGATGCAACTATATGCTTTGTGCTGTTGGAAAGCTATGAATATAGCATGAGTAATACTTATACTAACCTACTTTTGTGGTTGTTTAACTTTTTTATGGAAACCGAATTTATAGATTACTTTTATCTTGATGCAGATCCTACTAATTGGCTTACTTTTATCTTGGAAGTACATTTTAGATTTTATTACTATTTGACATCGGTCCTTCTAATTGATTAATATTGTTAGTTTCTTACTAATGCAGTTATGCAAGTAGCTTAATTTAATGAATCTAATTACATAGTAATATATCTTTTTGTTCCTAATTTGATCATTGTTATGTAGGAAGTTCACTAAATTCTGTTTCTTTATTTTTATTGATCTTATTACGGGTGGCTAAATGGGCGGGTCAAAGAGGTTTTGTAATAGATAATGATTGGTACTGTTTTATTCATATGCCGCATATGTTTTACTTAGTTTCTTGAGTATGTGATATGGTTCCTACCAATTCTAATTTATCATTTATGTGTAATCTGTAGCTTGGCAAGTCAGGGAACAATGTTTTGTTATGGGAACAATGTTTTGCATTGCTGCTGGTTACACTTATGTAGAAGCTTGAGAAGTACGATACCATAATATTCAGGTACTAGCATAGTGATTTGGTTTAAACGGACTTTTTTTTTACCTTTTTATATTGAGTTTTATATGATCAAATAGCTCCGAAAAATAGAAAGTATTATCATTAAAGTAATACACGATAGTGCTGTTTTTTTAAAAATATTGTAGTTTCTTCAATTAGGTGCATTCCCTCATATTTTTATTCGTAGTTACATAGCTTTCTAACATTTGTGTGTCATCATTTATAGGATGTCTATACATGTATTTTAATGGATGTTTAGGCCCATATGCAGAACACCAATCACCTTGAAAATGTTGAAACAATCTACATGTACATGCACTCAATCTCTACGTATCTTATTAAGTTTGACTTGCAAAATTGTTGATATATATCTCTATAACACCAAGGGCATGATAACTTGGATATGTATACAATTGTAAGATTCCATGGGTATGCCTACACTTGGAACTTTTTTAGTCGGTGATTTTCCACAACTATTCAAATCCAACAACTACACAAATTCACAAGTACAGTGCAAGTTTGATTACATCTGTTTGGTAATAGATGATTTCACTTGAATGAATTTGAAGTCATCTTAGTAGAGAGTCAAGTTGTACTTTCCAATGTAGGTCTTTAATTTCAAATGTGCAGTTGTTCAAGTGGTACATATTGCCAAGTAACTTGATGGATGGGAGACATTTGTATCTTTTTGTAATATGATTTTACCTCAGTACATAGCTTTCAATTTGCTAGAGTACTACAGTTTAAGTTATCTAATGGTCTTTGCAACTTGAATCATGCATGATTCTGAGCATAACCCATTGTTACTCTATTATTCATGGTTGGTTTAATATGTATATATTCATATATTGATGTTACAAATTTAATCTAAATAAAACCCGTGTAATCACGAGTCATTCAACTAGTGAAGTAAATAATGCATGCTGTGAGAGGAAAGTTTGATTGGGCCACATCCGTACGTCTAATGAACCGTGGGAGCAGAGAAGGATGCATCTTACCACCATGGCTTATGTGGCACTTTCACAATGGTAATAGACATTGCCAGCTCAAATGTTAATTCCTATTAAACCATGTCAATTAAGAGCATTGTGGATGCTCTTAAAAGAAGTGAATTTAATGTTCGAAAGAAAAAAAAATTGGAAAAAAAAGAAGATAAATGGATTTTGGATATATTTCGTAGGACATAACTAGTTGGTAAATATATGTTTATCAAACGTCACAGTTTGGTCAAAAACTCTAATTAAATCATACTCTGCCTGAATGGGGATTCCATTAAAAGGGGTTGTTTACATTTTTTTTTTTTTAGGGTTTATTGTTTGAAAGTGTATTATAATTTGTACTTTTTCTATTGTATGTGGTCTACTTTCAAAAGTTCTAATATATGTATTGAACCTGAATAATTCATCTATTGTATGCACAATGTGACCTAAAAAACAGGTTGCCTCACGGATTTGATCCATTGACCATACCCTCTTTAATAAAATGATCATTTGACCAGCACTTTTCACAAAATAATCCGTTGACTGGCGCCAAAAATGACGCCGGGGGCGCCCCACTTTATTTAATCCATTTTACTCAAAAAAATTGATGGGTCCGGCGCCCCACCCTCTTACACATGTTACCATCGGCGCCAACCCCCCTCACACATGTCACCATCGGCGCCCCCTCACTCATGTCACCATCGGCGCCCCACCCTCTCACACACGTCACCATCATTAGCGCCGGGCCCATCAATTTTTTTTGAGTAAAACGGATTAAATAAAGTGGGGCGCCGGGGGGCGCCATTTTTGGCGCCAGTCATTGGATTATTTTGTGAAAAGTGTTGGTCAAAGGATCATTTTGTTAAAGAGGGTAGAGGTGTACATAAATGGTCTGGAACCGCTAGAACCGGTAAACCGAACCAGGACCGGACCAGAACCGAACTGGACCGTAGTACAATGGTCCGGTTCTCGGTTCTATATTTTAGCCTTAATGGTTCACGGTGCGGTTCGGTTCTAGAACCGGTAAAAATGGTTCGAACCGCCAGAACCGGTTTCATAGGAAAAGAGAGATATATACTTGATATATATATCTTTTAATATCGATAGAAATTGAGTTATATAATTAGACTTTATAAATTGTTATATTAATTATAAGTATATATATATTTTTAGATTTTTATCTTCTATATTCCATGCACCGAAAAAATTCAACTTACATTTTCTTTTTGGTTATTCGTCGTCTGGATACTTCCCCGATGATGTTTTTTTGATAGATTGTTAGCGATTGATCCATTTAATAAATCTTTTTGGGAACTTAATCAACCATATTCTTTTGTATTCGACATACATGTATGTTTTGTTTGAAAAAAACATAGATGTATCCAAGGGCAGAGCCATGTACATGGTAGGGGTAATAGTTGTTACGGATCCATTCGCTACATATAATATAAATTTCTTATAAAAAAATTGCACTTTTTGTTACATTCTTTGTTTGTGCTACGGGTTCAAAAAAACTAAGATATCAATGTTACGGGTCATTATAAATCCTGGATCCGACACTAGATGTATCCATATTATGTTAGAATTACAACGTTTTAATATTGATTATTAGACGATTTTAAGTTTTTTCTAATTCCTTAATTATTTTATTTAATTTGATAACTATATGCTTTTACACATCTTCTTCTTTATAAAATACACGCGTATATTATTTGGTTCGCGGTTTTGAACCAAAACCGCAAGAACCGAACCGGAACCAAACCGGACCAGAATCGAATTACATGGTGCGGTTCATGGTTCTTGATTTTTCATTTAATGGTTCGTGGTCCGGTGCGGTTTTGGTCCGGTTCGGTGCGGTTTTTGGACCACGTACACCCCTAAAAGAGGGTATGGTCAAAGGATCAAATCCGTGATTTTCCCTATTTTTTCATTTCTTATATAACATAAAATCCACATGGGACTGACACATCATCAATGTCTTCTCCGGCAAAGAAGCCGGCCGACATTTCCGGCAGACCTGCAAGTCCGACAAATATTTTGGTTACTTTCGATAATAAAGATTACCAAGTCAAACTAACAACGCTCAAAGGATCAATTACAACACATGATAGCTATATTTATCAGACGTTACTCTACCAACCAAAACCTAAATTTACTCACGAAAAAAACCTAAATTTACTCACGAAACTATTCAAATTCAGTCGTAACAATTTCATCATATCCAGATCACAGGTTTAATCACAAAAACTTAAAGTAATCAAAATACACATGAACAGATCAAATAAGTATCCTATCAATACATTCAAATAATTCAAAATCAAACTACAAAAACGAGTTTTATTAATTTAATTTCGTAGCCCTAAGAACCTCTACCAACAGTACGAATCGGATTTACATATTTTCTCGAAACTTCGGACAGGTTTCCGTACAAATTGTAATTGAGCGTAATGGCCGCTAATGGTGTAACCACCCCTCAAGAGTATCCCCGCTGGATTTACCCTGCGATATACCCCACAAGCTTAGGATTATGGTTATCCCCCGGGGATTACTCCAGCCATCCCCGGGGTCGAACCTGCAGGGTAGCCTCCGCGTGAAAAGATTCCCTGACATGAGTCAGCTCGGGAACAGTACATGTCGGGGAATACCCATTCCCCGTTGGACAAAAGCATGGACCCGGGTTGACCTCCGAGGGTAGCCCCCGCGTGAAAAGATTCCTGACACGGGTCAGCTTGGGAACAGTGCTTGTCGGGGTCAACCCATTTCCCATTGGGCAAAAGCATGGATCCCGGTTGACCCCCGTAGGGTAGCCCCCGCATACAAATATTCTCAAGGGTATATAAGCCCAATAATAATACATGATATGAGGATCATCACAATCAGGAGATAACTATGGCAGCCACCATGGTGCTCCATCTCCACGAGCTTTGCTCATCCCCAAACCCATCTCATTAGATGGTAAAATAATCGATCGTTACCACCCTTCACCTAGTTCATACGGGTCACTAGGGTTAACCCACGTGAGTCACGGAGTGTAACGAGTCGATACAACCCAATTCAATGCACTCAAGCAACTCGATGCTTGATCAAATGGCGCCATCCGTGGGACCGGCGTACAAAGCTTGTTCTATTATTTTCTCATATCGGCGTACAAAGCTTGTTCTCGTCGTCAAATGAGTTCCGGCCAGATCTGACCCGATCCGTAAGTTTCCTTTCAAATTTTCTTCAAAGTGCAATTAATGTGCTGAGAAGTATAAACACACATGGAAAAACGTCTCGTGTTGTTGCCTGACTGAAGATAAGTTTTCATTTAAAACTGCTTATCCTAAAAAAATAAAAAGTGGAAACTATGATTTAATTATTAATATTGTTATTCGGAAGATTTGCTACAGAGCAAACCTAATTGGTTTTCCACTAAGCACTTTCTGTGCACATCAAGCTTGTACCGTACAAGTTGTATTAGCAAGCATATAGTGAATAAAAAATCCTTTAATTCCTTGATCGATTCATGCTGCTCACGAGTCATATATGAAAACCAAATTTGAATACAAGGAATTTAATTACTTTATGATGTGTTTAAGCACATAATGGTGGTGTTAAATAATCAAAAGACTTTGAGTCCTTGAATTTTTGACATAACTTGCAAGTTTTAGATCAAAGTTACACTTGAATGTTTGGAATTAAAGTTTGATACAACGGTACGGTGGTTTTATACGCCAACGCAACTCAAAAGTTACAAATATTTATGTGCACATCAAGTGTTTGAGAAAATGCCTCAACCAATTGTATAAGTTTTTATGCATATCGCATAACCTACTTTTTGTTGGGATTACTCTATTATTGTGGTAGTGAAAGAGATTTAGTAACTTCATTGAAAAAAAAAAATTGTACAAGTACCATAGCTTTTGGTACAAGTCCAAATGTTTGAGAAAACGCCTCAACCAACTGCACAAGTTTATATGCATATTGTACAACCCGTTTCTTATTAGGATTACTCCATTTTTATTATTGGAAAATAGATCTGGTAATTTCATGCTAAAAAAAAAAAGTACAAATATCATAGCCTTTGGTACAACTTAAATGTTTACAGCTTGTTTGTTTTACAAAAACAAAATTGGGAAAGATCGTACATCAAAGTACAAAGGTTAAATCAAAGTATTAGAAAATATATAAAGTACAAAAGTTATCAAAGTCTTTTTTTTTTTTTTTTTTTTTTTTTATCCATAAGTCAAAAGTCAAAAGTTAAAAAAGTCAAAAGTCATCCCTGACATGTCATTGTTCCAAGATATGCTGCCAGAGAATATATATTGAAATGCGGGATTACCGTCTATCCTGCAGCCTATCGCGGCAATCCCTAGCCGCAGCCTATATTGGCAATCTTTGGCTGATGCCCATCGCGGCAATCCCTAGCCGCAGCCTATATTGGTAATCCTTGGCCGATGCCTATCGCGGCAATCCCCTGGCCGCAGCCTATATTGGCAATCCTTGGCCGATGCCTATCGCGGCATTCCCCTAGCCGCAGCCTATATTGGCAATCTTTGGCTGATGCCCATTGCGAAAAATCCCTAGCCGCAACCTATATTGGCAACCCCCGGCAATTGCCGATCGAGGCAATCCTTAGCTGCAACCTATCGCGGCAATCCCTAGCCATAACCTATTCGAAAACCCGTGGCCGTAGCCTCTTTGGCAATCCTTAACCGTGGCCTATATCAACAATCCTTCGCCGTGGCTTATATCGGCAACCCCTAGGGATCCCTGGCTCGCAGCCTTATCGGCAATCCTCGGCTGGCAGACCCTCGCCCAAGTCGTGGCCTTTATCGGAAATCTTTTGGCACCGCTTTCCATATTTAAATTCTCGACCATCATTCTTTTCAGCTTTGAGCTTGATTTCAACGCCACTAAATAATTTCGCAACATTGAAATGGGGGCTATAATGGTGCAATGATGATGTCATTCGCATGCTTCCACTCATCTGATTTGGGTTAATACTCCATTGATGTTGCCTACCAGATTGGCCTGATCCGGATAGCTCGTTGGCCGGAACTCATTCATGTAAAAGTGGCACCCTCGATATGCGGACCCGGCTAAAAGTAGTCCGTGATCCCACTTGGGTCTGAATCGTGATCGACTTCAACCCCGTTGGGGAACCAAATATAACCCCATCCATAATTAAATTAATTCAAAATGGTGCCATCAAATGACATACCATACTCCGGTATTGGATGAATACCCACAAGACATGCCGAATAATTCCAACCAAGACATGCGTGAACTATTCACCTTTAAGCTCTAAATTGAGCTCTAACTATGTCATCCAGCTTTAAGCTATTCATCATCGCTTTCAAGCATTGGGATATCCATCATTTGGCTCTTCAGCTATGCCTTTTCGGGTGTGATCACCCCCAGGTATCCCATCCAGACCCCGGAGGGTGGACCCATAATAGCACAACGCCCAAGTATGGTGATCTTCTAAGGATTTCCCTATAGCAAGTTCAACATGGTACTTGATAAAGCTGCCATCCTGAACTTAGGGGAGTGGTACTGTACTATCACTCGACCTACACTATGCATGATTGTGCAAATATTAATGTTCTTGCAGGTTAAAGGTATTACAACCATGAGGACATCCCTAGGGGCATACTTCCTATGGCGCAAGTTCTAAGCGCCAATACGCCCGATATTACTACACTGAGGATATCCCTACGGTCAAGTCCGCTAAAAAGGCAATGCCCAAGTGTGTTGACATGCCAGGAATCACAACCCTGAGGATATCCCTAGGGATAAGCCACCCCTCGTGGAACGTACGAGTATGCTGACCCGCCGGGGATTTTCCCTGTAAATCTCTAACGAGGTATGTTAGAATTATTACATATATATAAGGCCATTTTGTTTTGAATGCTACAATATTCTTCTTACAAATAAGGATGTGAATAAAACCCTAAGAAGTGTTACTCTTAGGAATAACCTGTATCGAAGGTGCACCTCTGCCACATACTCGGCATGTTACAAACCCTTAGGAATATTATGCCCAGGGATAACCTGTGTCGAGGGTACACCTCTGCCACGTATATGGCATGTTACAAACCCTAAGAAATATTATACCCAGGGATAACCTGTATCAAGGGTGCACCTCTGCCACATACTCGGCATGTTACAAACCCTTAGGAATATTATGCCCAGGGATAACCTGTGTCGAGGGTACACCTCTGCCACATATATGGCATGTTACAAACCCTAAGAAATATTATACCCAGGGATAACCTGTGCCGAGGGTGCACCTCTGCCGTATATAAGGCATGTTCAAAGCCCCTAACAATAAAGTGCTAAAATGAAAATCATTGATAACTGGGCTACCTCCAGTTTGGGCCTGATCCACCCCTGGAGCTCGTACTTGCACTCTGCTTTACTACCCATAAATAAAAACAAAAATTGTCAAAAAAATCCATATCGAATACTTGTGCAAATTGTAACGCCAAGACGAACACGGCTTGTATTGGCCTAGCTATCCTATCCTGCAACAATCCCCCGAGGATTGTCATAACAGATTGATGGGGGTAGTCCTACCCTCGCGGGAGGTGCTTTCTAGCCCTACTCCTGGTAGAGATCCCCGCGGTTACCAAACCGAGAGGGTTTATCAGAAAAGTTGCCCCGTGCCTAGTGTAGGTCATGAGACCTACTATTTGGCAAGATGTCAACAATTTTTAGGCAATCTAGACTTGCCCGTCATGACAAACAAACAGACAAGCGCGCAAATAATATTTACACATGTCGAAAAGACAAAAACAAAACAGCTAAAATAGCTGAACCCCCAGGGGTCACCAGCTGAATTAAATGAACCCCCAAGGGTCAACAGCTGAAATATGAGAACCCTCAGGGGTCAACAACTGAAATAAATGAACCTCCAAGGGTCACCGGCTGAATTAAAAGAACCCTCAGAAGGTCAAAAGCTGAAATTAATGAACCCTCAAGGGTTAACAACTAAGGTCTCGTCAGCTGTGAGACCTACATCACTCACTATCTTTGTGAAAGCTTAACAAGCTAACCCTCAAGGATCGGTCATCATGATATTATTAGACGAGTGACCCATAATAAGTTCAACATGGTACTTGACAAAGTTACCATCCTGAACTTGGGGGAGTGCTAGTGTATTATTACCTAAGTGTGTCTGATAGACCATCATGCAAGTAAATTGTGTTATCATCGATAGGGTATCCTTGGGGTGAGGCCTTCCATGGTGCACTATCCAAGTTCACTGACATTTCAAGATATCCCTAAGGTCAGGCTTCTATAGGTCAGCATCTTATCCTGCGGCCTGCCAGGTATTACCATCATCCAGGTTATCCCTAAGGAATGGTGTCACCACCATTCGGATATCCCTAGGGGTATCCCCACATAGCGCAACCTGCAAGCGCACTGACTATTCAAAATAGTAGGACAAAGCTATGACACCCTACATCTGCGCCATAGGCCTAGGGTCAGACAGCAGATTAGCGAAATAGTCCTACCCTGGTAGGATGTGCCGTCTATCCATAGGGATGTATGAGGTCACCCTCAGAGTTGTCTCATAGGGGCTGATCAGAGAGGTCATCCCATACATAGTGTAGATCAAGATACCCACTATCATCGGGACGTCAACCCGACAAAAAGGAAATCTAGACTTGCCAAGTCACGACGATAAAATAAAATGAAAGTGGGCATGCAAATGCCGTTAATATGTCAACATCAAAAGTTTCTGTCCTCAAGGATAACTCCGCTATGCGAACAACAAACAGGCTTTCCTGAGGGATGTACCTCTAAGCACAATCCCGGGACCAGATCATCAATGGGATGAAAACTATATTGGATCTTATCACCCAACTTGACAAAGTTAGGGTTATAACAGTGACTATAGGGTAATTATCCAACCTTCGATCATTGAGGAATGGTGTAACCACCCCTCAATGTACTCCACTTGTGAGCTACCCTCAGGATGCACCTCGGGCTTAACCCCAGGGATAATGCCGAATACCAAAGTAGGCTGCCCTGAAGAATAGCACCCGAGCTCTGAATATTCCCTTACATGGACTATTCGCAAATCGTGCGTGTCTACCAAAGTACATCTAAGTCAGTTTATCAGCCTTATTATATATCGGATAAAAGGCCCCTCATCCAGCACAATTCCCCATGAGAATATGGCCGTAAGGCGGGAAAATATGTGAGGCTACTCCTGGAGGTATAAAAGACCAGGAGTAAGCTAACCGTACTATGAACATCTGGAGCAAGAAAAACCTTATCTTCTCCTAAAACATACAATCAAATTGGATTTTCACCACCTGGTTTACATAACTCGGGTTAAAACAGCAACTGTAGTGTGAAGATCCAATTCACCCCCGAACCTAATTAACCCTTGAGCACCCAAAATAATCTACTACTTGATCGGGTTACATGACCAAGATCTCTCACATTGTGAGACTCATAATAAGTTCAAGATGGTACTTTACGAAGTTACTACCCTGAACTTGGAGGAGTGATAAGGTACTATTACCTAACGTTAATATGAGCAAAACTTAAGTGGTTGGCTAACTGTTTATTGTTTATCAACGGGTGGTTTTAAAATTTATAATTGTTGGGGTCTAAGTGTGACTTACTAGTACTGAACCAAAAAGTTAGTAGGCGGTAAGTTGGACCTAGAGTCGTTCTTAAAGAGAAACTGAATTGAAACGGAGGTGATCCAATCAATCTTTCTTTTCTAGTAAATGTTTTAAAAAAGTGCTTTGGGGGGTTTTGGTTCAGTTAATCAAGTAAACTAAATAAGCGAATAAAATGTAATAAGATGTCAGATAATGCAAAGTAGTATTTGTTGTGAGTTCGTTAGTTAATAATTTTGGGATGATGACTCTTATGGGAAAACGATTAACTAAATTGGGTTGCTTATGAGATTCAATAACTTATGGTATAACCAATAGATTCCTTATTAGTCGGTTATCAACTAATATGTCATGAGGAACTAAGGTCTCATGATTCTGACCAGACAGACAATGCTCAACTCTCCACACTCTCCTGTGAGGGAGTCAGTGGCCCATATTATTGAACGTATTCGCTCGTGGGCGAAGGAACAGAGTAGCAAGTCCATAGCATGTCTAGCCATTCTTAATACCACAATGATTATGAATCCATTAAACAACTAACTTAGAACTTGTGTCCGGACTTATTTAATTAATTTCTACCAATGAAACTTAAGCGTGATAAACGAGGGAAAACATTTAGGTTTCTTGCGTATCTTACTTTAGGGTTTCATAGTTTAAAGCAAAAGTATCGGTTTAAGTTGGATTTTAAACTTGCCTTTCTCAATACAATTAACAAATCCCTAGGTTTTCGTAAATGGTCATTTAGCCTATAGCCTACCTAATCTAATCTAATCTAAACTAAAACAACTAATTAAAATGCTGACGGCTTTTTACAGAAAGTCAAACCCAGACCATGTCGGAATATACTATGGTGGCTCACAACGTATTGAATTGTTTACCAACGTTTCCGTTATGAGTTTAATTGCTTCGCGATGTTTACATGATAAGTACATTGTGATTGGAAGTGTACAATACTCATGGCAAGTCCACGTAATCACATTGCGTTTTATAATGCTTGCATGACGTTACAATTAAAGACATAGTTTTTACACAGATAACTATTGACCGAGTATTGAGGTTCGCGACTCCTCTTTACAAGGTTACAATCACGTTTGTTAATCGAAAGGCGAATATAAGTTTTAGGTTTAAAATCACAAGATAAGTCCGTTCACAAAGTTTCCCATTTTATAACGTCGATCAATAATACAACTACCTTCGGTCGTTACTGGCTTCCATATATTTGTACTATGCTCAAAAGCATTTCCAATACTATACCGAGTAATCAGTCGAATAGGGGCCGTCATATTATCTCACGACGTATTCAAAGTCATCCCACAATTATGTACTAACTACATCACAACAAATACAATAGTAATCTACTCGCTAATCATGGTAATAACGATCGCAAACATAATTAAAGCAAACATGTTTAATTAAAATAGATAAGGATAGAGATAACCGAGATTAATATGCGAGAAGGAATAGACTTGAATTAATGAGCGTAACTCCAAGCGTACACCAAAGATTACAACAACGTTCCTAGCTTTCTTTCTACTCTAAACAAAGTGCTAAACTAATCTAATGCTAAATTTAAAGTAAGAAAGTAGAATGAGAAAGTAAGAAAGTTATATGACTAGTGCATATGGGACATTTTGAAATGAAGCCTAAAGCCTCCTATTTATAGGTGAGCTTTGGCTCACATTAGCACCATGAGGTGCATGTTAGAAAGCTTGCCAAAAGTGGTGTGTACAACACGAAAAGTAGGCGCACCGGGTACCGTACAACACGAAAAGTAGACGCACCGGGTACCAAAATTTACCAAAAACGGAAACCGAGGCAGGACACTGGTGGCCGGCGGCGGTGGGAGGCCAGCCGGCGGCGGTGGGCTGGTGGCCGGCGGCTGTGGGCCCACCCCCGCCCCGTTGCATTGTTTGTTGCTTCGTTTCTTGATTCGTGCGTGTTTTCTTCGTTATACGTCCGTTTGAGTTGATTATTTTTTTGTTGGATTCGTAATTCAAAAACGAAGATTTTGACATAGGATAGGCCCTGAGATGAGGTCCCTAGCTCCAGATATTGCGTTTGGATCATTTGGATCTTCCGGCGGGCGCGAAATCTTCATTTTTTACCCGTTTCAGTTGATTCTTCTTCTGTTGGATCCGAATTTTGAAAATGAACATCTTGGAAATAATGGATGTTGATGAAGGGCACTTTGGTCTTCAAATCATGTTTTTATGCCTTGAATCTTCAAACGTGTGTGGAATCTTCGTTTCACATCCGTTTTACTTGATTTTTATCGTGCAACCTCGTTTTGACCTTCTTGGCATAATGTTACTGATTTGTGCTGTTTTTGAGTTAATATGCCAAGAATCGTTCCAGAATGAGAGAGATATCAGTAGTAAAAACGTGACTTTTTACGCGATATCAAGTATCCCACACTTAGAACTTTGCTTGTCCTCAAGCAAACTAACGTTCAACATGGTTAAAGATAAGCAGATAATGAAATATTTTAAGACGGGAACTTTTTACTAAAGGGGGGGTTTCGGAAAAATTTGATATTTTAGAAAGCAAGGTTGTAATCTTTAGGAGCATGCTTTTGATCATTGATCGTTGATACATGACTAGGCGATCCTCTCTAGGTGGTCACTCCAATCACTCAAAGTGTTTAGGGTTTCCTATTCTATTATACCAATTGCTCAGAACGCCAGTCATGTATTGTGTATCGTCATAGGCTTGATCGAGTATCAATTCGTTACCTTTTTGGTGAGCGTGAAGTCGATCTAGCCACAATCATTCTAAGGGAAGTGATGTAGGGTTTTTGGTGGCGGAATGTTGGTAGTGTGAGAGGGGTTTTGTTGGGTTTTCTTTTTTTGGTGAAGCGGAAAGCTGAGAATTTTTGAATTTTGGGGAGGATTGACGCCTTTTTTCTACTTTGGGCGGAGTCTTCTTTCTCCATTTGACTTTCTTTACTTCGAATTTTCTTGGGACTTTTTCTATCCTTTTGACGTTATATCCTTGATTTTTCTCTTTTTTCATCTTTGGAACTTTGTAGGAAGTTTGAGGGATGTTTTTGAGTAGGTAAAGGGGTAACGTACTTATTTTTGGGTGTATGGATGGGTTCAAGAATGATGTGATTTGATCTCCTTTTTACTCACTAGTTTGGCTTCGAAATGCATTACAGGAGCAAGTTCTAATTCTAAACGCATACATCGGCACACTCAAGAATCGAAAAAAAATGAAGCATTAAAAGTGAATGCTTTTCATATGGCTCAAGATACTTCACGAATCGAAAATTGGGTTGTTGTGTGCTTAGTCATGCGATGCTCTTTATGGGATTTTTAAACCTATTTTTCAAAAGAATTTTTATTCGTCCTTATTCCCCAAAGTAAATCATTCTTCGCTTGAAATTTTTCATTTTCAACATATTTTTAACTTAGTTTTGAAAAATTTTGTTTACTTTTATGGAGAAGCAAGGTCTAATAAAGAGCAACGATTTAGAATCAAGTATATACCAATATCCAATTAACAGTAGTGCAACTACTGCTATCCCACACTTAAGGGAACATCGTCCTCGATGTTATACTAAGCTCTGAATGGGGTAAAATCCCACACTTAGGGTTTTAAACATCTAAGACTTATTCTTCCAGTGTGTGTGTTGGGTTCGAATCGCACACTTAGTGATAAGCATAATGGATATGGTATTTTTAAAACGAATGAAAGAGATGGTATAGAAGCACTCCCCGGTAGTTGCAGTATTCTTTCGGTTGCATCTGCTGGTCTTTGTCTTCTTTGGTGCTTCTTTGATCAAGTCTTCTTGTGATTGGTCTCGTGAGTGTGAACACGTCGGATATACTATTTTTCGGTTGTTGATGCTTCCTTGCAGGCTGGAGCATTCTTTGTATGATCCGAGTGTGAAAGATAGTCGGAGATTTCATCACTTCTTGGAAAGTAAAATTGCAGTAATGTAAAAACAAACACGGGTTGCCTCCCGAGAAGCGCTCTTTTAAAGTCGAGAGCTCGACTTAGTCCTTTTCTTCTTCAGATGATGCTTGATGCATCCGTAGTGGTGGCGTGGTCACTATGGTTTCTAGGTAGAGAGTATCGTGGTGGATAGTATTGTAGGAATTGCTCTATCATGTCAGCAATGAGAGTTGGTGGGTTGGTGGATAGCATTCTGAAGCTTTTGAAGTGATCGGTGGCGAGTCGGTCGAGAATTGCCATTCCATAGCAGATGTATCGAACTGCCCTTGTGACTGGTCCGTTAGGGTCAATTCGAGTGCATGTGTAAGTTCGAACTATTTCACGCTATGGGTGGTTTCTTCCTATCGAGGCGATTAAAGCCATGAATTCAGTTTTCACTTCTTCAAAATCATGAGCCCAAGGGTCTCCTCCGAAAGATCTAGTTGCTTGGCACACTTGTCTGATTAGTTGATGTTGCTCGCGGTTGAAGAGAAAATCCGAGTCGGTGAAGATGCAAATTAGCTTGCTGAATATCTCGCGATATCCATTCCGGTAGACGTCGAGTTCTACGTCTTCTTCTTGTTACATTTCGCGCAGTCGGGTAGTCACATAAGTGGCTAAATTGATTTGCGACATGTGCGGGATGAATATCGGTACCTCACGAGTTTCCTCTTCATAGGCTGGCTCGTTCAGCTCATCAATTATTAGTTCTATATGGTGCCCAATGGTGGATTGAATGACGATCCTGCAGTTCTCTGATGCTGTGAGGTGCTCTCCAGTTTCGATGAGATCTAGAAGAGTTCTGAGATCTCCCACCATTCTGATGTCGGCATAACTTCTTGGGTTCCCTGTGGCTCTTTCCAGATTGGTTCTCATTGATGCAAGAATAGCTTTTTGACTTGATGAGTACGGAAAAGCTGACCCGGCTAAGGCGCAATATACTTTTTGGTATATTCGCCTTTGGTTTCCGTAGAATTCGATTTCTCCCATTGGGTAGTTGGGTCTTTCTCGCTGTCGAGCTTCTCTGGTAAGTTGTTCTTGAAGCAGGTCAGAGAATGCTCGAATGTTTCTCAGAAGAGTGCTGGGCTCTGGTTCTCCATAATTGGCGACGTATGAATCGTAGTCTCGTATGATTGCCTTTATCATGTGTCTCTGTGCGGTGTTGTAGTCGTTAGTTGACTCTTTGATGGCTTCTACGATGATTCGGACATCGTTGTATTCGTCAATCATCTCGATCATGTCTTGATGAGTATCTATTAGAGGAATTTCTAGTCTCTCAGTTGCGACGGCAGGGGAATTTGGTGGAGCAAGAGGAGGTTGTGGAATAGAGTGTTCATCAAGAGTGATGTTGACGTAATCGTCATCACATTCACTGTTGCAGTCGGAGTCCTTATCACGTGAATCTGGAAATTGGTGGAGTTCTTCGTCTGAGGGTGCGCTGTTGAAGGGTCGAGAACTATCGATTTCGATGGTTCGGACTTCGGTTGTTATGTCATGAGTGTTCTCTTCGGCAAAGCTTCCTGGTTGACGTGCCTTATATGCCGAAATTCTTTGTAGTAGTTTGGCATACTGGTCTGGGTGTGGTGATGATCGGAGTCCTTCTTCAAAGATTTCTATGTCTCGGAGTCGGGTTCTGGTAAAGGGTTTTGATGGATCGAGATAGGAATTTAGGATGTTTCCCATTCTTTTAAGATGAGAGGATCTGAGCTCTTGACGGATGACTCCGTAATCAACTGATTCTTCTGATGAAGGGCAGTCATCACAGTTTTGTATTCTTTTAACTTCGGCCATTTGTGGCGAATCAGTGTGATCTTCATCTTCTTCCATTTCTTCCTATTCCTCTTCCTCTTCAAGGTCAGATTCAATTTCTTCGTCTGCCTCCTCGTATTCTTCCTCTTCTGGGTCGTATTTGGTGACAGAAATGAGAACTGATGATCGAGTGAATTGCGGTTCCTCCTCTGGTTCTGATTCATCATCGGAACAGACTTTTCCTGTGGATATAGCACAACATTCTTCCTCTTCTGGGGTGCATTCCGGTTGGTCGATCTTGTAAGTGATGCTTTCACCATGCGATCGTAAAACAATCGTGTGGTTATACACATCAATCACTGCTCTAGCTGTATTCATGAATGGTCTTCCAAGGATAATTGGGATGTTTATGTCCTCGTGGATATCCATTACCACGAAATCCGTTGGAAAGAAAAATTTGTCAACTTGAACAAGGACATTCTCAGCTATTCCCTTGGGGTATCTAACAGATTGGTCGGCTAGCTGGACGGTCATCTTAGTAGGTTTCAAGTTCTCAAGTTCTAGCCTTTTAAACAGGGAGTAGGGCATAAGGTTAATGCTGGCTCCTAAGTCGACTAAAGCGCTCATATTTTCGGAATTGTAGATAGAACAAGGGAGTGTAAATCTACCAGTATCTCCTAGTTTTTCGGGAAGGCTATTTTTAAGTAGGGCTGAGGTTTCAGAACTAAGGGAATGTTGTTCACTTCAGGCAATTTATCTTTGGTGGATAGCAATTTTCTAATATACTTATTACGACCATGAACTCTAGACATGGTATCAAGGAATTTTCCATCTAACTTAAAGGATGATAGTTTCTTGGGTTGAACTTTAAGTCTAGCGGGGTAAGGGATTCTAACCTCTTTGTTCATGGTTTGAGTGGTTTCCACAGCTGGTATCTTGACCTTTGGTTCTTCCTTTACTGGAACAGCAGCAGGTGGAGTAGTAGCTGCTTCCTTTGGTGTTGTAAGTTGCTTTGCTTCCTCAACATGCGGATTTTGAACCGTGTTGCTGGGCAAACTTCCTCGGGGTCTATTCTCGAGACGTTGTGCCAATTATCCAATTTGAGCTTCCAAATTATTTAGCACAGCCAATTGATTTCTCATGAAGAGGTCGGCTTGATCTTGTCTAGCAGACGTCTTTTGGTTGAGCAGGTGTTGACCTTGCATGAATTGGGTGAAGGTGTCGTCTGAACTTGAAGCTGGGGCATTTGTCTTGGTGGTTTGTTTAGTGGCTTGGTTTGTGTCGGAAGTGGGTGCAGGAAGTGCAAGGGGTTGATTATAAGAAAGTTGTGGCTGTTGTTGGTAAGGTGGATATCTAGGTGGGTATCGGGGTTGGTATGGTTGTTGGTTGTTCCTCGGCGGAAAGGGAGGTCCTCTAGGTTGGTTGTTGTTCTGGTTGAAACCGGGTGGTCGAGCTGGAAACTGAGCATAGTAGACGGTGCCATCTGCTTCTTCGTATTCAACTTGGTATTCGCCAGATGGTTGCGGGTTGGTGCAGTGTTGACAGACTTGCACTTGGTGTACTTGGTGCTGTTGTTTCTTAAGTTCTCCAAACTGTTTGACGAGCGAGTCCATTTTCTCTGTTAGTGTCTTAATTGCTTCGACTGGAATTGGGTTTGCAGCAGCGATAGGTTTGGAAGATGTTGAATGATCTCCCGAATTCCAATCGTGGTGATGCATAGTCATATTTTCTATCAGGTTCCATCCTTCTTCGTCGGTCTTTGCCATGAAGCTTCCTTGTGCAGCAGCATCGAGGGTAGTTCGGTGGTTAGGATCTAAACCATTGTAGAAGGTGCACAATTGTGCAGACTTATCGAGTCGGTGATTAGGGCATTTCTTCAAGGCTCCTTTGAATCGTTCCCATGCGGTATATAATGACTCATCGAAAGCTTGTCGAAAGTTCATGATGTCATTTCGAAGCTTGGTTTGTTTAGAAGGCGGAAAGTACTTGGTTAGAAACTTTGTCGCCATCACAGTCCATGAAGGGATAGAGCCGGTCTCTAAACCTTCAAACCATGTTTGCGCATGATGGGTGAGCGAATAAGGGAAAAGGTATAAACGGATTGTGTCTTGGCCAATTCCGTTTTGCTTGTAGGAGTTTGAGAGAGAGATAAACTTGTCGAGGTGAGAGTTTGGGTCATCACTGGGCAATCCATGGAATTGACAGTGGTTTTGGATTAGTTAGATGATGTGGTGTTTAAGCTCGAAAGATTGACCAGGGGTTTCAGGGTAGAGAATTGGTCCTCATCTTCTTTCGATAGAGGGTTTACTGTTGTCAGCGAGAGTGATGCGTTCAGCCATTGCTTGCTTAAGTGCAGATTGCTTCTTTTCTCGTTGAATAGTGCGTATTATAAGTTCTGGATCGGGAAAGTTAAACAGTGGTGCAGATCTAGGGGAACATGTCATAAACTAAAAAACAGACAATAAAGAAAATAAACAATAAAGGAAATGTTTTTGTTGTTTTTTTTTTTTTAGAAGGTTTTATCCTAAGGGTTTATTAGAATTGGGATTGGTTGGGCCTCTGGATCGGACAGTTAGTCTCCCCGGCAGCGGCGTCAAAAACTTGTTGACTGTTTATCAACGGGTGGTTTTAAAATTTATAATTGCTGGGGTCTAAGTGTGACTTACTAGTACTGAACCAAAAGGTTAGTAGGCGGTAAGTTGGACCTAGAGTCGTTCTTAAAGAGAAACTGAATTGAAACGGAGGTGATCCAATCAATCTTTCTTTTCTAGTAAATGTTTTAAAAGAGTGCGTTGGGGGGTTTTGATTCAGTTAATCAAGTAAACTAAATAAGCGAATAAAATGTAATAAGATGTCAGATAATGCAAAGTAGTATTTGTTGTGAGTTCGTTAGTTAATAATTTTGGGATGATGACTCTTACGGGGAAAACGATTAACTAAATTGGGTTGCTTATGAGATTCAATAACTTATGGTATAACCAATAGATTCCTTATTAGTCGGTTATCAACTAATATGTCACGAGGAACTAAGGTCTCATGATTCTGACCAGACAGACAATGCTCAACTCTCCACACTCTCCTGTGAGGGAGTCAGTGGCCCATATTATTGAACGTATTCGCTCGTGGGCGAAGGAACAGAGTAGCAAGTCCATAGCATGTCTAGCCGTTCTTAATACCACAATGATTATGAATCCATTAAACAACTAACTTAGAACTTGTGTCCGGACTTATTTAATTAATTTCTACCAATGAAACTTAAGCGTGATAAACGAGGGAAAACATTTAGGTTTCTTGCGTATCTTACTTTAGGGTTTCATAGTTTAAAGCAAAAGTATCGTTTTAAGTTGGATTTTAAACTTGCCTTTCTCAATACAATTAACAAATCCCTAGGTTTTCGTAAATGGTCATTTAGCCTATAGCCTACCTAATCTAATCTAATCTAAACTAAAACAACTAATTAAAATGCTGACGGCTTTTTACAGAAAGTCAAACCCAGACCATGTTGGAAAATACTATGGTGGCTCACAACGTATTGAATTGTTTACCAACGTTTCCGTTGTGAGTTTAATTGCTTCGCGATGTTTACATGATAAGTACATTGTGATTGGAAGTGTACAATACTCATGGCAAGTCCACGTAATCACATTGCGTTTTATAATGCTTGCATGACGTTACAATTAAAGACATAGTTTTTACACAGATAACTATTGACCGAGTATTGAGGTTCGCGACTCCTCTTTACAAGGTTACAATCACGTTTGTTAATCGAAAGGCGAATATAAGTTTTAGGTTTAATATCACAAGATAAGTCCGTTCACAAAGTTTCCCATTTTATAACGTCGATCAATAATACAACTACCTTCGGTCGTTACTGGCTTCCATATATTTGTACTATGCTCAAAAGCATTTCCAATACTATACCGAGTAATCAGTCGAATAGGGGCCGTCATATTATCTCACGACGTATTCAAAGTCATCCCACAATTATGTACTAACTATATCACAACAAATACAATAGTAATCTACTCGCTAATCATGGTAATAACGATCGCAAACATAATTAAAGCAAACATGTTTAATTAAAATAGATAAGGATAGAAATAACCGAGATTAATATGCAAGAAGTAATAGACTTGAATTAATGAGCGTAACTCCAAGCGTACACCAAAGATTACAACAACGTTCCTAGCTTTCTTTCTACTCTAAACAAAGTGCTAAACTAATCTAATGCTAAATTTAAAGTAAGAAAGTAGAATGAGAAAGTAAGAAAGTTATATGACTACTGCATATGGGACATTTTGAAATGAAGCCTAAAGCCTCCTATTTATAGGTGAGCTTTGGCTCACATTAGCACCATGATGTGCATGTTAGAAAGCTTGCCAAAAGTGGTGTGTACAACACGAAAAGTAGGCGCACCGGGTACCGTACAACACGAAAAGTAGGCGCACCGGGTACC